>OZ010791.1:352053020-352721770 GCA_963932465.1 Maratus speciosus
CAAATTTTATCAAAATTTTCTAAGGTATGAATCAATATATACCAATCAAACTTTGTGCGTACAATTCAAAGTTAGACAGATAGATGTTATATAATTCACAATTAACGTTTAGATAAAGTTTTAATATTATTATTATTTTTTTTAATTAGACACTTTTTTTTATCATAACTTTTTTTTCATATGTGCTTTATTAGTGTTATATTTTTAAAGCACTTTGCGGACACGGAAAAGTGTTTTTGATCTTGTTCTTAAATCAATAGTTATGAAGTAAGGAATACCCGAAAAACATTATGGACATCCCGTATTTTTCTTATTTATGCCTGAGAACGTCATTATGTGATAGAAAAAGAAAACAACAATATTCTACATCAAAAGACAGAAATGTCCTATTCCTTTTAATTTGAATATATATATATATATATATATATATATATATATATATATATATATATATATATATATATATATATATATGTATGTATATGTATATGTATATTAATATATTCTGCTGTAAACTCATTTTAAAGTTTTGACATCACGCTTTTGTTTAACTTCCCAAACTCCTTTCTTACTCAACTCTTTTATCGTGTTAAATCCTTTTATACACAAAAATGTGCTTCCTTTTCAACAAATGGCTGAAAGGCGCTCAAAGTCTTTCTGCTTGTGCATAAATATACTTAACATGTTTAGATATTTGAGGGAAATGCTATTTTTCATATTTTCGTATTAAGTGTTTTGATAGTCAGAAAATTTATCCAGATGTGTTTTGGTACCAAAAATTTTCTTGAATTTATGTTTTAAATGAAATTGTAATAAATAGCTAAATACTTTTTTTCAATTATTTAACATATTTTATTTTTTAATTGAATTGCATAATAATGGTAGATGTTTTATTGCACTGATTTGTTGTATTATGTAAAAGGCAAAATTGCTAAGAAACAAAAGAAAAAATAAAAGACTGTGATATTTTAATAAATATTTTGTTAGTGATAACTTTTATATTACCTATAGCAATGCATGGATACAGTTTCGTGTAATTTTTTAAATATTAATTAAAAATGGTATTTACATAGGTAATTATGTTTCAACATGTATTTACAGATTAAATTTTCTGATAAATGACATCAGAATGAAAAACATTTAAGAAATTACGATTAGAAATTAACAAACAATATATATTAACAGTGGCCCGAAACATGAAAGCAATAACCAATATAGTGTTGCGCTAACACATATATATTGGGTTTTCAAAAATGATGTTAAATTTCTCACTTTTATAGAATGAACTAATAATGTATACAATATATCCGTTAATAAATAATTTTTGTGAGTTTTTTAATTTTGTTTCTAAATGTTTTAATTTAATTTAATTTCTATTTATTTAAAAAACCAATTAACTTGATAATTAGAATATTACCCGCTATCTGCGTTAGAAATTACATTTTAGTATCTAAAGAGTAATTTATCAGAGAATTACATAATTAAACGACGATGCGGTTAATACAGTGCGTGGATTAAATAAATAAATAAATTAAAACATAAAGCAATACTGCATTATTATAGGGCATCTGCAATAAAATAGAACACTGTAATTGTATTTTTCAAAAACATGTGTTAGATCATTGGAAGTTAGCATAAATGCAGACCATGTACATTTTTTATTTATGTAGATAGCGCCTTATGTTGTCAAAATGGTTAAAATTTTCAGATATTAGGTACAATCTGTAAAATTATATCCTGTTAAAATGTATGTCCTTTTTGTTGAAATATTTTTTAAACATAATTAAATTTCTAATTTTAAAACAAAATTTAGACCTCTGCTGAACTGCTATCTATATTTCACCTCATAACGGTATCATATTTATTAATATTTATAAAAGAGAAAAATAATAAATCTTATATTTTAATTTTCTACTTGCACAAAACCTTTCTAATATGAAAAATTATATATTAAATCATACAGCATCTGTTAAAACATGAAAATAAAATATGTCGTACAATCATAGATTTTTAGATATTTCAGAGCATAATATTGACAGTATTATTCTAAAATAAGAAAAACATAATATTTTGATATGACCTTCTTAAAAGTTGTTGATTTCATTTGTCAGAAGTAGGGATGAATGGCATTTGATTTTCAATAAGTGAAAAAAACGACAAATAAAATAAAATGTATATTTCTAGCGTATTTTGAGATACATTTAAAAGAAAAACGCATTTTTTAATCCACTTTTCGTCTCTAATTTAATTGACTGATATATTAATCTAAAGAATAGACTATGGACTATAAAAGACGGACTGAAAACATCAAATTATTCAAAAAATAATTATGTAAGTATTAACGTATAAACTCATCAAAAAACTATTTGTTACTATTTATAATGAAAATCAATTTATTTTGAATATTGCTGTATTTTTTATATTTAGCAAAAGTTAAGAAATATAGTTAAATATTCTTCAATGATCTGAAGCTTGTTTAATGTTTCTCCGTCCTATTTGTTCATCTAACATTTGTTATGAAAATAATTACGCATATAACGATATGCAAATGAAATATATATATTAGTTCCATAAATATATATGTACATATATTTTTAATAAACAATACAATGTTTGATAAACGATTAAGAATTTCGTTTTCGATACAGTGATGTTTTTAAAGAAACAAATAATCTAAGTTAATTGAAACTTAATTATACAGCACTAAACATTTTGAAAGCTTTTGTACCGCTACTTATATAGAATTTAAAAAAATATCTTAAATACGTTATTCAGCACGAGCAAATGTTACACTGCATTCTACTTTCTAAGTATATTACACTGAAATCAGCCACAAATCGCCTTTCATTGGAAATTCATATACAAGCAAGGGTATTAGAAAAAAAAAACAAGTTGATATATAATGTACCAATTGATACATAAATTGCAAATGTTATTCACTACGAGCGAATGTTACACTGTATTGTACTTTCTTAGTATAAAACATTGAAATCAGCCACAAATTGCGTTTCATTGAAAATTCTTATACAAGCAAGGGGATTAAAAAAACAAGTTGATATATAATATACCATAATATTAAAATATTTATTTGCTTAAAAGACTTTATAAAAACCCATTAAAAGTAAATTAAAAAGCCTTTATTTACATGTTTCAACTCATTTTCTGAGTCATCGTCAGAATGTATAATAGAAAATTACAAATGCATAACGAAAAATGGAAAAAATCATCGAAAAAGAAACATCATGATTATCATCAAACATCATAAACACACAATAAAAATACATGATTAATTGTTTATTTTTCGATGATTTTTTCCATTTTTCATTATGCATTTGTAATTTTCTATTATACATTCTGACGACGACTCAGAAAATGAGTTGAAACATGTAAATAAATACTTTTTACATTACTTTTAATGTGTTTTTAGAACGTCATTTAAGCAAATAAATATTTTAATATTATGATATATTTAGAAATGGACGTAATTTTGACTTACTACTCGCCCTTATTTACATTTATATAATATATCAGTTGATACATAAAATTGCAAAACAATGGAAAATATTTTTCAAGGAAATGACATTTTTAAATGATGAAAAGTACTTGTTACAATGTCAGATATAGATATATTTTTCAAAAGCAAATGGAATATCATTGCTTGGAACATATAAAATTTACAGAACATCCATCTCGCAATTCAAATTGTGTTATAATATATTGTCCTATTTTGCAAAGATTATGAATTTTTATAAGGTGAATTTCAGTTAAAAAAATTATTTCACAAGATGTTTGAAATTAACATTTTACGCACCAGAAATAATTTTATTTCTACCCTATATATATAAAATCCTAATGAAACGACTTTATGAAACGATTCTTTGAAACGACTGATTAAACAACTGATTATGTTTCACGGCGATTTCTCCTAAAATATGGAATACTTTGCGATGAAATTAACACCAAAAATCACTATTGATCCGCAGATTTCAACACTGGTATTAGAATTTTTAAATTCGAATTAGTTTTCGAAATATTATTTTTTTTTCTAATTTTATATACATTTTTCTAATGATGGCAACTCAAATTCTAATCAAACAGATATATTTTTTTTATATTTCAGAAAAGGTTGATATGGTAACCTGGCTATATTTGTTTATTTGATATTAAAGATTTATTTACTTTTATTTCTTTTTACAAATTATATAAAGTATTTTGCTCTATGATTATTAATTATTTTTTTATATTTTCTTTAGAAAATAATAGAAAATAATTAAGAAATACAGTACCACTTAGTTATTCCGTCGACCAATTTCGTCAAATTATATAAATCCCCAAATTATACAAATTGACATAATTTTTATTTTAAATAACGAAAGAACAAATAAATTAATATACGATCAACCATTATTGGCATTTAATCTTATAGTTTGGCGATAGATATTTGGTCGACGGGATATCTAAGGATTACCGAAAATGCATATGTAACTGGTATTTGAAAACTAGGTTTTCGCCAAATTTCCGTAAAAAAATAAAAATCACACCAAACCTGCGGTGCGTATCTGCCCAAACATTACCACTCGAAAAAAATGCTTACTGGCGAGTTGAAAAAAAAAAAAGTAATACTTATAATAGTTTTACTTTTAATGTAGTTTTATTCGAAAAAAAAATGATTTTTTAATCAAAATGGAAAACTTACGGTCCCATATTGGCGCGATTTTTTTCTGACGCCAATGCCATATACGGAACGGACACATAACTGGCGCCAAAGTATCGTTCTTTTGCTTGATATGGTAAGCCGGATATTGCTGTTTATGCTGTTGATGCCTTTCTCAAATTGGCGTCGTTAAAAAGTCGCGCCAATATATGGCATCTTTGCCAAACTTTCATGTGAACGGCGAAGGGATAAGACCGTATTTGTTTGTGGAAGTTGGATACTTGAACTATTATAATGTATATGAAATGATGGCGATAAAATAATATTTGGCGACTTATCACCTGTGCCTGGCTAAAATTAAAGTACCAAAATGGCACCTAGAGTATAAAAACGAAGTGGTCCGTTTGGAACTGTTGATGATAGTCACATGACTTAATAATCAAATGTAATTAATATAATGTAATAAGTAATGACTTAATAATAATGATCAAAATAAGTTTTAATTTATTTTCTCAATCAAAATAAGTTTTGTTAACTGATGGTCAAAACATCTTTTGACCAGGATGGTTAAAACCGGTGTTAACCATGGTTAAAACCACCCCTGATTAAAACCAATACAATCCTTCCTTGAGGGCATTTAAAAGGTTTTTATGCAGGGCATTCTCGTCCAGACATTAGATTTCGTGATATAACATTTCTGGATAGAGGCTTAAACCTTTCAGGACGGATTTTCATTAGTTTCATCGAATTATCACCTGTGCCTGGCTAACATTAAAGTACCAAAATGGCACCTAGAGTATAAAAAGCGAAGTGGTCCGTTTGGAACTGTTGATGATAGATCCTCTTGACTGATCCTCTTTAATCAAAAACGAAAACAACCATTGGATGTCTTAACAGCAACTGATTCGCCCTTAAATTTTTGCAATCAAAGGGAATTGAATGGAAACCCGCTTACAGGGAGATCTGCACAGCCATTTCAGTATAATTCAATCTTCTCTAATATTTTAAAAACCCATCAGATTAGCGTGCTTTTAGATTTTGCGGTGTCTGAAGAGGGGTTGGCGAGCGTAGCTTGCAGGGGGCAGAGCCCCTAGTATTATTATAAATTTCTAATTATACGGTTTTCCTCTATGAATAATGTTACATTAAATAGTAACTGAATAAATTCTATTTATAAAACTAAACAGATTATTTTTTAAACACATGAAAGCAGTGAATTTGCATTTTTTTAGATAAAACTCATTCAACTCATTCAAACTCATTCGACTAAAAAAAAAAAGTTAAATATTCTTCATTAAAAGCACAATCCATCAGTAACCGTGACTATAGAGAAATCCTAATTTTTTCAAAGTATTTTTTATGGTAAATACAAAACTTGTGTGGAAATATAAATTATTTAAAAACAACGTTTAAACACACAATAAAATAAGTTGATTTGATCAGACGTACACGTTTCGTGAGTACTAGGACTCATATCCTCAGTGTAAAAAACTTTAAAAACAATATCCCCCCCCCCCAACTACATGTACGGTGAAAACCCAAATGTCAAAACAAAATACCAAAAGACCATCAAGTTCCAACAGCCAATGAAATTAATACGGAAGTGAAGTGTCGTGACACAACAAATCCACCCAGAAAGTTGAGATGTATGGTATACTAGATAAATCATTAACCAAGGAGTCTTTAAATTTATGGATATAAACAGCCTCAAAAAAGTCTAAATCCAGAGGAGCAATGCATTTTTTGATAATGGTAGCTGAGTCAAAATTAAAATTATGTCCCCCCCCCCCCCCCCAGCAATGTGAGGCGATAGAGGATTTCTGCAATTCTTTTTCTTTACATAGTTTCTGTGTTCATTGACTCTGTGACGGAGTTTTCGTTTAGTTTGTCCAATGTAGGACAAACCACACTGGCATTGAATGTTGTAAACTCCCCAATAATTATGAGGAGGAATTTGATCCTCAAGTTGCGAAAAAGTAAATTTATTAACTGGTTTAAAAACCACATTAAAATCATTTTGATTTTTAAGTATTAATAAAAAAACTATCTGGAAAAACGCGGAAAAGACTAAGGCGGCGTTGCATCATTGCGATCTCCTTTCGAAGCGTGCATAGCACCATGTTAAGTTTAAAGTTTGAACAAGAGTTTTGTTTAGGTACACTGTAAAAAGAAAATATTATTATTACGCTGAATTTGGGTTTATGAAATACCAAATGAAGTTTAAATATGCACTACTTTTATTATCAGCACCGAATTAATTTCATCAAATTAGGATATGGTTAAAAAAAGATTTGTACAAGAATAACGATACCATTTAGGCTAATATCTCTCTGAACTTTCATGGTATATTTATTTATACTTTTAAAGTATATACAGCTATACCCAACCTTTCGATGTATAGTTTTTTACAAAGTTTTATTATTCTTTTAGCAACGATTTCTTTCGTAATAATACAGTTAATAATTAATATATTCATTGTACGAAACCTTCTGTACACGAGTAATACTGCACTTGACCGTTTATTTATTGTATTATTATTATTATTATTATTATTATTATTATTAAAGTTTTTATTTATTTATTTATAACTTTTTATCATTTTTATTTTATTTTATTTTATTTTATTTATTTATTTATTATTTATTTATTTTTTCAGTGGAGCCAAAAATTTAATATACCTTCGAATACGGTTCGTAAAAATAGGCGAAAGACTTTCAACAATGAGATTTAAAATAAATGTGGATTAGAATAAATCTGCAGCGAATCGCACAATTCGATTTTAAACTACTCCAAACTTTGCGCGAGTATGGAATTATCAATATATTTTTTTTTCGTTGCAATACAAGTTTAAGATGGGATGACAGTACATTTTTCGGTTAAGGGTCTTTTTCGAATTATGATTTAACTCTTGCGGACCGAAGTTAGTAATATCAAAATTCCGTTATTTAAAATACATATATACGTATTTATAGATAATCCACAACATCATTAAAGATGTAAAAGATATATTTGATTTAATATATGTATATGTATTTTTACTTTTCTATACATAAAAAGCTACTATAAAAGCTATTTGATGCTAAAAATAGCTTTTCATTTATCCGTTCTATAATTTTATGAAATTATGGATATATTCTATTTATTTCGATGTGAAGTATCTCGTGTTTCAGTTTCCTTTCAAAACTATTTTCGGGTTGTAATTGGTTTCGATTTTGCATGTAATTCAACACGTACAGGGCATTATTGTGGATAACATTAGAATGTCTACACAAACATAATTAATACTTTGAAGTCGAATTTATATTTATTTTTATTTTGAAAAATAACTTTCTAGCAGAATTTCATTTATATTTTTTATTATTCCTTCCACAAAATTTATTTGTATTTTTTTGTCTTAACTTGATTTAATAAAAGAAATATGTTTATATATGTGAAATTAACGATGCTCTTTAGTTTGATTTTCCTTGGTTATTCAAAAATGAACTATAATTTTTTAATACATATTTAAAATTTGTTAGTGAACATTTTTTATTTAATTTTTTTTTATAATAAGTAAAAAAATAAATAAATAAATAAATAAATAAATAAAAGGAATTAGTCACAGGAAGCAAGATGCGAAAGAATAAAAGAAACAAAAAATATAATAATGTACTGCATTTTTCGCTTTATATTTTATCTTAAACTAAAATGAAACGCGTTTCTTTACATATAATTTTCCATTGAAATTTATACCTGTTTTTTTTTTTCATTAAACGTTAAAAAATAAATACTAAAATTCAAAATATTTATATCATAATGACCCATTCACTCTTCCCCTAGATTTTCTTATACGTTTACACATACAAATTTGATTAATATTGTGTTATTGTAAAATTAAACGCCAATCCTAAAAGTCAATCTTGAAAGCCAATTCAACAAATGGCACACACATAAGGTGCAGCGCTTATACCTGCTACACCATAGTCAAAATTGTTGAAAATTTAAAGATCAAAAACAATGAAAAATACGAAACTGTCTATCAGAAAATATTTTTTTGAAAGAGTAAATATTTTGTAAAAATTAAACATGATGATCACGACAAATGAACCGGCTAATGGTTTTCCCTTCTAAATTTTCCTCCCGTCTGTGACAACCTTGCTTGAAGAACAGCATTCTATAGTGCCGCTGGAATATTTATAAACTTTTGTTATATTATTTCTTCTTAAATGTTTATTAACTTACATACATTAATTTATTTTATTATGATATCGGATAGATTTACAATCTCATTTCTTTTCCATAGAAAGAAATATCGGTCAATAAAAGGATGTTGTAATGTTTTTTTTTTCTTACAAATATTGGATATTCGTATGATTAATAGTTTTTTCTTATGTATTTTTCAAAGTGAAAAAAAAAAAACCTCTTTCATTTAACATTTAAATGCATAAATTATTCTTTTAGAATTGTGTTTTTTATTCTTATATTAAAGATTAGACACGAGATATTTTAAGATAGATTTTTAACTTTATTTAGTAGAATATTTATGTGAATGTTACAGGATTAAAAATTTCTATCATAGTATTCCAAGTGACGCAGACTTAAGACAAAAATCGCAGAATGGTCGTAGAAAGTCTGAACTCATATATACAATTATCTTGAGATGAAACGAAACGAGAAAAGTTACTATTTAATAACTCAGCAAATACAACTCATATTGTTCTATAAAAAAAAAAAAAAAAAAAAAAAAAAAAAAAAAAAAAAAAAAGACTTATATCTGCGGTCTTGTCCTATTCTGATTTTTTTTTTACATTTCTACCTGCAGTGTATTTAAAGATATGTAAGCCCATTTTTAATCTAAATTCGTTGGTTAATATTTTCATCTCGAAAATAGCATGGGTGATTTTTTAAAAATTAATATAAAATATGAATCTGTTTTAGAAGAGGCGAATAAGACCTCACCTCTTTATAAGAAAACTCTTGTTTGTTATAATCTACATGAAAATAAGGACTATATTTTGTCGCTATTCAATGGGAATTTCACGGCTAATGCGCGACAAATCTTTACTGTATTCGTATGCATGCTTTATTGCACTTTTAGTAAAACTTATCCGTTTAAGGTGTTGTTCAGTCAGTATGTCCTTGGGTAGGCACACATAGTCTGCGGGCTCTGTCCTCAGGGATATATTTACATTTAGTTTCATTTGTTTCTTTTGGTTTTTTTTTCTTTTTTAAGAGTTTAACATATCATGATTTCTTGACAATTTTTCATCAGTAAAAATATTACATGCGAAATATTATTGATTTTATAAATATTTATTTTCAATCTCTTTACAAAAATTATAAATTAATAATTATTATTTGAATGTAAATTACAATATCAGAAACGTAAAGGAATCCCATCTCTAATTTTTTTTTTTTTATTATCATTATGACGCTCGATAAATAATCTCTGGTAATCATAATATTTTTTTACAAAATTTTTCCTGCCATAAAAATTAATGTGATGTATTTAATTCTTTGATAATATATAGTTAAGTTGAACTGTTTTATTTTTAGACATTAATAAATTTCAAAAACCACAAGACTGTTTTATTAAATTTAGTATTAAAACGTTTATAGAGATAGTTTGTGTTACTAGGATAGTAGAATTGTGGTGTCGTCATCTTTTGAGAAAATTTTGTACTACATTGTATCTGTCTATTCTAAAGAAAAAAGTAACTAACGCTGTCGATGAATTTTTTGTGACCGCAGGTCATTCTTCGCTAATATAATGAAAACTACCACATACAAAAATATGAAAAAAGTGGTAGTATTATAGAGAAATGTTTGATAAACAAGTTGAAGCAGACAGTTTTTAAATCTAAGAATTATTTTAAGATATATTTAATGTTAAAATTCGATAAAATCGTTCCATTCAAAAAGTTTTATACGAGCAAAAACTATAGATAGAAATTTAGTCATTTTTCTAAGGATATTCAATAGAAACTGGCTGTGTGCATTTATTATAAACATAATTGTAATCAAACTAAGTGAAATGTACGCAAGTGGATAGTTTGACGCAAAGAAATTATTCATATAAATCTTACTTACAATTTTGAATAGCGTGACACAAGATAAATCAAATTATTGAAATAAATACATTTAAATGTGTAGTATATATTTAACGAAAGTGATATACTTAACAGTGAACTGGCAAATTAAAAGTATTGTTTAGGTGTGTAAATAAATTGTAACCAAAACAAAAATAATTTAAATTTTAAAACAAACTTTTTAAAGCCACATCAAGGTATCACTTAAATTTTACATCATATCTTTTAAAACTCATATTTTGAGTTTACGAGAGATGTAGATGAAAAAGAAACTGCGAATAAAAATTTATGCATCTTTTCATGTTGAACATAACTGCACATGCGATTATGAATAGAACAAAAATAAAATGTTGAAATAAATAATACATATATATATATATACATATATATATATATATATATATATATATATATATATATATATATATATATATATTAAGAAATAGCATAGCGTCACTCAAAATATAATATCAAAGCGCTGTGGGGCCATTCCATGTTACGAGTGTGACTTTGGAAAAAAGCAAGTTTTGAGTAATGAAATCAAATGATATACTTCAATGAATTTTATTGCCACACATTTAAATTAAAAAAAAATATGGTAATAACTTATTTACCATACTAGTTATAATCACAATTAAAGTTTCATAAATAATTGAATAAATGAAATTTAAAGCCTGCGTTACGTGTGTGACACTTTGCACGGAAGAGCCCTGCGTCACAAACTTTTAACCCATTAAGGTTTATTGATATAAATATAGTGGTAGCAAAGAACTTGATTTACATATTAATAGTTAAATAAAAAGTGATGCAAATTTGCACCTTTATGCATTTGAGGATTAACACTAATTATATTTTTATAGCTCAATTCCAATTGTTATTATAGTTTTGTGCACGCAAACTAAAAATAAGAAGCGTGAAATATAAGAACGCTCTAAAAAACGCATTTAATGAACGAAACATACTAGAAGTATTTTTATTATGTCATTTTATATAATCCTTTCATGCTAAAAGTAAAAAAGGTTAAAGCATATGTTAAACTATATGGTACTATTTGTTTCTCTTATATGTTGTATACATTCGTAGCAACTATATTTAAAAAATACGTACAATTGGGGGCCCTGACTTGATGTAACTCCTTAAGCGTTAAGAGCTACAATAGTCATGGAAAAAAAAAAAAAAAACTCCTAAGTTAATGTTAAATCTATGGCAAGATTGTTTATAATTTTCTTGTTCTCATTTTAATATGTTTAAAGGACTTTTATTGCATAGGGTACCTGAGGTCGATAACATTTATTGTAGTTTGTATTTTTCCGATTTTAATTAAAGTATATTTTATATAAAGGTTTTTTTCATTTTTGAAACCTGTTAGGACCGCTTCTGAAAATGAAATTATCATCATATAAATTGGTACTAATCATTCTTACTAATCAATTGGTACTAGACACATTTCCATACGATGATATGTTGCAAAGTTAGTAGACTGTTATCACTTTGTTTACCTGAACTAAACATTAAAACTCACATAATAATAATTCAAGTTTTGAAAACAAAATCCAGAGTTTTTCTTATATTAGTTAAGGAGCAATATCTAAGCACCGGACAATTTCATTCGAAAGTTTTTATTTTTAAAAATCAATGTACAAACAACCACATACTACTAGAAAACCCCGCGGCTTTGCTCGCGTAATAGTTGAAATATGCCAAGAGATATTTGGATGACTATTGACACTTTTTGAAATAATTCAAAAATTACAAATAAAGCCACAGTTTGAATAAACTTCATTATGAAAGTGCAATAGACAGAAATGAGATTTTAATTAATAAGAAGAACTAAAACTAATCCCGATTAAATGATAATTTAGAAAGTATTTTTAGACTTTTATGCTCATTTCATGCGCTCATTTCAGTACTCATTTGAAGTTTTGAATTCTTTAGAAACTATCTTAACTTATTTACATCTTAAAATTAACCATCATGTCAAATTCCAAGCTTCTTGTCTAACAGTCTACCACCTCTCGGGTGTTAGTGGCACCAACATAAAATGCCAAAACGGAGTTGAAGTAGAATGTATCGAAAAACGTTGAAACAGAGACTGTCACCATTAATTTGCCAACATTGACCTTGAGATCGGTTGGTATTTCCTAATATTCTATAGAAAACATAATTTAGATGTTATTAAAGGCTTTCTTGTTGTTTCTGCCAATCAGGTGGTAGTGACGCCGGCATAAAATATAGCCCGTTTAGGATCAGGGACTATCACTCTTGATTCGCAACCAATAACTTCTGTAATCGGTTTATTATTTCCTGGGATTCCATAGCAATCGTAATTTAGGAAATTTTTAGAATGCTTTTTAGTCTTTCCCTTTCCTTCGCCCCTTTTTAATTTCGAATTTATTTTGACTGTTCTTATAGGACATTTATATTTTATATGTAACTAATGAGCTATATTTAAAGTTTCTAGTCTCTTTTTAGAAATTTTTTTGCTCCTGCAACTCTCTAGGGGTTGTGGCACCAACATTAAATATAGCTTATGTTCGAGCAGGTTCTATAACCATCAATTTGCAACCATTATGTTTGCAACTGGTTTCGTATTTCATAATTGCATAAAAATCGTAATTTAGAACGCTTATAGAACGCTTTTCACTCACTTCATCCTTTTAAATTTGGAATTTCCTTTCGAGAATTCTTAGAAAGCATTTGCATCTTTGAGGTAATTACCATTAAAAATTTTAAATGTTAGACCCCCCAGTAACACAAAAACGCAATATAGAACATTTTTTGCTCCTGTAACCCCTCGGCAGTAGTGACAACAACCTAAAATATAGGCTGCGTTGGAGCGGGGACTATCACCATCAATTTGAAACCATTACTTCTGAAATCGTTTTATATTTCTTGAGATTGCGTAGAAATTGCTACTTACAACGTTTTTAGAACGCTTTTTGTTCATTTTCAGCCCTTTTAAATTTCAAATTTTTAAGGAACTCTTCTCAGAGAGTATTTATATCTCATAAGTAATTACCATGCCAAATTTCAAGTTGCTAGCCGCTTCAGTATCACAAAAATAACAATTTAGAAAGTTTTTTTTTTAAATGCAACAGCAAGGTGGTAGTGACGCCGGCATGAAATAGATCCTATATTGGAACAAGGGCTGTCATTATCAATTTCCAACCATTACTTTTGAAATCGGTTGGGTACTTTCTGAGATTGCTTAGAAATCGCAATTTAGAACGTTTTTTAGAACGTTTTTCTTTCATTTTCAACCCTTTTAAATTTCGAATTATATAGGAAATGTTCTTAGAGATCATTTATATTTTAAAAGTAACTACCATGCCTAGTTTCAAAATCCTAGCCCCTGCAGTATTACAAAAACTCAATTTAGATCGTTTTTTGCTCATTCACACTCTTTGCGGTAGTGGCACCGACATGAAATTCAGCCTTTCTTGGAGCGAGGTCTGTAACCATCATTTTCACACCATTATTTTTTAAATCGGTTCGGTACTCTTGAGATTGCGTAAAAATCGCCATTTAGAACGTTTTTTAAAGCGCTTTTTGCGCATTTTCACCTCTTTTAAATTTCGAATTTTTTAAGAAATGTTCTTAGATATCATTTATATCTAATAAGTAACTACCATACCTAAACCCATTTATCTGGACCCTTCAGTAACCCAATAATCGCAACTTCGAACGTTTTTTTTTTCTACTGTGCTGGACAGATAATTACACCTTTTTATTTTCTATTTAATTTATATCCAAAATCGTTAATTGGTCCAAATCATCCAAGCAACCTCATAGCAAATTGGTATATAATTTTATATACCTTAGATAAATTCAAATAATATAAGTGATCGTATTTACCTAAATTCTAGTAGAAGAGCAACGCGAAGCATTAATAAAATTAAATTATAATTCGCGTCAAAATGTAATTATTATATTTGAATAATTACGAATAAAATTAAGAGTTTGCGTTGTGAATTATTTAGACGAACTCTTCCACTTATGAATTAAACTAAAATTTAAGCTGTAAAAAATGAATTGACACACTATAAATATTATTAATTAAATAATTACAGAAACCTTTTAAAACTTGATTAAATATTTTATTTACATTGAACATAACTATATACAGAAAAACATAATATTAATTCAAAAAATAGAAAGCAACACTTTTGTTTGCTTCTCATTATTTTAAGTATGTTTAATCTTTTTTAAAAAAAGACAATATTTTCACGTACTCTAATTATTATAATTGTTTCTTTTTGCTAAAAGAATAACTCTCTTTCATTTTTAAAATTACCTTAATCTTATTTAATTATTGATTTTGTCGGATCTCAGATTACTCTCTACCGTAAAATATCAGAAAAGTATTTTTTAAGATTTTTCATATGATCTTAAGTGGTAAAAGAAAATGTTTAAAATAGTACCTTCTTTTAATATACGGGATGGTGGCCTTTATTCATCAAATTCCGAGTTGTTGCGTTGCTTAGGATCATGGCAATGTGTCATCAGGAACGCATCCTCAATTTGGCTTGATTAGGATCACTCCGATATGTACATCAGAAAGACATCCTCAATTTGACTTGATTAGGCTCACTCCGATAGGTACCTCAGGAAGACATCCTCAATTAGGCTTGATTAGGCTCGATTAGGCTCGCTCCGATATGTCCATCTCGCCTGGGCTTTACTAGGGCTTACGGGACTCATTGCACGGGCTTTCAGGAGAGCTCCTGCGTCCTCTACATCTTTTTTCAGACTATCTTTTTTTAAACCTTATTCTTCTTGCACACCAGCTCCTGCAGTGGGTGGAACTATTTTTGTCTAGTCCACTGTTATTGGATGTGAGAAGATTTTTTTATTATACTTCGATAGGCCTATTAGCTAGCAGTCTGCAAATGGCCCCTTACATATACTTTAATATTATTATCTGCCTTAAAGTTTGGGTGGTCTGAAAAGTCATAAATTTATCCCAACACTTTTATTGAGGCCATAAATTGATTCCAACGTTTTTATGATTTTACGATTTCTAATTATACACCACTTTCCATTGGCTTGTCATAAAACGACACCATGGCGTCTGGCTATTGTTGTTGTCTGAGATCCGAACTCCATTCAACGTTATACATTCATTTTACAATACAACAATTTAAAAAATATATATATTTACTATTTAAAATCAACTTAATAATTTTTGTATGAACTTACACTCTTATTTTACTTAAATATATAAACATTATAATTTTACACTCATAATTATATTTTATAAAAAATATTTATACAAACAGAAATAACAAATTACGCAATTTTACTTTGATTTAACCAACATGGTGCGGGAACATATCATAGTTATATGTTGCCCAGCATCTCTCCCGGTGTCGGAAAAAAAAAATAAAAACTGATTGCTGGTTTTATTTTTTTTTGTAAAGCTTAAAAGAATGTCCGTGTCCATATGACTGTGTATCTACACAGTCTTTGAGCGAAGACTGTAAAGTTCAATTATCAATGGTTCTGGTATATTTTATAAGAAGTTCTTCTATTTTTCATAACAGAAAGTTCAACACATGATAGTATAGTTGTCTGTTGACATTCACATTTATAGAAGACCTCTGTACTGAAAATCAGACGTTTTTCTCGAAGCCTTTTTTCTTTACCACACACATGTTTAATAATTTTGTAACTTTACAGTTTAAGTGCCCAAAATACATTCAAAGCTATAATTTTGTCTGAAACTAATATGCCGAAATAAACCTCATTATAAGAAAAATAATGGCATACGCATTTGACATATTATTTCATCACATACAACCTTATGACACAGTGTTTTATCTAAAACACATTTTATACTGAATAAAAGTAAATACAATGCTTGTAATATGACATGTTATATTTTCACATAATTAATCTGATGTATTCAAATTATAATCAGAAAAAATATTGTATACAAACTTGTTACATTATTTTATTTATTTGTTACTTCTAACATGTATGATCTGTCAAAATGTACAAGCTAATTCACCTCCTTTAATATATCATTACGCAATGCTTTCCAACTTTACCCGATACGAGAAAAAAAAAGTAAGAAGAAGGAGAGAGGAGAATAAAACCAGTTATTGAACGTCCCCGATTCTCCCGAAAAGTGGGGGTTGGTCAAGCTACTAATTCCTTTCTGCGAGGTGAATTGTGCTGTGACAAAATTTTACGACTTCCCAAAGGTATGTATTTAAAACCATTTCATGCTTGTAATTACCGTATTAATTAGTATAATTTCTTGATATACTTTCTTCTTAACTCACTGTGCATGCCTGTATGTAATTTTAAACATAATCTATGCATAAACAGTGTATGTATTTGTATCGTATCTAATGTAAACCTTCTGCTTTTTTTTTTATTATTTTGCAGGGGAAAAATGGCGATTCTAGCATCTGAATTCTCCTGCCTCATACTGGAACTGAAGCGAGGGTGGCTTTTTATGCATTCAGGTTTAAATCTAAACCAAATTGCCTTTCAGGATTTAAAAAAAAAAAATGCATATAATTTTCTTTAACTGATTACCTTGTATATTTTTAGACCTTTCTAACAAACACAAATTTTGATTCATGATATTGTTTACTATTAAAATGTAAACAACACGGAAAAATGACTTCTACGGCCTCTCAAAAATGCAAAATATGCATTACGCTGACCTTAAAAATGCACCTTCATTTAATACTATTAAATAGTGTTGTCAGAAAATGCCATTGACGAAGAAGAGAACAATTTTTTTGTCTTAAATTATTATTTATTTAGCCAACAATTCTATCTTAAAAGATTGTTAAATTTTCATATTTATTTATTTTTTTACTGAATGAAATAAAAATTTATTTATTCAAAATTTTATTTATCATTAACATTCCGTATGTGAATTCTACTGTCTAAAATTTAATGATATGTTTAAAAATAAAAGATACTAAATTATTATTATTAATCAAACATTAATAATTATTATTTAATTATATAAAAAAATGTACTTAATACACTTGTATAATTAAAATAAAAAACAAAAGTAAATAATAATTACTACGTAACATCGTATGCAGCCATCTATGAGTACCCGGCCGGACCAAAGAACTTCTGCCAGCAGAAAAAATCTTTGTATACTCACAAACAACCACATCCAATTTTTTTTATAGATCAAGTTTTTAAAATAATTACTCTACGTACTATAAAAAAAATTAAGTAAATAAATTTATTAAGCCATACTACATATTTTAATAAAATTAAGGCCAATATATATATATATATATTTATTTATTTATTTTGTTTTCTTATGTTAAATTGGCCAAATTATATTAAAAAAAAATTTATGAACTCACACACTCAAATTTATCAATACTATGTATATTTATATGTGTTAAATTTAGAATTGCATTTAATTCTAAGGGAAAGTAAAGAGAAAAAAAATGCTTAAATTCTAAACTAACATAAATTTATAAAATATTTCATTTAAAAAAAAAAAAATCTAATTTCTAGCTGATTTCAGCAAGATGTCATTTAATATTTATATTAAATAATTTTGCTAATACATTTTATTAATTGTTAAATTTGCATATTTTTATATATACAATAAAAATATAATAGTCTTACATAAAATTTTACACTACAACAATGTTATTAATTAATTTAACTTGAATTTAAGCCTACTTTAATTCTAATTGAATACCGTTAATAAAAGTAAATTAGCTTATCAAGTTAAATATAATATAAACTATGTTTGTCTAATATTAATTTTGCTGAAAATTCCATAAATTTTAACTGTAAATGGTAATTGCTATACCTTTTGTTATTTATTTTGAAAACAACACGAACTTATATTTTTATTTATTATTTTTTTATTAAATCTAGGAACTATTGTTACTGAGCTAGACACTCCATAAATGTGTAAAACCTAAAAATCAAAAGTTTTCCTAAATAAAACTCAAAATGCTGCTTTTTACAATATAATATTACTAATTTTATTGTTTGAGCATAACATCTAGTAATTATACCATACTTAATTTTTTCTTCGATTCCTTTTTCAGCCAAGAATCCTGAAATTTATGCCTAGGTGATGACTATATATTGATGTATCTGTGAATTGATAAATTTTCTACAAAAATTTTGTTGGTGTTGGTGCATACCCAGCCGTAGGCCAAAATTGCACCCTATACAGAAAGCCTTTGGTGAGAAAATTTTAATTTTACTTCAATTATTTATTTGTGTATTTTTTTTTTTTTTTTTTTTTTTTTTTTTTTTTTTTTTTTTTTTTTACTATAATTTTTGTGTGCAATCATGTTGAAATAACTTGCCTTGTCCATTGTTATACATATATATGTTTTTTTAAAAACCAATGTGCTACACCAAAATCCTTTTTTTTTAAATTTTTCTTATAACACTTTTGTTCATAAAACTTATCCCTGCTGTCGAAATTCTAGACTTTAGCATATAAGTTGTAATTGAACTACCGGAATAAATCTTAGCACTTTTTGTATATTTTATTATATTTAGGCTTATAGATGACCGCTATCCTAATATAGAGTGCACTAATAATTTATTCCTTGTCAACCATATATTTATATAAGAAAAAAATATATATATGAGTATGCTATAAAGCTGTTCTAACTACCCTGAACCTATAGCTTACACCTACTCATTTTAAAGAGTAAATCTGAAATTCTGTCATCTAAATTGTAAGGCTATTAGCAAAGGCTACCCTTATAGAAGACAGAAAAAATTCTCTTTTTTTTTTTTTTTTTTTTTTTTTTTTTTTTTAAATTACTCTAACATTATTTACTATTAAATTAATTAAGTTTTAATGTTATTTGGCTTTGTTAAGATTTTATATTTTCTAATTCATATTCGAAATATATATATATATATAACTTTTGCCTGGAGAGAAATATTTCACTGCTCCATTGAAGCTTTGTGAAGCACATTACATAATTTTATAAGTATGTTTTCGGGTGCGCCCTGCACATTTGCTCAATATTGTAACCCTGAGACAAATTGGCGTTCCCATGTTCCTATCCTTTCTTATTATTATTTTGAATTTTAAAAAGGCAAGTTATTAATTTTGTTTCAATTTTTTTTTACCTAAAAGAAAAAAATTTATTTTTAAATTTTGAAAATTTTTAAATTTTGAAATTCGATTAATTATGTATTTTGATTTATTTTTAATACCAATTCATATCCCTTACTTGTCCCTTTGATCATCCGTTTTACCCTTTTTATTATACTTTTTCGGATACTTTTGAGCATTCTCTTTTAAATTCTCATTTTTATCCTCATTTGGATAATAACTGGCATGACTCTGAGGTTGACTATTCCTATATGGCACATGCTGAGGGAAGTAATTTGGTGGGGGTGGGGGATATGGAGAATATCCATAGTAACCACCTGTGGGTGCATAAGATTGAAAATGCCACTGCTGGTTTGGGTTAACAAATCTAGGATTAAAATTCGCTCTCGGTTGATACTGTCCATTATAAGAGTACCTTTTATTAAAATGCCGACCTGCGAAATCTCTGCTATCCTTATATGTATTTTTATTATCATTTTTGTACCAGCACGTTTCTAAAGTATGCGAATTTTTTTTACATAATTCGCACCATCTGCTTGATGCAGTGTCTTTTGTTTTAATTTTCAAATTGTTTATTTCGGAAGTCAAAATTTTAATTTGCTCCGCGCTTTCCATATTTAATTTTAACAATTTGTCCAAATTTTCCTCAGTGGAGGTTTTTGTAATCGAATTAATTTCCTTTGATGCAACTTGATTGTATGCATCTTCCATTTGTTTCGCAACATGCGTCGTTGAAATTTTTCGGCGCCATTCTTCGAATGTCCAAACTTAAATCTGCCCTAACTGACTCTAAAAATCTTGTGAATTTTATCATTTCAAATAAACTACCATTACCGTTGTCAATATTTTGGCCACTTTTATCTAGGTAAAGTTTTGCAGCCGCATTGAATTCACTGATAAAATCAGCGATAGCCTGCGCAGGTTTTTGCCTAAGAGAAAAAAAATTGCTTTGAGCCGCAGAAAAACTTGTTTTAGTAGAAAAAGTATCGATTAATTTTTCTTTAAATTGACCATAGTCCTTTTCTGTATTAAGATTTTCTTCGTTAGCTAATTTATCTCTAGCACTACCGACTAATTTCGTTTTCAAGAGCGCTAGTTTCGAAACATTCTCTAATTCCGTTTGTTTAATTAGATTATCGAATTCGTTCAAAAAAAATTTAATATTCGACTCTTTCTTTCCGTCAAAGACGGGGATACAATTCAACAGCGTATCAACACTAGGTTGAGTCATTGTATTCTTTTTAGTTTTTTGTAGCGAATAATTTAGAGAAATAATTTTATTTTTCTGTCCTCTGGTTTTAACTCCAGAGGTATTTAAATCTACACTTCTCCTTTTAAATTTTCGCTTATTGTTGGGCATAACCTTTTAACAGAATGTTTCTGTTTATCATACTTTTTTTTTTTTATATTACCACATATGTATGAAAATATTCTAAATTGCATAAATACATAAAAACAACAACACTAAAATTTAAAAAAATTTCTTAGGAGATGAAGTTGTTTTGTAGATTATTCTTTTACACACATAAATACCCCTAAAATATTTATAATACACGTATATATAAAAAACAACATAATTTCATTTAACAGAAAAATATCTGTCTTTTTCTACAGGAAAAACAATCTTATTATTTTTTTTTTTTTTTTGTAAATATTGTACTACTACTTCGTAGTACGACTCATAAATTTTCTTTTGTATCAAGGTGATACAATTTCAAAAATCATGATCTATTGACATTTCAATCATTTTTATACCAGACATATTATCAAATTTTACTTATTATTCTTCTTCTTATTATTATTTATACAGTATATAAAAAAAAATTATTTTTACAAATGTGTCATCTGTGATGTGCATGCCATTATTTCTCAATGGTAACTGAGATCCAACCACAAGAGAAAAGAGAGAAAAAAAAATTGTAATTACTAAATTTACCTATTATAAATCCCAGAATTATTTTTTCATTTCCTTTTTGTTTTTTACTAACATATATTATTCATTTTATTTATATAAAATTATTATATGTGTGTCATTATTGTTACAATAATAAAATTAATTTTAATAAAATTTTAATCAATTAAACTTACATACCTACAATATCTTTAAAATTGTGACATTAAAATAATACTTAAATTTATTTTCCTTTATTATTATTATTATTATTATTATTATTATTTCTAATGACCTCAGATGAACGTTCCTGAGTCATAGCACCATTTTACTATCTAATGACCTCAGATGATCGTTCCTGAGTCATAGCACCATTTTACTATGAAGGGGGGGGGGGGGGGATGCTGGACAGATAATTACACCTTTTTATTTTCTATTTAATTTATATCCAAAATCGTTAATTGGTCCAAATCATCCAAGCAACCTCATAGCAAATTGGTATATAATTTTATATACCTTAGATAAATTCAAATAATATAAGTGATCGTATTTACCTAAATTCTAGTAGAAGAGCAACGCGAAGCATTAATAAAATTAAATTATAATTCGCGTCAAAATGTAATTATTATATTTGAATAATTACGAATAAAATTAAGAGTTTGCGTTGTGAATTATTTAGACGAACTCTTCCACTTATGAATTAAACTAAAATTTAAGCTGTAAAAAATGAATTGACACACTTTAAATATTATTAATTAAATAATTACAGAAACCTTTTAAAACTTGATTAAATATTTTATTTACATTGAACATAACTATATACAGAAAAACATAATGTTAATTCAAAAAATAGAAAGCAACACTTTTGTTTGCTTCTCATTATTTTAAGTATGTTTAATCTTTAAAAAAAAAAAAAAAGACAATATTTTCACGTACTCTAATTATTATAATTGTTTCTTTTTGCTAAAAGAATAACTCTCTTTCATTTTTAAAATTACCTTAATCTTATTTAATTATTGGTTTTGTCGGATCTCAGATTACTCTCTACCGTAAAATATCAGAAAAGTATTTTTTAAGATTTTTCATATGATCTTAAGTGGTAAAAGAAAATGTTTAAAATAGTACCTTCTTTTAATATACGGGATGGTGGCCTTTATTCATCAAATTCCGAGTTGTTGCGTTGCTTAGGATCATGGCAATGTGTCATCAGGAACGCATCCTCAATTTGGCTTGATTAGGATCACTCCGATATGTACATCAGGAAGACATCCTCAATTTGACTTGATTAGGCTCACCCCGATAGGTACCTCAGGAAGACATCCTCAATTAGGCTTGATTAGGCTCGATTAGGCTCGCTCCGATATGTCCATCTCGCCTGGGCTTTACTAGGGCTTACGGGACTCATTGCACGGGCTTTCAGGAGAGCTCCTGCGTCCTCTACATCTTTTTTCAGACTATCTTTTTTTAAACCTTATTCTTCTTGCACACCAGCTCCTGCAGTGGGTGGAACTATTTTTGTCTAGTCCACTGTTATTGGATGTGAGAAGATTTTTTTATTATACTTCGATAGGCCTATTAGCTAGCAGTCTGCAAATGGCCCCTTACATATACTTTAATATTATTATCTGCCTTAAAGTTTGGGTGGTCTGAAAAGTCATAAATTTATCCCAACACTTTTATTGAGGCCATAAATTGATTCCAACGTTTTTATGATTTTACGATTTCTAATTATACACCACTTTCCATTGTCTTGTCATAAAACGACACCATGGCGTCTGGCTATTGTTGTTGTCTGAGATCCGAACTCCATTCAACGTTATACATTCATTTTACAATACAACAATTTTTTAAAAATATATATTTACTATTTAAAATCAACTTAATAATTTTTGTATGAACTTACACTCTTATTTTACTTAAATATATAAACATTATAATTTTACACTCATAATTATATTTTATAAAAAATATTTATACAAACAGAAATAACAAATTACGCAATTTTACTTTGATTTAACCAACATGGTGCGGGAACATATCATAGTTATATGTTGCCCAGCATACTGCACTCCTTTTATGGGTAGTGGCACCGACATAAAATGTAGCCTATGCTGGAGCAAGGGTTGTCACCATCATTTTGACACCATTATTTTTTAAATTGGTTTTGTACCTCCTGAAATTGCGTAAAAATCGCCATTTTGAACGTTTTTCAGAACGCTTTTCCCACATTTTCACCCCTTTTTAATTTCTTCTTTTTAAGAAATGTCCTTAGAGATCATGAGTATCTTATAAGTAACTACCATTCCAAATTTCATGTTTCTAGGCCCTTCAGTAACAGAAAAATCGCATTTTTAGAACGTTTTTTGCTCCTGCACCCCCTTTTGGCCAGTGGGATGGACATAAGATATAGCCTATGTTCTAAGTTGGACTAACACCATCATTTTGATACCATTACTTTTGGTATCGGTTCGGTAGTCCTACAAATAAACAATTTTTACCTCTTTATAATATTAGTATAGGTGATACATTTTTTGTCATTTAAATTCTGTAGTATTTTGAGATCAAGAATGTATATTTTATGCTTAGGCTAACATTTTATGGAAGAAAAATTCTGTTAACATTTTAATCACTGTCTAATAATTGGGTCTGAGAACTCGGACAATGTAAAATATTAAATATGCCATATGAGATTTGTATGTTACATAAAAAAAGTTGGAATAAGCTTTTTTTTATAAATAGAAAGTTAAATATGGTGACATGAATGTTGCTATAAAAAATCCTCATCCTCATTCAGAACAAAGAATAAATGTTTCCTAATATGAAACAAATAAAAGAACAACTTACCTTCATCCATGGTGACTAGTTGAACTTTAGTTGCTGTTGCAATGGAAATAATTATGCCGGCGGCACCTAGTATGTGTTAACCAAAATATGTGTTTAGAAGAGCTCAGAGGGGCCAACCTCAGGGACAAATACATTTACTACAATATTTTACTATACAATCTATACTAATAAATGATAATTATATTTCCCCTTACTGCATATATATATATGTAACATTTTGCTATCGACTTTCAGACATTTCGAAGACACCAGTACATCTCGAAATAAAACGTAGTAGAGCAATCAAGGCCAACCATTCGTTATCATGACAATACCGGATTGCAGTCAGGGTGGCGAGTAAGACAGGCTTAATAAACATTGAAAATTTTCCCATCACATAATGAATAGAGTCATCGTAACTTTAAACTGGTTTATTTGACAAAGACTTATCGAACACTCCCAGTAGCTGTTTCACCAACCCTCAATAATCGATCATTCAGTTCATAAAACTTTAGATGTTACAAGATTAGGATCTACACATTAGAATCCTTCACTCCATGCGACGCAGCTTAATTAAACAACCGGAAAAACATAAATTCTTCTGCTCCTCCTCGATGTAACGATATAAGTACTCCAAAAAACAGCGCGCGGACGGATACAGAAAGGTGGATAACCAACGGCACGAGAGAGATGGGGAAGGACAGGACATGAAACAGACTACGATTCGATGGGAAGAGGATGACGTTGATAATGAACTCTTTATACGGCGTCAGAATTAAAGCGCCATTAAATGCTGGCAGCGCATGGAATTGTTGCTATAGAACACCAAAGAACAAATGATGTTAAAAAACATTCGAAACGAAAAGAATTTAGTTTTAGAAGAAAATTAAAAAGTAATTTAATGGGTTTTACAAGATTAGGCGAATGGATTAAGGTTTTTAGAATAATAAAAGAATACGCAACTTTAAATGCATGAAATAAAAGACAAAATATACTAAGATATTATTAAAGATAGGTAAAAAAGGAAAAATATTAAGAATTTGGAATTGTTTTACTAAGAAAAAGGGGCGAAAATTTTTATTATTACACACATATATATATATATATATATATATATATATATAACCATTAAATAAACATTACCGACCACATATATATAGGTATAACTATATAATAGCAAAAATTAATAATATTTATAGAAATTTTTACAGCATAGTTTAATATTGAATATTTGTAGCTTGAGACAGGGACAGAAATGATGATTTCGTTTGTTATAGGTTAATATTAATTATTTATGCATCATTATGTGTCCATTCATCATTGGTAATTGTTATAAACCTGTTACAATATATTACATTTTTTTAAATTTTTTGTTTTAGCATGATTAATTAAATATTATTGGCAGTGGAAGCAAATTGTCCAATTTTCAGATATTGACTTCTACGTATTTTCGAGTAGTTTTCTTTAATATCAGATTAATAAATGTATTATAATGCATAATAAAATGCATCAACGTAGTATATTTTACTTTATACTACTTTTGAGTTTTAACAAAATGTCAGTAAAAATAAATAAATAAATAAATAAATAAAGACTTTTAGTTAAACTTTTTACTCTTTATATCCCAGTTACCCTTGTGAGTACAGAGTTTTTTGTTGAATTTCCTATTAGTACAGTGATTTGTTTATTTTTCCTTGATAAAACTTGATGCATTTTATATTCAAGTGTGTTAAAAATTTACAAGTGTATTTTTAAATATTGATCTTATTCAGGTATTCTGAAGTAGTTTTAATTAATCATAAACAACATAACAATGATGGAAATTAATTTTTAGAAATATTGTTAAGGTCTAACATAAATAAGAGAGCTTTACAAACTTTTTGTTTGAAATTATGTGATGGCAATAATTCTTAAGGCAAACTATATATCAATAGAAATCCATGCGAAAATATATCCACAAATTAAAAAAATTCAGTTTTCATAATATTTAATAAACGCTTTGCAGCATTGCCCTTTAATGAGTTATTTCCAAAATTAGTAATAAATGGAATTCCAAATAAATCTACTTAGACAAATTTCTGAATACAATATGTATTATTGCTTCAATAATTTTTAAATAGGTTTCTTTTCGAACATATATTCATCTAAACTATTTACTTTAAAATTATATAAGTTTATCATATTTCTGAGAATGAAACGTTCTCTTGCAGTTAATGTATAGCGTGCCATAATTTAAACTTTAGATTTCCTATTGGCACTTCAAAAATGGATAATGATTATTTAAAATTAAATATTATAACAAACGATACTGAGATAATTATAAATGTTGAGGTCATTTAAATGTTTGCTTTGCCGTAAGGCTTTGACAAATAAGCCTTGCGTTATTTTAAGAAGCATTCGCATGTGGGAAACGATTACAATTACGAAATTTATTCAACAATTAAAAATATAGTACAGATTTTAAATCGTACATTTAAATATTGTAAAGTCTTGGCGTTGTTAAATAATTAATTAACATAATTATGCCTGTACTAAGACTTTACAAGCGGACTGCGTTCCCATGGGCTAGAAACCTTTCATCTTTAATGGACAGGTGGAAAATCTCTCGAGGTATTCTAGTTCCAATGTCTCATGACGTTAGCATTCGCCACGGCCCGTCCGTTATAGAACGGTTTCTCGAAGGTTTCACCTTCAGCCGAACTCCCCGCGCAGAGAGTTTCAGCATATTGCAGACTCGGAAAGGCAACGGGGCGCCTGTGGAGAACAAACAGGCTCCAATGGAGCGCGGCGACATGATCGATTGGAGGAGAAATATGCCCCATCGTTTTGGGGGAGGAAATAGGGGATGGAGTTGAGGAGAGATTATTTTTCGAGAGAAGGGACTCTTGGATTTTTCGCAGACGGTATCGGTCGGCGAAATCCCTAGCTCCTAGTGACTTCGAACCGCTAGAAATTAGCGAGGAGACTTTTGGTGAACATGTTCTTAAATACTCGCAGACGGCTTCGGCCGGCGAGATTCCTTCCAGAGACATCAGTCTGAAATGTAAAAAGACATTCTGTGTATCCTAGACTCTGTGGCAAATGTCCCTTCATATTCATAATTGAGACGGACCCCGATTAATGTATGTATAATCCTGAAAAATCACTGAATAAATTTATTCGGAGGTTAACCTAAACAGATTTCCTGTCTTCTGCGCTACCAAATCTATTTAGGAGGTGGAAAATCTTTACAATGTATATTTTGCATTTAAATGAAAAAAAAAAAAAAAAAAAAAAAAAAAAAAAAAAAAAACTTGTGTATTGTGTTGAGAAGTCAGTAATAAAAGTAATAAGTGCTGTATCTATTTTTTTTTATTAAACACATTTTTGAGTAATATGATAACATATTGAATCTGCTTGGTTTAAAAATAACATAACAAATCACTCCACCAAACTGCAATTTCGGCTCGAGAGAGGTGTTATTAGAATCGTCTGCTTTTATCTGACATAACAATCCACTGCATTCCTTCACGATAGTCCTGTGTTTGTGTTTAGAACGAAATGCAACTGCGAAATGGTGTAGTAAATATGGAACAAGAATACAGCAGCTTATTTAATATCAGATTTCAGTGTCCCATAAAACTTTTGAGAAATATCTCATGTGAGGTTCCAGAAAGCGGTTGGAAGTGGAAGAGTGCTCATAGTGACATGCTACTTGCCAAGAAACTGCAACAATGGTGGTGGAAGACATTAAGACTTCCCTTATACTTCCAAGTCTTAAGCTCATGTAATATGGACGTATTTAAAAAAAAACTGTCTGAATCCCTAAGAGGACGAACAATTGATACCACACAATTGATATCTGTATTTGTAGATTTTGATATGGCGTTTAGTCGTAAACACTGCATAAAATAGCACATTCATTCATCATTCTCAAAATGCATAATATAAGTGTAATAATACGGAAGAGTGTTAAATTGGCAAAATGTCTATTAGAAGCAATTGTTCATTAGGGTGGAGAGAAAATACGAAATTTGGAATTTTGATTTCGGATAGCAATTAAAACATGACTTTTAGTACTTCTGACACATCTGCAAAATTTCATGAATTTTGATAAACTCCTTCAAGGCTCTACCAGAACTTATATATTTCCATTGTTGCATATGATAGGTACTTATCATAAATTATACATTTACAGGATTTTTTGGTGATCTATTTGACATTTTTATATTTAAAATGTTTAGCATAATTTCCTTTATCATTTTTAAAACTTAAGTCGTCATCAAAAATATTTGAAACGTTTTATTGAGTTTTAGAAATTGTTGGTTCTCCTGTTTAAAATGAAAATGGGTGCGTGTGGAAGCAAATCAAAGTTTACCATTATTAGAAGTGCAGGGCAAAGTCTCCTATTTGGTGCTCCTTCAAAACTAAATGAAGCTGTTTTGCAACCGATAGCAGATCTTTTAAAATATTACTTTTATACGAGACAATATTTAAAACACAGCAGCAATGATAAAGATCCACAAAAGTCAGAGATAATTAAAATCCTAAGAGAAAAGATCGAAGAAATTTGAAAGAAAACATAAATTATTTTAGTTTCCCAGAGGATAATGATAGGCAAATGATAGGCAACACATTTTCTGAAGACCATAAGCTTATTAGACTCCCAAATTCAACAGAAATGATGGAGAATTTGAGATACATTACATCGGATAACTATAAGGGAATAACACGTATCGAAGATTAAAGTGTCAAATTCCTTGTATCTGGAACCCATTACACAATCTTCTGGATCAGGAGATAGTGTTGCAGAAAGCATTTTAAAATATTGCACTAAAACCTTGATAAACATATGGCTGTATGATGTGACGGAACAACCGTAACCACTGGAAGAAAGAATAGTGCTATTAGATTTTTTTAAACGAAGATTAGTCTTTCCTTGTTGTGGTTAATATGTTAGCTTCACGCAAACAAATTGCCATTGCGGGATTTATTTTCTGAACTTGATGTAAAAACTACAGGCCCACGAGACTTTTCTATTCCTATTGGAAAATCGTTGGATCGATGTGAACAATAGACAGTTGTGAAATTTAAATAAATCTGTTCTTATCTTCCATAAATGAAGTTTGGAGAGTTAATAACAGATCAAAGTTGTTTTTACGATTTGTGTCAGACATTTTCATCTGGGCAATGTTCCTTAAGTCTGATAAATCGTAATACAAATAAATATCTCGCTCTAGATGCTTGACAAATGCCAATCGACTACATAGAATGTACATTGGAAGTCTGAACCTTCCGAAAATCTGAAGATTATGGCTGAATTTGAAATCGAAGTACATGCACCTATGTGGATTCATATTAAGAAAGATTCCTCCTACAAAATTGGAGTTCAAAATGTTTTTGAAACAATTAAGTAGTTTCTTTATTTGATGGAAGATTTAATTAAGATTGTCGATCCAGTTATTCAACAAAACGCATACTTTTGTCATGGAGTAAAAAAAAAAAAAAATACTCGGAATGATAACTGATGAAAGGAACCATATTTGAGAGCTTGGATAACGAAGAAAATTGAAGACAACGAAAATGGTGTGTTCAACAAGAAGACAGTATCATATTCCAATGTTGAACTTCAGTGCTACAGGCTATATTGACATTATTGACTGGCAATAATGTGAAATTACATTACCCCACATTCTTAATAGAGTATCAAGAGATGCAAAAATGAAATCACGAAAGATAATGCCTAGTTTTGACATCAAAGGCCAATATAAATTACAGTGAAATGAAAGATTGTTTTATAGTACATCGTATATATTCTTTTTATTATATTACTATATATATAGAAGAGTGAATTTCCTATATATTAAGAACTATTTTTATATATTATACATTTATGTGTATTTGAAAAATTAAAGTGAACTGTAGATTTAATTATGTACTTATTCTTTATCTTCTTTATGACAGTACAATTCACATTTCAGGGTTATCTTTACTATTTAAGGTGTTAAAACGCGACAACACTTGGCTTGTTTACAAGTAATACTTTAATCAGCCATTTTTAGGGGGATATTTTACTGAAATCAGAAATTTGAAAAAAAAAATAAATAAATGAAAATAAAAATAAAATAAAATAAAATAAAAAAATAATAAAAAAATAAATTGAATAATTAACACTATTTAGTGAAATTTTAGTTTTTTTACGTAGGGCATAATCTTTAAGAGCTAGTACAGTCTTAAAGATAAATTCCAAATAAAATGACAATTTAACCTTATATTCACTGTGCCGAAAAGCAACTTTTTAGACATATGCGGAGAAAAAAATTCCAAAAAAACCTATTTTAGTCATTTTCAACCCACCTTATTGTTCATAAAAAATAATTTATAAATAATTTTATTTTCATCATTATTTTATTTCATTATGTACAAAATCACTACTGGAATAAAAAGAAATATTGTTTAAATAAATGTGAGCAATCAATCTCTGTTTATTTTTTTTTAATTATTAGTAAATTTAATCGATGCTTTTAGTTAACATTTGCTTAACATTCTGTTATTTGGGTTATCTTTCAGTTGGCATCTCTGCTAGTCATCTCTTTATGGCTATTTTCTGTCATGTCTTCAGCGTTAGAATAATGTTTTGTAAAATTAATATATGTTGTATAGTAAGACGTTTGCATTTTTCACATTTATAATACTTTACTTTCCATACATATTTTATAATGACACCCAAGTGATTCGTTTGCATTTTTAAAATCATAGTGTTGAATATAGAGCAGTTATAAAATATATTCTTTAGATTGCCAAAATATCGTTATGGGTCTGCTCTTTATCACTTTTTCGTTCTAATAAAGTTTTTAAAAGATCTAAAGTTATTTTTATATTCGAAATAAAAAAAGTTTTATGTAATGTATCCTTTTCTTAAAATAAAAGCTGCTTTTTGCTCTTTAAATATGCAACAAAATAACGCGAATATTTTACCATCTACATTTTATATCTACAAATCTGTATTGGTTTAAATATTCCTATATTGTAGAATGAATATAGAATGAAATAGGAAAATAAATTTGGATAAATTTCAGATTACTTGTGACGCAGGATTTTATGCAAAAAAATGTCTTTTTGCATTTTCTCATCCCGTTTGTCTGTTCTTTCAAATAGAAAATTTAAAAAGTGTCGCGTATTTTTCAAACCATTAAATGTTTTTTTTTAAGCACAATGCTGAGAATTAGCGCAGTTTATAGTTCTATGTTTCGAAGACGGAACACTTACTGCTGAATGTATCTTTGGAACATTAGATAGGTTTATAATGTTGTATAAAATAATTTAATTTTAATTCAATTCGTTACGCGCTGTTTTTAAAAAGCTCTTTATTGAATAATAAATGTTCAAACAGGCGTATGTTTTGGAAAATTCTTTTATTCTACTAAACATTTTACTTATGCTAACTAAAGATCTATATTATATTCCTAAACATCTACCCTTTATGTCTTTTAACCGCTACAATTTTACTTTAAACAAAGTTGGTGTTACATTTATATAATTATGGGATAAAAATAATGATATTTGTAATCTGTATCAAGTATTTGAAGGTATATACGTAATTATAAATTAACAAAATGTAAAAAAAGACAATTTTTTGTGTATATAAAAAATAATAATATAATGATGAACGAAAATATACAATAACCTCTTCCGAGTTACAAACGATTCCAAAAGAATTCTTTATATTTAGAAATCAACAAGATTTAATGAATCATATTTAAAAACAAAGTTTTTTTTCATGACACTGATTTAAGCAAAATTTTTCTTAATACGTTTTATTTTATGTAATTCAATTTTCTAAAATTTGACTATCGGATTTTAGAATGCTGCAAAATTTCAATAAAAATTTTCAGCTACGTAATTTTATTTTTACATGGGGGAGTAATAAAAAAATATCAATTTTAATGTTCATTTTATAGTTGTTTTTTCATCATGTATGTCTGTAAAACATGTTTCTTGAACATGAAAATGTTTGCTTGAAAATTGGTACGATACCAAAATCGGATATTTCGGGATAAGGAATAATAAGCTATAGGAGTGTGATCCAATCTTTAGCTGCGCGAGTTACAATCAAACATTAGGATAGGAAGGATAGGAATTTGATGGCCATAGACATCCCATAAAGAAATCAAATAACATACTTCATTCAAAAACTCTTATTAAAATTTATGCTGAAGAAGTTTAAAATACAGATTCACTTTACAGTCGAGAAATCAGTGTAATGATTAGCACAGCTTTCCTGATACAAGTTTAGCAATGTCTTCTGTATGTTCAGTAAGTCTCAGTTTTGATTTAATTTGTTTGAGAGCATAAAAAGCACTTTTGTTCACACATGTACTACCAAAAAGCGATGACATTTGCAGAGAGAATTTAAGATGTTTAGAAAACTTTCTTTAAAAATTAGTTTCCAGAAATTTTGAAGCACATCAAACTTTTTAGCCTGGTAGAATGGGTCTTCCGAAAGATCACAAATTTCAATTTGAAGTTTTCAGGGTACCTTACTCACTCCAATACCCATGGGGATGTTGAGCAGTACAAGTTTTGATTTAGGGATTGAAAATCCTGGAACTATTTCTTGATATCTATTATCATTTCATGAAACATACTAAAATTTGTGTCCAACCCGTATCTTTTTTCTTATTTCAACTGCTGACAAGATGAGAAGTGTGCCGTACTGTTTACCTTCATTGCATTTTGCATTACATCAATTTTTTTGCGGAAGCCCTCAATATGTCCATAAAGGTCTGAGATGTTTTGTTTTCTGCATTGTGGTATCAGGTTTGTGGCGGATGTAGGTAAATTCTTCACAATACCATTAATATATCACATCATTCATGTCATTAATATGAGTAAATACAAAGTGGTTTTATTCTTTTTTTTTCTGAAAAAATCTACTTGGAATTCATTACGAGTTCTTCTTTTGAGTTTGCGGATATAGAGCGACAGAAATGTTAACATAAATATTCCATTATTTTTCACAATTTTATTGTCTTAATATTTATATTGCTTTCATCCTTATCAAAAAAGGGGTGTGTAGGATCAGTTTTGTAACAACTAGAATATTTAGCTAATGCTCAATTTCTTTTAAAAAAATCTGCGTTCATCCACCATCTTTGATGAGCAAGTCCACGTCTCTGTTATGGGGCAACTACGAACAAGAACGCTTTGTAATTATTCCTTGGGAAAAAGAATACTGCTGAACAGAGTTACCTGATGCAGAAAGAAAAGTGTGACAAGTTTACCACGTTCAGCTGATGTTACGACAATACATTGCTTTCGCCACGTGTTGCTACTATATGTTAGGTGGTTTGCGCTCTGTCATTGATCCTGTTAAATCATAGTTATACAGGGTGTCCGGTCTCAACGGTGTACAATGACTAATTCCTAAACCGTTAGTCATAGACATATATTTACAATTACAAAAATGTTTTAAATCAGATAAAGAAATATTTTAAAAGCTATTTGGGTCAATAAAAACATTTCTTAAAAAATTACGAAATTTAAATTTTTATACGGTCCTCCGGTCCTATAAGTTATATTTAGTAAAATTTTCCTATTACACTGACAAGTAAGACAAAAAAGTCCCATTCATATAACATTAACATTGAGCGAGTTATAAAACTTTAAAAATGCATAACTTATGCCACTTTTCTGCTCTGAAAACAAATGAGTTCGGCTTGGCTTTGAGGGGTCACATATCAAGTGCTTAAAGTATTCGAAGATCTTATTTCATGTGTATCTGCGCTCTGAAAAAAATCGTACAAGTATTACGATTAAGTTAACATTTATTAAGTTTCAGATTGGCTAAAATAAGATATGTTTTATTTTGTCAGGATTTGGGAATGTTTCTTTTATGCTTTCTTTGTTATTTTTATAAGATTTTATGTTACTTCAAAGATTGTATGTATGCTTTTCCAGTTCAAAATTTATACTCGAACTTTAACTGACATTTAAATATCCGATCGGGATTTCATTTTACATACTGGCGCAAATCCAATAACAATCTAATATTATTATGATTTTCGGTGGTTACCATTTATACTTATTTTACAGGATAACACAAAGAATTTCGGATAGATTACAGACAAATAGTTTAAGAAAAAGTTTTAGATTAGATAATACAAGACTGCGATTGTTTTTTTTTTTTTAACTTTTATGCATTTTTTAGTACTGAATCCAAAAATTACATTAATTTTTAACCATCATGTCAGGATATTTCGCAAATCATAAATTGAAAATTTTCAAGAATAACAAAAATTGGATACTATAAAGTAGAGGAGATGGTTGTGTTTTTTAACTTTCGAATATTGATTTTTACGTACTTTTTAGCACTGAATCTGAAAATGACCTTCATTTTTAACCATCACGTTACAATTATTTTGCAAATCGTAAATGTGTAAGTTAAAATATAGCGAAAATATCTTACTATAAAACATATGTAAAACTTTTTTGTTTATTTTATTTTATTTTATTTTATTTTATTCAATAATTTATTCGATATTTTTGCTTATACTGGGATTCTTACAGCTAAATAACTGAGTGGTCCGATGAGATGAGAGAGGAGACTCAATTTTAACTTTGATCCTTTTAACTTTGAAATTTGCGAAAAATCCTGATATGATGGTTAAAAATGAAGGTCAATTTCAGATTCAGCGGTTCAGAATACAAAAGAATTAATTATCAAAAGCTAAAAAACATGTCATAACCCAACTTTTGCAGACTAGTGTAATCTAATAATATTTTAAAATACGTATCATTTTGTAAAGGATTGAGGCTGTTAATTTAGCATCATTTTATTTAACAAAAATTCTGTTTTTTTTTCTTTCTTCTTAAATGTTTATTACAAATTGTATATTTTGCATTAATATGTCAGAATAATTAAAGATTTCAAATTTATATTGCAATGTTAATTTTACTATCGATCATTTTTTAATATATCTGACGAAATTATATTTCGACTATATTTGTGAATGACCCTCAATTTGCAGCTAAAAATATGCTCCAACTTTAAACAGCTATTGCTCGGTCAATTTTAATCGTAGAATAACGGGACTTTTTGTGTATTACTTGTTAGTGTAAAAGGAAAATTTTACTAAATATAACTTATAGGACCGTGGGACCGTATAAAGATTTAAATTTCGTATTTTTTTTAAGAAATGTTTTTATTGACCCAAATCCCTTTTAAAATGTTTGTTTACCTGATGTTAAGCTTTTTTGTAATTGGAACTATATGTCTATGACTAACGGTTTAGGAATTAGCCATTGGACACCGTTGAGACCGAACACCCTGTATATTACAATACATGTGAATTTATAGCTAACTAAAGTTAAAAAAAAAGAAAAGAAAAAGAAAAAAAAAACATTATCATTAGCTTTGTTGAAACTCGTACTTCTTTTACATTAATGACTACAGCTTTTCTTAAGAGAAAGCAATGAATTTCATTGTTAAAATCTTGGAACCAATATGTTCAAGCTTGTTTGTTTTGCTTATTTGTTTGCCAAGACAGGGACATATATGGAGAATTCAAAGAAACACTGTACTCATATCAACAATTGTCAAACCATAGTTATATTAGTTGCTTGGAACATACACGAAGCTAACTCCTTTTATTCAGTTTCACTAAAAACTTTTCTATTACCACATGGATGTATTGAAATTTATTTGCTTGTGCATTCTTATAATTTTAGAACTATTATTTCTAAATAGGACTTTTCAATGCCGTAGGCTTTAGCTGTTGACACACCTTTTACCTCTTCTTCAGATACATCGCTTATGATTTTTCTTCAGTAATACGATTTTTCTAAATTTGCCTTTTATATTTTCGAATTATATTGACTTTTTGATGATTTTTGGAGAAGAAAAAAAAAAAACTAAAATTGTATGTACATGTTATTGTAATAATTGCATATTTTGGTTCTACATATTAATGCATTCATTCTTTCTACACAAAAAAACTAAAAACTATAACTTAAATTTTACGAAACGTAAATAATATTTTGTTAAAATAATTATGAACAAGGAGAGGTTGAAAGGGACATGCCCATTTCAATCCTTCCGTTATTGCTCCTTTCAATTCCATACCCACCTATCGAAATTAAAAATGAATTCATGCATGACAGTATTTTAGCTAACAAAATATACTGATATTCACATAAAGTGAATACTTTGCAGTGCGAAATAACATAAATATTATAATGCTAAACGAAATATTAATTATTTAGAGAAAAAAGGAACAGCAAGTTCATAATTTATTTTTTAATATCAAAAACATGTTTTGCTTTCACCATCTACAACGCTACAATAGCTGACTTTATTTATAAGGATTATTAACAGAACAAGTATCGCCATCGAGTGTGTCAAATTTGAAAATTTCTACATTTTATTTTCTTCTTGAAATTTTGAGTGTCCATTCCATCACCAGTCTCCCCTAAACTTTTTTTTTCTCATGTAGATGAAGCTATGTGTTATTTAAAAAAAATGAAGTTATCAAAAGATAATGGATATTATTGTTGAGATATTTTGCTTTTTACGCTTGATTTTGCCTTCTATACTGAATTAATTCTTAAAAGCTAGGTGCTATTTTTACGATAGGTATTTAAGTTATCAGTATAATCAAGCTTACAATTATAGTGTCCTCAAGCATCATAAAATCTATTACGGAATACATTTCATTATCAAAATTTACTTACTTTAGCAACTGTTTGCAAGATACATACTCATTTAATAAACTAAGTTTTGAGAATTTCTCAAAGCTTAATATTTTAAACAAAGGAAACGAGAATGAAGAACGTTCTGATTTTCGTTCTACGGCTTCTAATTAGACGAAATTGAAGCTAAATTTAAAAACGTATTTTATCGTGCTTCAAATGCTGCAAATAGAGATATGTTAAATAAAAATTTTGTACAAAATTTTGTATAGAATTTCACAGACAAATATACAAGTACCGGTAATGAAAGAAATCATTTGATATTATATATTACAAATATTTTACCGGCTCATTATATATATTTCGATGAGAAATATGTTCTTGCTATTACAGTACGGTGTTGAAAATAAAGCCAGATCCTTTGTGTAAGTAAATTTGTTTTCTCTAAACGTGCATACTATTGACAAATTAAATTGACATTGAAGACACATAACGCTAATTAGTTTCAGAGTTAAATTAAATATTTTATTCTGTAATATATTGAGTTTATACAACTTATTTATTTTTTCAGAAAAAAAAAAAAAAAAGAATAATTTGTAAATAGTACAGATTTTGTTGTTGTTGTTGTTGTTGTTTACGCAGAACACAACAAGTGTTACAATATAGTATTCAGTTCTTAACAAAAGTAACATGACTGACTAAAATACGTCGTACATCATTCAAATAGATGTGATTTCAAATGTAAGAGCATTTCAGAACTATGTAATATCCAGTTTTCTTATAGTTATATAAATACTTAACACGAATACGGTACCCTCTATTAATTTATCACTCTTCACATTAAAATATATTCTAATTTTAAAACTGCAAACTTTCCTAAATGAATTTAGCTTTCATAGTATAGGAAATTATCAGCTACATCCAAAAGTTTCAGGTCTTAAAGTGATTTAAAGAAATTTTAATGGTTTAAAAATCTGTGTATGTGCAAATGGAATAAATGACGATTGCGTAACAATACAAATTAATATTCTTGCGTAACATTTCACCATTGTTTTTTAAAAAAAAATAATGAAGTTTTCAAAACAAGATTACAAGTAATAAACTATAAAGTATTTAAAACTCGTCCTCCAAACATTTCTATGAATGCAGAATAATTTTTTTAACCTTATGTAATAAACTAATCCCCCCTCCCCCTTATGTATTCCCTCAACCTTATGTAAAAAAGTATAACAATGTCAAACAATCGCAATAGTTAATGCATTTTATATCAAGAAATACAAACAAGATAAAAGATATAAATACATTCAAGATACATACACATTTAATAAACTAAGGTTTGAGAAATTCTCACAGTTTTATTTTTTAAACAAATGGAACGAGAATGAAGAGCTTTCTGAATTGCCTTCTACTGCTTCTAATTAGACGAAATTGAAGCTAAATTTAAAAACATATTTTATCATGCTTCAAATGCTGCAAATATAGATATATTAAATAAAAATTTTGCACAAAATTTCATAAAAAATTTCACAGATAAATATACAAGTCCCGGTAATGAAAGAAATCATATCATATATTACAGATATTTTGCCTGCTCATTATAGAGGGTGCCAGCACTCAACGGTGTCCAATAGCTAATTCCTAAACCGTTAGTCATAGACATATAGTTCCAGTTAGCAGATTTGGGTCAATAAAAACATTTCTTAAAAAATTACAAAATTTAAATTTTTATACGGTCTCCCGGTCCTATAATTTATATTTCGTAAAATTATCCTTTCAAACTGAGAAGTAATACAAAAAAATCCCGTTATTCTACGATTAAATTTGACCTAGTAATAAAGCTGTTTAAAGTTGGAGCATATTTTTTGCTGCGAATTGGGGGTCATTCACAAATTTAGTCGAAATATAATTTCGTCAGATATATTAAAAAAATGGTTGAGAGTAAAATTAGCATTGCAGTATAAATTTGAAATATTTAATCATTCTGACATATTAATGCAAAATATACAATTTGTAATAAACATTTAAGAAGAAAGAAAAAAACAGAATTTTTGTTAAATAAAAGGATGCTAAACTAACACACTCAATTTTTTACGAATGATATGTATTTTAAAATATTTTTGATTGCACTAGTCAGCAAAAGTTCGGTTACTTCATGTGTTTTAGTTTTTGCTAATTGATTCTTATGTATTCTGTACCGCTGAATCAAGAATTGACCTTCATTTTTAACCATTACATTATGATTTCTCGCAAATTGAAAATTTCAAAGGTAAAATTGAACCTCCTCCCCAATCTCATCGGACCACTCAGCTGTTTAGTTGTAAGTATCCCAGGATAAGGAGAAATATTGAATAAAATAAAATAAAATAAAATAAAATAAAATATATAAAAAAGTTTTACATATGTTTTATAGTATGAGACTTTTGCTATATTTCAATTTACACAGTTACGATTTGCAAAAAAATTGTAACGTGATGGTTAAAAATGAAGGTCATTTTCAGATTCAGTGCTAAAAATTACCTAAAAATCAATTAACAAAAATTAAATAACACTGCAATCTCTTCTACTTTATAGTATCCGATTTTTTTTTATTCTTTAACTCTGACAATTTATGATTTTCCAAATATCCTGAAATGATGGTTAAAAATTAAGGTAATTTTCGGATTCAGTGCTAAAAAATACATAAAAGTTAAAAAAACTCCAAAAATCGCAGTCTTGTATTATCTAATATAAAACTTTTCTTGAACTTCTTGGCTGTAATCTATCCGAAGTTTCTTGTGTTATTCTGTAAAATAAGTATAAATGGTAACCACCGAAAATCATAATATTTAAGCCAGATCGTTTGAATAAGTAACTTTGTTTTCTCTAAACGTGCATATTATTGACAAAGTAAATTGACATTGAAATCACATAACGCTAATTAGTTTGAGAGTTAAATTAAATATTTTATTCTGTAATATGTTGAGTTTATACACATAATTTATTTTTTCAGAAAGAAGAAAAGAAATTTTCAAACAGTACAGTTTTTTTTTTTTTTTTCAAATTTAAGGGCATTTGAGAACTATGTAATATGCAGTTTTCCTATAGTTATATAAATATTTAACACGAATACCATTCCCTCTATTAATTGATCAGTCTTGACGATAAAATATATTATAATTTAGAAAGTGCAAACTTTCCTAAATGAATTCAACTTTCATAGTACAGAAAATTATCAGCTAAATTCAAAAGTTTCAGGACTTAAAGTGATTTAAAGAAATTTTAATGGTTTAAAAATCTGTGTATTTGCAAATTGAATAAATGATTGTTGCGTAACAATACAAATTAATATTATTGTGTAATATTTCACCATTGTTTAAAAAAATTGTTTAAAAAAAGTTTTCAAAACAAGATTACAAGTAATAAACTATAAAGTATTTTAAAACTGGTCCTTCAAATATGTCTATGAACATAGAATAATTTTCCTTAACATTATGTGTAAAACTTCTACAACATTGTCAAACAATCACAATAGTTAATGCACTTTATATCAAAAATAAATAGAATTTTGAATATATTTGTAATCTTCTACGCAGTACGAAGACATCCATGAATCATATTTATAATTTCATCGGACATCAAAACTTATTACGTGATAGTTGAAAACTATCTCAGCATATATGATTAATTAACTGTTGCAAGGTGCACTATGAATATAATTAATATAGTACAGTCGTGGCCATAAGTTTAGGACCACCACTGAAAATTAAGATCCAGACAATAAATTGAATGATTACTCGTTAATAAAATTATAAACTACATTTATTCATGACTATTACATTTCTACGCATATAAATCACATACATTAAACTCAAATTTTACAGAAAAATCAGTATTTTGTTGGTTCGTCGTTAGCTTTTATTATGGCCTGCAAACGTTTTGGCATGCTCTATACCAGACTCCTGCAGTATGCAGCTGATAATTATTTCACCCAAACTTCCTTAATTGCTTTTTCCAGTTCCTTAGCACTTGTTGGCTGCTTCTCAGAGACCTTGTGCTTTAAGAGAGTCCATAAGTTTTCAATTGGATTCAAATCGGGACTGTTTCCAGGCCAGTCAAGGATTTGAATTTGCTTCGTCTTCAAGAACTGGGTAACAGTTTTAGAGCGATGACAGGATGCACCATCATTCATAGAAAATGGTGCATTTATGAACGACCATGTGTAATTCTAACTTCTTCTTCAACAAATCCATGTATTTGTTGCCATTCACAGTCATTCCTGGTGTTAGGAAGAACAATGCAGCCGTTCCGTTCACTGATATTCCACCCCAAATCATGACACCTGGGGAGTGTTTAATAGTCTGTAAAGTGTAACGTTCATTGAATCGCTTTCCAGGAGGTCTACGAACACAGTACTTGCGTGTAGAGAACTGCTGTAAAGTAGATTCGTCCTAAAAAAAAAAAAAAAGAAAAAAAACGTTGCCACTGACGAATTGTCCATTTGGCATGTTTCTTGGCAAAGTCCAAGCGCTTAGCTCTCATAGCCGCTGTTAACATAGGTTTTTTCGCAGTTTTATGGGATTTTAAATGAGAGTCCTCGAACAAACGCCGACCTACTGCTCTACGACTGACATCCGCACCTTTTGCAAGCAGTACTGACCGCATCTTGCTTGCGGAACGCATTGGGGAACGCATTGATATTCTCCTAATGACACGATCATCGCTAGGTGTGGTATTACGAGGTCGACCACACCTTTTTGCATCAACATAACTCCCTGCTTCTTTAAATTTCTTGATCGCATTGTGAACTGCATTATTACTACATTTTACTAGTTCACTAATTAATCGTTCAGAATATTCTTCATTATGAAGAATAACAATTTGTGCAAGCTGAGCTTCAGAAACTGACGATTTTCGACCCATTTTCATAGGTTTTCAAAACTTGTAAAACAAGCAACAATTGCGTCTGCGACGTATATTACTCAAAGGTGAAACAAAAAGTGAATACAGTATTCCACTGTCAGGCGGAATGCCGCCAACTGACGCAATCGATTTGATTTATGACGTTATCAGTGGTTTCAATTGTAAAAACGCTAGTTTCTGCACGGTGGTCCTAAACTTTTGGCCACGACTGTATGATCAGAATACAGAGACATTACAATCTACTATATGTTGAAATTATAAATTTAGATATATCCCATTCTTAAATTTTACAGCTATTTTAAAATTATGTGTTGAAATTATAAACAATTTAAAATATTTTCTTAAAGCATACTAAAAAATCTATATTTATTTATTTATTTTTATTTTTTTTTTTACATTTATAACAACTTGTTTTTTAGTTATTTTAATTGTTGGATTTTCATCCATGAATCATTTAATTAATATCCAAAAAAATATTTCAAAAAACATATCAGCATTCATTTAGAAATTAAGATCTGTTTTAATTCAATGGAGCTTAATGGAGCGTTGAGCTTAAGCCATTTCAGCAAGCTCCAATAATAATTATGCGTATAAAAGTTACAATTTTTAAACTCTCTAAGTATCAAATTATAATATATAACATGACTGACAAATTATAGAAAAATAAATATTTCATGCTTTATTGCAAGAAGTCAAATTTCGTCGACCGCCATGTTTTTATTTTTATTTATTTATTTATTCATTTTATAGTACATACAAAATTATGTTTTATGGAAATTCGTGTTGCGTCTCTAATTAGTCATTTTTCCCAAAACGTAAAGTTTCAATAAATACTATCTGAAACTTTATAAATAGCAAAGCGTGTTATCTAGAAAGAGGTGCAGTTTTAAAACATATTCCATATCTATATTCAACATATTTTAAATTATTATTTATTTTAAATGTAAACCAGAAGTTTAATTTTTTTTAATTATAATTTTTTGTATCATAAAAGTATTATTGAACAATGCTTACAAGTAGTTTACGGATTATAAGTAAATAAATAAATAAATAAATAAATTTAATTTTCCGTTCAATAGTAATTCTAAAAAAAATAATGTCGAATTCATATTCATTTATTTTTATTTGCATTTTATGTAAGAAACGTAGGACTTACGGCGTTAATTTAAAATTTTAATGAATTTGACATGTTCGATCAAAAAATTATATTATCCTTAAAACGAAATTTTCTTTGTATGTGTAATTTTTTAAAAAGTTTTTTAAAGATTTGTTTATGGTCATAAGTTTGATAACATCTTTATTTTAGTTATTATCCTCAAAATGTGTAGTACTAAATATTTGTAAATATTTTCGTATTAATTCCGAAAAAACTCTGCAAAAGCTGTAGTTATGGGTAAATGAATACTTGAAAAATTGCTTTACTATTTTCAAATATATCATATTTTTAGGTTCTTAAACTAGGCATGTATATAAATTAAGTCAAAATATTTATATAAAAACTATATGCATAAATTTTAAATTCTGGCTTATACTCGTATTTTTTCTAAATACTATTAAACTATAGATGACTTTACTTTATTAAAAATAAAAACAAAGAATTTTTCTCTTTCTTTTGTCTACTCTTTAGAGGAATATGTAAATTTATTTCCCGTAATGGAGAAAAGCAATAAAAAATTTTCAAGTTAATGGCTTTTTCTCAAATGCAAAGACGAACTTTTGTTTCCAGAGAAGAAAAAAGGTGCCGTAAATAAGATTTCTTTTATACAATTTTAAAAACGTATTTTTGTTTCGTTTTTAAGTTGAAACTTTTGCAGGTGTTCTTTGTTTTCTGTTGATAAATGTAGAGGCTGAAAAATTTTTTTTATGCAAATGGGATAGAAAAGCTATTTTCGAGCGAAGGTAAAAACAAAGTGTCGCAGAATGTATTAGTTGATTCATTCATTTATATTGTATGTTTTTTATACAGCATAGGAAACATTATTATTTTTTTCTTTTTTAATTGAAATATTCATATGCTTTCTTACAGAACTAACTCTAAAAATTTCAATACAGGTATATGGAATCTAGAGGATTTTATTTAAAATAATTAGAAAATCGTTTTTTCCCCCTTAAGTTATATATTTTCTTTTCTTTTAATAAAACTATTACCGTAGTTTTAATATTATTCAAATTATAAGGGGGGGGGGATTCACTATAGGTTTTTTATATAAATACTTTCTATCTAAATTTTTGAAAATAGTCCTAACAAAAATTTAGATATTCTACGCAGAAGGCACTTCTAACATTTTCGCTCAATTGTCTAATAAATTAATGAAAACGGAAAATATAAAGATAAATGTTTTATTGTCCTTCAAAGTTAATTTCCAGTAGCATCACTACTCTTTTGGCAATTTTTTTTATAACTACTGGAAAATATCAGAGAGAGTTTCGTTAAGAATTGCTCGAAACTTCGATGTCGTAATTTGTTGAATTTCCGGTTCGTCTAAAAATTGTAGGTATTTCATGACTCGCAAACTTTCACGACGTCTGATCATTAAAAATAATAACTCGCACCCATTCGATTTTGTGTGGTGTTGTGCCTGCTAACGGTCGACCCAAATGCGGCTCATCATCATACGTTTCCTATCCGGCACGGAAATGTTTGATCCTGTCAGAAACAAAAATTTTATTTTTAAGTTTCTGAGTCGAACATTTGCATGAACTTTGTATGGGTCTTCTTTGTCTTTTTTTTTCAAATTTGTTTCAAAACTTGATATTTGTTTGTTGCCCCGCTACATTTGACAGGAAGTGTTACGCTCCCACCGTTCGATGTGTCTAAGTGTGCATTTCTGCTTAGACACTTACAAGTGCAGGTTCTGAGGTCGAGGACACAAAAAGCTGTGAACTGCTTTTATCGATAGTGTATAGTTAGTATGTAAATATATGAACATGTGAGTTTCAAAACTCACCTTATATAAAATTTTAAATTTCGAGTTTTCTCTATCAGTCTATTCTTTTGGTGAATGTGCAACGAAAAAACACAACAATCTGAAAAAAAAACTAGTTTTATTGTGTATTTCTGGTGTTTTAAAATATTCGTTTACAATGAAAACCAATGGGTGCAGTCAGAGATTTTACGAGATTTAAAAAACAAGATAGGTAAAAAACAAATATTAATATTTACGTAGCATTTTGTAATAGGAGAAATTTCTTTCTTTGGTATGCTTCTATTCAGTCTGGTTCACATCATGATGGAATCAAAATTTTCTTTTTGAGTTCAAATTCCAGTAAGACTTATTTTTCGCAACAAAGTATTTTATCAGTCATTTTCGGAACAGAAATGAAAAAAATATTTTTAATAATTTGAATTAATGAAAAGTATAAATTAAATACATCTTTTCTTGCACATAAGTAATTTTTTAGCTATGAAATTTTGCGTGTACAAATATTTAATGAAAAGTAAACAGAAAAAAGGGTCAATTTATTATTTCTATACACAATAAATTTTGTTGTTATTTAAAATTGTTAAAAAGTGTTTATTAAAAAGTGTTTAGATGAATAATCTACTAGTTTTAAAAGAGAAATAAATTAAAATGATTGACAAAAATACGTGAATAAATATATTATTCTAATATTGATTTAATATGATAATCTTTCTTCTATATCATGGTTTGTTCAAAATATGCTTTTAAATTTTTAATATGATTTTTTAAGATCAATCAATTCTGATTGTGTATTTAGAATAATTGTCAATTTATTAATTAATTTTAGGAATTATTATTGTTTTACTTTTTTAATATTTTTATATAATACATTTTATTTATATAAACTCAATTTTAATCGTGAAAATTCTAATGTTTATATATTTAATAGAAAGGAGTGGCGTAATAAATAAATAAATAAATAAAATAGGCAATTGGTTATTTAAAGACCAGAGTTTGCTGGTCTTACAATCTATTTAGACCAGAGTTTGCTGGTTTTACAATCTATTTACTATTATTAGATTAATCACCGGCTTATTTTCACAGTGAAATAAATTAAAATACGTTATATAAAACGAAAACATTCTTTTTTATTTTTTTTTCTATTACCATATTAATATTCCAAACTGTATCTTTTTTTTTAACAAATATAATTTTAACATTTGATTTTTTTTCAAATCATGGATTCTTATATTTTTTAATTAGAATAACTGTCTAGGTTCTTATAAATGAGTTGTAAAATATATTGAGTTGCTAAAAAAAAAAGTTATTAAGTAGGCAGATACAACAAAGCTAAAAACCTACAATTTAAAATAATCATATTAAAATTAAGAAAATTTGCTTTTGAAAGATCATAAAATATTCGAAATATTGTGCAAGTTAAACAAAAATAAATTGTTATATTTATTTGCATATTTTATTTAATTTAGGAGTTAAAAAAAGTAGACATATCATTAATTAATCAAATAATGCAAAATTAAAATTAGAAATTATAACTTTTTGCTATCAAAAGTAAGTTTATTTGTTATTTTTTTTATTTTTTGGTATTTCTTAAGAAATAATCATTATCTTTTTTCCACTTTTTGCGAACTGGAAAAGCACGTTATACATATCTCTACTGAATTAAAAATCGTCATAATTTAATTATGAGAAATCGTGCGTACAAGACATGTGGGGTAAATTCAGAGATTAAAACAGCATTAAATTTTAAATTAAATAAAAAAAAAAAACATTTATGCAGTTAACGTTATACTGTTATTTAGAACATTAATTTATACAACTACTCTTTTAATGAGTGTATAAAACTTCATGTCCAAAAGTTAACTATCGGTGTTGTTACTTCAATCTGTATTAGGGTCACTTTTACATGTTGTTTGTCAGTTTAAAAGGTACCTTAATATTTTCCATAAGAATGCACGCAGAAATCTTACTTTGAAGTACGAGTATACCTAGTATATATTTCTAATATACAAATGTAACACATATATTTTAATAACATGTATTATTTATTTATCCTGTACAGCACTAATTCAAATTGCCAGACGTACACATATTTTCCCTTATACATTTATTCTTATACATTTGCAGCATAGTCTCAATGTTTTTTTTTTTGTTGTTGTTGTTGCTGTTCTCTTTCTGCGTTAATTTTACTGCGAGATATCTTTTGTCTGACTGTCAGTTTTTGCTGAATTTTGTTTTTTTCAACACCGTTTTTGACTTTTTAACACTTAATTATTCTTTTTTTTTTTCAATTTCTATCCCTGTTTCTGCCCTTCAAAATCATTGTCTTCTTTTATTTTTTCAACTGTTAAGCACTCTTCAAAGTTTGATTATACTTCATTTGTTTTTGGTTTGTATTTTATTCGTTAGTGTAATTCTTTTTAAGAAACATCTTTCAAAACCATCAGATGAATTAGCTTCAAGGAGATATATTGCTCAATGTGATTCAGTTTGCAATCCTGACTGTTCTTTGCTAAAATGTAACCTATTTTTGTCGGTAATTTTTATTTTATTTCATCTTTACAAGAATAAAGTATTGGATTCTTGAAAATTTCTCCTTCATGTTTTCGATGGATTTATACATTTTAGAGGGACCTGAACACAATTTGATGATTTTTAGAAAATGTCTATCTGTATGTGACAAAAATTTTGTGGGCGCTCTATCTCAAGAGCTATAGCACAGAATTTCACAAAATTTTAGATTCCGTTATAGCTTGATATATACTAGTGCTGATTTGTTTTTGGTGTATATCGTCCGACAGGTGGCGCTTTTATGATGCATTTTTCACGATTTACACAATAGCTATCTAAAGCATGGATTTTCATAAAACTTCAGATTTAGTTAGTTCTTGATATCAGTCAATGCTGATTACAATTTGGTGTAAACAGCTCAAAAGTTGACACAGATATGCTGCATTTTTTTACAATTTTTGAAATACCTCTATCTTAAAACTAATGCACGAATTTTCATCTAATTTCAGATTCAGTAAGACGTTGACACAAGTTGTTGCTGATTAGGTTTTCCTGTCAATCCCCTAATAGTTGGCACTGCTCTGCTGGATATTTCTCGACTTTTGCAATAGCTCTATTTTAAAAACTATAGTGCGGATTTTCATCAAACTTCAGATTCCGTTAGACGTTAACATATTTTTTTGCGGATTAGGTTTTGGTGTGAACCATCAACAGCTGGCGTTGCTATGCTACATTTTACATGATGCACACGATTTTAGCGATAGTGATATTTCAAGAACTAATGCACGGAATTTCATATCTTTAGAATCCGAATGATGGGCATAGCATCCCATTTAATTTCGGAGCTGTGCTAGCAAATTTGGAGCATTAACATTTATAAGATAAGAAGATTGTTTTGGGATTGGCACATCCCACTAGTTCAAAATGTACTTTCAATGTTATAACAAATTTAATGTTGAATATAATTTTAAATAGGTTTGAACATAGTAATCGGACAATATTATAGAATATATATTATATCCACTATTCCACTTCCAAATTTTTTTTTTGTCGGAAAAGTCAGTCTTAGTTGTTATATCTTCTTTAGCCATCATTATTGTCAAAATGAGGTCAAATGAGGTCAAATACGCTTTTTCTTAGCAGGAGAGACATCATTAACAGTTGATAAAATTAAAATCATTGATACCAATTTGAATTATGGGCAGGACACTTGCTAATGACATGTTGAGGGTAATATTCGTCACGTTGTTATAGCCCATAAGTTGATATGCATCGAAAGAGGATTCATGAACAAATCACCTGTTCAATAGGAAATTCATAGATTATTTAAATCTATTTTTAATTTAAGAGTTTTTTATCTACACAAAAATTTTCAGAGCCTTAATTGCATAAAAGTATTCGTTCGTCACGTTCGTGTATCTGTAATCTTCGCTGATATACGCCGCTTTTATTAATGTCACATTTTTGATTAAAATTTCTAAAGACATCTATCTAATAGATTTTTTCTATTTGATCATTTGGAAGACAAGAAAGACACTCGTGTATAATCACGTAAAAATTCATAATTTACTCACTGAACTAGGCTTAATTACTAAAAAAAATCTCCTTTAAACATAACTTTAATACAATATACTATAAAATGCCATGAATATATACCATAAACATACCTCAGTAAACATCCTAAGAGCTTATCTGTAAACTGCAGATTAAGTTTGTCCGTAATAGGTCTCTGAAATTATTAGCTAAGAAAAAACCTATAAAATTTTCGAAGTCTATAGATCTGGAATTGGAAAATGTGTCGCCTTGTTATCTTTTACATTTCAGATGTATGAATACACGATCGATCACTTCATACATAAATTTGACTTTCAAAGTAAAAAAAAAGTGAAACTGTGATACTTTTGCGGGTTATTAGCCACATTTAGGGAGTTATGAAGTCGCTTTATAATGAGTGATGTCTGTTTGAATGGGAATGTTTTAAAGAAAACCTTTTAAATAGAGTGAAATATTTCGCGTTTTCTTCCTGAAGTTAGGATGTGCAATTAAGCATAATTTGTGTAAGATCTCCGCATTAAGTATGTAAGTAAAATATCATTGTCACATTTATGGATAGCCACATTTACTCACAATACATTTTCTGATTTATTTACATTTACTCACTGATCTATATGTATATATATTGTATGTTACGTTGAAATGTTATTTTGGTGAAAGTATTAGTCATTAAATAAAATAATTTCAACTACATTTATTTTATTGCAGCAATTTGAGCTAAAACACAAAATATTAATTTTTTGATGAATATTTTAATTAATGAATATTTTTAATAAGCTAAATATCTTCTAATCTTAATTTTTTCTGTATTTTCAACAACATAATAAACAAACATTTCACATAAATTAAACTATCTTTCTCAACAAATAAAATCATGTACTTGTTTCTGTAACCTTAGTTAGATTGTTTACAAGCGGTTTTTTTAATGTTTTAATAACTATGTTCTTAAAAAAACAATTGAGAATGTCTTTTCTTTTAAATTTTAATGCTAAAAAGATCATAATCTCTTTACATACAGTCACTAAAACGAGAAATTTCAGACAACTTTAAAAAATACATATACGTTTAAAACACAGACAAATATTCAAAAATACAGGAGTATTTTTTTTTATTAAGATGTGAATTTAATAAAATCAAGCTAATTAGAAAGGATTTTTTTTAAATATTATATTCTAAGTTTTGATAAAAATCTCTTTTTTTTAATAAATTTTCTTTTTTTTTTCTGCATTGAAATATAAGTTTGAACGTATCATTTATTATAATCCATCTTGTATAAACCATGTAACACTTTATGATTTTTTCATCAGTTTTAAGTAACTAGAAAAGAATATATAAATGTATTTTTGGTTAAATTTAGATTTTTAAAAATGTGAAATATTTTCTGTAAATAATGAGAAAAAAAGAAGGTTTTTTAATAAAAATTTCAAAAAAAAAAAAAAAAATAATAATTGGCATATTACTATTTAATGTGGCTTTAAAAATTATGTCTGTCTCTTAAATACTCGCTATTTGATTCCGCTTCACATAAGCATCATTAAAGGAAAAGTTTTAAAGATGTTTAATTTCAATACTTGGTAATAAAATTAAGAATATATAAGTCATACAACTTTCGATAGAAGAATCAGTACGGAAGGTTGTGGAAATGGTTAGAGCTGACATGCAAACAACCAGAATTGCTGAATTTTGTAATTCCAATTATCTGCAATGTAATTACTGATTAATGGCATGTAATATTTTATAGTTAAAATTACATGCCGTAACAAATTCTTGTAGTACTGTAGCCGGAACCTCCCCCATTCCATTATTTGACAAAATTAATTGACTGGACAATACAAATAAACTTACATTTTACATTTCGTTATCTTGAAAAATAAAAAATCAATAATCACCGAAAAAAGCAAGAAATTTATTAAAATTCGAAACGTCCCAAAAATGGGACGCTAGGCTTAAACTATAATTTATTACATACTATTAAACTGTAATCACACTGCAGATAGTTCGAATTACAAAATTCCGCAAATCTGGCTGTTCGAATGTCAGCTCTTACCATTTCCCCAAACTTCCGCACTGATTCTTGTGTCGCAATCTCAACTGGACGACCATTTTGCTCTTCGTCAACAACATTTGAACGACCCTGTTCATCTTTTGCAACTACTGTCCAATAAATTTGAAATTAACATCTTATAGTTGGATTATGCTACCAGCTATTGGCATATTTGGAAACAATTTACGATTAATTTCCGACCCCTCATATCTGTTTGTGACATACTTATTGACTTTCTCTCGTATTTAATACATTATATTTTAGTGTGAAATTCAAATAAAAATCATGTGTCTTTCTTATACCACTTAATTAAGATCTGTATAATTACATATAAGTCATTTTAAAAATGTAAAACTTGTTTTGTGTAAAGTCATTGGAAGCAATTCTAAAAACTTATATTCCTTTTTACTGATTTTAATTTCGACGAAATAAGAAACCACTATATATTTAACTTTATATCAACGATAAACCAACAAAACATCATTTTTGTTTGCTATTTTTAAATTTTCTTAATGTAATTAAAAAAATTACAACTGCATCCCTTTTTTGTCCAATTTTATTACATTTAATGAAGATGAGGAATATTTCTGTAAAATATATATATATTAAAGGAATCTTATTGAAAAAAATACGTGCACTTCAGATATTTTTTAATATAAAACTGAATTTTTTTAACCATAATGTAAACTGCCTACATATAAATTGAATTACTTGAAATATTAAAAATAATAAACGTATTTTTTAAAGATGGAATTTTTCATATTTATATTAAACATGTTTAATATACTAGATTTATTTGTAGTAATTCAAAAATTAAAATTGTATATTCCGATTTATATTTTTCACTCAATAAAGAAATGTAGCAAGAAAAATATTAACATACAAATCAACACATAAATATATACTTACACATCAATCGATTATTTTTAAAGTGTTTTGTAATGTATTACATGTAAATGTGTTACTTCTTCTATTTTCTTTTACCGTATCAACTTTCTCAGAAAGAATATTGTTAGATTTCTCTGTGTGTTTGAAAAAAACGTGAAGAAAAGGTGAAGAATTTTACCCAAATGACTAATTACGATTTTTTTTCACAATTGTTAGAATTCATGAGCACTCAACAATTTCATTGCTGCAAACTCCCTTTTTATAAGTACTAAATGGTAAATGACCTCATGTTAGAAGAAATGAAAAACCTTATAGAATTGTTGTGTTCCTTTTTGAAACTATTTTGTAGATGATTTTAACAATTAACCTAAATTTAATGCTAAACATTCAACAATGATTTATATACATATATATTTATTTAATGTAAACTTTTTAAAATGATACATGATTGATGAAAAAAAAAAACAACGTATGGAAATCTATGATGTATTTTGTTTCTTTTGAGAATTTATAAGCCTAATATTAATTCGAAGATGCAGCGTTTACTGCAGTTCCAAAATAATTATTCGATTTATTCTGTTGAGCTAATTCAAATATCATAGTAGATTTTGTGATCATTAAAAGTAAGTTGGGTTAATTAATGCATCAGACTCGTTCGGATGATTCACTTGGAAGAGCAGTTGTGACATCCATGGTGCGAATCCTGTCCCAAGCATTTTTCACCCACATAGAAATTTACAACTGCTAATTTTAATTGTGTTCGCTGCGTTTAACTTGTTATTCATTTCTAAATAAACAAATTTCAATAAACAAATTGCATTTTCTTTTTAATTTTTTAACATGCTGGTTTACATAACATATTTTATACAAATTCATAATTGAAATTCGCAAATTTAATATATAATAAAATCACTTAATGTTGCTATATCTATATAAAAAGTCTCTAAATTAAGGATTTCTGTTATTCCTGCTAACTCTTACAATGGTGAATATTTACATCTTTGTAATTATATAAATTAATTTTTTTTATCGTATTAGAAGAATAATGTTATTAATTGGTTGTATGTAATCAATATATTAAAATTAAAATGACATAAAATTTGAAAACCGCATAGTTTTTCGTTTGTTTGATTAATTTTTATTTTAAGTTTGACTTGCTATGTTCGTATGATAAACTCAAAATTGCTATATTAACAAGTATACGTACACTTGTTAAATAGGCATTTATCTATTGAAGAATTTTCTACTATGTAAATTATGTAGAAATTAATAATTTAACTGAATATAGAAGTGTATTTCTACATAATGTTATTGCCCAAAAGTGGTAAGAAAATGTTTATAGAGTTTAATGAAAACAAAAATAATTGAACTCATGTATTCGGCGGAATTACAAATAATCCATTAACGAAAAATTCCTACAATGGGAAATATAAAATTAACATTAAACACGTTTATAGTATATATGAAATATCTGTTTTGCATTTATTGCACCATAACTGCGAACTAAAACCATTAAGTTTGAAGGAATTACTAGTTTCGAAACAGTATATAAACTTAAATAACATCAATGGAATGCAGTTAATATTTTATAAATATTTTCACTGAAATATGCAAATGTACTGTCAGTCTGGAAAGTATTATTTAAACGAAAATGTCTGATTTTTTTATTTAATAGTATTGACTGATTGGAAAAGAAGTCTAATTTTTTTTCATATTCTAAGCTTCGTGATTATTTTGCTACAAGTTCAGCTTTACTTTTATATTAAATATGCTGTTAAAAGTTTGTTATTTCATAGCATAAAAATTGATCTCTACCTACCTATGACTTCTGCAAGAATCATGTAAATCTATCTTTTTTTCTCTATTTTAACCTCCTCACCGCTGTGAACTGTTATATCCCTGAACTTAGCTGCAGGTTTTACTGCAACAGAAGCATTATTTATATTAATATAATTTTCCAGATATGATCCAGTTTTAATAAATTAAGTTATGATTAATACTCTCAAGGCTTATATGTCTATACATAATAAAGAAAATTATATCATGTTGGAAAAAACATATTTTTATAGCATTTAAAAAAAATACAGAGAGAACATTAAAATTTTGCCCTTTTGCTCGGCGGTCAGGGGTTTAACTGTCATTTGTGTATATGCTAACTTTTAACATCTTTTGCGTACCTATTAACTGTTTCGCTGCATTTTTAACCAATATGTTGATGAAATTTCTGTGGTTTGGATTCGCTCTTTTACCATATGCTATTGAATTCTTTGTCACTGACGACTGTAAGGTAACGCTAAAACCAAAACAGCACGTAATTTTAAATTGCCCTATTAGTGTCGCATAGCCCCTTGTGTCCGTGTTTTATATAAAATCTTGTATTCGCAAAGCCTCATCTCATTTGTATTCAAAGCTAGCTGAAATATCACAAAAAAAAAAGCCAGCTTGCACTAAATGATTTAAAAGTAAAATTATTATATTTTGTATTGTACTAAAATTAGTCTCAAAATACATTTTAGTAAAACACTGTTTTTTAATTTACTTTATACATAATTTTGTCTTTATACATAATAGGTTGATTTTTTATGACTAATACGTATTTAGTAAAATAGATATAATAATTTTTTAGAGAATATTATTGGTATAATTCTTTGATTTACTAATATGAATTGATATTTATTCCATAAAAAAGATCTGCGTTTTATCTCCAGAAGACATAAAACAGCGTCATTAATATACCATTAAAAGATATCCTCTCGTAACAGATATTTCCCTTAATGAGAAACATGCAAAGTGGTATCATTAAATTCTTTTTTAAGAAAAGCATAATTGAATGTATATTCTTAATATAAAAAACATATTTTTAATAAGCTGTATATTTTTTATTACTTTGTGTATTCTTATTTTGATAACACTCGTTATTAAGTATCAGAAATATAAAATTTTCTTAACTAAAAGCTGAAAATCGTAAAACTTTAATGTTTCAGGTTTCTGACTCTGAAAAAGGTAAATTGAAAGTAAAATATATTTTTTTTTGTAAGCTAATACAACAAACAGAATAATAAGTTTATTCAATGTGTATTAAATATTTTATGATCATTATTTTAATGCAAATAAATGAATATTTATTCTATAAAATGCACTTTGAATAAAAATAATATTTAAATGCTTTTTAGTTGATTAAAAGAGTCTTCATTATGCTTATAAATATCAGGAATGTTCACTATAGTTTCAGAATAAAGAAATAAAAGTAAATTTAATCGAAATGCGTAAAAAATAATAAATGTTTCTACGTTTCATGCATAACGTTTCAATATAAGACATTCAAAGGAAAATTTTGTTTTAAGTCAATGGGTATAAAATGAATTCCCTTGGAAAAACAATTATATAATGTGATAATGTAAAACATTTTATAAAATGCATAAATACGTTATACAACAAAGCACATCTGTAAAACAATTCATTCCATGTAGATACTTTTAAATTATAGAATACTCACTAAGAAAGACAGATGCTTGATAATGTAAGAGAATAAAACATAATCATGAAAGTTTAAGTAAAATAACCCCTTCCGAGTAACCACATATTCGGAATTCAGAAAACATATTAACACACTACAAAAACTACATGGTAACCCTTTTAATTAACCTAAAAATTTTACTTAAAAAAACTGTTTTATATCTCAAAAGTATATTGATTTCTGAGATTTATAGAGAAAATGAATGCTTTTGAGAATTATATGTAATTCAGAAGATTATATTATTTGCTTTTGATCGAGATTTTATTAAATTTTCATAAATTAAGAAATATTTGTTTTTTCATTCTTGCGCAAAGCAAAAGACCTTATTATTCACATTATTAAATAATATTATTTTTAAACTGATAACTTATTTTTACATGAAAAAATTGCAGAATTACACCTGCCATCACCGCAAAGCAATTCAATACATGGACAATTATTATACATTAGCTGACACAACCGGCATTCCCCGGGGTCAATTTTAATAAACTAGAAAACTCAAGTTTGTATTATTTTATATATTTTGAAAATCTTTCAAATTAGCCTATATCTGTGATTATCGAAGAATAAACTGAGTGATCCTAACCTTGTACTTATCAAGCCCATGGACACGAAAAAAGAATGTACCATTAATGTTCGAAAATGTTTGTAACTGAAGTCTAAGATAAAATTTCATAATACAGAAAGTAGTAAGATTGTATTCTAAGTTGAATGAATCAAATACCATTGAAATTGGGTCCTTAGAATCCGAGGAATGAATGCGCACCCAAGTGGTTGAAAGTGGCCCACCCATTTAAATTTAACGAATTGCTTTTAAAATGAAGACGATATTTAATAAACGGGTGAAATATCGTATCTAAAATTACATTTAAAGTAACGCGATTTTTAATTTACGGCTATAGTGAGTAAACGTAAGTTGTTGCCTGAAAATGAGACTAATGTTCGAAAAAGGAGGTAGTTGAGGAATGATGAATGGACCGGGTCCTGGTGTCGATGGTCATAACTGAAATGTAAGTTTAAGAAAAGTTTTTAATAGTTTTACAGTAGCTGGATGACTCTAGAACTGTGTTAAAGAAAATTGTAAGCAAATCGGATCATTTTTAAAGAAGTAGCTTCAATGGACTCAAGAAATGTGTATTTTTATGTGAAATAACTTAACAATTTAAAACACTGCAGCTTTAATAATCCAGATAATTTTAGAAAAACAGCAACAATTTATATGCAAAATAAAATCAATGAGACATTTTTTCTAGCATTTAGCGGTGTTCTAAACCCTAATTGACAATCAAATATTTCTAAAACATCGTTAAAGCAATCAACTAGAAAATCATGCTTTCATTATCTATTCCATCTGTGTAAACAAACCATGCCATTATCAGTTGCTATTAGACATTAGTGTATGATTAGACTGTACAATAAATTATCGGGTGAGGCAAAAGCTCGTTAAGATTGCGGTTATTTTGCTTTTATAGATATTTTAATGTGAATGGATTTCCAAATAATTGTATTACATTGATGTCTTGCATATTAAGTATGAGTCTGAACATTATACAACTACTAAAATTAATTAAGGCTGCGAGACACTAAACTTAATTTACATTTTCAAATAATAAGAAGAATTTGAAACTTAAAATTCTGATTTGATTCAATGAAATTTAATAGGGAAAGTGTGGGAGAAATGCAGGGTGAGATGGAACAGTTAAATATTTCGTTAATGAGGCTGTATTTCGTAAATGCCTTCTAATGACTCAACTATCTCGGTCAGACACATGTATGGCGTGCAACATTTTGCTTCGCAAAAAACATAATATTTTTCAGCTAAAAATCATTATTGCTTTTGTTAAGTCAAACATTTTGTTCATAGGCTTATAATTATGCATTTAAAGATTTCGGTTTATATGCAATCTATTTAGCTTTATTTGTGTAATCTCGGGGAACATTTAGGCTTCTAAATAACCTAAAATGTCGACGTAATATCTACAGTGTTTGAGTCGGAGTGCGTTATACTTCTCATGCATGCGAAGAGATGCACAATGTGCAGATGGGACAGGTTTTCTGACGGAAGGGAAGAACCATATATTCTTGAATTTCAAATTATGTCTTTTTAAGTGCTGAATTTAAAATTCTAAAGGATTATTTTTTTCCGTTTTCAGAAAATGCCTACCGCCTATATTTGAAAATGTTCGTTTACACACGGTTAATGGACTGAAAATAAATTGAACAATGCTATTAAAGCCGTTGAGAAAAGAATATGGATGTCAATCAAGTAGCAAATACTTTTAGCTTTCCTAAAACTACTTTAAACAGAAAACTTAAATTACCTAACTTTACCAAGTGTTTTTTAGACCCTACATCAATATTGCACCGCGAAAAAGAATGCAAAATTGTTGCTCATATAAATAAATTATAGACCCGGGGTTTTACACCGCGCAGAGACTGTAATATCTATGACATACAAACTAGCAGGAAAACCTATCATACCGTATACTTTTTAATAAAGAAGCCAAAAATGCTGGTTATGACTGGATACAATAATTTATTACTCGAGATTGAACACTCTCACTAAGGAACGCAGAATGTGTGTCAGTCGCTCGAGTAAAGGGAAGAAAAGAAATTAATTATAAATTAATTATATACCGAATTTATTTGTATGTTCATGTAATAAAATACATTTTCATGTAATAAAAATACACTTTTATAAATTTAATATTATATGTGCAATTATTTCTATACATTATTGTGTTGCATCACTCCCGGAGTAGCTCCCGGCTGTATTTCTCTGTGTTGTAATTTTTTTTCATTCTGTGGGCTATCCCGTCCCTGTATATATTGACGATAACTTATAAGCAGCACACAGGTCAGATGTGTGTTAATGAAATGTCAAATGTCAAATGGAGAGGTGACCGTATCTTCCGTGATGCTCACTAATATTTATTTTTCACCACATTTTTTTTTTCGATTCATTGCGTGCGAAGTAATATCAATTTGGGGGAAATTTTGTTGTAAATTTGAAATTTTATTCAAATAAGAGCGTTAAAACAAAAGGAGCCAAAAAAGTTGCTTATCATCTCATAGATGTGTTTACAATGAGCAACATGCATCTTGCAAAATGACAATGGCCGAGAATTTGCTAATAAAGTTATTCAAGAAGTTTGTGGAATGTGGAATCTACTGTAATGTTTTCACAGTCAATCGGAAGGCCCAGTTTAAAAAGCAAACCAAGACAATGAAAATATGTTATCCACCTGGTTTGAAACTAACAGTACAAAATTATGGTCAGAAGGAATAAAATCCGTTCAATTTATGAAAAATAGAGCGCGTCACTATAGAATAGATCGCAATCCATATGAAGCTTTATTTGGCTATAAAACGAATGTTGGTTTAATAATCTATTTGTTAGTCGATACTTTGTCAGGAATTACAAATGGAGAAAACCTTGTTGAACAAGAAATCAGTCTAAAATGATATCTAACTTCTGACAACAATCTCAACTGAGAATGAGGATATAGGTTCAATGAATGATGACAGTATCTACTTGGAACTGGAGATTGGAGGGAACTGCTACAAGTTTCTGAAAAACGATAATAAGAGTTAAAAGTTATTTGAAGCGGAACAACATAATTCTGAGATAGAAAGAGAAAAAAAAAGTTTCAGTGATGTTAAAAAGGAGTATTTAAAAAAAAATACAAGGAAGATCCCCCCTTTTCACTAGATGAAGTCTCAAAAAAACTCAAGAAGCTCGACGCTCAGATAAACAATCAACTAAATAAGCATGCGGAAATAGTGTTGCGGCTTTCAAAGTTAAAATTTCGAAGCGCAAATGTGAAACTGTTCGAATAATAATACCAGAAGTAGAGGCTGATATCCTAAATATTGTAACGTATAGTTTCTAAGGAGAATGAAAACTTATATAAACTTGGTGCAAAACATGAAATTTTAAACCAAATGTACACAAAGACTTTACTGCCTGCAAGGAATCTTTAATTACAGTTAATGATGTTCTAGTGAATGCAGTAAGTCTAAGAGAATGTGCTAGAAAGGATTCAAACTTAGGTGGTCAAGGATTTCAATATTACAGTTGTAAAGGCAATTGTAGATAAAGTTTCTGTAAATATAAGAAACCAAAAATCCCTTGTAACGTCAAATGCGTAAATAGCTCTTCCTGCCAAAATAAATAATTTGTTAAAAATGTAATAAAAAATCAAAAACTCTTTAAAACTCCAAATTTCACTATACATCTTCCTGCCAAAATAAATAATTTATTAGAAATAAAATATTATTTTATCTCCAATGTAATTCTTTTGTAATTTGTTAATTTTCATAGAAATAACAATATTGTGTAAGGAACCCCGGTACTCAAAATATTTTTTTTCTTTCACTGTTCGATGCCCCTGGAATATAGCCTTTCTGAGCTCTTCAGCGCGGCCTCTTTTTCTTCTTTTTTCTTCTATTAGATTGGTGTAAAAAATGTCTCATTCCAACAGTAACTTATCTTAATATATTTGCTAAAGGTTAAAATTATTTACTACAAGTCTAAATTTAAATCTTTCTACTTATACTACATTTTTCTTGATATTTATTGCTAAAAGTATGCATTTCAAAACTCAATTATATATTCTTTCATTGTTCACTGCTTAAAAGTTTTACCTAATTGATTCAGAAATTATAAATTAATTATCTTTGATCGCTTAAGCCTTGGCGTCCTATTAATAGGTCACATCTTTTGATTGAGTATTATTGTCTCTTAATAATATTTTTTATTATTTGCTTTTATATTGCTTTTAATTTTTATTATTTTTTATTAATGCATATTGATTACTAAGCTTAATTAATCATACTGAGCAAACTTCATTGGGAATTATTAATAATAACCGTTAAATATGATTAATATGTAGTATTTAATCAATTTCATTATTACCAGTAAGTGTAAACAAACTTACGCCGTACAATGTAAATTCTAAATTATACAGACATAAAAATAATGAATAAAACATTAACATTGAGCAACTTCTATCCTACTCGATATCATCATCAGAGTTACAATTGTCATAAATAAAATACCAAATGTCTCCGTTTGGGCAAGCCTCGTGTGCCCAAAATCTTGCATTGGAACCACTTTTCTCGGTGTTTGCAGTTTTTCAAGCTACCAGCACACACTAGACACCGAGCCAACTTGCCCCTTGTTCTATGCGCCTACTATCCCTACAATAAATTTCTTCACAAAAGGGATACGTAACGATCTAAACATAAATAATCCAAGTAAATCACATACGTGTAATATACAGTTAATCATACACTAAGAAAAACTGCACAAGTTAAATCGCAATTATTAAAATACGTGTTAGAAATCAGAAAAAGAATGAAGCAACAATAAATTGCTTATGAGTCCAAAAAACAGAAAAATCGTAATAAATCTACACTGCCAGTAGGTAACGCTGCAAACTACAATGGGGATTGTAAAAAGCAAGAAGAAAGATACTCTGTGACTAGTTCCGCAATCTATCCACAAGCAGGCGATTTATGAGAACTGCGCCTAATTACCACTGTAGCCAACTAGCTTCGGTTTCCCCTATGTGGACAATGTTCCGTTGCCGTATGCACCGGCTGCATTTGAATGATGTAAAAAGCAAAAATAATAAAGAAATATTCTTAAGGTAATATTTTAAAATATTGTATTATTCATTTTTGTTTGTTTAATTCTAACAGATATTAACATTAGTGTCATCCCATGATATCTAAACGAAGTAAGTACTCATTAAAAGGTTGTTTAGGTTTTTCTTATATAATCTTTCCAACAGTTAATATTATAACACTTAACACTTTTAATGTAAGTATATTGTGTATTTTGGTAATTGCATGATTTCCAGACTATACTCCGTTTTCAAAATAAATTATAAAGCTGTTTACAAAAGACAAAAACAAAAAATAACATTGGAGTCATTTTGACTCTATGTCTCTGATCACGTAATGAAATTCATGTCTCCAGTTACGGGTTAAACAAAGATTGTCTCTTATTAGAATATTTAAATGTATTTTAAAAGCTTGCATCTGAGTGAGTAATTCCTTCTTGTAGCTTAAACGTCTGATTTAATCTAACTTTTGCCATTTCCACCTTCTTTCTGTTCAGTTTAAATGTCTCAGTTGATTTAAACAAACTTTTTGTTACATGAGATTTTTTTAAATTTTAATCTTCACAACTTTAAATTTTTATCGGCCTGGACCGACTCGTTAAAAAAGTCCTTATTTTGCCTCTCTGACCGTTTAGAAGTTTGCCTTTATTTTGATGAAAATAAGCTGAAACTGGTGTGAATTAATACTTACTAAAATAGCTTCTTAAAACACTATCAAAACCTTAAATGCGCTAGCCTTTCGAAAGATCTTCTTTCGAAAGGCCTTTGAGTCTCTCTTCGCCAGGCAGAAAAAGACGTGCTTCTACTATGAAAGCAGCAGCAAGACTGAAATGAGAGAGTGGAAGTGAATACAAGCTAAAAAACAGCCAATAAAATATTAGAAATCAACAGACAATAGGATAACAGGAGACAACAACCAATCACAGAAGAGTATAATCAAAACAAAGAACATCAGAGTAGAATGGGAATAAGGAAGCAAAGTGGGAGAATAAAGTATATGAAAATAAAAATAAAAATAAATTATAATAAAGGGGAAACACACACATATATAAAAAGTATGAGGATACATGAAATAAAAATAAATAAATGAATAAAATATAAAAACAGACTAAAAAGGATCAAAAGGATATCGAAAAGATTATCAACTAAAACAAAATTATCGTCAACATAACGTTATGTTGACGATACTTTTGTTTTAGTTGATATTTCTAACATTCTTCAAATTATCAGTTCTATCGACCCAAATATTCAGTTTACTTTTGATTTAGAAAATTGTAATAAACTTCATTTTCTTGTTGTTTTAGTTATCAAATGTGACACTTCTTACAAAACTTGTATTTATAGAGAACCTTTTACTGTCTCTAACCCACCACACGCTCTCTCAAATCATTCTCTCAACCAAAAAATCGGTGTATTTTACACGAATGTAAATCGTGCTCTCAAAATTTGTTCTGACTCTGCATCCCTTAAGGATGAACTTAATTACTTAAAAACCGTTGCTGTCAAAAGAGATTTAATCCTTTTGTTATGAATAATGCTGTGAAGAAATTGAATGGACCATCTAATAAATCTACTCTTTCCAAATCTGTCAAAAGCAAACCTGATAATGTTGTTGTCCTCCCCTTTTATCCTCTTTTATGTTTCAAATTAGTTAAAGTTTTACGTCGTTTCAATTTTAACGTTTTCTTTAAACCTGTCAAAAAATTCAATTCCCCTCCACTAAATCTCCTGTACCTGATCTTCGGAAATGGGGAATTTCTAATGTTTCTTGTAACAGCTGTGATTTATCTTATATTGGTCAAACTAAAAGAAATCTTGAAATCCGTTTAAAAGAACACTCTCGTTATGTAATTAATCAAGAAATTTCTAAATTTTCTACTGCCAAGCACTCTTGGGATTCCGGCCATAGTTTTAATTTTCAAAATGCTAAAATTACCTTTAATGACAATAGTATCTCTGAATAGGATTTTTTTTAATTTGGTTATTTATCTTAAATCGTTATTTTTAACCACACATTTTTAACGTAGATTCCACAATGTTCTCTGCAGCTTGGAAAAACCTTTTCAGCACAACCATATAAGTTAACTTTTGTGGCTATTAATTTTAGTCTGTTTTTATATTTTATAGTTTTATTTATTTTTATTTCATGTGTTCTCACAGTTTAATGTATGTGTGTTTTTTTCCCTTTATTACGTTTTTTTCATGTACTTTTTCCCCCATTTTGCTTCTTTACTCCCCTTCTAGTCTGTGTTCTTTTGTTTTCATTATGCTCTACGGTGATTGGTTGTTGTCTCCTGCTATCATATTGGTTGTTGATTTCTTATTTCCTTTTGGCTGTTTCTTCAGCTTCTTTTCCCTTCATTTCTCTCATTCCAGTCTTGCTGCTGCTTTCTTAGTAGAAGCACGTCTTTTTTCTCCTGACGAAGAAAGACTCAGATCTTTCGAAAGGCCTAGTGTATTTAAGGTTTTGATGATGTTTTAAGAAGTTATTTTAGTTCGTATTTATTTTGCTGGCCCAACCCGCGCACATGAAACTATTTTTACTCGTGACTCTCCGGCCGAGCCGGGGCTGGCCTGGGCTTCTTATGTTTTCGTGCTGGGCCGGGCCAGACCCTCGAATTATTATTTTTCGAAGGTTCAATCATATATGTGCCTGGGCATCATTTTTCCACACCGTAATGGTCTCAGACATTAGTTTTTTGTGAAAGACCGGCAAGACCGAACTGATTCTAACATTTTGTTTCCATAAGTATCTTGGACTGGCTTCATTCTTCATAGCTCTGCTATGACCGAAATTTTCTGTCTCGGTCACGAATCAGCAGTTCCAAAAGTCATTGTCTTTGCCTGGTTGTGCTAAAATCACTAAAATTGGTCCCGGCTGAGAATGTTCTGCAAAAAATGCATATATTTTAAATCACCATTATTGTGCAATAAAACTTTAAAATTTATTCGTTTGAAATAATAGTAGATTTCTAGGCAATAAAATTAAAACACACTAAAAACTGTGAAAAAGCGCCTGCCTATAAAGGAGTCATCTATTTAACGGGAAAGTTGTGTTTATCCATGCAAATTTAATGTAATAATTTGTGAGTTAAGAATAGAATACCTTTACACCTGCTAAGAAAGGAACTTGTCTATGACACATTATGTGTCTTTCCTATGTAATTCCTCAATAGAAGTTTACGATATTGTTTAGCTTTTTTAAAAGTCTCCAATACATGAAATAGGATTAACGATATTAACGATAACTGAAAGATTTACATATAAATAAAGATTTATTCAAATATAAATATCACAGCCTTGGGCCCTTATTTGAAAATGAAAATTATAAACATGAAAAAAGCTAAAATATTTATTTCTCTCAGAACTTCTCGTACAAACAAATTTTAACCATATCGGTGTAACAATCCACGTTTTGCAGAAATTCAGTTGGGTCCTCTAGAATTCAGGCCGAGGTTTTAACTTTTTTTCCGTGAAGTGCCCGTATTGGGCTAAACTTTTTTCGATGGGTCGTTCCGGCTCGGTATTGAAATATCGGCCTATGCAGATCTGTCGGATACCTACAGCATATTTCGAAAGCACGCTTAACATAAAATCCATACCATGCTATATTTATGTCCAAAATGAGAGGCACAAACGTCTTAAATCGAATTTTAATAAAGTATAATTTGCGGATGATCCTTTTCTCTCATTTCAGCTGCAATGATATCACCTCGCTCATACGTATGATTAAGTGATGTAACTCACGGATTTTGGATTTTAATATTACTGTGAGTTTCTCTATGAATGATTTCTTTACGTCATAATATCCATTTGCATATATTTCCCTTAGTTTGGATACAATGACGCAAAGAAATCACTAACATAAATTTTACTTTTGATTTTGGATAGCATGGCAGAAATGATAAATCAATTTATCCATATAAATACATTACAGTGCATTGTACAGGTTCAGTGAAAGTGGTATTTTTAAGAGTGTATTGGAAAATTAAAAGTTTTGGTTAGATGTGTAAATATATTTAGCCAAATCGAAAACAATTAAAACTGAATTTTAAAACAAATTGTTTAAGGCTACATCAATGCGTCACTTAAAGATTGATATAATATCTTTTAAAACTCATAGTTTGAATTTATGAAAAACGTGAATGATAACGCATCGATGAATACATTTTTATGCATCCTTTTAAATTTAACATAATTCTTACGCATGCAATTATAAATAAAACAAAAATAAAATGATGAAATAAATAATATAGCGTTACTTAAAATCAGATATCATTATTTTTAAGTACCATATTTAAAATTCTTATAGTAATAAGATAAAGTGCTGCGTCACAAACTTTTAACCCGTTAAGGGATTTTTTAATTGATATCATTACTTTTTTTTTAAGTTAATAATAAAAAGATAAAAAAAAATAAAGATTAATGATAGAAACTTCTAATCGTGATTTCCATTCACCTTTAATTCACTCCACCCCTCTCCTCAAAAAAGCGTGCCTGATACTTCAGTTGTAAAGAGTTCTGTGCTATTTTATTTTTTAAGAACTTTTTAGTAAGATATGGAAGTAATATGCAAAATGTGTGTGTGTGTGGGGGGGGGGGGGCGGGTTAAGGGTTTGTTTGACAGATATAGAACTCTTTGTTAAAACTTACTATGTAAAAAGTTTACTTTCTTAAGAAAAATATAAAGAAATATTACTCCTTAAAACTTTTTATTTAAAATACAATAAAATTGTAAGCAAAAAAATACTTTCAAATAAAATTTATTTGGGAAATTACTGATTTTTTTATTTTTTAAGAAATAATTTTCCATTATGTAAGTTTTTAAACTATCAACATGTGACATAACACTAACATGTGACATAACATTTATTGCTACTTTAATTTAAAGTAATATTTTCAGTTTTCAGTATCATAAAATAGATATGCAAAGCTAATGAGAAACGGGAGGCAGGACAAAGGGTGATGGAATGAAAATTTTGAAGGATGTGGGATTTAGGTTTTCAATATGAGATAAAATGTGAATAATATATATCTATCTACCAAATGTGAAAAATCGCATCCCCCCTTTTGTAATTTAAGTCAGTAATAAAAGATGATTAAATTTCAAATGATTCAAAAATGAATAAGTACAAATAAAGAAAGCATCATTTTGCTGCTGCATTAGAGACAAGAATTATAAAAAAAAGAAAGGAGATAAATGTATTTAACACACATAGAGTTAAAAAAAATGTTAAAATACTGTTGAATTGTTACGTACTTCTTTCAAAACAGTAACTGAATTTTTTTAATTGTAAATTGGGTCCTGTTCTGGAATATTAAGATTTTTAATCACTGCATATTATCACCTAACTTGGGTTTTCATTGAATTGCATCTTTATAGGTTTATTATAAATAATAATTATGCGTGGTTTAAAAAATGCATCAACAGCTGAACTTGAAAAGCAGTTTAATATGTTTTTTTTCTTAATATATGTTCAACTTTTAGTTGTATTGGGGTGGTAGGATATTAGATTTACTGGATACAACTGTATAAAATGTATAAAATACATTATTATTGCTCCCAATATTGAAAAGAAAGTTTTATTGTGATATTCCGACGGCCCCATTTATTGTTAATGCTGAATTTATACAATAGATGGCGATACCATGCAGAGAAGCATTTAATTATTGATGTATTTAATTAATCATGTAACAAGCAACTTAAATTACTTCAAAAACAGATTTTAATTATATTTTGTACCTTGAAATTTTTAATGCTAGGCAACGGTTTAATAATTTATTTAGCCAACTGAATTATTTAATTTGATTAATTAATTTATTGAATTAGTTAATTTATTTCACTTACTTTTTTCTGTGAATACATTTCCCATTTATTGTTAATGCTGAATTTAGCCAATAGATGGCGATACCATGCAGAAAATCATTTAATTATTGATGTATTTAACTAGCAACTTAAATTATTGCAGAAATAGATTTTAATTATATTTGGTACCTTGTAATTTTTTAATGCTAGGCAATGGTTTAATAATTTATTTAGCCAACTGAATTATTAAATTTCAGGTTTTATTTAGTTTTTTTGGAACAGATGTCATAAGTTCCCCCCGACCGCCATCTTGGAATTTTCTTGGCGTGAAAACCCTTTTTCCGCCAAGTAGTAAATGTCGCCAAGCACCGGTTTATACGCATGTTTGGCTTAACGAAAATAAAATGTAAATAATAAACAAAATTCGCTAAAATGGCAACCAGTAATCCTTGGATGTGCGCTTCGCGCACATTTTCCGAAAAAAAACATCACTGCATTCAACACTTCTCGAGGTGTAGCATTCTCAAAATTCAGCATTTTTCACTTTCTAGCAATCTCATAATATAAAAACTTTTAAAGTAAAAATACACATAAAAACAAAATTCGCTAAAATGGCAACCAGTAATCGTTGTATGTGCGCTTCGCGCACATTTTCCGAAAAAAAACATCGCCGAATTCAGCATTTCTCGGATATAGCATTCTCAAAATTCAGCAGTTTTCGCTTTCTAGCAATCTCAAAATATAAAAAACTTTTAAAGCAAAAATACACATAAAAAACAAAATTCGCTAAAATGGCAACCAGCAATCGTTGTATGTGCGCTTCGTGCACATTTTCCGAAAAAAAAAAATCGCCGAATTCAGCATTTCTCGCGATATAGAATTCTCAAAATTCAGCAATTCTCGCTTTCTAGCAATCACAAAATGTAAAAAACTCAAAAGCAGTAAAATACATAAAATTATCAACATACCTTAACAAACATCTGCTTTCTTGAAAGATTCCAGCTCGAAATATTATCGCCAAAATTTTCCTAAATAGGCTTATCAATACGTATTCACAAACTATAAACAAACCTTCTTTTCTTGTCAAAATTTCCTCATATTTCCTAATTATTTCAACAACAGCGTTTAAACGGACTACAGAAAACATAGTTTATCAAATACATTCAATAAATTTCACAGAAAAATAAAAAGGCAGAACTATACAATACGATATCAAAATACATTCACAATATTCCAACATCTTGGTTGCCAGAACGACACGTCACACGACATTCAACATATCGAGGTTGCCATATCCATAACCACCGTCAACACGCCAACACGCCAACAAAACTTCGCCAAACATTTCAAAACAACAACGGCGGAGGGAACATACGGCATCTAAGCCGTTTTTTTTTTTCCGTAAATGCATGGGAAGTTTGCAAGGTATGCTTTTTGTTGTTGTTGTAAAACTAAAAAATAATTTAAATATATTTTAAAAAATAAATTTTCATGACAAATTTTGCATTTTATGCTCTTGTTTTTAAATGATGTTTAATAAACCTTTCTTTGAGCCCCTCTCCCTCCCTCAAAGATAAAAGAATAAAACTGAAATTTATTTGCATGCCAATTTATGCAACAGTAAAAAAATTTAAAATTTTTAAAAAGTTATTTTTTTTATTTACTTTTTTAAATTTTGAATGTATGACATTTTTTTAAAAATCTCGTAGTCTTCCTATTACAGTTAGAATAACAGCATGGGTTTATTATTATTATTATTATTATTATTATTATTATTATTATTATAAAAGTAAGGCAAGAATTACGGCCTGTTTTTTTAATATAAGGGTAAGGGAAAAAATAAAAATGCATAATTTAAATTTATGTACCGTAGAAAAACAGATTTTATTTGTGTTAAAAATTGTAAATAAAAAGACACTGTTGTAGCTTGAACAAATACAAACTGTGTAATTTCTTTTCCGTATCATTAAATCTGAAAAAATTCAAATTTAAAATTCGCTCACTGTAAACAAATGAATGCTTAAAAATGTGATTTTATTTATATTTGTATTTTATATGTATTTATTTATTATATGTATTTGATCTGTCTATCAGTTTTAAAGTTCCATTTACCGAATGCTTTTCGGTTTTAAAATATTATTTTTTCCGTCTTATGTAAAAATTGGCTTTCGCCGTTCCTTAAAAACCTTTTCGTTTCCGCGTTAGGCAGATTCCGGCTTATGAAGCACGTATTAATGTTATTTTCAATGGAGTCCCCGGGACTTGAAAGTCTTTACTCGGTAGGCAGATTTCCGCCTTAGACAGATTTTACAGTATTTTTATTGCCTGAAAAATTGTCACGAAATAGTGATATGGGAAACTCTTAAAAAATCAAAATAAATAAATACATTTTTATAGAAACATAAAATCAAATTTACTTTGATTAAAAAAAAAAAAAAAAAAAAAAAAAAAAATGCTTATTGCTTCAAAGAGGACAGAACTCGCAACCTATGTATTACGAGCCCCGCACTTAACCGACTTAGCTGCGGAAGGTTCCTAAACTTTCCACTAAACTTTGATCAGAATAAATTAAGCGTATGAATACAGTAGGCGCATCTTCGGTGAAATTCCCATAAACGGCGGAAAATTATAGTCCGATTTTTCATGCTTATTATAAAACGAATAAGATTCTTCCTGGAAACAAACATGGTCTTATTCGGTTCATGTAAAATAGATTTATATTATATATTAATTTTAATAAGATCATTTTCGGAGGAAAAAAAATGTGAATTAAAAAGAAAATTAGAGTTTTCCCGGAAACAAATGTTATCTTATTCCCTTCACATAAAACAGATTCCTATTATATATCAATTTAAAGAAAATCGCCCGGGCCATTTTCAATTTATCGACATTATGAATTTGTAACATCTCTTTTACTTTAAAAATGGGTGTTTAGATCTCAAAATATACTGCACGTAAAAATGTAAAAAATTTCAGAATAACATTAGACTGCAGAAATAAGACTGTTCTAAAAAAATCAAAATAATAAGAGCTATATTCGCTGAGTTATTGAAAGGCGACTTTTCCCGTTTTCTTTCAAGTCGAGTTAGTTGTATATATGAGTTCCACCATCTACGAATTCTACGATACGATTTTAGGCTTAAGGCTGCGTCACTGGAATACTATCGTCTTCCAGATGGGAACACTGTTACTAATTTTAAGAGCATATAATAACACCTCAACTTTAGCACTTCAGACTTCTGCATACGTCATGAACACTACATTTATTCGTTCCGCAAGGAGCTTGGACGTATTCTCGAGACGTTGGTGTTTTAAGTCGACCTGATCGTCCCCTTTCAACAAATATTCCATCTAATTCACATTTCCCAATGACATTACGTACAGCAATACTGCTTGCATTTAGTTTTATATGAGATATTTATTGCATGGGAACTATCATATCGACCAAGCAAAAAATTTATCGAGACGACCATCTTAACTGTGCGTTCACACAGGCATTGCAGTAGGAGAATGCAAGCAGCTTTTTGTATGTTGATAATCAAACTTGATGTAATTCGCATAGATCGTGATGCATTCAATAATGATTGATTAGTTTTAACCGTTGTCAGTGTTTTAAATTTCGTAAGTATAATTCCTAGCGAAAAAATATGCGCCAAGAAGAAATGTAAGCATTATAACCGTAACTAAACAATACGCCAGGGATTTGGGCAGTCATTGTACATATCAAGCTGTCTTAAATATTGTCACAAACATGGAGTGTTATTAAACTTCTCTCAATGATTGCATACTGAGCAGAATCTGTAATTAATAAAGACAAGCAATAAAAATAACGTATCATTAAACATAATCGTATTGCATATGTATTTAAAACAGTATTCTTGTTATATTAGTATTTTTTTATTAGGTAGCTTTCATTACGAAAAGCTACCTTTTGCAGCTTTTCGGAGGAAAGCGATTTCAAAAAATTTTGGTATATTTTCATCGATCATGACCCACAGACCCCTAAACACCATCCTCCGTATAAATGTTAATATATATATATATATATACAGGGTGGTTCATAAATATCGAAACAATAGGCTATCTCCCTAATTAATGCCCCTAGGCACATACTTCCAATTGCAAAGTTTCATAAAAAAAGGTGGAAAGTTTGGTGATATAAGTTACAACTCCATGGGAGGTTTATTTGAGAAAATACGAAAATTAATTTTTATACGGCCCCCGTAGGGTAAAATTTCCACTTAGGAATTTTTTCCTTATCCATTCCTGAATTAAACACAAAAAGTCTCATCTTCATATCTGCAAAATTCACGGAGTTATATCTGTTTAAATAATTCGTCAGGTTTTAAGGGATTAGACACAAATTGAAATACGTGTTATTCAAGAAACAAACTGTTACTTTAAATTTCCAGGTTACATGTAAAAAATATATTTATTGAGTTAGAATAATATTTTTCTTATTCTTATTCTATATTCTATTCAAAGCTGGAGTAGCACAGTTGAAGTTTATTCCAACAGAGCGAAAAGTGTCCAGACCAGGGATCGAACCTGGATACTTGGCGTGCCGTGCCAATGCCTTACCTGTTAGGCTATCCGGACCGATACCTGGCTGACACAATTCACTCTTATTAGTTGGACTTTATTTATTATTAGTTGAATATATTTTTCTGTTTTTTTTTTTTTTTTTTTTTTTTTTTTTTTTTTTTTTTTGTAATGATTTACCATGTAATTTGCAAATAAAATCACATCCTAAAATTTCTCAAAAAGTTTAAATTTATTATTATTCTTATTATTATTTTAATTGGGGTAATTTAAAATCATTATAACTCGAAATATTATCGTCAAATTTCAAGCTTTTTTTCATTTAATTAAAGAGGAAAAAATATAATTTTAATTTTGTTTCAGGAATTTTTTTAAATATTAATATTAAAAATATTAAAAACACAAATAAAAGAAAATGATGGAAGTTATTTAAAAAAAAATCATATTTTCGAAAATAAATATATTTTCAAATTTGTCGAAACAAAATTAATGTAAAATAATCAAAAAGGTCATGTTCCGAGTTTGCAGCCTTTTTTTAAACAATGCTTGACTTAAAAATGTAAATTAATAATTTAAATTTATTTTATTTTTATTTTAATTACGCATTTAAATTAATTAATTTAAATTAATTATTTTTAACAATTTAAATTAATAGTTTAAAACACATTTAAAGTTTTAAACAAAGATTGGCTCCTAATAAAATGTTTAAATGCTTTTTAAAAAATTGCAGGTGAGTATGTAACTCTTTCCTGTAGCTTATAAACTTCCGACTCAGTTTAACTTTTGCCCTTTCCGCCTTATTTATATACTGTTTAAAACAAGGTTTTTTCTAACATACCGATTAAGAGTGTTTTCATAATTTTAACCCTCACAACTTCAGGTTTTATATCGTCTCGATGAGCGGTAAAAAAATGTCTGCATTCTGGGGCCGGACCAGTCTCGACCGCGCTTAATATATTTTTCACACTGAACCAGGACTGGCTTCCTTTCTTCCTAGGTCTGCACGAGGTGAAAATTTCAGTCCCGTTCTCGACTGAACCGTATTAAAATCATTCTATCTAACAAACCTAATCCGTGCAAAAATCAGTAAAGTTTGGCTCAACACAAAAAATTTACAAAAAATGCATATATTTTAAAATCGCCATTACAATTAAAATATATTACCATTTACAAATAAACTTTAAAAATCGTTTTTAAACAATAGTAGATTTAAACGAAAAAAAAAAAAACACAATAAAACAAGTGAAAAAGAAACTGCCTATTCCGGAATCCTGTCTAAAACGGTCCATGCAAGCAAAAATGAAGCAAAAAGATGTGGGATTATATCCAAATACAGTATTACGTGCAATATTGTGTATGCTAAATTGGCACTAATCAATGGATATATGGATACCACCCCTTATGTTTTTGCTTCATTTTGGGAACAACGGATTTTGAGCTTATTCTATAAGCGATAATTATCAGACTTTTCAAACTATGTTTTTGAGACATTTACAAAAGTTGCTCTATACACTTAGCTAACACATTATGTACATTATATTATGATTGCATTCGCGCATGCGCAGTGAAACATTTTTTATTAAACCTGCTCCCTTTGCATCCAACTTTTATTATTTTTTCATTCCGATTGCGGAGTATTGTGTACAATGTTGTTCCTCATACTTTCTGAAAAGAATTGTTTTTTTATATTAAGAACTCTTTTAAGAATTTTTTTATATTAAGAAGAATTATAAGCAAAAACTTGGCGAAATTTGGGACTGTTTTAATAAAAACCTTAATTTCTCTTCGAGTATACATGCTATCCTCATAAAAATGAACACAGTATATTATAATAAGCTACTAATTAATAATCTCGAGTTTAAACGCTTTTGCTCCATTAGTTTTTACAAGGTTATCCAAAATATATTCGTTCTTTCATTTTTTTGTCGGTCCCCTATGGGGTTTCGGGAAAAAAATCTTCGAGGAAATATATGACCTATACAATACCGTTGACACAAATGCAATTTCAGGTTAATTCCCCATCTATTTTTCTAGATATTTAAGAAAGCGTAAAAAATCGCAAGTGACCGGTCACCTTTGGCCATAGTGTGTATATATATATATATATATCTGATATTTGTCACACAGTAACTCTCGTATTTATGAACCGATTTGGATGTAACTTCGTGTATACATTGTGCATACCAATGTCTCGACCGAGTTCGTTGGTAGCTTCATCCGCTATCGCGTTTAAAAATGGCGGCTACTTAATTTTTTTAAAATTAAAATTGAAAAATATTTTTTTTTACTTGTTTGATCTTGATACAAAGATTCCGGAGCAGTTTTTGTTTCGTCTATATCTTAAAAAAGGCTCAGTTATAGCATTTTGAATTTCTAGCGTGGCTGACATTTTGAAACGACCTGATTTTTGTCACACGATAACAGGCGTATTTATGAACCGATTTCGACTTTCCTAGGTGTGTACATAGTACATACCAATGTCTCTACCGAGTTCGTTCATCATCTTCACCAGCCATCTTGTTTCAAAATGGAGACCATTAAAAAAAAAAAAAAAAAAAAAAAATTAAATGAGGTACCAAAAAAAATTGAAAAATGAAAAAAGATTTTTTTCGTATGTGATGACCTTAATACAAAGATTCCGGAACAAATTTTGTTTCGTCTATATCTAAACAAATGGTTGTGTTATAGCATTTTTAATTTCTATTGTGTGTGACATTTTGAAACTACCTGATTTTTGTCACGCGATAACAGGCGTATTTATGAACCGATTTGGATGTAACTTGGTGTGTACATAGTACATACCAATGTCTCGATCGAGTTCGTTGGCCAGCTTCATTCTCCATCTTGTTTCAAAAGGGCTGCTATAAAGAACAACTTAAAATTTAAAATAAAGTTACAAAAAATTGGAAAATGAAAAAGTTTTTTTTTATGTGCTTGACTTTGACACAAAGATGCCGCAGCAGATTTTGTTTCGTCTATATATTAAAAAATGGTTGAATTATAGCACTTTGAATTTCTAGCATGGCTGACATTTTGAAACGATCTGATATTTGTCACGTGATAACACGCGTATTTATTAACCTATTTCGATGTAAGAAGGCATGTGGATAGTATATAGCAATGTCTCGACCAAGTTCGCTGGTCAGCTTCATCAGCCATCTTTTTTTCAAAACGGCGGCCATTAAATAATAATAAAAAAATATATCTAAAGTGAGGTACAAAAAAATTAGAAATTGAAAAATGTTTCTTTCTTAAGTATTTGCATTCATATTAAGGATTCTGGAGCATTTTTTGTTTTGTCGTTATCTTAAAAAAATGGTTCAGATATAGCAGTTTGAATTTCTAATGTGTGTGACATTTTAAAAAATCTCATTTTCTGCCTGCGGGAGCATTCATATATATCAACCGATTCCGATGTGATTGAGTATGTGCACAGGAATTACAAAGATCTCGACCAAGTTCACTGGTTAGCCTCATCCACCATGTTGTCATAAAATTGCAGGCACTTCAAGATATCGCCGAATTTGGCAACTAAATATAAGTTACTTTAAATAAAAGTAGCCTGGATAAAGCTAATTTCGAGAAATTCTCATTCATAATGATTTAGTATTTATAAAAATTAGTATTGAATCTCCCGTAACCGGTTTCAACTAAATTGAGCTTCGTGTGTTTGAATAATATAAGCTGGCTTTTTAAAAATAAGTAATATGAAAGCTATCTCTTCCTCCCAGCACTGACCGGAAGGACTTTTTTAATTTAAAAAATATTTTATTTAATACACTATAATTGTAGATGAATTAGTAGTGGATTTTTTTTTTTCATATTTCTTGCACAATGTATCAAGATTGTCTCTTAGGAATAATGAGTATTGAACACTAATTTAAATACATGGAAAAAATTTAATGCATAATATGTGGAAAACTTTATTTTAAATGCATCATGATATGTTATTTTTATTACTAAACTTTAAAATATGGAAATAAAATTTCCGCCATGTACAATACATTGATATTTATAAATTTTTAGAAATGCATTTTCACGCATAATCAAAAATGTGAGTGTTTGCGCTCTTCACTAAGCCTGAAATTTTAAAGTTCTTCAGTATAAAACTTTGAGATAGCACGTAAGAGCTTAAAATCTAAAGCGGTAAATTTTATAGTCCAGAGTCTGCTGTTGCTTGACACTAATTAAGTGGTAATAAATTGATTTCGAATAACGAAGGAATCCAGTTAATCTTAAATAATACAGAGTTCATTAATTCGTATCCATAGATTAAAATCCACGCGATATCTATCAGAGAAGTTTTAACTTCCTGTAACTGACATAGAAATCTGATGATTTTTTTCAATGGTTACAAATGTTCAACTATTTCAATCTAATATTCGTTATTTATTTATTTGTTTGAAGTATCTTACAATGCAATTATGTAATACGAATATTTATATGCGAGAATATTTAATAAAAAATGATATATATATATATATATATATATATATATATATATATTTAAATAATTAAGTTCATAATAAATAAAAGTTTTGTTTGGTCTATTTTTATATTATGAATCTTTACGTCTTAGTTTTCATATTAAACTTACTAAAACATACAATTTATCAATATAAAACTATGATATTAAAGCTAAGAGCATAAAATCGAAAGTCCTAAATTACTTAGACTTTAATCAGAAACCTAATTTTCACACTAATCAAAAATTAATAAATTGATATTGTGTTGATACTAATATAATATAATATAAAATATTTGTAAATAATCAAATCTAAACATCCAAGTGGTAATTTATTATTATCGATGGATGGTTTAAACGTTCATGAGAAAGTTTTGCGCAATTTTCCACTTCATGAAAGCGACATACAAACAGAAAAAAAAAAATCTGCATTGATGAACAAAATGATCAAATTTGAAAAACGGGATATTCGTTAATTCTGAACTCAAATATCTAATAATACATAAATGTGAAGTTTTAATTGTCCAATTTAACGCTTCACACTAAGTTGATTAAAAAAATAATATAAATTAATAAAAGCAATTTCATTGATGTAATTTAATTAAGTATATTTAAAATTACTTGTGTAAAATTTAAATTTTCAAAGATAGAATTGAAGAAGGTTGGATATTGAAATATAAATGCTTTATTTTGTATTTAAAAAAAAATAGTATTTTTTATATCTTTGTTATGCATACAACAACAATTTATTTATTTATTCTGAAACTCCTTTTTTTTAATGAATCCAGTATTTAGATTTAAGGTTAGTTGGGTTAACTGGAACCACGAGGTAACTGGACCATAGGCTATTTTATAAAAAATCTGTTGGTGTTTTTTAATTTTTAGTTTTGTGAACAATGCCCCTTACTCTCTACTTCCTAAAACAACGTGTATCAACTCAATCATAACTCTCACTTTGCTGTGATAGGTTGTCAAAAATTTACGTTTCTTTTTTTAAAAACAACGTCTATATGGTTGAACTTCCTCGGCTGATTATTAAAATACTGTAAGTATTTTTATTAAACAATCATTTTCTTTAAAGAATAGACATATAACTACATTAATATTATTAAGAATCTATACATATTTACTTCATGTTTCAAATGTAATCCCGGTGTCCCAGTTACCCCATAAATTTTCAAGAATGAGGTAACTGGGACATGTATCCGGGGTAACTGTACCATGCTGGAACCAGTTACCCCAATAGTTATAAATAATATTTTTGAGTTTCTCTTACTACGGGATGTAAATTTCTCCATTGTTTTTTGCTTACAATAAAGAAAATGATAGAATACCTTATTAAAATTATGTAATGAAATTTAAAATAATCATATGGAGCGGTATCAAACCAAATTTCTTGGCCCCTTAGAGGCGGTGATGCCGTTATGGCATCACTTAATTTTAATTCCTAATTTCCACATTGGTACCTGAAAATATTGAAATATTGAAAATTTCACCTTTATTAACCCCTTAATTCTCGCTCCCGTCATATTCTCGGGCTGTATCTTTTACTCAGATTGTTTGATTCCCACCAGTTTTATATAATAGTGAAATTGGGTATATTTTGGTATCGTCGGGTTCTAGACGATTTGGCCGAGGAGCCCGGGGCCACTTGCCCCACATCCCCGTCACATAAGATTGTGCAGGTTAAATGGTTAAGCAAAATTCATAGCTGGTAGCAGTGAGGGCATAAAAGTAAAAATCTGACTGGGGAAAGGATGGGAAAAGAGCTCACATAAAAATAATAAAAACGGAGGGAAGAGACAAAAAGAAATTTTAAGTATAGCATTACAACAACAAGATATATTTTTGCATTTTCTAAATTTTTTTGAAGTATTTTTTAAAATATTTTTATAATATAAAGTAAACAAATACAGTAGAAGAGATGTTGTTAGTATAAAAAGGGGGGGGGGGAGGGTAGCCTAGGCCTAACGGCCGGAGAAAGTGTGATTTGGATCCGCTCTGGGTGCCGGAACAATGTGAGATCTGATGCAGTCGAAGAGTCGAGGCGATGCCGGGAACGGAGGTACGCTTTCGCGTGGCCTTGAAAAGGGCCCTCGCTCTCGGTAATTCATCACCGACATATGGGAAGCTGCTACTGGAGTAGTGAAGAAATCCACCGCAGTGGCGGATGCAACACTTCGGCAATGCCGTGAGTCCTGAAAAGGACTGGTCTATCCGCCCTGTACACTGCGTGGAAGCTGGAGCTCGAGTGAAGGAGCGCTGGCTGGATTATCCTCTTAAGTAAGCTACAGAGAGAAGGGGAGGAGCCAAAGGCGAGGTTAAGCCTGCGATTGCAGACTGACAGAAAAAAGTAGGAAAAACGGAGCGTTAGTAAAAGAACACAATAAAAGGGGGAAAAAGGATACAATAAATAAAATTTAAATGAGAGTATCTAAAATAATTCCCATTCTAGGACGCTTACGGTTGTTCGGGTCAAAAATATCATAATTTGGTAAGGAATTTAGAGCAATATTATCTGAAATTTCTAAGGCAAGATGAAAATTTACATTTAAGTGCTGGATAAAATTACTGAGCCTGGGGAAATTAATTTCTTTATATAAATGAAAATTTCTGACATAATAAGGTGCATCAAAGATAGATCTTAAAGTAGCATTTTGAGCTTGAAAAATAATTTTCATGTGTGTCTTAACCGCATACGACCAGACTTCGGACCCGTAAGTTAGAATGGGACGTAAATAAGAACTGTACAGGAGCAACTTATTTTTAATTGAAAGATCACTGTTTCGAGCAAGAAGGGGATATAATTTATTTTTAGCAACTCGAAACTTACTTCGCGTAGTGTGGATGTGTTGTTTAAAAGTGAGTCTCTCATCTAGGATAATACCTAGGTATTTACAGCTTGAGGACCAAGGCATTTCAGTATTATTATATTTAATTTTAAATTTGTCCCGGTTATCTTTACGAAGATTGCTGAAAAGAATAGCTTGCGTTTTATTAATATTTAGGGCAATTCTCCATCTGTTAAATCAGGTGGAGAGCAATTTAAGATGTTTGGTGATTGCAGTAATGGCATACCTACGATTTTTATTTGCAGAAAAAACACACGTGTCGTCAGCATATTTTGCTAGCGACGTGTGGGGGTAGGATGGCATATCATTAATAAATAAAATAAAAAGAATTGGGGAGATTTTACTACCCTGGGGGAGGCCGAAAAAAGCAAAAATATTTCTGGAGAGGTGGTTTTTAACCCTAACATTAAAATTTCGATCCAATAAATAAAAGTAAATTAATTTGATAAGATAGGGGGGGGGGGGGAGTTGTAATTTATAAGCTTGAAAATGAGCCCGAAGATCCAAAGCTTATCGAAGGCTTTTTCAATGTCAAGAAAAACAGCTGCAGTAATTTTTTTAGAAATTTTACATGTCGTGATGTTTTCTACCAAGCGATAAACTTGATGCGGGGCCGAGACCCCTTTCCTAAGGCCGAATTGAACAGGATTTAAGATATTGTTTTGATCACAGTGGGCATTTATTTGATAAGCAATAAAGGATTCTGTTAGTTTGCTGAGTGAATTTAGAAGAGAAATTGGGCGATAGCTAGTTGCCAGACCGGGTGGTTTAGCAGATTTAAGAATGGGGATTGCGATGGCAGTTTTCCAATACAATGGGAAATAGCTGAATTTAAAAATATTGTTAATGAGCAGGGTGATTTTAGGGACATAAGAGGGGGGAGATTTTTGAGCATTTCATTAGTAATTAGGTACTAATACCAGGAGATTTTTATTTTTAAGTTTTTTTAATTTCTTTAATAACGTCAGCATTTGAGATATGAAAGTCGGGAGGGGTGTGATTTGAAGACATGAAATTCCTGACACGGACGTTTACTTCCCTTTCGGTATCATTATCTAGAATAGGGTTTCCTTGGAATTGTAATTCTAAGGTACTGGCAATTGCATTTGATTTTTCTTCGTCAGTATATGCGTAGTCTTGGGAATTTGGAATAAGGATCGGTGGGAAATTATTGACAGAGCTACGGATTTTCCTTGCAGCCTTCCATATGCTGGCGTCCTCCGGTGTTAGGGAATGAGATAGGAACTCCAACTTTCCTGTTTTTTCCTGAATAAGTAGTTTTTGAGTTCCTGTTGTGCTCTGTTCATTATGGTTTTATCGAAAATGCTACGCGTACGTTGGTACATTTTCCTTGCTCTATTTTTATTTGTAGTGAGCCTACGGACATGAGGCTCGAGACGGTGAAATTCATTGCTGAAGATCTTATTTGTAGCACCATCGGCCGCTTTCCTGATATCGTTCGTGATGACATTTGTCAGAATTTCGATATCGTGAGTACTGTTAATTTCAGGTAGGGTGGGGGGAATTTTATTAATGTTTTGCTGGAACTGAGCCCAATTAATAATGTTGATAATTTTTGGAGGTGGGGGGGATACGAATTTGGATGTTGATTTTGATCGGATTATGATCCGAGCTCAGTTCCGAAAGAGAAATAATACTTTTAGCATAATTGAAACCGTTAAATAAACCAAAATCTATGGTGCTACTGCTATGATCAGAGTAACGGGTGGGGGAGTCCGGGAAAATAATGTCCGTATTAGAATTAAGAAGAAAATTGTAAATACTTTTGCCATAAGTGTTGCTAGTACCACAATTCCAGGAAGTATGATGAGCATTGAAATCCCCGATAACGAAAGTATTGACGTCATAAGTGAGAAGGCGGCGAATGTCGCTCGTGACGTAACTCGTGTTTGAACAATTGGAATATATACCGAAAAGAAAGTAAGGTGTAGACAGGAGGGAGGTTTGATTTTAATCCCAGTTGCGCCCACGAAATTAGGGGGGCAGAGGTTGCAGGATAAAAACAATGATTTAATTTAATACAGATTGTAGTGCCCCGGATCGGGCGGGAGGTGTTATTATTAATATGTTCATTACGAATGATAAAATAATTTGGAATTTTAAATGTAATGCCTGGTCTGAAGTGGGTTTCTTGTAAAAGGATAATGTCATGGGCGTGCTCCTGTACAAATTCCCTGAGCTCTAAAATTTTCCCCAGAAGGCCATTGCAATTCCAAGAAATTACACTCAAACCCCCTCTACTACCCATGATTATTTAGTAGGTTGTTGATTGAGAGCTGTCATAAAGATAGTGAGTTTGGTGACATCATCAGTGGCATTTTTTATGTCCACTAGGACTTTTTTGTATTTAGCTATAAGTTCAGAAAAATCCTGTACTTTTAATTCTTTTGCAATTTCATTTAATATATCCTTAAGTTCGTTTAATCCGAAATCTTTCGGCCGCGACTGCTCAGGGGTGGGGGAGGGTGGGATTTGCGTTACTGGAGGGGGGTGGGGGTGACAATATTGGCATATGATTGATTTATGTTTCTGAAGTTTGAGGTAAAAGTATTTTTCCTTCTTTTGGGGAATTTGGGGCAATTTCTGTAACTGGCGGCATGATTCATCCCGCAATTGCAACATTCTACTTTCTCAATTTTTCCTTTGTCAAATACGCAATTTTCTGATTTATGGAATCCGGGATACTTAACACATCTAGATTTCGTTCTACAATTTTCACTGGAACGATGCCAATATTGACAATTAAAGCATTGTAGTGTTCTTGAAGGGCGATTATAATTTTCTACTCTGATGATATTGTATGCTAATTTTTCTAATTTAAAGATTTCTCTGGCTTTAGAGTTATCTTCAAGTTGAATTTGAAATAGGGGCATTTTTACATCTGTATTAAATTTAGTTAGCTGATTTAGTTTAATTACGGGAAATTCCAAATTTATGAGATCCTGTTTCATGTCCTCAACATCAGTATCGATGTCGAGCCCTCTAATAACAACCTTGAGGGGTGCTACCGATTTTGTTGGATATAAGATATACTCGGCCTCCATGGCGTCGAGTTTTGTGATTATATCCTGATAATCCTTTATGGAGTTTGGGAAAATTTTGTGAAATTTGCCTGAAGGTTTAACCGCGAAAATGTTCTGGCCTTCAGTTTCAAGTTTTTTTAAGGAATTCTCTTTTATTTCCATTAAATAAGACAGTAATAGACTGCACTTTAGGGGATGGGACTCTCTTACTCAGAAAAGCTGGGGAAGGTTGTGGCACGTTTTTGTCGTGCAAGTTTTCTTCTCTTAGGGATGAAAATCTATTAAAGGTGGGTAATTTAGGGTGATTAAGGTGAGAGATTTTATTTCTTTCAAAGGAAAAATCTTCATATTTACGTTTACTAGCCCTGTTTTCGCTTAAAGCGCTTACGCTACCGGCTGGCGAAAGATTGCTAACCTGTGCTCCATTGGTGGCTCGCTCTGTTGTGGGCTCCATGAGTTCCAGGCTAGTATCTGCAATATCAGCTGGTTGCTCGAGCTCGCCGAGTTCCAGGATAACAGTCTCTAGTCTTAGCTTTTGTGGTTGGAGTCTGGCAATCTGAATGTGTTTGGCCTCAGTGTTTGGTGCACATTCAATGGCACGGTGGGTTTTTCTCATATTAGCTCTGAGTTTGCCAATTGCTGCATAATAGTACGTTATGAGTTCATCAATAGTCTCTTGCGGGATGTTGTGGATGGTACTCTTATCACGTAACCATTTCATACGAACATCGGCAATTTTATCGTACGCCTGGCCTGTTAGCCAGTCAAAGTTTACAATCAACGTCGACATGACCGTATCATAGGACGATCAAACGCAGACTCTCTGCTCTGCTGCTCTCCCGACTTTTGGTATCGTTTTTACTGTCATTAAATAAGGTGAATATTTCTTTTTCATAAAAGTGGTGCCAATAAGCAATTTGAATTATTCAACCGTTATTTAATTCGAGCGTTAAGGGGTTAAGTACGCGAAAATAATCTTTTACTTGCTTTCAGATAGATTCTCTTGTAAATATTGGTTTCATTAAATTATTTCAACATTTCACGAATGCAAGTACCCTGCCCCTGAAAGCGAGATAGCCAGTCATTGAAATTGTACTATACACAGGGGTCGTATTCTATAGGGAAACTTTTATCGTTCCTAGCACTATTTTGAAAATAATATCTTCATCGCACCTTTCTGTAAGGGTTCTGGTAGGAACAATAAATTTTTCCCTATATAATGCGACCCTGGATAAAGTACTTAAGTACTTACGTAGCCGTTTGTTCATAGATTTACCTTGCTATTTTTCCCTTAAAATACCCATGTGACTTTTATACTTATTATCTATATTAAAGTACATAAGTACTTCCTTAAGTTTTACGTTTTTGGTATAAATAAATCTAATATTTTCAGTTTTAGTGCTTTTTTAGACACATTGACAGCAAATGTTTCCCTTACAACGCTGTATATTGACGTATAATTTACATGATCTGCCTGGTTTATATTTTTTAAAGTTGTTTACACTTTTTCAAACAGGACCTGATATCCGATATGAAAAAATATGAACGCGTTTGGAACATTATTTATAATTACCATAATCTTGTAAATAAAATATTAATAATAATAATGAACCTATGTGTGGCTCTATTTTGTGTTTATGGGCTCAATTTTTATACTTTATTTACATTAAAAAGTAGTTAACCATTTGATACTGAGTTCATTATTTTGTTTTATTGTGTCATATAAAAATAACCCCTTTGTCCAGTTACCCCATTATTTGGGGCAACTGGACCCATGAGGAAAGAAAGATGAAATATGCATATTTTTATATTTTTAAATATTAAAATGTAATTTTGAGCATTTCTGTCTGATAGAGGGAACCTAACTGAACACATTTACGGAAGTTCAGACTTTAATTCAAATGAACATTAGTTTTTTGAAGCTGAATTGTCAGAAGCTCCAGAGTCACAATTTAAAATCATGTCCCAGTTGCCCCAACTGACTAGTTTTTAAACGAGTGCGCATGGAAGCAAATATAAATTTACCGTTACTAGAAGTGCAGTGGAGTATATCCTATTTGGTGCCCCTTGAAAACAAAATAAAGCTGCTTTGCAAACAATGACATATGATAAAATAATATTTTTATACAAGACAATAATTAAAACGCAACAGGAATGGTAAAGATCCACCACATTCAAAGGTAATTAAAACACTCAGAGAAAATATCGAAGAAATTTGGAAGAAAACATCAATTATTGTAGTTTCCTAGAGGCGTATTATCAAATGATATACAATTATTTTTCTGAATATCAGAAGATTATTCAATTCCACAAATCACAAAGAAATGATGGAAAATTTTAGACAGAACTATAAGTGAACTATAAGAACTATAAGTGAAAGACACATATTTCTGATTGAAGAGTCAAATTCACTGTATCTGGGACACATTATACCATCTTCTGGATCAGGAAGGAATATTGGAGAAAGCATTTTAAAATATTGCACTGAAAACAACTTAAACCTTGATAAACTTATGGCTATAGTTTGTGACGGAACAACTGTAAACACTATGCGAAAGAAAGATGTAATAAATTTTTTAAACAAAGATTAGTCGTCCATTGTAGTGGTTAATATGCCAGCCTCATGCAAACGAATTGCCATTGCGTCTATAATTTTCTGAATTTAGTGGGCAAACTACAGGCCCATGAGACTTTTCTGTTCCTATTGGAAAATCTTCCGATCAATGTGAACAATAGGCAGTTGTGGAGTTAAAAAAAGCTGCTCTTGTCTCCCAGAAATGAACTGTGGAGAGTTAAGCAAAGATCAAAATTATTTTTACGACATGTGTCAAACATTTTCATCTAGCTAATACTCTTTAAATCTGGTAAATCTAAATCCATATAAAATGTTTCACTCTAGATGGTTGACAGCTGCCAATCGACTACTTAGATTGTACATTGGAAGCCAGAATCCTTCCCAAATTCTGAAGATTATGGCTCAATTTGTAAGGAGAGTATATTCACCTATATTGTTTCATATTAAGATAGATTCTTCCTGCAAAAATGAGCTCTAAATGTTTTTTTTTCTTTTAACAATTAATTTGTCTTGTTATTTCAGGGAACGTTTAAAGAAGATTGTCGATCTCGTTCTTCAACAGAACGCATACATCTATCATTGAGAAAAAATAAATATTTGGGATGATAGCTGATGAAAGAAACCATACTCGGGAACTTGGAGTCCGAAGAATAGGCAAGGGAAATTGAGTGTTGAATAATAAGACAGTTTCATATTCCAATAGTGAACTTCAGTGCTATAGACTATATTAACATTATTGACTGGCAAGAGTGTGAAATAACATCACTCGCATTCTTAATAGAGTTTCAAGACAGGATCTGAATTTTCTCATAAAAAGGTCAGAAAGATCTTTTCAATTCCCCAAGTTTCCCTCTCATATTCAAACAGTTGAAAGATGCGTGGAATTAGTTCCTGGGGCATCATTAGCGAGTGTAGAAGTAGAAGTAAGGGAAAGATATATGCGAGTAACAATCAAATCACGAAAGGTATTGCCTAGTTTTAAAGCAAAGGCCAATATAAATTAGAGTGAAACGAAAGATCATTTCACAGTACATCGCATGCATTCTTTTTATTATATTACTATATCTTCAGAAAAAATGTCTTTCCTATGTATTTAGGGAACTATCTTTTATGTATATTCGAAAAATAAAAGTAAACTGTATGTCTCATTATTGTGCTTTTTCTTAATCTCCTTTGCAACAATGCAATTCATATTTTCAGGTGTTAAAACACGATAACACTTCGATTGCTCACAAGTAATACTTTAATCAATCAATTTTTATGGGTTATTTTACTGAAATCAGAAATTTAATAAAAAAAGATTGTTTTTAGAAATTTATACTACATAGTGAAATCTTCGTTTTTCACGTATAAAGAGCATAATCTCTAAGAGCTGATAGAGCCCTAAAGATGAATTCCGAATGAAATGAAAATTTAACCTTATATTCAGTGCGTCAAAAGTCAACTTTTTAGACATGTCTTAAGGAAAAAAAAAACTGTCATTTTCACTCTACTCTAACCTACAAACCCCGCCCCCAAATAATGAAGATTATCCTTTTTCTGTTCGGGAGGGAGGTGCATATTTAAACGTTAACAGATCAACATATGCAGGTTATTATTTATAGATGATCGACTGGATAAAAAAAAATATGCAAATAGAAAACTAATTTAATATATTTCTAATATTTTTATAGAAAAAGCATATTGGCCAATCCATTTCAAGTGGTCCAGAAAATGTCATATTCGTTGCTCGACCATTTAAAAAAAACTGCATTTTTTTGTACAACAACCCTAACATAAATGAAGTTCAAAACGACTATTATTTTAATTTTTTAAATTTTTGTTTGTGCATGGCAGCCATCTTTATTTCATGGTATTCGGCAATTTTCTCAAATACGGGGTTTACGGAATTGTAAATATATCATCTTTTATTTTTCCACATAATATGGGGTTTAATGAAATTTGCTCTGAATAAAACCGTCTAAATGACTGGTAATAGAAACATTTCGTAAAAAAAAATTCTTACTGGTGAAATTTTAGCAAAAATTTTAGGATTTTTTCCAAAATCTGTCCGTTTACAAGAGGAAGTTTTTCACACGAGGAAAACTGCCAACATGACACAATATTTATTTCACAAATAGGCCGAATGTACATGTACTCCGCCGCCCAAGTCCCAGATCTGGGGCTTGATTTCTCTTCGTTAAAAAAATTCCCGAAAATTGTAAAAAAATCAAAAATCCCACTTTTTAGGGTTTGATATCTCTGGTGGGGCACGAGATAAAAATCTGAAATTATGGCTTTTGATAGTACATTATGGTAGAGTTATGCAAAAGAAATTTCAGGATGGAGATTTGACTACAAGCTGAGATATAGCAAGGGCAACATGTCAAAACAATACTGCCAATACTGTCAAACTATAGTTTTTTTGCTAAGTCACAGCTAAGTATTTATCTCAGAGTGTCACTTAAATTTATATTTTTGATTATCTTTAAATAATAGTAACAGAAAATAAAGCCCTTTGCAAAGCTTAGCAATTAATTGAAAAAATAATTATGCGTAAGGCCATACATTTTGTACGATTTCAGTAAATTTGGTTGTAAGTAATTTTTGTAACTAAAAGAAACCTCACGACTTTTACATTAAGACAAAAATTATTTTTATACAAGACCTAAAGCAAAAACAGAATAGAGAAAGAGAAAAGCTCTTAATTTTTCCATATTTGTTGAGACGTGATCAAACATGTCAAAACACGTTCTTGCTTGTTGGTTTAAAAACCACAATTTTGATCTTTCTCAAATTTTTATTTGTAGGAATCAAGTTTTGTCATCTCTTGAAAACTTGATTGAAGATCTTAGCATTGCTGACTCATAGAAATAACCTTTGAAATCGCTATGTGCAAGTCTCACTTCATTAATAATTCCTAGCTGACTTCTTATGCAAAAATGTCATTTTTCTCCAGTACAAATTTTGAAAGGGCTTTGGTTATCTTTACTTTCTGAAAATTACTTAAGGCTGATGCATGGTAACATCGTATAATGTTTCAGTTACAGGAACAAACTTATGGTACGTACAAGTTTCAGGGACTGACAAGCAGCATTAAAATTGTGTTTTTTAAACCAACAAGTAGGAAAGTGTTTTGACACATTTGATCATATCTCAACAAGTATGCCAACATTAACAGCTTTTCTCTTTCCCTATTCTGTTTTTGTCTCAGGTCTTATATAAAAATATTTTTTTTTCTTTATGTAAATGTGCTCATTTCTTTTAGTTACCAAAATTACAACAAAAATTACTGAAACCATACAAAATGTAGGCTTTATGCATAATTATTTTTAAAGTTAATTACTAAGCTTTGCAAAAGGCTTTATTTTTTGTTATTATTACTTAGAGATAATAAAAAAAATTAAATGACATTCTGAGATAAATATTTACCTGTGACTTCAACAAAACAATAGTTTGGTAGTATTGTTTTGACATGTTGCCTTTGGCATATCTCAGCTTGTAGTCAAATCTCCATTCTGAAATTTCTTGTGCATAACACGACCATACAGTACTATCAGAAACAAGAACTTCATATTTTTATCTCGTGCCTCACCAGAGATATCAAAGCCTCAAATGTGCGATTTTTGACATTTATGAAAAATTTGGGATTTTTAAGCGAAGAAAAAGCACGTCCTAGAGCTGAAACGTTGCGTGTGAGTACAAGTACTTTCGTCCTATTTGAAAAAAAAAAATGTCATGTTCACAGTTTTCCTTGCTAGAAAAATGTCATTTTGTAAATGGACAAATTTTGGAAAGAAAAAAACTGACACTTTATGCTTAAATTTCACCAATAAGGATTTATTTTCGGAAACTACTCTATTATCCAATTTTTAGCCCAATGTATTCTGTATAAATTGCTTTAATCCGCACTTGACTTCGAGAAATAAACGATGAATTATTTACAATTCCGTAAACAGTTCTTGTGAGAAAATTGCTGCAGACGATGAAACAAAGATGGCCGTCATGCACAAACAAAAATTAATAAAATTAAAATAATAGTCATTTTGAACTTCCATCATGTTAGGGCTGTTGTACAAAAAAATTTCAGATTTTTTAAAAGTGGTCGAGCAACCAGTGCTGGACCACTTGAAATGGATTGACCCATATACAGCGCCATCCAAATAACCGCAACTGATGATTTTCGAGAAACACTATTCCCGCAAAAAATGGCCACTTTGACGATAAAAGTTCTAAATTATCAGATTTCGATATGACAATACATGGTTGGGAAAACCAAAATATGTATCTGTCGAATATGCTCGATTACATCGTGATCAACGAAGTTCCGAAAAAAATGTTTAATACAAAAGTTATACATTTTGTCCATAGAATCCGAATCTGCAATAAAAAATGGGGGTTATAATTCAAAATTTCAAAGTTGCCCCCACCCCCCTGGGCCCCGGGGGATCGGGTTGGGGTATAAACTTTGGTATCAATGAGTAGCTTTTTAAAAATATTTAACACGTTTATTTTCGTTTTTCAATCTGATATGTATTTCTCGATTTATTCGACAGTTCCCAGACTTTTCGGACACCCTGTATAATTGCATTTGTAATCTTTAACATTTAGTTAGAACTTTTAAAAAATGTCTAATACATAATAACGTTTTTGAATCGAACTGCATGTTCTCTGTATGTTCAAAATGTCGCACATGAATAAGTTATTTTTGCACACATTAGTTTTTATTTTAACAATTCCTAATTTATTTATTTAATATATGTGTATATAATTTATTTTTAAATCTTAAAATATATTTGTTTATTCAGAAGGGATATATACTAAAGTTTATAATAAAAAACCACGCTTTTTTACTTCCGTATAATCTACCCTAGATATATAGAATCCAAGTGAAACGACTTTATGAAACGATGATAGTGAATTGATTTTAATGCAATTTCAGTATGTTGTTACAGTCAGCTGCAGAATGTTTTCCCTACTGGGTGTATATAGCATTATCCATACAGGACATTGCATAATAATGTGAATATATGAAACAGATATATGTTAATTTCGAGATTTGTAGAACGCTGATGGTAATGTAACTTTAGTATGAAGCTACAGCCATCTACAGAATGTCTTTCTTTGAAGAGTGTATATATAGCATTTATATTTATTTACACACGATCTCCCAGAATATTACGAATATATGAAACGAATATATGATAAATGCGGGATTTGTACAATACCAACGTTAATGTAATAGTATTTGTAGTTATATATTATATGATCGGCACGAAATAATACGAATATATGTTTATTGCGGGAGTTCTAGAATGCTAATGTTAATGCACTTTTAATATATAGTTACCTACAGCATGTTTTTTCTTGAAGATGGTGTATATACCTTTATAGGTATTAAACAGGTCCGTACAAAATATTATGAATCTATGAAAGAATTATATGAAACGAATATATGATAAATTGATAAATGCGCGGTTTGTTGAACGCTGACTGTAATGTACTTTAATATGCTATTACAGACAGGCAGCAGATAGCAGACATACAGTTAGGAGGCAGGAAGAAATAGACAGACAGCAGGGATAACTATCAAACAGTGGAGCAGCAGACAGACTGCTGATATAGTATATACTGCTAGCAAACAGACATCTGATAGAAAAAATATATATACAGAAAATATCTGACAGGCAGGCAACAGATAACAGACACACATAAAACCGACACAGTGCAGACTGATACCAAACAGGCAAACAGCAGGCAGACAGGAAACAGATAGACAGCAGACATGTAGCTGACAAAGTGCAGGCACACTGATTATAGCATAATTGGGGAACGTGGGAACATCGGCCAGATATGAACATCATAATTTTTCAATAGTTATTATATGTTTTTTTTATTTGAAAAAGAAGACATTCTCAATAATGGCAGAACCTGTAGACATATGGTAAAAATGTTTTGAAGCTCTTTGACATTTTGCTTGTTCTCAGTAGCCAAAACACTTTTTATAGATCTCAAAAGCAAAATCTCATTTCTAACTTGATTAGCGAATAACTTTATTTATTTATTCATTTATTTGAATTGTACTGTGAATACTATTTAATATTTTTGATTAAAAAAACCTCCTAAAATTGAGAAATGTTAATGATTTATCAATGTAACTCTAGCAGCCATGTGGGGTACATGTGAACAGAGTAGTTAGGACAGATATAAACAGTTAATAAGTGCCCCAATAATCAATCAGGGATTATCTACCTTTCGGTTAATTTCATGAGAAATAATGTCAGCTCCAATGTCTATAATTTGCCTGAAATAGAAGACATTTCCTTCATACAAAGTTGATTTTGTATTGAAACTTCCACAAACACATCTGTCAGTTAGTACATAGAGAGAAAGAAGCTCGTTTAAGTTCAATTGCAATGTAAATCAATTTCATGTTTTCTAAAACGCAGTAAGTGTTATGTATTATTTTACTAAACGTTCTACAACAATATTTTTTATGCATTGTTAATACAAAAAGCCTTACAAAACGAGTTTTTGGAAAATTTCCTATTCCATTTGTTCTAAAATTGTAATGATGGTTTAATTCCATCTATAAAACAGTTATGTATATGATGCTTTGAATGAAGATAGATATCAGTAATAATTTAATAAAGAAAAAAACAATTAAATTGATCACTACCGTAAAATTGCTTTTGTAAGCCACCCTCTTTCAAAATCAAAATAAGCTAAATTTGGGGGGAGGGTTATAATCGACATTTTTTTAAAGTCATATTCTTTATTATTAATTTACAAGTAATAAGGCAAATATAGGGGAGAGAATCCTTCGTACTTCGGCAGATTTCCGATAAATGTTATCTAAATGTACCCTCCCTAAAATATCACCCAAACAAAAACCACTACAGAAAATTTAAAAGCTTTAATCATTTTTCAAATTTACTTCTTTATTATTATTTTTTATTTTATTGCAACAATATTTAATCAATCATCTAGCCTCTTCCTCACAAATGATTTAATTATTTTCGTTTTTTAATATTTTGCATAAACACATCACCCAGAAACTAGAGAAATATATATATATATATATATATATATTTCTTTATGATGATTTTAACAGAAAGTATAACTAATGATTATGATAACAAATGAATAACAGAATAAAAAGCATGTCAAAGGATATTTTAGTCGTTGTGCTCACATGTTCTCCAAGTGTGTTCACAACTACACCAGCAATGGGACACATGTGAACATTTATTTTTTAATTTATAAAACTATTTAAAAAGTAACAAGATCTATAAAGGTGATTTAAACGCAATTATCATGTGTAAAAAATTTCAGTTTATTATATTGATTAGTTTTTGTTTATAGAAATTAATCCAGTTTTGAGAAAAAGCTATATTTATGTGAACTCTTCAAATGCGTCATATCTGTATATGCGATCTCCATACCAATGGTTCGCAAGAGCACATAAACTCCAACGACAAATTTAAAGGACTTGAAATCTTTACTTTAAACTTTAAAAAAGGGGAATGGCTGTGAGAGTAGAGTGGAAGTCGAGAAGTTTGCAAGTTTCCCGGAGGCAGGCCCCGCAGGGGCCTCAGTTGACGTCTGCCTTGCTCAAAAGTCAGGAGCAATAGTGACGTAAGACTTCGTTACAAACTTTGTGAGTACAAGATAACCACATACCAGATATTGAAAATGAACCGAATTGAGTAGACAAAGTACTGATAAGAAGAGGAAGATTTCCATGGCGGACTTCCCCATTGCGGGCTTATAGGGTTGTGAGATAGTATATTATTGTGGTTATGCGGGATATATGAGACATAGCATATAACATGCCTTTTTGCATTTGCGTTGCAAATTCGTAACAAAGGCATGTATTACTCAGAAGGGCATCTCAAAATTGTGTCATGATAAAGGATGAGAATTGATGACAAAGAAAACTAAAAGCTATGAGGGAAAATAGGTCGGGGTTCTGTGCTAACCAGAAAATATGCATTACTTATTGTCGGCTGGTATGCCAAGGGAATTCATTTGTGTTATTATTTTTTTTTTATTAACGGAAAATGACTGGCGGTTAAGATTTTGTTTCTGCACTTATATCTGTGTGAAAGTGAAACGAAAAAGGAGAAAGTAAGAAAACAATGGCGCACACAGTTTAACTCATGGAAACTTTAAGAATATTAATTTAATTTACAAAAGAGTGAGGGGGGAGTGAATAAATACAGAGGTATGAAATTAAGTGTAAAATGTAAAATAAAATTAAATATTTTGGAGGGGGGATATTAAACGGATATATAACAGGGGAACTGTTATATATATATCACTCAGCACAGAAAATATATTTATGAATTTGGAGCTATTGACACACATTCGATTGGCATATTAAATTGAAGCCTTAAAAACACATTTTTTTAACAATTCTGAGGAAATAGCTAGGTAATTGGCACTGTGAATTTTCACAGGATTTCTTTGAAATCTTTAATACTTTCACATGGGATATTTCATAAAGAGGAAAACGAATGTAATATTTTTTTTTAGAAAACCATATTTTACAACCAAATGTGTTCACACAAACACCATCTTATGAATAATTGAATGTGAAGAGAGACAATTATCACTTATGTATGCGAACTTCGAGATAACTTTTTTGTAGCACACAGAACCTACACAAGTATTATCACCACATAAAACTGCAGAACTTGCATATATCACATGATGGGTGGAATAAACACAAAACTGTAGAACTTGCATATTTCACATGATGGGTGGAACACAGACCTTATTTGTAGACAGATGGAGTAGCAGATTATATTATATTTTTTTCAATGCACCTTGCACATTTTTACCCTTCAATTTATGACGACACTGATGTAGCACAGACGAAGCGGTAGTGCACATAAACAAACAGTAGCTCACTGTAGGGCTGAGTTTTTGTTGGCAATTTACTCATCTCTGGGGGCACACTGTTGTCAGGTTATCACTGGAATGAATAAACAAATGTGGTCGCAACAGAAATTAAAACAGAGGGAAGTCAGTAAAGCAGGGTCGCATGTCGTACGAATTAACAGGTGATAAAATTGAAGCAGATGAAGGCATTCGATGACTCAGTAGGGCACACCGGGGGGATAAACACTGCTTCTCGTTAGGCGAGTGTAGAGTAAGCAAAGATAAGCGTAGGAAAAATCACATGAATCCATTAGAGCGGTCAGGTGCAGGCAGGAGTAGAGAGTGGCGTGTTGTGGAGCTATGATGAAAAAAGGGTACACCGGAAGTACCGTTGTGGTCACAAATTTTACTGAGTCCAGGAAACAGTTGCTGAGTCGGACAAGGAAGCACCACAGTCCAAGTAGGGAAAAAAAACGAAGTTCTTCGGCATGACTGAGACGTAACTTCTCCCCGTGTGCTATTATTTTAGTAAATGTTTGAGAAAAGCGGGCGGGCACCAAAGTTTGTTTAGGCGGTTTCCATACCCAATATTCGCAAGAGCACAAAAACTCCAAAGGTAAATTTGGAGGACTTATTATTTTTTTAAACATTTTAAAAAGGACATGGCTGTGAAAGTACAGTGGAAGAGGAGAAGTTTGCAAGTTGTCCGGAGCAGGCCCCGTAAGGGGCATCAGTTGACGTCTGCCTTGCTCAAAAGTCAGGAGCGATAGTGACGTAAGATTTCTTTACAAACTTTGCGGGTACAAGATAAGCACATACCAGATATTGGAGATGAAGCGAATTGAGTAGACAAAGTACTGATAAAAGGAGGAATATTCCCATGAGTTGAGTATCACGCCATGGCAGGCTTATAGAGTTGTACGATAGTAAATTCTTGCAGTTATGCGGGATAGATGAGACATAGCATATCACATGCCTTTTTACATGTACGTTACAAATTCCGAACAAAGTCATGTATTACTCAAAAGGGCATCTGGAAATTGTGTCCTGATAAAGAGTGAGAAATGATACCAATGCAAGTTAAAACTCTCAGAGAAAATAGGGCGCAGTTCCATGCTAACCAGAAAATATGCATTAATTATTGTCGGCTGGGATGCCAAGGGAATTCATTTTTGTTTTCATACTTCTTTTATGAACGGAAAACGACTGGCGGTTAAGATTTTGTTTCTGCACTTATATCTGTGTGTAAGTGAAACAAAAAAGAGAAAGAAAGAAATAAAAGGCGCACACAGTTTAATTGATGAAAACGTTAAGAATACTAATTTAACTTACAGTAGAGTGAGGGGGAAAGTGAATAATTACAGGGGTGTGATATTAAGTGTAAAATGTAAAATTGAATTAAATATTTTATTTGATGGGGAAGTATTGCAAATTACAAAACTAAAGAAATAAAGTTAAGAGTTGATTTTCAGAGGGATGGTTATAAACGGATATATAACAGAAAAACCGTTATATCATATACTCTATAGCATTTAACAGATAATAGATAGCAGACAGACAGATGCCAGACATACAACAGAAAGCAGATAGAAGCCATGCATGTATCAGACAAAAGACAGACATACAGTGGATGGCAGGCAGACACTTATCAGACACAGAGCAAATAGACATTCAGTAGACAACGAGCAGTCATATAGGCAGCAGACATGAAAACAGATAACAGACTGACACCAGACAAACAGAAAACAAACAAAATACAGACAGCTGATGGAGTGTAGAGAGACAGAAGACAGCTGATAACAGATAGGTAGTCGGAATTTTTGGACAGACAACATACATCATGCATACATCAAACAGACAAATAGCAGATAGAGCAGACAAACAGAATACAAACATACAGAAAGCTAAAAGAAATACAGCATACAAACATCTGGCAGCGTGCAGAAAGACAGCCGGCAGCCGCCAGTTAGAAGCAGAGAAGATTCAGACTAGAGAGAGACTTGGCCAACAGACAAACCGAAAGCTTGCATATAGACAGTAGGTAACAAACAAACAACAGACGGAAAGCATACAGTCAGCCGATAGAGTGTAGGCAGACAGGAAACAGACAGACAATAAAAAAAATACTGACATCCGACCTAGCATATACCAGACAGACACGCAGAGAGAGACAGACAAAAAGCACTCCGGGATTGGCGCGCGAAGAGAGAAGGGGTCAGAGCCTCATAGTATACTGTAAAAATATCTAACGTTACTCCATAAAAAGGGTGGCAGAATGCTGACTGCAATTTTATGGGGTGATTTAACTTCTATAATGGCGCAATTTAAGCTCATATAAATAGTGTAATATTACACAATAGTGTAACGTAACACCAGTTATATCGGTTAATTATATAATAAAATAGAAGCAACAAGGCTGCCACCAATTTTATGGAGTAACGTTACATAATTTTTTTGCTGTGATGAATATGGAATATACACATTTTGCTGTAAAACTGTTGACGACAAGAAAAAAAAATAAAAAGCTAACAATTATTTTTTTATTATTTAAATATTTTATTTTAAATATATAATAAATATAAATATATTTTAAGTATCTATCATATTGATTTTCAGTTTAAAATAATATATAGCACTCGTTTTAACGTACCAACATAATTAAAATTATTCATCATTTCACTTTTCTGAACTAAATAAAACAAAAATGTAAATAAAATAATTGTTTAGTTTCGCTCACTTTATTGTAAAAATGATATATTTAATCAAAATATATTTATATTATTTTTCATATAAATAACGTATATAATAATATATACTACTTTAAATATAAACCACTATTTTTAAAATTACGAACATTCAAACTCCTTTTTAATTAGACATTTCAACGTGAAAATATGCACTTCGATTAAACAAGTATATTTCACATAAATTCCACGCAAAATGCATTCCACATATTTCATTCAGTAGATTTCCATAACTTTTAATTAACGCTTAGCAATGTTTATTCAAAATGAGATATTTGCAATTTTAAGGATAACAGAAATGGCATACAAATGCCCTTTCGTAAATTTAGGAAAGCAATTATTTTATTGGTTAATTTGCTCTTAAGAGATCAACTATTTTCTATCCCTATATTCAGGCGAAATGTGTTATAGAGTTATTTCTATATTCTTTAATTTTAGAATGCGTTCTATTGACGTAAATGTAGCTCTAGACAAAGATGGAACTTGCAAATTATGTACTGGTATAAGGAGAAAGAAAGTCGATAATTACAAAAAATAAAATTATATCGTCATTTTTTTAATTAAATGGATATATGATTAGGAATAACAATACACCTTGTGCTTAGTCCATTACTCGTAATTTATGGTGAGAAAAATTCGATTTTGATATGCTTTAAAAAATAATATATATTTGTAATTGTTAATGTTATTAAAATTTAGAAAGTGTATTGCCTTCAAATTGTAGTACTTGTAGTGCAATAAAAATCTATTGAACATTCGGCAGAAAGATACAGCAGTACTGTAAGGTATAAAGTTTTAAAGAAATGTATTTGTATATTTTACAATAATAAATGTGTTTAATTAAATATTTATGATTAGAGACAATATGTTTTTATTTCGTAATTTTATATAAAAAAAAAAGTATGTGCAGCGGAGAATGCACTTAATTGAGTGTACATTTTTTTTTTCAAAGAATTATAGTTACATTCAGATTCTTAATCTAAGACTGATTTGGTTGCTTTTTGGTAAATAAAATCATTTAAAACCCAATATTTGGAATATTTTTGTATTCCACGAAACCCTTAAAGTTTAAGATCAAATCCCTCAAAAAAGGAAAAATGAGCGCTTGGTGTTCACTTATTACACACTGTGTGTCCTGACACGGTGTACTATAGCTCAAAAAGGCCAAAATTTAACCCTCCGAGCGTCTTGCAAAAGGGTAAAATTGTAATGTTGTTTTCTCTGCGTTTTGTTTTAAATGCTAAGAAAATATGATTTTTTCAACATTATAAAATAAACTCAATTACAAATATGAATGTAATCCTTGAGAGTACTAATCATTCTTCAATGTATTTAAAATTCATTAAATCTATAGAATTATATTATCGTAAATATTGCTTGTATTGCTGTGAAACCTGGAGCTTAGTGAACGGAATATTACGCCCCAAACACGTAGAGGGTTAATGTTGTTGAATGAAACTCGAGTAATTCTGTCAAATATTTTATTCTCATCCAAATATAATATTTCTTTTCTAAACTGTTTCCTGATTTTTTCTCTAGTCTTTCTGAAATTTTGCAAATCCTTAGATCCAAAATTTTCAGAAGCAGCTTCGTTACAGATGTTTACAAGACTTCCGAACTTATTATCATTATGTAATAGGATACGCGCGAATTCAGTAATAGTTGCTATTAGAATTCAAACCTCCTTTTAATTTCAAAATTCTACAATCATCAAGTGATTAAGTACCAAAATACATAATTACCATTAACAAATAATGGTAGAGAAGTGTTTCATTCTGTTTACGTTTATTGATAATCGATTTACGATATTGTTATGTAAACGTTTATGTTCTCCTTAAAAAAAAAAAAAAAAAAAAAAAAAAAAAAATAGAATAAGTAATTTGTAAACATCGTTGATTTTACGAGCTATGCAGATAATAAAAGTTATGGAGATTTAAAATACACTATAAATACACGCTTGAGGCGTTTCTGCACTTCCAAACGTTTTTGAGATATGAGAGGTGCACTAGAAGGGCCTAGCGCAATCGATTAATTTCTATCCTCATCCTGCCAGTTAAATTGTCCTTTGTGAATATAGAAAACTGGTTTTCGGAACGCTCTAGGACCGCCTAAATAGTTATGACAAGAGAAACTGAGGTTCTTATTTTTTAATACTCTAGTTTTCCAAGGTCTTATAAAGCAATTGTTTTTTTTTCAATTTTATAAAATAAAATTCACATTCATGTCATTTTACACTACTAAAATTCTTCGTGCGTTCTGCATTTAATGCACTTCATATAAGAAAGGACAAAAATGCTTCAGATTGTAAAAATATCATAATATTTAAAAAGCAGCAAGTACTTTCATTGATAAAACTGAAATGATTCGAATACAAAATCTAAAGAGCAGAAATTTCTATATTTTTTTATGTACTAGTAATGATATCCTTACTTAAGATTAGTTCATTATAATTATGAAAGAATATTTTGTATGAAAAATTCTTGAGGGAAAACATTGCATAAATTTACGAATTGTGAATGTGAAGCAAATCGGACGCTGTTTTATTGAAACGTGCTATTATAGTGAAAATAAGAAATTATTGCTATTTACTTGATAATTTGAGATTTTTTTTTTCTTTACGGTATATTATGTTTTCTAGCATATTTGATTTCGTTGTTTTAATATTATGACTATCGTAACTATGTCTTATGCACGGATTTTATTATCTCTGGAATCTTCTAGTTTCATTGCTGTCTGTATTCTTCTTCTATTCATGTTTTTTTTTTTTTGTTTTTTTTTTTTGTTTTTTTTTTTTTTTGGCAAATACGGTAATTTAGTCTCGTGTATATTCATGCGAATATTGTATCGCATCCTCTAGAAACTGTAAAAATATCGCGGTAGACTAAGATTTTTTCCCAAGTATCTTTCCTTTTGATATTCACCTCTCTTTTAATAGTTACTAAATACACTGAAACAAAACATACTAAAGATCTGAATGTTTTTCATTTAATAAAATGTGTTTGACTTAGTGCGTTCAATTTTATTAAAGTAATTATTTTAATAATTAAAACATATAAAATATGTTTTGATAAGCATATACAAAACTTGTTTTTGAACTTTTAATATAAATTATTTATAGGTAAACACAGTTTCACCGTATACTTGCCAAAACAGTATGTTTCCAGCAGATGTTAGCAATATTTACTTTAAAAGCTAGAATTGAAATTCGTCCAAAAGAAATTTACAATCGATAGTATTATCTATAATATGAAAAACTATACTAATGCATTTCTTGAAAATTGAAACTTCGCAAATACACTTTATTTCCAGAAATAGTAATCTCATTTAAACTAATACGATATATTTCTTATACGGATTCTATTGCACAGTAGTTCATCGAAGATAATATGATTAAAATAAGGTATATTTGAATTAGTACTTTTTTTATAAATAGCATTTATAAGAATTAATTAAATGTTCCGGTATCAATTTTTACTTTTTGGCATTTATTAATAATGACATTTTTTATTAGTATCTCTTTGCTTTAGTAGAAGTATATTGCTTAAAATACATTATAATTTTTTACTAATGTGTTAATACTTATTTGCGATACTCTCTAAAATATATATATTTCGGCTTTGATATACAGCATTTTAAAATAATTTCATTTTCTTTAAAAGTACTGGCTCAGTATTTTAAGTAATTTGTTTAATATTTTACTCATATTTTGCCTTATGCTAGATAATGGGGACTGCATTACTAAGCAAAGTATCAAGTATGATGAATATCATAAATTTGATATAAAATTATTCATATTTATTTTCTTTATTTCCTTTATATGTATGTTTTATGCCTAACCTATGTGCAATATTCGTCCATGCTAAAAGACTTTCTCATGTAGACATTTAATGGTCATGTATGATTCTATAAATTTTGTTTCTGTTGCAGTGTGCAGAACTAAAATGAATATTTGCGTGCATCTGCCTGGCTCCTTTGCAATAAACAACAAGGAAAAATCATGCGTTAAGCATAGTTTATGAAACACTTTCCAGAACGTCCAGAATGTTTTAACAAAACGTTATTTAGGGAAAAATGATAAATAAGATAACTAAGTATACATTTTAGGAAACGCATAAAACATTTCATAAACTGATTTCAGCAGTTACCATCCATAGCCAAGTTTGCTCTCCGACACTTTTGAACCGCCCGGTATTTGATCTGTAGGTTGATATATATACTATATAATTTGAAACTTTAATTTAGCAAGAAAATGCATAACATGTTGAAATTTCTCTTTCAGTAATTCAATTCGTACTAATATATGGAAACATACTTGAATACTTTTTAAAACCCTGTAGTTTACCTAGTGCCTTTATTACACGACACTATTTATCTAAAATTTAATTCAAACTAAAACACTCTTAAAACTACTGAAATCACATTTGCAGAAGTTATAATTTATAGACGGCCATGTATCCAATTCTTTCCGTGACCCTGTATATCGTTTTACCTTAATTCTACAAACATTCCTTAGTAAACTAAATGCAGTTCAGCGTAAAAATGCATAACGCATTTAAAAACCACCTTTAAGCAATTTGCACTCTTGCCCAGTAACCATTACGATTTTTTGTGTAGCCCTTTATATGAATTTTAGCATTTATACACAGAATGTAGTATGTATAAATATAGTAAGGCAAACTACGTACGTGTACGTGATCACTGCTGATCATCACACGGTGCACCAGGAAAGGGCCACCACGGCGTCCACGCTACCGAGGGGACCATCTTTCATATGCGTTCGGACCCGCCCACAAAGGGTCGCTACCTCCCTTAGGGCGCGTGACATGAGTGTCACGGCCCACCAAGTAGGCGGGTCAAGACCCGGATATGAGATCGCCAAGGCAGGGACCCCCCTTAGGCTTCCTTCCGGTATTGCACAATTTTGGGGAGTATCGGACCCACACCTCCGCGTGGGTCAACTTCACTTCCCTAAATTATTTACAACTTTGACCTCTCACCGTCACGACAGACTACGAACATTGGCACATTCTAACCCTGCAACGGGCCAGCATCCATGGTACTCATCAACACATAGTAAGAGCCGAGACTCCTGAAGGAGGGCCTGCCTAGCTCGTCGACCCCACCCTCAAATTGGGCTAGTGCCCTGTGAAATAAAAACTCAACTACCAAATTTCACCACTTTATTATTCTTCATACAGAGCACATTTTATATGGGTGGGATCCGCACGAGTGCGGATTTACACACTATTTACATATATACACGGCTTTACAGCCAAAACACATGTTAGACTATCAAGGATAAAATTTTAATGAGTTTATTTACATCGCCATCATCTTCTTCAATCTTCTTTCTTCTTTCTTCCTTTCTTCCTTCCCCAACATCAACTATTTACATTTAACGACAGCTGAGCAATCAACACCACCAAATGACATCTCACCACATCCCATGAAGCATGAAGAGACCACTGTCGTAATGTTACCACAAGTGAGGTTCCATTACCTTGAGGAAGGTCTCAAGAGACCGCCTCAATTTCGGAACCGTGAAATAGTTCCGAGTTGAGGCTCGAGAGAGCCTCGGACAGTATTTGTCTCTAAGTGGCCGAGTACCTACACACTCCAATATAAGGTGTTCACTAGTAGCTGGGCGTGGGGACGTGCAAAATGGGCACGCACGAGGCAGAGGCTTCACTCGAAATCTCCGGTAGTAATATGGGAACGGGCCATGTCCGGTTACCGCCCAGTTGAGTAATGGAGAAGTCCAAGCCCGTCCTTCCGAAACCCTTGGTATTATTCGGTAGACGCTCCGGCTTAGAGTCTCCTTCTCCCACCTCTCCTGCCAGGTCCTCACTATTTCCCTAGACAGGAAGTGCTTCACTACACTAGGTGCGAGATCAACATGGGCACTCACAACGTCAAGCTCCGCACCCGCCTTTGCGAGTGAATCGGCAGCTTCGTTGCCTCGGATTCCCACATGAGCCTTGACCCAAAACCAATCAATCTCAAGATCCTCCCCCGCCTCGTGGATCTCCGCAATGAGCGGATCTCTACTATTTGGATTAGACAGCGCCACAAGCGACGACATTGAATCGCTGAGCACCGAGAATTTCTCATACAGTGAACCGCACAGCTCCAACCCCCGCAAAATTGCAATCAACTCCGCCTGAAACACCGTTGCGTATGGCGGGAGGCCGTATGACCTCTCCGCAACCAAGACACCATGATCGAATATCGCTACACCAGACCCAACACCTTGGTCTGTTTTAGAGCCGTCTGTGTAGACCGTCACTCTTGAAAGGTCAAACTCCTCGATGTTCTGAGGAGCCTCAGCCCAGTCAATGGCCAGAGCCCTCGAGGGATGCGTTCTGAACCTGACTACATCTCTTTGTATTTCATCTACACCAAAATGAATCGGACCATAATTAAGATCCTCATTTAGCCTGAGAGACCGCGCGAGAAGACTCTCCTTCTCGACCTGCAAGTCCAGTGGAAGAGCACCCGCTTGTACCTGCACCGATGCCGTACTTGTCGTACGGAAACATCGGGTTATGGATAAAAGTACCGGTCTCTGAGCCGAGACCAGTCTGTCACGCATGCACTTCGTACCCGTCCACCAGAAACTACAGGCATATGTTGCGAGTCTCTCAATTCCCAACTTATAAAGCTTTTTCAGAACTTAAATATAGTAAAACATAAAAGCGCATATCATTATTAAATATGCATTTCCAGCAATCATCGCTAATGTACAGTACTTCGGATAGAATATACTTGTCTGAAATCTTTTGTGTGTACCTTTACATGCTATACACATCATATTATAAATTAAATAAGTTATATTAAACCTCAGCGACGAATATCAATTTCATTATACATGAAATAACTTAACATAATTAAAATACGCCGCTAACAATTCCCTCGGCCCCTATATAATTATGTAGCGGAATCCTTTTATACGGCTCTGTAAATGAAAAACAACTATTCTTTACACAGCATATTCTGTAGAATACATATTTTTGTGCGCTTCATTATTGCATCTATTATCTACTATATATATAAAATCCAAACGGAAATTTCATTCCGAACATCTATATTTCGAGTTCTGCTGCATGGATTTTGACGGAACTTATACTGTTAGATAGGTATCATTTCAGGGAAGGTTTTAAACTATAACACATCATTTTACGTAGATTAGTTATAGGATTATGACGGAAAGTTCTGTTATTTTGGACGATAGTGTTACCATTTTATTTCTTGGCGAAGTTTTTTGTTGTTGAATAAAATGAAACGGCTATTACACCTAGAAAAATAAAAGAAAAAACTGTTACTAATTTTATTTAAAAGTAAAAAAAGAAGAAAAAATCAGTTTTAATGAGTGATAATATTAAAAAACGAAAATATTTAATTTAAACACGAAAGGGAATGTTCGTAATGCTTAAAAATTTACTAAGTTGAAATATTGCTGCAAAACAACAAGATTTGGCGATTTATCTTTTGCGTCAGGTTAAGAAAAACGCATCTGAAAAATTGATAAGATGATACCAAGGAATTTCTCTATAAGCGAATACTCAGAAATATTTGGAAAAATTATGGAATATTCTTCTCATGACGATAGTATATGTTTATTAAAAAAAATCAGCAGAACCTCTATTTAGCGTTCGTAAAAAAATAATGAAAATTTAATTTTTTGCGATTTAACGCTGGTTGGCGACACAATAAAATTTTGAATAATACTATGATGAATTTAAAAAAAAAAAAAAAAAAAAAAAAAAAAAAAAAAAAAAAAAAAACCTTTTTCAATTCTTTGTCCCCATACGAAGTTAGTTTAAGTGAGTTTAACTTAAATAAATACATTTTTATAACTGCTGCTCTATCATATACCTTTATATGTGTATGTAAATAAATTTAAGGATCGTAATTATGCTGTTTAGAATAAAATTTAAATGGAATAAAATTGTTTCAATCTCAAAATTAAGGTCCTATTCCGAGCATTCGTAATTTGACATCGATGTTGTTAGTGCCAGAGACAACAAAAGAAATGGATTGTTACCATGGAAACAACGACTTCATATCGAAATGTTTAATGATAGCATTCATAATCAAAATACACAAAACTTATCCAGCCGGTGACACCGTATAAAATGAAATAACTACAGCAACACGCATTTTGTATATATTTAATAAACTTACAGAAAAAATAATAAACTAATCCACCATTTAAGTTTAAATTCATTGAGTATTAAGCATTTAAATACTTATTTAACAAGAAACTTATAAATGCATTTCAATCTTTTGCATTTGGCCAGGAAATGTATTGGTTCGCAAAATAGCGTGGAACGTTCGTATTTTCACGCCAAATACTGGAACAAATATATATATTTTTTTTTTTTTTTTTGCAGTTTTTTTACTGGAATTCCGCCGCTACATTTGACTGATCTTTTTTACATTCATGAGTAATTTTATGAGCATTTTGCCGCCAAACAATTTGATTTTAATCCAAAAAGGCGTAAACATGACGTAGCCCCATCGATACATTATAGGTGTTTTTGCAAGTGTAAGACGGCATTTTTGGAGCAATTGTTTATATCCAAATGTAAATTATATAAATAGCAATTAATATTATGAAAGTGGAGTCAAATATTTAAATTTTACTGAAAATGTCTGATCCCCGCCACACACAGATATTGTAAATAATTTAATTTCAGACATTTAAAATATTTTTTACATATTTTACTACGGAAACATGCTGGTTTGTTTTCCCCAAACTTGTGACTTTTATAACCCCGAACTCAGATGAGCGAATACTGTCCACCCCTTTTCTTTTAATACGTATCGTCCCCTTTAGAAATTTTTACTGCTTCAAATGTTAAGTACTGAAGATTATTCTTTATAAAATTTATGGAATTATGCGTTGTTAATACCACAAAAGAAAATATTTTACAATAGAAATTGCTTATAATTGATATTGCATTGATATATGGAAATAAATTTTCGATAATCTTTTTAATTCGTCATTCCTTTTTCAGTTTTCTTTTACATATCTTTTCTTCTTTTTTGAAGGTTTTAGAAAGGTATTTGATTAATTTTCCGTAATCAGGTTACCCGTCTAATTAACATATTTACTGAATTGTTGGATGTTTCTTTTTATTTGAAAGACTCTAGACAGTTATCCCGATTGCAGAAGATTACATGAAATTCTACATAGATATTAGTAAATGTATGATTTTTCATTATGAACCAAATGGGCAACAGAAGATTTATAGTATTATATATTTTTTGCAGTTATTTTACTATCACAAGATAAAGAATATTTGTTGATTTATCATTTCAGCCTAGATAAGAAAAAAAGTATCTGAAATTCAGATAAAATTGGATAATTATAAAGCAATTTCTTCTGACGCACAGCCGTAGCTACTAAACTTTATGAAAATTAACGATTTTAGGTTTATTTAGGCGAAAGACTGAAGAATATAGTAATCTTGAAAATAAAAAGCCTTTTCATTCCTCTGTGAATTGTGCTAATTAGAAAAATTAAAAAAAATCTTTCGTGAATCAAAAATATTATTACGTATATTATTACATACTAGGACTTCCCTCAGAGGGATTAGTCTGAGCGATATTACTGAGAACATAGATTTAATATTAACATGTAGAAGCAAAGAAAATGAGATATTATCATTAATTGTCCATATACTGCGAAAAATTGAAATGATGAAAATAAACGAATTGTAGAATTACAAAATCTTATATATAAATTCGTATACACTGTTTAAAAAAATGGGAAATCAAACCATTCAAGACAGCCATGCATGGATATAAAATTGAAAGTACACAATGTATTAAAAGTAAAATAGAAAATGAAACACTAATTTACTTATATCGGAATTTTAACTGTATAAAATGATGTCAAGAGCATAATCAGATGCTCCGCACCAATTTGAGTAACATTAAATTACAAATATATGATGTTTAAAAAGAATGGACTATACTTTATATGGTGTGTGCTCCCCCGGAATAGTTAATATTATACAATATCTGTTTTCCACGGATGCAATGAGGTTGTCGATAACATTTAAAGAATTCTCTTCTCAAAATCTAATATAGTATCAAAGTACCGAATACATCAAAAGTGGCATGCAATGCTTCGTTAGAGTGTGTTTTAGATATGCTCGATCGGATTTAAATGATGAGTGTATGCTGGCCACTACTTACGCTGTATTGTTTTGTTTTCAAATATATTCTGCACAAGTTGAGCTGTATTTAGCATGTATTAATAAAAGAAATCGGCAATGATTACAACATAAAGTATGACACAAGATCTGAATATATCGTCTGCATAATTTTTGAGCTGTCAAAGTGTCATTTGAAGTAATTTACAAATCTATACATATTTATTCAGCAAATCATGCAAGCTAACATACGCCAATATGAACCCGATTACAAAATTTCACCAGAATAAGTTAATATATAAAAAATCTACTAATGATAATTGAAAATATGACGTTATGATAAAATGTCTAAAAAATGAATCGGATAAAAAATTCATATCACATTTAAAACGGCACTTCCCTCTGTTAGTGGCCTTGGCGAGAGAGAGAAAAGCCTGGAGAAGGAACACTTTAACAAGTACTTTCGGACAACCTACTCACTGTTTCATACAGGTCTTTATTCAATATTTACACAATTTATTTAATGCTAGGTGGGTATCTATCAGTTTTGTTACATTTAAATCGCATGTTTTGCGGAGGAAATGCAGCATTATGAAATATTTAAAGTTGCTGTACCTAATAATTCCAAATTAATGGTAATTGAGATCGCTTTCCGTTAATTTCATCTTTTTAAATTTAAAATTTTTTAGAAACCATTCATAGAGACAATTGCATATTTTAAAACTAATCCGAAGCAAAATTTCAAGATTTTGGGCTCAGCAGTAACAGAGAAATAGAAAATTTTTGAAAGTTTTTTGTTTCTGCACTGTTTTATATAGCGACATTTTTAGAAATTGTTCTATTGCGAGAATTTACGTCATGATAAATACTGCCATGTCAATTTTCATGTTTATATTCCTAACAGTTCCATGTTCATCGTTACTTAGATTACCTTTAGATCTTTTTCCGTTTTGTTTAGTCTTTCTATTTTTTAGAATTCGTTCTACAACGAGCATTTACATCTTATTAATTACTACCATGCCAAAGTTCTAGTTTCTAACCTCAACAGTATCCCAAAAATTTCAGTATTCCAAATAAATCATAGTTTAGAACCTTTCTAGAAATTTTTACGTTTATCCGTCAAATTGAACCTTTTAGAGAGCGTTCATTAAGAGTATTTACATCTTAAAAGTAACTACCGCACCAAATTTAAAGTTTCTAACCCAATCGGTATCGCAGAAATCACAATTTTAGAACTTTTTTGCTCCTGCAGCGATGTAGGTTCTTGCACTGACATAAAATAGTCTTTTTTTCGGAGCAGTGATGGCCACCAACATTTTTTTAAGTTGGCTATGTAGTTTCAGAGATAACACCTCACAAACATACAAGCATTAATAATATTATATACTTTATAATATTATAACGCTTTATAATATTAGCATTAGATGTACAGATACAAAAGCCATTTATCTGTTACAAACTAAAGTGCCGGCGTTGCCCAGAATTTGAAGGATGTTTGTTCTGAAAAATCAATTTCAAAATTTAACATACAACACAAAACAAACATTAATAAAAGCAGTCGAAATGTTGTTGAATGAATCATATGAAAACGCTATATAAAAATGTATAAATGTATATAACAGACGCAAAAGAATACAGCTATAAATGAACTTATTTCAATTTATAATTGGAGCAATAATGTTAAAATACGCCAATATTTCCCTAATCGTGTTTTTATCATGCTTCAATACATTTTTCACACTCATATGACGTTATACTATATCCACCATGCCCTTTATATTTCCAATATGACGTAATATTTTCCTCTTTCACGTGGAAACCTTGAAATAGAAAAGTTATGAAGTTATATTCACTTTCATTTAAATTCGTCAAACCATTTATTTCATTTTCATATTTCACGTGAATATCTTGCAATAGAAAAGTTATGACGTAACATTCACCTTTTTTTTAAATTCGGCAAACTATTTATTTCATTTTCATTTTTCACGTGGAAATCTTGCAGTAGAAAATTAATTGTTGTAGTAATAATTTTATTGTGTTTTTTAATTGTTGGCAACTGCTATAACGAAAAATGTTTAAATTTGATAAGAAATTGCTGTTAAATTGGTGGGTTTTTATTAATTAAAAATTAACTACAAATTATTTCGATTCCGGATTACTTTAGTTGTCTCGGCCATGTTTTAATACACATGTACGTATCTCTTCACAATTTTGGCTTCCAAACTGTGGATTTTTTTTATAGAATTACAAACAGACAGATAGACAAGTTTTCATTTTTACATATCTCTCTATTCTATAAAAAGTAACTAACGCTGTCACCGCCGCCGCCGGTTTTGAATTTTTTGTGACCGGAGGTCTTTCTTCGTTAATATTAAGAAAACTATTGCAGACAAATATATGAAAATCGGTGGTATTATAGCGAAATGTTTGATCAACACACTAATGCATACAGTTTTCAAATCGAAGAATTATTTTAAGAGATATTTAATGCTAAAGTTGGACAAAATCGTTCCATTAAAAAGAATTTATAAGAGCAAAAGCTATACATGGGAATTTAATCATTTTTAGATCATTTTATTCAATAGAAGATCCCGGCCTGCAGATTTCATTAATTTTTTTAATTTGACTTATTTTTTGAGTTTTATTTCTATTTTAAATTCAAATATTCAGCATTCTGACACATATTTTTTACATATTTTAAAAAATGGTATTAATTTAAACTGTTGCCAACTGTATAAGCAGCGCAAACAATAATGTTTGCTTCAAATTAAAAAAATATTTACACGTTAATATTATAAACAGAAAAAAACCTTCAAATTAGAATTAAATATTTAGGTATAAAAAGCAGGCACTTATTGGAAATTACGCCATAAAAACTTTATTTACATGTGAATTTTAAAAGAGAAAGGATATTGTAAAATAAATTCATTAACATGCGTTAGAAATCTGAAATAGAACAAATTACGTCACATTACACTTGCTATGCAAAATGAACAAAAAATGGTATTGCAAAACAATTTAAATTTAAAAATTGCGCGAGACAAAATGTTAGAGGTTAAATATTAGATTTTTTCAAAATGTTATTATTTGTCGTTTGATGTGAGGTGTTCAGCTATAAGTATGCAAATTTTTATGTTTCCAACATAATTAGGGGCTGAGTTAGAAAAAATTGCTTTAAATACACAAGTTAGAGCCCAGAGGGTTAAATAATAGACTTTTTCAAAATTTTATTATTTGTCGTTTGATGTGAGGTGTTCAGCTATAAGTATGCAAAATTTCATGTCTCCAACTTAATTAGGGGCTGAGTTAGAAAAATTGCTTAAAATACACAAGTTAGAGCCCAGAGGGTTAAATATTAGACCTTTTTCAGAATTTTATTATTTGTCGTTTGATGTGAGGTTTTCAGCTATAAGTATGCAAAATTTCATGTCTCCAACTCAATTAGGGGCTGAGTTAGAAAAATTGCTTAAAATACAGAAGTTAGAGACTGGAGGATTAAATATGACTTTTTCAAAATTTTTTGATTTATCGTGTTATCGCAAGTGTTCAGCTATAAGTATGCAAACTTTCAAGTCTCCAACTTAGTTAGGGGATGAGTTAGAAAAATTGCTTAAAATACATAAGTTAGAGCCCAGAGGGTTAAATATGAGACTTTTTCAAAATTTTATTATTTGTCGTTTGATGTGAAGATTTCAGCTATAAGTATGCGAAATTTCATGTCTCCAACTTAATTAGGGGCTGAGTTAGAAAAATTGCTTTAAATACACAAGTTAGAGCCCAAAGGGTTAAATATTAAGCCTTTTTCAAAATTTTATTATTTGCCATTTGATGTGTGGTGTTCAGCTATAAGTATGCAAATTTTCAAGTCGCCGACATATATAGTTTCTGAGAACGGTCTCTGTGACAGACGGACAAACACACAGACAAAGGAGTGAGACAGGTAGGGTTTCGTTAGATGAACGAAACTCTAAAAACATGCTGCGGATGACTGTAACAACATCCTAAAATTACATTACCATCAGTGATCTACCAATCCCGAATTTAGTTTATATTCGTTTCATATATTCTTATTCTTTTGTGCGGCCTTGTAAAATAATTATCAATATTATATACAGTAAAACCTCTGAATAGCGGACACCCCGAGAATGCAGAATTTGTCCTCTATTTAGAGGTGACCGCTACTGAGAGTAAAACATGCACAGTTATTTAAGAGTTGGTAATCGAAAAAATGCCCGCTAAGTAGAGGTATCCGCTAATCGGGTGTGTCCGCTATGGAGGTTTTACCAGTAAAACTTCTGAATAGCGAACACCTCGGGAGGGCAGAATTTGTCCTCCTCTATTTGGAGGTGTCCGCTACTGAGAGTAAAAAATGTACAGTTATTTAAGGGTTGGTAATCGAAAAAATGCCCGCTAAGTAGAGGTGTCCACTAATCGAGTGTGCCCGTTATGGAGGTTTTACTGCATAATAATATCATCCTTTACAAGAAAATTGCATACTGCATGATAGACAGAGAGACATCCAGAGAAAGATAACCTCCCGGATCAATAAACACTCATGTCTTTTGTTTTAATCATCCACAATTGTATGTCATACAACATGCCAGATTTTATACAACAGGCTAAAAACGGTCACCGTGGTACGGAATACTGTATTATTATTTGTTTGCCCACCAAAACTGGTTGCCACGGGTTGTTGCAAGGTTTGTGATCACGTGGCTGAAACTGATTTATTCAATATTACTGCGTGCGTATTTTTTTTTTTTTTTTATTTGCTCCATGTGTTCAAACCAGTTGTCTACGAAAACATCCAACGGTGAAAGTGACGCACACCAAATTTCTGTGACGTATGCAGATAAATTGTGCTTTTTTAAGAGTTTTTTCTATATAATTTTTAAACGGTTTGGAACTTATTTTTCATAGTAGGTGCATTCAGTAGGCGACCCTCATAGGTACCTTCTGGTGCAATCAGAAACGAAATCCGACAAATATTTTTTGAGTTATGCTTGACGAAAGGTTTTTATTAGGCTTTTTTTTAGTAGGACATGGCGTTAATATCCATCGTAGTAGTAAAGTGTCCGGACAGTAATATTTCGCTGAGTATTAGCGTTTGGGCCGCTTACAACCTGAGTTCTGCTGAATAGATTTTTGATGGGACTTACACTGTTAGATAATTTTTCAGAAAAAAAAAAATTAGTTCATCATATCGTTCTACGTTGCTTAGTTAAATAATTATGGGAGAAAACTCAAAATCAGAAGAACACGATTATGAAAGATTGGCTTTTTTAAAGGTTCTGCTGGGTGGATTTTGGTAAGACAAACTGTTAATTAGATAATTTTTCAGGGAACTTTTTCGTACATTTGCCAGTTTAAAAGATTCTGCTAAGTGGATTTTGGTAGAACTTGCTCAGTTAGTTAATTTTTCAAGGCATATTTTAGTATAAAACACATATCGTTTTAGGTTGCCAGGTTATAGGATTTTGGATGAAAATTCTAGAATGAGGTGAGCCCAATTATGAAAGATTAGCCTTTTTCATAGGTTCTATTGGACGGAATTGATGAGATTTTCATTGATAAATTTTCAGAGGAAGGATATAAGTATATTACATATTGTTCTATCGTACTTTACCAAATCTTACAGGAAGGATCAACTAAGGAATTTGGTCCTTAACAGCTCAAATTTTGTCTGTCTCAATAGAAAATACAATAGTATAATGACGTCCATATCGTTTGTAGCAATTTGGATGGGCATTACCGGTTAATGTCCATATTGCTTTCAAACGAACGATCAAATTCACAGATATATTTCGTTTGATTCATGGTTTGTTTAGAAAAACAGACCAGCGAAGCGGGCGAAGGCTGCTATTATATATATATAATCCAAACTGAAATTTCGTTCCGAACGCCGAGATTTCGAGTTCTACCGCATGGATTTTTACGGAACTTATACCGTTAGATAGGTATCGTTCCAGGGAAGGTTTTAAGCTATAACACATCATTCTACCTAGATTGATTATAGAATTATTACGGAAAATTCTATTATTTTGGACTTTGTTACTTCATATTTCCTTAAATATGTGGGCTCCTATTGGTCATAGAGCTTAGATCTCGCGCCAAAAGTAGCTCCGAAGCACCAGAGCAAACTTTTCCCCGCGATTATTTTGCCGTCTTTCGATTTCCTCTAACTCTATTAGGGACCCGCGTAGAGCCCCTTTAAAATATTTTTCGTAGTAATTTCAGCAATTATCTCAAATTATTGGTTAAGACCGCCACCCTCCCGATTCATGTATCTACGGAAAGGTTGCATGAAGGAGTTTCGTTCAGATACGCTTTCGTTAAGAATAGAGTGCGCTCCCTGGTGGTGGAATGTGGAACTAACATAACGTGATATTGTTAAAATTAGGAAATCTAACAATGCGGTCTGTTTTAAACTTTGAGGTAGTTCATAACACATAATCTATTATCTATTCTATTATATATATACAATCTATTATCTATTCTATTATCTATTATATATATAAAATCCAAACGGAAATTTCGTTCCGAACGCCTAGATTTCGAGTTCTACTGCATGGATTTTCACGGAACCTATACCGTTAGATAGGTATTGTTTCAGGGAAGGTTTTAATCTATAACACATTATTCTACCTATATTAGTTTTAGAATTATGACGGAAAATTCTGTTATTTTGGGCGATAAGGTTACCATTTTATTTCTTGGCGAAATTCATCGTTGATAAAAAAAAAAAATTGAAACGGCTATTAAACCTCGAAAAATAAAAGAAAAACTGTTACTAATTTTATTTAAATGAAAAATAAAGAAAAAAAGAAGAAGAAAATCCGTTTTAATGAGTGATAATATTAAAAAACGAAAACATTTAATCAAAACCTGAAAGAAATATTTGTAATGTTTAAAAATTAATTTAATAAGAAATATTACACTTGATACGCAATATTTGGCTCTTTATCGCTTGCGTTAGATATGGAAACAAATCTGAAAATTTGATTAGATGAAATTTTAACGACATTTTCTTTCTGTTCTGTTCTTTTCTTTTTTTTTTATATCTAATTGTCCCATCACGTGACTTATAGATGAAACAAGCAGATGTAATTGTGAGTCACATGTGGAATTACTATTTGTTTCTTTACAATTTTTTATTTTTCTTTTGTCGCCAAACAATGTGATTTTAAGCCAAAAATGCATAAGCGTGACATTAGCTTGAGGATGTTCTCACAAATGGTGTTTTTTTTAGGTGAAAGAGATCATTTTTTGAGTACATTTTCATATTCAATTGTAACTTATATAGATATCAGTTAATATTTTAAAAATGGAATCGAATACTTAAATTTCAGTGTGAATTTCTGCCACACATACATATTGTAAAATGATTTCATACTTTTTAAAATGTTTTTCGCCGTAATTCCGAAAGCATGTGATATTTATAAACTCGAACTCAGATCAACGAATATCACCCATTTTATTTAAGCAAATATTATCTATTTTCTCAAGTCATATCGCCAATTTCATTTATAGGAAAATTCACACATTCGAAATCTAGGAAATAAAGATAATTTTTAAGGAGATTTATGTTTTAATACGTTATTACTATAGAAAAATTCAACATTTTGAAAAAGTCTTTTGTAATTCGTCATTTCTTCTTCGTCTTTCTTCGTACTTTCTCCTCTGTTATGTAATATTTCAAATGATATTGGACTAATTTTCGATCATCGATTCACCGCAAAATCTCATATCTAATGTAGTATATAAAATAAAGTCTGGATTAGGGTACTAATTAACGCACAGCGCAAACTACTGAACCTAAAATCTTGAAAATCGTGGTAAAAATACTTCTTATGACATAAACTTCTGCTAAGAAAGGATTTTCTAAAGTGTCACCCCTAATGGTTTTTGCACGGGGAGGGGAAAAAAATCGAATATCAAAATTATGCGTCAAATGATAGCATATTTTAATGTAGTTTTGTATGCTGAATCGAATGCTACCAAATAAATTTTTATATAAGTCCAACAGTTCATGACACATTTCATATTTTTCTAATTTGGCAGTGTCTTTGGCATCTAAACCTCAAAATAATCTATCATTACATCCGTTACTCTAGCAACGGAAAAAATTCAAATCAACCCTTTTGGCTAAAAAATAAAAACGGCTCTATGAGTTTGAAATAAAAATGCAAGCATCTTAATTTTACAAAAAAATAGTGATTTTATGTAAAATAAAAGGGAAAAAATTACTGAGAATTTGGCGTTATAAAACAAAAATGGAAAAGGTACTACTTAGATATTCCGTCGACCAAAAATCTATCGTCAAACTATAAGATTAAATGCCAATAATGGTTGATCGTAAATATCAAATTCACTTGAATTTAAACAAACTACACGTGTGTACGTCATCAAGTGATTTTAATTTCGACGTTTTATTTGTATTTTTATTAATATGCTAATTTAGTTGTTATTTCGTTATTTAAAATAAAGATTATGTCAATTTATATAATTTGGCGAATGGTTTGGCGATTTATATAATTTGGCGAAATTGGTCGACGGGATAACAAGTAGTACCAATGAAAATATTTAAGTATGAAAGCAATGTTTGTAACGACTTAAAAATTATTTTCATATATATAAACTCGGTTTATGGCGTCAGATGCCGTCATCCGAAGAATCTACAAGAGTCTTTTTCCATTTTTTCCGGTCATAGGTTCCTCAATGAAAGAAACTGGAATTGGAATAATATTGTGCGATTTATAAATTGCTCCTCGATAAGAAAAAAAAATGGTACATTTATAACAACCGTGCGCACATCTCGCAGATAGCATTTTAAAAATTCCCAGTAGCAGTAGTTACATTTTGCGTATGTAAATTAAAAATATTTTTTTTGCTTTTAATTATGGTATTATTTCCTGTTATTGTTTATCTTTTCAGTTTTTAAAATGAAATTAGTATAAGGCATGCATTTTAAATTAAATGAGTGAAAGGTTTGTGTTTTATATGAAAATAATAAAATAAGAATATGCTATGAAAACAATCTTTATTGATTTATTACCTGCGCCCGGCTGACATAAAAGTATCACAAAAGCCACATATTCACTTTTCTTTGAGTAGTTGCTCATGAGAATTCAAGTTAACCTTCCGTAATCGGATGCATCACATATTGGTGTATTAGCTTTAATGTTGAAAGCATCGTTTTTGTTTGAAGCGAAAAATTTACTATGAATTCTATTACACAAAATCGCATCATCATCATCTACTATATATTTACAACGGAAATTTGTATTTCATTCCGATTGTTTATAATACTTTTGTAGGATATACCACAATTAGTTAGGTAATAATTTTGGAAAGGTTTTAGTGTATACATATTGTTCAAGGGTACTTAGTTATAGAGCAACAGTAAAAGCTCAAAAATTAAGTGAACCTGATTATGAAAGTGTAGCCTTTTGAAAAAAATCTACAGAACATATTTTGTTAAAAGTGGCCCTGTTGCATGACTTTTAGGAATGGTGTTAGTATATACGATTTCATTATATGTTGATTAGTTACAGAGGTATTAATTCCTGTTGTCATAACGGTCTCATTACCCGACCATAAGCGCGCTGTTTATAATCAACTAAAACAATTACTTCTTAATTGCTAAATTTTGTCCAACGCTTAAGATAACATTATATCGCAATGGCGTTCGCATAGTTTTCAGTAATGTGCAAGGTCAAGCTGAAGATCCATATTGTTTAAAATACAAGTTCAAATTCTCCATTTAGTTTAATCCAAGGTTCATTTGGAAATATTGACCAGCGCAGCGGGCATAGCCTGCTAGTTATATATATAAAATCCAAACGGAAATTTCGTTCCGAACGCCGAGATTTCGAGTTCTACCGCATGGATTTTTACGGAACTTATACCGTTAGATAGGTATCGTTCCAGGGAAGGTTTTAAGCTATAACACATCATTCTACCTAATATAGTTCTAGAATTATAATGGAAAATTCTATTATTTTGGAGTTTGTTACTTCATATTTCCTTAAATATCTGGGCTCCTATTGGTCGTAGAGCTTAGATCTCGCGCCAAAAGTAGCTCCGAAGCACCCAAGCAAACTTTCCCCCGCGATTATTTTGACGTCTTCCGATTTCCTCTAACTCTATTAGATGCCCGCGTAGAAGCCCCTTTAAAATATTTTTCGTAGTAATTTCAGCAATTATCTTAAATTATTGGTTAAGACCGCCACCCTCCCGATTCATGTATCTACGGAAAGGTTGCATGAAGAAGTTTCGTTCCGATACGCTTTCGTTAAGACTAGAGTGCGCTCCCTGGTGGTGGAATGTGGAACTAACATAACGCGATATTGTTAAAATTAGGAAATCTAACAATGCGATCTGTTTTAAACTTTGAGATAGTTCATAACACATAATCTATTATCTATTCTATTATATATATATAAAATCTATTATCTATTCTATTATCTATTATATATATAAAATCCAAACGGAAATTTCGTTCCGAACGCCTAGATTTCGAGTTCTACTGCATGGATTTTTACGGAACCTATACCGTTAGATAGGTATGGTTCATTGAAGGTTTTAAGTTATAACACATTATTCTACCTATAATAGTTTTAGAATTATGACGGAAAATTCTATTATTTTGGGCGATAAGGTTACCATTTTATTTCTTGGCGAAATTCATCGTTGATAAAAAAAAAAATTGAAACGGCTATTAAACCTCGAAAAATTAAAGAAAAACTGTTACTAATTTTATGTAAATGAAAAAAAAATAAAAAAAGAAGAAGAAAATCCGTTTTAATGAGTGATAATATTAAAAAACGGAAACATTTAATCAAAACCTGAAAGAAATATTTGTAATGCTTAAAAATTAATTTAATAAGAAATATTACACTTGATACGCAATATTTGGCTCTTTATCGCTTGCGTTAGATATGGAAACGAATCTGAAAATTTGATTAGATGAAATTTTAACGACATTTTCTTTCTGTTCTGTTCTTTTCTTTTTTTTTATATCTAATTGTCCCATCACATGACTTATAGAAGAAACAAGCAGATGTAATTGTGAGTCACATGTGTAATTACTATTTGTTTCTTTACAATTTTTTATTTTTCTTTTGTCGCCAAACAATGTGATTTTAAGCCAAAAATGCATAAGCGTGACATTAGATTGAGGATGTTCTCACAAATGGTGTTTTTTTAGGTGAAAGAGATCATTTTTTGAGTACATTTTCATATTCAATTGTAACTTATATAGATATCAGTTAATATTTTAAAAATGGAATCGAATACTTAAATTTCAGTGTTGCCACACCCCGCACATACATATTGTAAAATAATTTCATACTTTTTAAAATGTTTTTCGCCGTAATTCCGAAAGCATGTGATATTTATAAACTCGAACTCAGATCAACGAATATTGCCCATTTTATTTAAGCAAATATTATCTATTTTCTCAAGTCATTTCGCCAATTTCATTTATAGGAAAATTCACAGATTCGAAATCTAGGAAATAAAGATAATTTTTAAGGAAATTTACGTTTTAATACGTTATTACTATGGAAAAATTCAACATTTTGAAAAAAAAAATTACAAGTCTTTTGTAATTCGTCATTTCTTCTTCGTCTTTCTTCGTATTTTCTCCTCAGTTATGTAATATTTCAAATGATATTGGACTAATTTTCGATCACCGATTCACCGCAAAATCGCATATCTAATATACTATATAAAATAAAGTCTGGATTAGGGGACTAATTAACGCACAGCGCAAACTACTGAACCTAAAATCTTGAAAATCGTGGTAAAAATACTTCTTATGACATAAACTTCTGCTAAGAAAGGATTTTCTAAAGTGTCACCCCTAATGATTTTTGCACGGGGGGGTGGGGGGAAATCGAATATCAAAATTATGCGTCAAATGATAGCATATTATAATGTAGTTTTGTATGCTGAATCGAATGCTACCAAATAAATTTTTATAAGTCCAACAGTTCATGACACATTTCATATTTTTCTAATTTGGCAGTGTCTTTGGCATCTAAACTTCAAAATATCTATCATTATATCCGTTACTCTAGCAACGGCAAAAATTCAAATCAACCCTTTTGGCTAAAAAATAAAAACGGCTCTATGAGTTTGAAATAAAAATGCAAGCATCTTAATTTTTTTTAAAAATAGTGATTTTATGTAAAATAAAAGGGAAAAAATACTGAGAATTTAGCGTTATAAAACAAAAATGGAAAAGGTACTACTTAGATATTCCGTCGACCAAAAATCTATCGTCAAACTATAAGATTAAATGCCAATAATGGTTGATCGTAAATATCAAATTCACTTGAATTTAAACAAACTACACGTGTTTGCGTCATCAAGTGATTTTAATTTCGACGTTTTATTTGTATTTTTATTAATGTTATACTAATTTATTTGTTATTTCGTTATTTAAAATAAAGATTGTCAATTTATATAATTTGGCGAATGGTTTGGCGAAATTGGTCGACGGGATAACAAGTAGTACCAATGAAAATATTTAAGTATGAAAGCAATGTTTGTAACGACTTAAACATTATTTCCATATATATAAACTCGGTTTATGGCGTCAGATGCCGTCATCCGAAGAATCTACAAGAGTCTTTTTCCATTTTTTCCGGTCATAGGTTTCTCAATGAAAGAAATTGGAATTGGAATAATATTGTGCGATTTATAAATTGCTCCTCGATAAGAAGAAAAATTGGTACATTTATAACAACCGTGCGCACATCTCGCTGATAGCATTTTTAAAATTCCCAGTAGCAGTAGTTACATTTTGCGTATGTAAATTAAAAATATTTTTTTTGCTTTTAATTATGGCATTATTTCCTGTTATTGTTTATCTTTTCAGTTTTTTAAATGAAATTAGTATAAGGCATGCATTTTAAATTAAATGAGTGAAAGGTTTGTGTTTTAAATGAAAATAATAAAATAACAATATGCTATGAAAACAAGCTTTATTGATTTATTACCTGCGCCCGGCTGACATAAATGTATCACAAAAGCCACATATTCACTTTTCTTTGAGTAGTTGCTCATGAGAATTCAAGTTAACCTTCCGTAATCGGATACTTCACATATCGGTGTATTAGCTTTAATGTTGAAAGCATCGTTTTTGTTTGAAGCGAAAACTTTACTATGAATTCTATTACACAAAATCGCATCATCATCATCTACTATATATTTACAACGGATATTTGTATTTCATTCCGATTGTTTATAATACTTTCGTAGGATATACCACAATTAGTTAGGTAATAATTTTGGAAAGGTTTTAGTGTATACATATTGTTCAAGGGTACTTAGTTATAGAGCAACAGTAAAAGTTTAAAAATTAAGTGAACCTGATTATGAAAGTTTAGCCTTTTTTTAAAAATCTACAGAACATATTTTCTTACAAGTGGCCCTGTTGCATGACTTTTAGGAATGGTGTTAGTATATACGATTTCAATATATGTTGATTAGTTACAGAGGTATTAATTCCTGTTGTCATAACGGTCTCATTAACCGACCATAAGTGCGCTGTTTATAATCAACTAAAACAATTACATCTTAATTGCTAAATTTTGTCCACCGCTTAAGATAACATTATATCGCAATGGCGTTCGCATCGTTTTCAGTAATGTGCAAGGTCAAGCTGAAGATCCATATTGTTTAAAATACCAGTTCAAATTCACCATTTAGTTTAATCCAAGGTTCATTTGGAAATATTGACCAGCGCAGCGGGCATAGCCTGCTAGTTATCATCATATCATACTCCTATTATAAAGAGGTAAAAATTGTTTATTTGTCGGAGATAAGCTCAGGAACTACCGAACCGATTCCAAATGTAATGGTATCAAAATGATGGTGTTCGCCCAACTTAGAACATAGGCTATATCTTATGTCGGTGCCACTACCCCAAAGGGGGTGCAGGAGCAAAAAACGTTCTAAAAATGCGATTTTTGCGTTACTGAAGGCCTAGAAATATGAAATTTGGAATATTAGTTACTTATAAGATATAAATGGTGTATAAGAACAGTTCTTAAACAATTCGAAATTTAAAAGGGGTGAAAATGCACAAAAAGCGTTCTAAAAAACGTTCTAAATGGTAGTTTCTACATAATCTCAGGAAATACCAAACCGATTTAAAAAATATTGGTGTCAAAATGATGGTGTTAGTCCAACTTAGAACATAGGCTATATTTTATGTCGGTGCCACTACCCCAAAGGGGGTGCAGGAGCAAAAAACTTTCTAAAAATGCGATTTTTGCGTTACTGAAGGACCTAGAAATATGAAATTTGGAATATTAGTTACTTATAAGATGTAAATGGTGTCTAAGAACAGTTATTAAACAATTCGAAATTTAAAAGGGGTGAAAATGCGCGAAAAGCGTTCTAAAAAACGTTCTAAATTGTGATTTCTACACAATCTCAGGAAATACCAAACCGATTAAAAAAATAATGGCGTCAAAATGATGGTGAAAACCCTTGCTCCAACATAGGCTATGTTTTATGTCGGTGCCACTACCCCAAAGGGGGTGCAGGAGAAAAACGTTCTAAATTGCGGTTTTTGCCTGACGGAAGGGCCTTGAATCGTGAAATTTAGAATGGTAGTTAGTTATAAGATATCAATGATCTCTAAGGACATTTCCTAAAAAAGTCAAAATTTAAAAAGGGGGTCAAAATGCGCAAAAAGCGTTATAAAAAACGTTGTAAATTGCGATTTCTAGCAATCTCAGGAAATACTGAACCGATTTCAAATATAATGGTGTAAAAATGATGGGGACTGATCTTGCTCCAAGATAGGCTATATTTTATATCTGTTTCCACTACCCCAGAGGAGATGCAGGAGCAAAATGAGTGAAAAGCGTTCTAAAAACGTTCTAAATGCCGATTTGTCACCAATATCTCAGGAAGAATCAAACTGATTTCAAAAGTAATGGTAAGAAATTGATGCTGACAGCCTCTGCTCTAACATTGACGCTATTTTAAGTTTGTATCACTAACCTAGACGTTGCAGGAGCAAAAAAGCGTTCTAAATTTCGATTTTTGTGATCGGTAGGGGCTAGCAACTTAAAATTAGGCAAGGTACATATGTATTACATATAAATGATCTTTAAGATCAGTTTCGAAAAAATTGGAAATTTAAAAAGGGGTGAAAATGCGCGAAGAGCGTTCTAAAAACGTTCTAAATTGCGATTTTTATTCAATCTCAGGAAATTCCAAAGATGTTTCAAAAGTAATGGTTGCAAATCAATGGTGACAGTCACTGCTATAACATAGGTTATATTTTATGTTGCTGTCACTACCATCTGAGGGTTGCAAAAGCAAAACATGTTCTAATTTCCGTTTTTTGCATAACTGAAGGGTCTAACACTTTGAAGTATGGCATGGTATTTACTTACAAGATGCAACTGCTTTCTAAGAACTGTCGAAAGAAATTTAAAATTTAAAAAAGATGAAGTGAGCGAAAAGCGTTGTAAATAACAATTTTTATGTAATCTTATCAAATACCAAAACCGATTAAAAAAATAATGATGACAAATTGTTGGTGACAGAACCTGATCAATCATAAGCTATATTTTATGTCTGTGCCACTACCACCAGAGGGTTTCAGTAGCTAAAAACTTTCTAAATTGCAATTTCTGTGATACTGAAAAGGCTAGAAACTTTAAATATGGCATGGTAGTTACTTATAAAATATAAATGCCCTCGAAGGACTGTCGAAAATAAATTCGAATTAAAAAGGGGTGAAGTGAAGGGGATGTGCGAAAAGCATTCTAAAAAAGTCCTAAATTACGATTTCTACGCAATTTCGGGGAATATAAACCAAATATAAAAGTAATAGCTGCGAATCAATGGTAGCAGTCTCTGATCCTACACAGGCTATATTTTATGCCGATGATTCTACCACCTGCGGTTCACAACAACAAACGTTCTATAAAAGGCCTTTAAAAGTTTTCTAAATTACGTTTCTGTGGAATATTAGGAAATAACAAACCGATTTCAAAATTAATGTTGGCAAATTAATGGTGGCAGTTCCTATTTAAACATAGCCCTTTATGTTGAGAGAGGTGGTAAGACTTAGAATTTGACATGACGGTTAATTCAGGTGACGCAGCATATAGGACAAATTTTATTGTTCTTTTAGTAACTTTTATCAGTAATCTTCATGGTATAGTCCTATTGCATATCTTATAAAATGTCTCTTGACGATTACTGATAAAATATACTGGTAAGAACAACGCAATTTGTCCTATATGCTGCGACCCCTGTTAATTTTAAGATGTAAGAAGATGGTTTTTAAAAAATTCAAAAGAATACTGAAATGAGCGTATTAATTAAGCCAAAAAGTTTCAAAATATTTTCTAAATTATTATTTATTTAGTTTTATTTCTTTTTAGTAATTTAAGTCTCATTTCTGCTTAATGCAGTGTAATGATGAAGTTTAGTCAAACTGTGTTTTAAATAGTAATTTTTGAATTATTCCTAAAAGTATAATTTCTTTTAATAAAAATTAGACATAAATATCACTTGGCATATTTCAAATATTACGCGAGCAAAGCCGCGGGGTTTGCTATTTTATTAATAAATGTTTATTAACATTTATTCAAAAATTAACATATTTCAAAAGTAATGACTGCAAATTGATGGTGATAGTCCCTGCTCCAACATAGGCTATATTTTATGTTTCTGTCAGTACCATCTGGGTGTTACAAGAGCAAAACATGTTCTAATTTGCATTTTTTGCACAACTGAGGGGTCTAACATTTTGAAATATGGCATGGTATGGTATTTACTTACAAAATACAACTGCTTTCTAAAAACAGTCGAAAGAAAATTCAAAATTTAAAAGAATGAAGTGAGCGAAAAGCGTTCTAAAAAGGTTCTAAATTACAATTTTTATGCAATCTTATCAAATACCAAACCGATTTAAAAAATAATGCTGACAAATTGTTGGTGATAAAATATAGCTTATGTTTGAGTAGGTTCTATGTCTGTGCCACTACCATCAGAGGGATTCAGGATCAAAAAAACTTTCTAAATTGTGATTTCTGTGATACTGAAGAGGCCAGAAACCTTAAATATGGAATGGTAGGTAGTTACTTATAAAATATAAATGCCCTCGAAGGACTGTCGAAAATAAATTCGAATTAAAAAGGGGTTAAGCGAACGGGAGGTGCGAAAAGCGTTCTTAAAAAGTCCTAAATTACGATTTCTATGCAATTTCAGGGAATATAAACCGATTATAAAAGTAACAGTTTCGAATCAATGGCAACAGTCTCTGAACCTACACAGGCTATATTTTATGCCGATGATTCTACCACCTGGGGTTCACAGGAACAACAAACGCTCTAAAAAAGGCCTTTAAAGGCTTTCTAAATTACGTTTCTGTGGAATATTAGGAAATAACAAACCAATTTCAAAATTAATGTTGGCAAATTAATGGTGACAGTTTCTATTTCAACACAGCCCTTTATGTTGAGAGAGGTGGTAGAACTTGGAATTTGACATGATGGTTAATTTTAAGATGTAAGAAGATGGATTCTAGAAAATTCAAAACTTCAAATGAATACTGAAATGAGCGTATTAACTGAGCATAAAAGTTTCAAAATATTTTCTAAATTATTATTTATTTGGTTTTATTTCGTTTTATTAATTTAAGTCTCATTTCTGCTTTATGCAGTGTAACAATGATGCTTAATCAAATTGTGTTTTAAATAGTAATTGTTTTAATTATTCCTAAAAGTAATAAGTACCTTTTAATAAACTAAAATATTACATTTTAATAAAATCAAAATTTAGTTAGTACCTTTTACTAAAAATTAGACATATAAATATCACTTGGCATATTTCAAATATTACGCGAGCAAAGCCGCGGGATTTGCTAGTATATATATTAGACCGGAGTGAAAAACAAAAAGTTTTGCAAATCGAATCGTAATAGTGCGGAAAAGTTGCTACTCGTCAATACAAGCACAGTGAAAAAAAAATTTTTGAAATCGGAGAAAATCTTCCGTTCGCGCATCGCGTTCAAAGTTTTCGAATTTGAACAAAAATTGTACAAATATACGAAAAATTGTAAAAAGGTGTAAACTTTTTCCGATCAAACACATTTTTTTGTAAATACCATGACCTTGAGATGTAAAATGGATGAAAAAATACCACACACACCTCCTTTATCCCCTTCCAACCCCCTCAAGGGGGTGAAAATGGCCAATTTTCGTGGAAAATACCGAAATTACAGGAGATGTAAATATTGACGAATCGGTCTGATTTTTTTTTGCATAAAGCAACCTTGAGGCTAAAAGTCGAAAACAATCCCCCTCTCCCCTCGAGAGTTCAAAATTGTGCAGCTCTTGACCCGTCCTTCTAAGGACGACTCAGGATTCACCACGGGAAGGTGGCTGCACTTCGAGTCCCACCCACACCCTTCCCAACCAACCAAACAACCAAAATGTGGGCGTGGAGAATTATGCAGATGCAGATTTAGCTACTGCGACTTCTGATTTAGTGTCAAATTTTATCATGGTAGCACGAGATGCGAGGGTGGCTCTTATAAAACCATCACGTCGCTCCTGCCCAAACACTTTTGAGGAGGCCTGTGTTACCAGCTTGACACTGCGCTCTACGGCTTGCGTATGACATGGTATGTCTGCCAGATTCAAAGGAATAGTTGGCTTTTCCCCCTTGGAAATCAAGTCTGCAATGTCAGCTGAAGAAATGTTTACCAATAGAGGAGGACAGGTAATCTTGGTTTCAGACCAATTTATAATGTCATAATAATCCTCGGCGTCAAAATTTATGACCGGAACTTGAAAATTTCTGACGGATTTGCCCTTTGTGGGAGTGTCTTTGGATTTCAGTACCCGCCGAAGTCCCAGCTCTCGAACGTGTTGCCTATCACCCACTACCATTGAAAGAAGAATGTTTTCTGGATGGGAAAAGAATGCATTTGTTTGGATGACCTTTGTTACCACTTCTTGGAGTTTTGCAGGTAAGCTTACATTTCTTGATGCATTCAAAAATATGTTTAGGTCCCTCAACTACTGAAGATCTTGTCTTAATTTCGAACTACAGAGGTACGTACACTGTCATAACGTACGTGACAATGTTGATGAGATTTTCGGATGGCGTTTCCAATGAAATATACACTCTCAGGAACCTGTTTGCTGTCGTTAACCACCGAGAATATGATATTGGTCCCGGATCTAGATTTGCAAAGTCTGATGAACAAGACCCAGCAGCAATGGAAACGGCAATGTCGTGTAGGTATCTCTGATCTTTACTCAGGATTTCTGGGTCAATGTGTGGGATGTGGCATTTAATTATCTTAAAAGCAACTACGGGCAAAGACTCGCAACCAGACAGCTGTTTGCCAAGGCGGCCACAAAAAGACTGACGCCCTGTGGTTTTATCATCAAATGTTTCTACAAGATGCCTCAAAGGTAGCTCATTAAAACGCAGGAGTCAGATAACCCACTGTGTTGGTCTCTTTAAACGCATTTTATATGTTTGATTGCTCCACTTTTCCAGCCAGTGTTTGTTGCTGTACCATCACACCCGACGACTAGAATTTTAGAACTATCTATTCCGTTTTCTTCGAAATGGTCTACAATGGAGTTATCAATGTCCTTTCCACTTTTTGAGGTTGGTACTAGATGACAAAGGTACTTAGAACCAGGTTCCTCAACAACTGTAATGTGGTCTTCTTTTTGTTCATACTGATATCGTTTACCTCCTTTGTCAACCAGCACTAGAGTGTCATCGGCCCTGCCATCAAAGTACACACACATTGGGCCGTTCATTTGATGTTCCTGCTTCTCCAGATTGGTAAGAATTGCCCTGCGCTTTTCTTTTTCTCGTCTAATTTTGCTTCTATCAATGATCAGAGATGTATTACTATCAGTAATAAGACCTACGTCTTTTAGTACGCTAGAGGTAAGGGCAGCTGTTGCTCTGTCTGACAGACCAAAGCGATTACTTGTCAAAGCAGTAGCTGGAAGCGACATGCGCATTTTTGAAGAGCCTGGGCTCCTTGACAGAGCAGACAAAGAGCGTGTGGGCTGAAAATCTAAATCATCCTCATCCTCATTGGCATCAACATTTGTCTCCTCTCTTTCAGGATCAGTGCTGCAACCAGCTTTGCATTTGTGTGCTGGGCACATCAAGATGACGAGCCTTTCTTTGCAACCTTGATGTAAGTTTTTGTGTTTCCTTTTTATTCACCGTCGGTCCTATTTTACCTAATCTAAGGTGTCTTTGTGCGTAAAGAAACTTCCGTTCCTATGTAGGTATTTTCCTGTCCTAAGGGCAATCGCAACTGACAGCTATAGGATTAGGACAAATACACTTGTCAAAGTTTTTCTCGCAAGTGCATTCTAGTGTCATCTCGCATTTGCAAGCTGATATGTCAAATAATGTGTTATACGATTGATGAATGAAGTCATTGTACTTCTTCTGTTTCCTAGCCGTGTCTTTGTCTCTTGGATATGATTTACGAAGAGCATAATAGCGATCGTGTAGTTGTTTCATCTTTTGAACGACTCTTGTGTGACAAACTGTAGGAATCGAAGCCTTCAAATACAGTGACTCAATCTGTTGAGCTACAGTGTTTGCCACTTCTAAAAAGCTCAACTTCCTTCCAGGTTTAAAGTCACCAGACTGCAATAACATGGTGTATTGCATTTCATGCCAACATTTGACAGCGTCAGCATTGGTGGGAAGAATTGCCGATGGCAGTGGTTTTGGTGCACCAAAAAATGGGCAGGGAGTATGAACGCTTCGAGTGAGCGCCATAATGAAGATAAAGGAAGATAAATTTTGATCGATGAGACCGTTATCCAATTCAAGCTACGGGATTCTAAACGAAGCCGACAAGAAAAGTTTTCAGCAAGAGCAGCGCTTCTTTTATAGGCGAGATATATTCTTTTACAAGCGAGACAAGCAGAAACACGCAGCGACCCTGAGGCAAAACTGAGTGACGCACAGCGATCGTTACCAGGTACGGGTACTGTGCTAGCTCCTCCCCCACTCCGTTTCTGGGAATTCCAGCGGCACGCACGCGCAGCGAGCATTACAGTGCACCGAAGAAGAAAGGGGCTGACGAGATGGATAGGTCGAGTGACCGGGCGGCAAACAAAATAAAACATAATGTTTGCCGCAAAAAGAAGTCGCCCCCTCGACAGGATTCAAAGGGGATAGAGGACCTCTCGAGGGATTGTTTTCGACTTTTAGCCTCAAGGTTGCCTTATGTTAAAAAAATCAGGTCGATTTTTCAATATTTGCATCTCCTGTAATTTCGGTATTTTAGACGAAAATTGGCCATTTTCAACCCCTTGAGGGGGTTAGAAGGGGATAAAGGAGAAGTGAGTGGTATTTTTTCCTCCATTCTACATCTCAAGGTCATGGTATGTACAAAAAAATGTGTTCGATCGGAAAAAGTTTACACCTTTTTACGATTTTTCGTATATTTGTACAATTTTTGTTCAAATTTGAAAACTTTGAACGCGATGCGCGAACGGAAGATATTCTCCGATTTCAAAAAAATTTTTTTCACTGTGCTTGTATTGGCAAGTAGCAACTTTTCCGCACTATTACGATTCGATTTGCAAAACTTTTTGTTTTTCACTCCGGTCTAATATATATAATCCAAACGGAAATTTCGTTCCGAACGCCGAGATTTCGAGTTCTACCGCATGGATTTTTACAGAACTTATATCGTTGGATAGGTATCGTTCCCGGGAAGGTTTTAAGCTATAACACATCATTCTACCTAGATTAGTTATAGAATTATTACGGAAAATTCTATTATTTCGGACTTTGTTACTTCATATTTCCTTAAATATCTGGGCTCCTATTGGTCGTAGAGCTTAGATCTCGCGCCAAAAGTAGCTCCGGAGCACCCAAGCAAACTTTTCCCCGCGATTATTTTGCCGTCTTCCGATTTCCTCTAACTCTATTAGGGGCCCGCGTAGAGCCCCTTTAAAATATTTTTCGTAGTAATTTCAGCAATTATCTTAAATTATTGGTTAAGACCGCCACCCTCCCGATCCATGTATCTACGGAAAGGTTGCATGAAGGACTTTCGTTCAGATACGCTTTCGTTAAGAATAGAGTGCGCTCCCTGGTGGTGGAATGTGGAACTAACATAACGCGATATTGTTAAAATTAGGAAATCTAACAATGCGATCTGTTTTAAACTTTGAGATAGTTCATAAAACATAATCTATTATCTATTCTGTTATATATATATAAAATCTATTGTCTATTCTATTATCTTCTATTATATATATAAAATCCAAACGGAAATTTCGTTCCGAACGCCTAGATTTCGAGTTCTACTGCATGGATTTTTACGGAACCTATACCGTTAGATAGGTATTGTTTCAGGGAAGGTTTTAATCTATAACACATTATTCTACCTATATTAGTTTTAGAATTATGACGGAAAATTCTGTTATTTTGGGCGATAAGGTTACGATTTTATTTCTTGGCGAAATTCATCGTTGATAAAAAAATTGAAACGGCTATTAAACCTCGAAAAATAAAAGGAAAACTGTTACTAATTTTATGTAAATGAAAAAAAAAAAAGAAAAAAAAAGAAGAAGAAAATCCGCTTTAATGAGTGATAATATTAAAAAACGGAAACATTTACTCAAAACCTGAAAGAAATATTTGTAATGCTTAAAAATTAATTTAATAAGAAATATTACACTTGATACGCAATATTTGGCTTTTTATCGCTTAGATATGGAAACGAATCTGAAAATTTGATTAGATGAAATTTTAACGACATTTTCTTTTTTTTTTTATATCTAATTGTCCTATCACGTGAGTTATAGAAGAAACAAGCAGATGTAATTGTGAGTCACATGTGTAATTACTATTTGTTTCTTTACAATTTTTTATTTTTCTTTTGTCGCCAAACAATGTGATTTTAAGTCAAAAATGCATAAGCGTGACATTAGCTTGAGGATGTTCTCACAAATGGTGTTTTTTTAGGTGAAATAGATCATTTTTTGAGTACATTTTCATATTCAATTGTAACTTATATAGATATCAGTTAATATTTTAAAAATGGAATCGAATATTTAAATTTCAGTGTGAATTTCTGCCACACATACATATTGTAAAATAATTTCATACCTTTTAAAATGTTTTTCGCCGTAATTCCGAAAGCATGTGATATTTATAAACTCGAACTCAGATCAACGAATATTACCCATTTTATTTAAGCATATATTATCTATTTTCTCAAGTCATATCGCCAATTTCATTTATAGGAAAATTCACAAATTCGAAATCTAGGAAATAAAGATAATTTTTAAGGAAATTTATGTTTTAATACGTTATTACTATGGAAAAATTCAACATTTTGAAAAAAAAAATTACAAGTCTTTTGTAATTCGTCATTTCTTCTTCGTCTTTCTTCGTACTTTCTCCTCTGTTGTGTAATATTTCAAATGATATTTGACTAATTTTCGATCATCGATTCACCGCAAAATCGCATATCTAATATAGTATATAAAATAAAGTCTGTATTAGGGGACTAATTAACGCACAGCGCAAACTACTGAACCTAAAATCTTGAAAATCGTGGTACTTCTTATGACATAAACTTCTGCTAAGAAAGGTTTTTCTAAAGTGTCACCCCTAATGGTTTTTGCAAGGGGCGGGGAAAAAATCGAATATCAAAATTATGCGTCAAATGATAGCATATTTTAATGTAGTTTTGTATGCTGAATCGAATGCTACCAAATAAATTTTTATAAGTCCAACAGTTCATGACACATTTCATATTTTTCTAATTTGGCTGTGTCTTTGGCATCTAAACCTCAAAATATCTATCATTACATCCGTTACTCTAGCAACGGAAAAAATTCAAATCAACCCTTTTGGCTAAAAAATAAAAACGGCTCTATGAGTTTGAAATAAAAATGCAAGCATCATAATTTTTTTTAAATAGTGATTTTATGTAAAATAAAAGGGAAAAAATTACTGAGAATTTAGCGTCATAAAACAAAAATGGAAAAGGTACTACTTAGATATTCCGTCGACTAAAAATCTATCGTCAAACTATAAGATTAAATGCCAATAATGGTTGATCGTAAATATCAAATTCGCTTGAATTTAAACAAAAACTACACGTGTTTACGTCATCAAGTGATTTTAATTTCGACGTTTTATTTTTATTTTTATTAATGTTATACTAATTTATTTGTTATTTCGTTATTTAAAATAAAGATTATGTCAATTTATATAATTTGGCGAATGGTTTGGCGATTTATATAATTTGGCGAAATTGGTCGACGGGATAACATGTAGTACCAATGAAAATATTTAAGTATGAAAGCAATGTTTGTAACGACTTAAACATTATTTTCATATATATAAACTCGGTTTATGGCATCAGATGCCGTCATCCGAAGAATCTACAAGAGTCTTTTTCCATTTTTTCCGGTAATAGGTTCCTCAATGAAAGAAATTGGAATTGGAATAATATTGTGCGATTTATAAATTGCTCCTCGATAAGAAGAAAGAATTGGTTCATTTATAACAACCGTGCGCACATCTCGCTGATAGCATTTTTAAAATTCCCAGTAGCAGTAGTTACATTTTGCGTGTGTAAATTAAAAATATTTTTTTGTTTTTAATTAGGGCATTATTTCCTGTTATTGTTTATCTTTTCAGTTTTTTAAATGAAATTAGTATAAGGCATGCATTTTAAATTAAGTGAGTGAAAGGTTTGTGTTTTAAATGAAAATAATAAAATAAGAATATGCTATGAAAACAATCTTTATTGATTTATTACCTGCGCCCGGCTGACATAAAAGTATCACAAAAGCCAAATATTCACTTTTCTCTGAGTAGTTGCTCATGAGAATTCAAGTTAACCTTCCGTAATCGGATACTTCACATATTGGTGTATTAGCTTTAATGTTGAAAGCATCGTTTTTGTTTGAAGCGAAAACTTTACTATGAATTCTATTACACAAAATCGCATCATCATCATCTACTATATATTTACAACGGAACCTTGTATTTCATTCCGATTGTTTACAATACTTTCGTAGGATATACCACAATTAGTTAGGTAATAATTTTGGAAAGGTATTAGTGTATACATATTGTTCAAGGGTACTTAGTTATAGAGCAACAGTAAAAGTTCAAAAATTAAGTGAACCTGATTATGAAAGTTTAGCCTTTTCAAAAAAAATCTACAGAACATATTTTGTTACAAGTGGCCCTGTTGCATGACTTTTAGGAATTGTGTTAGTATATACGATTTCATTATATGTTGATTAGTTACAGAGGTATTAATTCCCGTTGTCATAACGGTCTCATTACCCGACCATAAGTGCGCTTTTTATAATCAACTAAAACAATTACTTATTAATTGCTAAATTTTGTCCAACGCTTAAGATAACATTATATCGCAATGGCGTTCGCATCGTTTTCAGTAATGTGCAAGGTCAAGCTGAAGATCCATATTGTTTAAAATACAAGTTCAAATTCACCATTTAGTTTAATCTAAGGTTTATTTGGAAATATTGACCAGCGCAGTGGGCATAGCCTGCTAGTATATATATATAATCCAAACGGGAATTTCTTTCCGAACACCTAGATTTCGAGTTCTACCGCATGGATTTTGACGGAACTTATACTGTTAGATAGGTATTGTTTCAGGAAAGGTTTTAAGCTATAACACATAGTTCTACGTAGATTATTTAAGGAATTATGACTGAAAGATCTGTTATTTTGGGCGAAAGGGTGAAGAGAAACTTTTCTCTGCTCTCCATGGAAACGAAGGTCGCGCGATGCGCGCGCATCCTACTTTAGAATGCGATTGCGTTTTGTTGTGGCTGGAACGATACGAAGCAATGTTGTGATTTTAAAAAGCATGATCGCTGTAATATTTTACAGTTTGTTGATGAGGCTAAGCCTCCCTTATTTCGAAAAACCGGATCATTTGTTTGATAATTCTTGCTGTATATATGTATATAATCATGATCTGTAAATAGTCATTAAATATTTAAAGAAAAGATCCTAGAAAGCACCTCCTTCTTTGAGTTGATGTTCGACTGTCTTTGAAATTTTTCTTCATGGTACATCACGCCGGAAAGAAAGAAAAAAAAAGTATTCGTTACCCTATTAATGTCTTCAAAACACAAATAAGGAAATAGAGCATTGTAAGTGATAAGAAGACGGCAAAGGTAATATTAAGTTTTTCATATTTATTTCGAAATGTCTGATTTAGAAAAGTTGAAAAAGAACCGTACAGTTTTGAGAACAGCAGTAACAAAGCTGATTAATAATATAGAAAATGTTATGAAGGATAGTCCAATAAATTTTGATAATTTAGAAGAATTATTTATTCAGTTAGATACTAAAGCAGAATTATTGAAGTCAGTTGACGAGAAAATTGAGCCCCTTTTAGAGTTAGACGACTATGAAACTGAAATCAATTCTGTTCATGATTACGTGGATAAAATATCAGTTGCAAAATTCCGGGTGAAGAAAAAATTAACCGAAAACAAAAAAATTGTTAATGTTGATTTTAATAACAGTCAAGATTTAAAATCGAATGTGATTAATGATGAAAACTCAGTTGTTAAATTGCCAAAACTCAATATACAAAAATTCTATGGCGATTGTACGCAATTTATTTCATTTTTTAATACCTTTAAAAATACAATTCACGAAAATAAATCGCTTTCGAAAATTGAAAAATTTCATTATTTGAAGAGTTATTTGTCTGGAGCTGCGGCTAATGCTGTAGAAGGTTTTGAAATATCAGAAGCTAATTATGACGCAGCATTGAAAGTTTTAGAATCGCGTTATGGTCAAAAAGACGTGATAATTAATCATCACCTGAACAAGCTTCTTAATTTATCCCCTGTTTATAAGGCTAACGAAATTCAAAAATTGAAAAAATTGCACAGTGATATAGAAATAAATGTTCGATGTTTGTCCACATTAAAACTCGAACCAGCAAATTATGGCTCCATGCTTATCGCCGTAATTTTAAAATTAATACCGGCAGAATTAGCTTTGGAATATAATAGACAAAATGTAGATAATTTAACACATTCAGATATACATAAATTATTAGATTTTCTGCACGCTGAAATAAAAAGCAGAGAACACACATTTTTTTCGAGAATGAAAGCATTTGAAAATAATAAAACAAAAATCAAGAGTCAAACAACAAAATCTGAATTTAAATCTACTTGTGAATTTATGAACATTTCGAATGATAAATCGACTTCAGATAGGCAGCTCGCTCATTGTATTTTTTGCAACGATAGTAAACATTCACCTGATTTGTGTGAGGCTGTTGATGTAAACACTAAAAGAAATTTGTTCAAATCTCAAGGAAGATGTTACCTTTGCTTAGGCAGGAAACATGTTATCAAAAATTGTAACTCTAAAACTAGTTGCAAGAACTGTTCAGGCAGACATAATCAAACGATATGCCTAAAATCTAAATTAATAAAAGAAGTAACTACACCCGAATTAAAAGGTAATGAAAATGAAGCTAGGGAAAAAGTGATTTCGGCTATTTCCTCTACAGAAAATAATAAAATTCTTCTACAAACTTGTTGTGTAAAAATAAAATCAAACGGAAAACAATCTCTAATTAGGTTACTTTTAGATTGTGGGAGCATGCGCACCTTTATATCTGAAGAAATAGCAAATAAATTGAATTTACAGGCAATAAGAAAAAAAAATTGTCGGTTTTTACATTTGGAAATGAGAATCCCATTGAAAAAACCCTTGAAGTAGTTAAACTAACTATTGAAAATAAAAATGTAATTAATTCAAAATTAGATATAGAAGCGCTAGTCACCAATCAAATATCAGCTACTGAAATCCCCCCACCTGAAATCAATGATTTGATGAAAAGTAAACGATTTGAAAATTTAACCCTTGCGGACACACCCACATCCAAAGAACCCATTACATTACTTATAGGTGCTGACTATTATTATGAGATTGTTACTGGAAATATAAAACATTTGAATAAAAAATTAGTAGCTGTCGACACCATTTTTGGTTGGTGTCTACAAGGAAAAACAACTGACAGTTATACGCCCTTAGCATTTAATGTAATCGTAGAAAATTTTTTTATTTCTGAACAGATTGAAAAGTTCTGGAATATCGAATCATCTGGCCTTTTTAATACTAAACAGGATTCAGATTTTTCGGAAAACAATGTTATGAAGCAGTTTGAGTCAGAAATTAAATACAATGATAAGCGATATACAGTTCGATTTCCGTGGAAGCTTGAAAGGGAACGTTTAAATGACAATCGGAAAATTGCAGAATATAGATTTTTTAAACTCAAACAAAGATTGATTAAAAACCCTGAATTATTTTTTGAGTATAAGGAGGTGTTAGCAGATTATTTGAAACAAGGTATTATTGAGTTAGTTACAGAGCCTGAAGAAAAACAAAATGTAACTTTTTATTTACCTCATCGAGAAATAATTAGAACTGATAGGACAACGAGCAGATTACGCATAGTTTTCGATGCCTCTGCTCATGACACAGGCTCACTGTCTTTGAATAATTGCCTGCATGTAGGTCCAAATTTGTATCCTGAAATATTTGATGTTCTGTTACGGTTTAGATTTAATGCCATAGCTTTTACAACTGATATAAAACAAGCTTTTCTACAAATAATTATAGATGAAAAAGATCGTGATGTAACAAGATTTTTATTTTCACAAGATTTGTTTGATAATTCTAAACCCTTTGAAATTTATAGATTCACCAGAGTGTTATTTGGAATTAGTAGCAGTCCCTTTTTATTGGCTGCAACAATTAAACACCACTTGAAAAAATACACCGAAAAATATCCAGACACAGTAAAATTTTTAAATGAAAATATATATTTCGATGACGTTATAGGAAGTCATGAAAATATTGATCAAGCCCTATCCACTAGTTTACAATGTATTGATATATTTGAAAATGCAAGTATGCATTTACACAAATGGCATACGAACTCTTTACCACTTAGTGAACTATGGAAAGAAAATGGCATAACTTCAGAAGTTAATTCTGAAGCTTTTGGAGAACAAAATCTCCCTTATAAAGTTTTAGGAATCGCTTGGAATAATTCCAAAGATTTACTTTATTTTGATGTTCGAGGTTTAGTTGATTTCGTTTCAAGAAGAATAGACACCAAAAGATTTATTCTACAAGTTTTAGGTAGGATTTTTGATCCACTTGGATTCCTAGGACCATTTACATTAAGACTAAAATGTATAATTCAACAAATTTGGAATTTGGGTCTAGATTGGGATGACACCTTACCCGAAGATTTACGTATAGTTTGGAGTAGCTGGTGTAACGAACTCCCTCATTTGAAAAACTTTTCAGTACCCAGACACTATTTTTCTGACATCACCAATTGGCATGATTATGACCTACAATTACATATTTTTGCCGATTCGAGCATGAAGGCTTATGGTACGGTTGCTTATTTACGTGTAGCAACAACCACCGAAAATGTTCGAACAGTTTTTGTTGCTTCGAAAAACAGGGTTGCTCCACTGAAAGCGCTTACCTTGCCAAGGCTTGAATTGATGGCCGCATTGTTGCCGGCCAAGCTAAGTAGTAACATTTTGAAAGCTTTAAAATTGAATGTACCGACTTATTACTGGACAGATTCAAAAATATCCTATTTTTGGATAAAAGGTTCCCCTAAAAAGTTTAAACCCTTTGTCAGAAACAGAATTGAAGAGATCCATAAATTGACCTCACCTGATAACTGGTATCATTGTCCTGGTACTGCCAATCCAGCTGATATAGTTTCTCGAGGATCAAAAATCTCTAGGATAATCAATGATACAACTTGGTTACAGGGACCAGAATGGCTAAGTTTACCTCCTGAGTGTTGGACAATAGCAGAAAACAAAGAAATTGCTTACTCAGATGAATTAGAATACAAAAAAAATCCTAACGATGTTTTTCAGAGCGAGTGCTTAGTCAAAAAACTCGAAAATCCCATAAACATTTCAAAATATAGTAATTTAGAGAAACTTTTGAGAATTACCGTTTGGGTAAAGAAATTCATTATGAAGCTGAAAAAATCAATTGAAGTGCAAGACGTAGTAACAACCGAAGAATTACTCGAAGCTGAAAATTTTTTGATACAATCTGAACAAAAACAATTTTATAAGGAAGAAATAGAATCTCTAAAAAATAGTAAATCAGTGGATAAGACGTCATCCTTATCAAATTTCATGCCCTTTATTGACAAAAACGGGTTGATGAGGTTGGGCGGAAGGCTCGAATTTTCTAACCTGTCCGCAGAAGAGAAAAACCCAATAATTCTCCCCTAACATTCTTGGTTAACTACTCTAATAGTTCGTCAAGAGCACGAGAAAATTATGCATGGAGGGACAGCCAGTACTTTGGCAAAAATTAGATCTCGTTTTTGGATACCTAAAGGTCGTCAGTTGGTCAAGAGTGTTATCAAGAATTGTATACTATGTAAAAAATATTTCTCCAAACTAGCAGACTAGATCACCGCACCATTACCAAAAGACAGAGCTAGTGAAGCACCGCCATCCGTGAAGTCCGATCTATATCAGAAATTTTAAAGAAACGCAAAAATCTTACATTGTCCTGTTTACTTGCGGTGTGACTAGAGCAATTCACCTGGAACTCGCGTCTGATATGACAACAAATTCCTTTTTGATGGCATTCAGAAGATTCACAGCTAGACGAGGAAATCCCAAAATTATTTATTCTGACAACGCAAAAACCTTCAAAAAGGCCAAAGGTGAACTCGAAAATTTATACAACATACTGACAGACAAAGTATTTTTAAATTTTATTACAAAAGAGAGAATTGTATAGAAGAATATTATAGAAAGAGCTGCATGGTGGGGAGGTTTTTATGAGCGACTAGTAAAGTCAGTCAAAGACTGTTTGAGAAAAGTAATTGGTAGATCACTCTTAAGTTATGATGAATTAGCGACTCTGTTGACAGAAGTGGAAGCAGTTTTGAATACGTGACCATTGACGTATGTATATAGCGACAGCAATGAACCAGAACCTCTTACTCCAATGCACTTTTTAAATTTTGGAAAAGAACTTTCATTTCCTATTAATTTTTTTGAAATAATTGAAGATTGTTCGAAGAGATCAACACTCCTGAAAAGAAAAAAAATATCAATCTTTACTATTGAAACAATTGTGGACCAAATGGAAAAAACAATATTTGATGGATTTGAAAACAGCCCATTCCTTGAAAAATCCTAATGTCCATACGCCACTGAAAGTGGGCGATATTGTTTTAATTCAAGATGACGCAAAAAATAAGTTTCTTTGGAAACTTGGTAAGATTCAGACTGTCATTCCTGGAAGAGATGGCAATATTCGTTCATACGAAATAAAAACAGCGAGTGGAATCTTAAAAAGATCCATTCAGCACTTGTATCCCTTTGAAATACAAAACGACTAACAAGTGACTTTTTGCAGACTTTTTATGAACATTCATAAACTTTTATAGACATTTATTTAGTTTGTTTTTTCTGCATTTAGGACTCTAAATATTTTCTTTCTCTTTTTTAATTTTTAGTGTTATTTATATATAGAATCTTTTTGAATTTTGGTATAAGTAAGTATATGATTTAACTGAAAAAAAAAAAAAAAAAAAAAAATGTGTGTGTTATTTAACAGTCATTTTTTTTACAGTGTAATTTAAAGTGTTTTATTTAGAATTTATTGATATTTTGAAGTTGACTAATTAAGTGATTAATTAGATATTGTTTGAATTCTTATATTTAGTATTTTGTATTCGAATTTTAAAAATTGTATTAGATTACTGAACCACTGATACGAAAAATTGAATTTTTATGATTTTATGATGGAATTCTGATTTGTGAACTCTTTAAGAGTTCAGGTGGGGAGTGTGAAGATAAACTTTTTTCTGCTCTCCATGGAAACGAAGGTCGCGCGATGCGCGCGCATCCTACTTTAGAATGCGATTGCGTTTTGTTGTGGCTTGAACGATACGAAGCAATGTTGTGATTTTAAAAAGCATGATCGCTGTAATATTTTACAGTTTGTTGATGAGGCTAAGCCTCCCTTATTTCGAAAAACCGGATCATTTGTTTGATAATTCTTGCTGTATATATGTATATAATCATGATCTGTAAATGGTCATTAAATATTTAAAGAAAAGATCCTAGAAAGCACCCTCTTCTTTGAGTTGATGTTCGACTGTCTTTGAAATTTTTCTTCAAGGGTTACTATTATTTTATTGGAGATCAATTTCGTTGATAAATGAATTGAAACGGCTGTACATCTCGGAAGAAAAGAAAAAAATAGTTTTGACGAGTGGCAATATTATAAAACGACAATATCGAATTTAAAAATGAAAGGTAATGTTTGTAATGCTTAAAAATTTATTCAAAATGAAAGATTGCAGTTTTAAACTATATTTGGCAATTTATCGCTTGCGTCAGGTTAAAAAAAAAATGCATCAGCAAATCTGATAAGATAATATCTGAGTGACATTTATTTATTTATTTTTTTTTTTTTATTTAACTCATCCATTATGTTACTTTCAGAAGAAAATAGCAGATGTAATTATAAAAATGACGGTACTTGTGAGTTTATCTATTGTGTTTGTGAGTTATAGTAAGATTGTCTGTTTATCTACGATTTCATTTTATCGCCAAACAATTTAATTTTAAGCCAAAAATTCATTAGCGTGGCTTCGGTTTGAGCTACATTCACAATATTGGTTATTTTTCAAGTAGACGACTGCATTTTTTGAAAAATCTAATTCTACTTATATATATATGTATATATATATAATTCAAATGGAGATTTCATTCCGGCTGCTTAGAACTCGGTGTTTGCAGAACTTACACTGTTAGATAAGTAATTTTTCGGGAAGGTTTTAGTACTTAACACGTCATTCTACGTTGCTTGGAATCGAATTATGGTTTTAAGTTCTTTAAAGAGATGAACCTGATTATGAAAAATTAGATTTTTTAAAAGATTCTACCGAGTATATTTCGATGGAACTTGGACTGTTAATTACATAATTTTCAAGGAAAAGTTTCAGTATAAACCATGTCCTTCTATGTTAATTAGCCATACAGTTTTGGGGAAAATTCTGTAATCTGATGAACTCAATTATCACAATTTAGCCTTTTTAAAAAGTTATAATGAACGGTTTTTGATAGAATTTGCATTGTTAGTTTGGCAATTTTTCAGAGATGGTTTTAGTATATAACATATTGTTCGACACTGTTTAGTCATAGAGCAAGGGGGTAAATTCTGTAATTTTCCGATTTTCCCTTTGCGAAGTGGAAGAAATGGGTTTGGCGAGAAAAGGAAAGTTTTCATGCATATTTTCTGTTCAATAATTATAGAATTTATTTACTATAAAGAACACATTTATCTCTTTTTGTATAAAAACAAAAGTAAATTTTATATAAATAACAAAAATATTAATATTCGTATATAAAAAGTTTATATATATTAATACATATTTTAAAAAGCATAAAAGTTCATTTTATTTGTTTTCACAGCTGTTCAAATCATTTGGTCACAAATCTCATTTTCTGAAGCCCCAATTGCGCCAAGCTTTTTAATATGTAACAGGACCCATTGATTTACAATCAGGAAAATTTGAAAGTAGATGTAGTTTGTAAAGTATGCCTTAATTAAGGAGATAAATTACGTAATCGAGTCTACAGACAATTGGCATATTTGGTACAGATAAGTTACATAACTGAGTCTACAGACAATTAACGCATGTTACCGGGCGTGGTTTGGCGCACAATTAACTTAGGAAAAGGTTAAAATTGATTCTGTGTTTTTAAAGCGAACCAATTCTATAACCGAATTTACAGAGAATTGGCGAAATTTGAGAGAAAGTTTTTTGGAGACCTTTTGCTACTTTTACGTTATACCAACACCATACCAAAATGTACGCTATTGCACCATTTATTTCAATCCTAAACGTGCAAACATATTTTCGTACTTTTCCAGTACAGGGATCTTGGCGAAATAGAGAAAATAGTATTGGCGGAAAAGGAAATTTGGCAACATATTTTCTGACAACCAATTCGCTGTTACATTTCATATACACAAGCATTTTTTTTCTATGTTTATATAATTTATTTAACATAAAGATGCTATTTATCTCATTTTGTATAACAACAGAAGTAATTTGGGTACTACTTAGTTATCCCGTCGAACAATTGCGCTAAATTATATAAATCGCCAAATTATACAAATTGACATAATTTTTATTTTAAATAATGAAAGAACAAATAAATTCGTATAAAATTAATAAAATACAACTAAAACGTCGAAATAAAAATCACTTGATGACGTAAACACGTGTAACTTGCTTAAAGTCAAGTGTATGTGACATTTACGATCAACCATTATTAGCATTTAATCTTATAGTTTGGCGATACATTTTTGGTCGACGGGATAACTAAGTAGTAGTACCGTAATTTGTATGTAAAAAACATTAATAATATGCATATATAAACAAACAAAAAATTTCATCAAGTTTGTTTTCTTAACTGTTTATATCAATTAGCAACAAATCTCACTTTCTGATACCCGAATTGCGCCAAGCTGTTTAAAAAAAGTCAAGGCGCCAATAGTGGAAAAGTACCAAATTCTTTTTGCAAACTGCGCCAAACAATCTGGCTTGCTATTTATTGAACGATAATTTCTTTTGGCTTTAATTACTATTTAATCGTAACCACGCAAAAAATTTTAATTGCAATTTTTTTGTAATTGAAAGTATTTTTTATTATTAAGTAAATATAAGTTATAACTTCATTTTTCGGTGATTAAAAAATGGAAATGTTTACTGTAATGCTAAGAGACACTTAGAATTTCATGTGCGTAGTTTAAATAGCGATTTTGAAAAAAAAAATACAGTATCCGAACCCACACACATTGGTTCATTTTACAGAGAATGTTTTGGTACAAAATGAAATATATTTGTTGTAGCATGAACCTAAATCTCAATACTCGCCGACTGAAAAGTCTTTAAAATTATTCAGCAGAGACAACGAGAAATAAATTACAGTTTCATAAATTTTAAGATTCAATATTCTTATCGGCACCACCAGTGGCCGAGAGGTTCTGCCCTCGAAGCTGGTAGACGGGAGGTGCTGGGTTCGAAACCAATCGCGCCCGTCGGCCTAATCGTTTGGAGTTTTCGTGGTTTTCTTCGAAACTTGGATTTTCCATGTTTAAATACGGATTAGGTTCCCTTAGAAAGACCCCCACGGAGGGCAGAACCCTTAGGGGCCATATCCCTCGTGTTGATAATTGGCCGTTATAAACACAACCAACCAACCAATATTTTTATCGATCTATTTACTTCTGCTTCTACTATATATACGAGAGTAAAATGCAAATGGGAAATTCGTTCCGGCTGCATATAACTTGATCTCACCTGACTGGATTTTGATGAGAATCGAAATAATAGTGGCACTGAGAGCAAAAGTGGACTAACAACTTAAAAAATCATTCTGTTTTTGTCACTCGGATATATATTCTACGCATGTTTTAGGAACAATAAAGTTTATCCGTCGTTCCCCTAATTTTAATATCTACTGTCTTTTTCAGTCTTTTAATAACAATGTTTGATACATTAATTATTTTACAAAAAAAAAAAAAAAAGTGTTTAACTGACTTTTCCTTTCATGGCCTCATATGTTGGTGCAATGTCATATGAAGGTAAAACAGAACAGCTTGTTCTATGCTATATTAAAAATTTCAAAAAAAATTATTTAGAATATTGAACATTTTTTTTTGTTAAAAATACTTTTAATTACTCTATGACAAAGATAAATTCATACCTTAATAAAGTCTTTAAATTTTGATAGTGAAACAATGTGGTCGATCAAAATTTAAGTATTATTTTATTTTAAAATATTATTTTGAATTTTTCAAAATTCATTTATAAATCTAAATAGCTGACCACACCTGCCTTACCTGGACGTTTCTCAGGCAAGTGATAAGAACCTTAAACTAACTTTAATTTGTACGATTCGATATCTGTAACTCGATTTTGTCTGAATTTGTATTTTTGAATTAAAGAATCGGTAAAAAAATATCATTTTTCGTGGTAAAAGTTCTCTTAAGAAGACTTTTTCATTTGAGTTAAAGATTTGAGGTTTGTAAAAAAAAAAATATTTTTCAAAAAACTATAATAAATTTCACATACTATAATTCTACAAATGCTCAAAGATATTTTATATAAAATGCATTTCATCTGACTGTGAATAATCGTTAAAAAATAAAATTAATTAAAATTAAAAATTATATTTCACGGTAAAAATTCTCTAAAAAACTGAAACGGGAAAGGGGGCGTAGCGATTCAATGTTAAAAAAAAATAAATATCATTATGCCACTCAAAACATGTGTATAACTTTCAGATAAGCTATTGATAATAAGTTGTAAAAAAGTAGTGTTTCCTTCTGTTATTTTTCATTTTCGTTATTTTATTTCTCTTCTGATGATTGGAATATATGACAATTTTTTTGAAGTAGTAATTCATTATTTCCCTCTTATAAGTTATAATTTCTGAATCAATTTCAGAGTAATAAATATCTTTCCGACGAGTGTGTATAATAAGCACAACACATCTGATTAATATGCACCATGCAATCATGACTTAATCTGACTGTTTCTTAAAAATATCATTTAAGCTGTCTTAACCCTTTAGAGTGCATTTTTGCATATATCCAATTACACTGTTTTGAATTTAATAGATTTTTTTTTATTCGCATATACCTAATTCACATCAGAAATTTAAATTATGATAGCAATATTTGCGTTAATTAAAAAACCGACATTCCGTATTTAAATAAAGCGATATTAACCATTCAAACTTTCTGGTGCAAAGTCAGATTCTCTGAACTACGTAATTTTTAGAACGTATTCCATTATAGTATTTAAAGGGTTATAAGTTAAGTTTTATAAAATAAATAATTATATAAAATAAGATATTTGGAGACATACTTATTAAAATATTTACTAATTTGCATTATTTCAGCGTAAAACATCCACCCGACAGTAGTTTTTACTTGTATTGCAGATGTGCAACAGAAGAAAAGATTGACATATTATATGAAAAATATATCTCTGATTTTTTTTCATTAGTTTTCCTGTGTAATAAACCTTTTAGAGAATCATATATAATTTTTTCGAAGCAAAATAGAAAAAAACGCACATTTAAGGGATAATAAATTAGTTTGAACATGGTAAAGGAACGAATTCACAGTACATACGGCAAATGCATAGAGTATCGTATAGTTTGTCGTATATATTTTCGAAATATCAGGCTTCGGAAAACCACTGCACAGAACATCACAAAAGACTACGTCTTTTCAATTTTCATGCATATGTTGCCGTTTGTTATTTTGTGTTTAGCTTTAAAAATACTTAAAGCTAAAAATCAAGAATTTTAAGTATAAAAAAAACACTATATATCCATATGTTTTTGCACGAAGAATTTCATGGTGTATTTTTAATTAAGAATAATAGATAAAATAAAAATATAGCCAGTTGAAACGTGACAATGCCTAAATATTTTTTGCAATTCAGTGTATTGAAAGAAAGATAATTTTATAATTAGAAAGCTACAATACAAAAGAGTTTCCTTTTAAATAATTTGATTTTTAGTGAGTTCTATGGTAAGTTTTAGCGAGAACTTGCAATGCAATGTTGTACAAATGTAACACCTTTTTTTAAGTTAAATAAATTTTATACAGCTATCTTTTGAATTTTATTGAGAGATGGAACATCTTGGATTAATTTCTTTTTATTTTGCAAATATGAATTTGCAATTATTATCAAAAAACTATGGTATGGACGGGAGGACGTTTTTAAAAGTTTGAATGAAAATAGAGGACAATATTAATTGATATAATGAACAATTTAGAAAAATGAAAAAGAACAAAGTTAGGTCAAAATTATATTTCAATTTTCTGAGGTAGACTTTAGATTTGTCGCCAAGGGCCGTAAAAAGTAACAGAGTATTGAGATAAGCAGTCCTGGCCTTACTGCCGGGTTTTATTCAGCATTTGTTCAGGAAAGTTATACCAAAGATTATAAATTCTTTTTATAATAATATATAATATTTTAAATTCTTTTGAAATTGTGACATCAGATCTTATATGTTTTTAAACTGACATACAGATCTATTTCTCTTTTACAAAGATTCTGGTCAAAAAATGCATACTGAGATTATTAATCATGAATCCGATCCATGTTCATCACACGAAGACATAGGAAGACAAAACTGTCAAATTAAACTTAAGCGATGCTTTAGAAATAATCGGAGTTAGCTGCAGACATATAAATTCCGGGAAATAAAACTAGGACTACATTGAAAGTGACGGCGAGATCTGGACAAGAATGGGTAAATATTACATTGTGAACTAATACAAAAAATTCATAGTGATCTACAGAAGGGTGTTTATACTTGCAACGAGTATAATTTAAGCATTTTATTTCTTTCAAATATCACCGACATAGATGCTACTCAAATGCGGCTGAGAAATTTCGAGCCATTTACGTTTCCGACATAGACCGCAGATTTGCTGCAGAATGTAGCCATTTTGAAAGATGTTTCCTACATATGGAAGGCGGAAAGGGATTACAAGTTCTCTTGTCTACCATTTTCATTCAGGATATTGACTTCAAAGAAAATTGGTGAGGTTTATCCAACTTTATACACAAACAACTGCACTAAAGTAACAAAATGTTCTTTCATGTCACGCTATGCATAGTACCATACATCACTGCCAGTCTCAATTTTGAACTCGTAATGCGTAGATTAGCCAATTCTAAATGGACTGAAACATCATTTTTTATATCCGAATGTATTGCAAAAGAATTAGCAAAATAAAAATTATTATTAGATTCAAATTTATGTTTCTCACTCACTATATTAGATGTATCTGGGATAAATAATTTTTAAATACTGTCTATTAACACTAGAAAAAACATGTTTTTTGCATACCTCGGACTACCAGCGGGAATCATAGCAGACCTAAAGGCTTAAATGATGTTATTTTTGTTTTGAATGAGTGATACAAACCTACGATAAGGATGGGTGATAAATGCAATGATTTACAATTAATGATTAGTACAATTCTGTTTCTAGAATATGTCATAATATAAAATGTATTGAACAGAAAGAAAATTTAAATTTATTAATTCAGAATTAATACTTTGAGATTTTAAAATCTCGTATGAAAAAAAGCTAGAAATATCTTATACAATATATATATATATATATATTAACTATCAATTTAAATTTTGTAATAATGTACTTACAAATTAATAAAACAGTAAAACACAGTAAAAAATAAATATATGTAGGTCGACGATCTCTTACTTCCGTTACATTACTTTCCATCAACATAATTCACACTTAATACCATTGTCTTTGCTGCTTCTTTTTCTGTGCATAATCCACAAGTAAATGTTAAACAATTTTTGTAAACAGTATTAGTTTTATTATCCTTGCACTGCTTTTTCTTCAATATTTCCTTTTATTTGAAACTTCAGAGGTGGTTCGTGAACTGATAATTTCAGGTTCTTTATCAATATATTTCTTTCTTATCTCTTCAACTAATTTTAGAATGAAACTTGAACAATCCTTGAACAATTTTACTAATTTATTTTCACTTACTGCTGACGGAAGTGTAAGCACAAGCTGCCAATGCTCCATTTGTGGGAACATTGCTAAGAAACCTGTCTGTCGAATATCGCTTTAAGTGGATATACAATAGCGCTCAAAAGTATTTTGACAAAGATAATAATTCACTTAATTGAAAAGAATAAAAAAAGACAAAAATCAATCATTTATTTTATTTAACCATATTCAATGTTTTAGAAAATTTTAATAAATTAACGATAAATATTAATAATATTAATAAAATTATGTATATATACACACACACACATATATATATATATATGAATTTTTGCATGCAGTAACTCTCGAATATTTAACCGATTTGGATAAAAGTTTTCATATGCATAGAGCGTACTAATGTCTCGACTAAGTTCGTTGGCCAGCTTCATCAGCCATCTTGTTTCAAAATGGCGGCCACTGGAATTTTTGAATTTTTTTTATGTTTTCTAATATTGCATACTTATAGAAAATGTTACGTTTAACCTAATGCAAACTCTTATGTATCATTTTAAACAGAATGTTAAAAATATTAAAATATATTTTAAAAAGTCACACAGTGTAAGTTAACTACATGGGTCATTTTAAAGAGAAAATAAGGAAACCTAAAAATTTCCAAACGTGTTCAGAAAATTCAAATGACCGCTAATTTGAAACAAGAAGGCAGATGAATCTGGTCAACGAACTCGTTCGAGGCATTAGTATGTACTATGCATATGAAAAATTTCATCCAAATGCATCCAAATATATATATATGGATATATATATATATATATATTAATTTTATTATTATTATTAGTATTTATTGTTAATTTATTAAAATTCTTTAAAACATTGAATATGGTTAAATAAAATAAATGATTGATTTTTGTATTTTATTATTCTTTTTATTTAAGTGAATTATTATCTTTGTCAAAATACTTTTGAGCGCTACCGTATTTACTTCGGGTTAGGGATGTGTTGTTTGTTGAAATATTGACCTTAAATATTCACTGTACTTGTAAAAATATATATATATTTCTTTCATTTTACTGCTCTTACTTGAGATAGTCGAAAAATTCAAAAACTGAAAAAATCTGCAAAAAATGGAAAAAAAAAAATACATATCATTCTGAAAAAATATACGTATTAGACTACATACTATTAAGTTTTAAATACAAAATGCATTTTTTTATAATGAAGGGAACGAATATTTTTTCCAACTGGATTAAATCATATTCAAGGTTGGAGTAGCACAGTTGAAGTTTATTCCAACAGACCGAAAAATGTCCAGACCAGGGATCGAACCTGGATACTTGGCGTGCCGTGCCAATGCCTTACCTGTTAGGCTATCCGGACCGATACCTGGCTGACATAATTCACTCTTATTAGTTGGACTTGGCTGCGAACTGCAGCGCTAGTTTCATTCATCCAAGCTATAACTATAGCATTACATGATGAAACTACTTTAACACGGAAACTCCTGTATACCATGTCATTAGGTCATAATGAAGGGAACGAATATTTTTTCCAACTGGATTAAGTCATATTCAAGGTTGGAGCAGCACAGTTGAAGTTTATTCCAACAGAGCGAAAAATGTCCAGACCAGGGATCGAACCTGGATACTTGGCGTGCCAATGCCTTACCTGTTAGGCTATCCGGACCGATACCTGGCTGACATAATTCACTCTTATTAGTTGGACTTGGCTGCGAACTGCAGCGCTAGTTTCATTCATCCGAGCTATAACTATAGCATTACATGATGAAACTACTTTAACACGGAAACTCCTGTATACCATGTCATTGGGTCATAATGAAGGGAACGAATATTTTTTCCAACTGGATTAAATCATATTCAAGGTTGGAGTAGCACAGTTGAAGTTTATTCCAACAGAGCGAAAAATGTCCAGACCAGGGATCGAACCTGGATACTTGGCGTGCCGTGCCAATGCCTTACCTGTTAGGCTATCCGGACCGATACCTGGCTGACATAATTCACTCTTATTAGTTGTACTTGGCTGCGAACTGCAGCGCTAGTTTCATTCATCCGAGCTATAACTATAGCATTACATGATGAAACTACTTTAACACGGAAACTCCTGTATACCATGTCATTAGGTCATAATGAAGGGAACGAATATTTTTTCCAACTGGATTAAATCATATTCAAGGTTGGAGTAGCACAGTTGAAGTTTATTCCAACAGAGCGAAAAATGTCCAGACCAGGGATCGTCCTAATGACATGGTATGACCTAATGACATGGTATACAGGAGTTTCCGTGTTAAAGTAGTTTCATCATGTAATGCTATAGTTATAGCTCGGATGAATGAAACTAGCGCTGCAGTTCGCAGCCAAGTCCAACTAATAAGAGTGAATTATGTCAGCCAGGTATCGGTCCGGATAGCCTAACAGGTAAGGCATTGGCACGGCACGCCAAGTATCCAGGTTCGATCCCTGGTCTGGACATTTTTCGCTCTGTTGGAATAAACTTCAACTGTGCTACTCCAACCTTGAATATGATTTAATCCAGTTGAAAAAATATTCGTTCCCTTCATTATGACCTAATGACATGGTATACAGGAGTTTCCGTGTTAAAGTAGTTTCATCATGTAATGCTATAGTTATAGCTCGGATGAATGAAACTAGCGCTGCAGTTTGCAGCCAAGTCCAACTAATAAGAGTGAATTATGTCAGCCAGGTATCGGTCCGGATAGCCTAACAGGTAAGGCATTGGCACGGCACGCCAAGTATCCAGGTTCGATCCCTGGTCTGGACATTTTTCGCTCTGTTGGAATAAACTTCAACTGTGCTACTCCAACCTTGAATATGCATTTTTTTAATAGTTTTAAAATATTTTGAGGAAAAAAAAATAATAAATAGTTATTCCAGCAACGGGAGCGTTGGCTTTTAATGGGTTTTAAACTATTGGCACACTGTAATAACAAAAGTCGTAAGCTAAAATGTAAACGTTTTACTGAGATTACAATTTTTCCAAACTGCTCAATAAATTTATTCCTGAAACGATCAATTCAGAATGATTTTCTATGATTAATGCTCGTGCGCTTCATCTCTCTGTTATTTATAATACTGTTATTTTCAAGTGCTCTGCGCACCAATTTTGTTAGCAGATATATCGTTCCAACGTTATTTACAATGCAGTATTTTGCTCGGAAAAGTAAGCTTTTAGTTGCAAGAATGTAACAATTGTGATTCCTTCAGTATTAACAATGATGCGTTTAAACTAAGATTTTTCTTATTCCTAAATAATGCAAGATGTGCAAATTGATAAAGTTAAATGTATGGTACTTTCTAGAATAATTAAAATGGAAGAGATATCTAGTTTGCTAGCTTGAAATATGTAGATCATTGCGCAAAAATATAATGTGCATTTGAACATATCCACAAGTTATCTTACAGTTTAAAGACTTCTATCTTTCTAATCGATGACTGGGCCCCTACCAACAAGCAGACACAGCTGAACGGGTTTGATACCTTATATATACCTGGTAGTGAAGCGGGTGCTCGCCTAATCGCTGCGTAACTCCAATAAACCAAACGGGATCCTATATTGTATCGCTAGTGTCTATTACTTGGTTTTGGTCGTTGTTATGCTGGTTACATTACATTTATATCTTGTTGTTTGGTACCTGCACATTGCTACTCAATTGGATCCCGTAAATTGGAATATTGGTCAGGTAACGAGACCTTCATCTGGCGAAGCACCTTCAGAGGTATAATTCACAGGTACCTTGGAGGACCTTGCAGCTACGACGGAATTTACATGGCCCAGGCACCATTAGCGTACATGGCACATTTTAAGCAGCGGAAAGCCTCGATCCAGCGGGTTTTCAGTTGAGAGTTTGATGCTCTGCCAACTGGGCCACTACTGCCCGATCTAGTTGGATTTACCTGGAGTTTTGAAGTCTAAGTGTTGGTGCAGACTTGTCTATAGAGTAAAAAGAAATAATAGAGATGAAGTGTGGTGGCTGTGGATGACTTCAAAATTGTAACCCTAAAATCCGCTACGAAATCCGCCCAAATACAAAGACGTGCTTTCACAAAAAAAAAAAAAAAAAAAAAAAAAAAAAAAAAAAAAAAAAAAAAAAGGAGAAAACTTTTAGTAATACAGTTTTTAATTCCTAACACAATGAAATGCTACTTTAAAATGACTAAACATAAGCATATTACCTTGATTTAGAGAAAAAATGCCCGGGTGATGTCAAACAATTCGGTCTCTGTTCCACTTGCTTGTTTTGTTTGGGCCGAATGACGGCATTCAAGTTTGAGTGATAAACACATTCATATTGCAAGCCATTTTTAAGGTATACTGCACCTCCATTCTTTCTCTTTACTCTATGAGATCTGTCTTATGAAAATGGTGCTTTTGAAGGAGGGAAAGCAAATAATGGGCTGCCGCAGACAGACAACCGTGAGTTAATTTTGGACTAAAATGCTATGTATACACAACGATGCAGGGGGGACATCAGACTCTGCCTATCTTCTTTATCCTATCGCGTAAAAAATGACTCTGTAAACTTCCCATTAGAGAGTTTCCAGTAGCTTGTGCAGGGCAAGTCCGTCCACCTAATAAAGAGGCAGCAGTCAAAAGCCTGAAAAGGAAAGGGGTTAATTTGTACATGTTATTTATACTTTGAAACTTACATTTGGCTATTTATTGACTATCATTTATTTATTTTTTTAATACTATCCTAGGTACTAGGTCAGATAAAACTAACTAGAACAATGTACTATAGATTACTTAAAAAATTCATGGCCATTTAAAATGCATTTATATTTTTTACTATTTCGAATGCTAGAAACATATATTTTTTAAAAAAATCGTATGGCAAGTTAACTATGAATTGACATACTATTACTTAGCTAGGGGGGGAATTGGGAGGAAATTAACGAGCTAACCTAGTGAGACTAACTTTAATAGACTAATTTCTAATTGACCTAGCTGCTTGAGGTTGTAATTTAGACATAAGCTTTGGGAGGGGGGAGCGGGTTGGGTTTTACCTAATTTAAGAGTTAATTTTATATTTAACAATATTTGTCTAGTATAATGTCCTTATCTCACCCAGTGGTCTTCTTCTGAGGTGGAGGTTTCTTGTCTTGGTATTAGGTAGCTGTCGTGGTGGTTGTCTTTTTATTATTTTGACATATTCTTGTGGTTATTTTTCCCTTGTTTGAATATATACTTCTCACATTCCGTGAGATGCTTGTCACTATTGTAGTTTGTTTTTCTTTATGGCTCTATTTATGGTGGTTGTCTAAATTTGAGGAGTTTTCATATTGCGAACTTGTCACTGGTGCGTTGACTTGCTGTGGTCTTTAATTAGTGATCCATTTAATTGGCTTTGGTCACATAACAGGTATATGTTCCTGCGTTTGTATGTTATGAATACTAACTTCCGTACTTTATATATCTTGTTTTCGTAACAATTACTTCTCGTGATTGACCCCCAACAACTCATTAATCAGTTCGGTATATAAAATTGCCTGCTTATTATTATTATCGGTTACCGCGCAAAGTACGTCCTGAAGAATTACATTAGTTAGTCCGAATTGCGCAATAGCTAATGATAATTTAATCAACGGTGATTTAACTGCTTCAGCAAATATTCCTTGTAAATAAATACTATAGCCGCTTTTAATCTCTCTTCCGGTACCAAATATTTATGAACAAAACTGATTCCACATCTTGAATCTATCTATCTATCTATCTATCTATATCTATCTATATCTATATATATATTAACCCTTTCCCTTTTTTCCCATTTAAACTAACCTCGATTCTCTCTAGTTTATTTAATTTCTAACCAATGACCTTATTCCTCCATTCGTACTCCGATATCCTCGCCAAAACAGCACTGTAATAGCGTCCGGCGAATTTGAAAAGTTGAAGTACTTTTTTTTCATCGAACGTCGAGAGGGAAAAGCAACTTAATCGAATGCATCGTCCTGCGAAGTAGCAGTTATTTTCTTCAATCGAATGTCGACGGAGAGAAAAGAAATGAAAAGAGAGACGGCGCGGAAAGCGACGAGGGAAGTCGTGTTCTTTGAGCTCTGTGTGAGCTGAATGCTTTTGTTATTGTGATAAAAACGTTCTGATCGGGATTTAAAAGAATAAGTCTGGATGTGGTGTGTAAACTCCAGTGAAGATAGCTGTATAGATTATTTTCCGTGTACATATGTAAATACAGTGTTGTTTTATTAAAATTGTTCCATTGTGATATTGGATTGCGTATTAATTCAACATTTATATTAGCTGTAGTGGTCGTATTGGAGGAAAGACGTCACAGCTATATATATTTTTTTGGTGGCTTGCGGTTGGATATAGGAACTAGTTAAATTAGTTCCGCGAACTCATACATACTTCTATAAATATTTTCAGAAAAGCAGTCTAGCCATTATTATGTGTTAAAAAGTGGTGCGGACTGAGAACTTTGTCGTCTAATTCTGTGACTTGTTTCTGTGCCAGCGATTATAAAAATCTATCTCGACGAATGTGATGATATTGTGTCCTTGTGTGTTAAAAAGTGGTGCGGACTGAGAACTTTGTCGTCTATTGCTGTGACTTGTTTCTGCGCCAGCGATTATAAAAATATGTCTCGACGAATGTGATGATAAGCCCTGTATAATTCAAGCATCGAACGGTAAGTCCCTATTTCTCTTTCGTGCTAAATTTTGGGAGGTTCCAGTGTTAAATTTAGTATTAATATTGTTTGCTAGGAAAATAAAAATAGGGTTTTTTTTGTTTTTGCAAGGTTCATGCATAAGAGTTATCTATTTGTTATATTTTTATATATTGTTTGGTAATTGGTTTGCTATTTTGTTCTCAAATAAATATTAAATGTAGAACTGGAGTATAGGTATTTTATGTGTAATTTGTTAGTAATTTTTATAAAGAGTAAATTGATTTTCATTGCATGTGTAATGCGGTAATGCAACTTAACTGTATAAGTTACAGTGTAAAAGTTATTGAATTAGAAAATTGAATTTACTGAAATTATTTCTTTGATTTTTTTTTATTTATAATTGATGTTCCTAGTGGAGAGGAATTTTATTTGAAATTTTCGTAGAGCATTAAAGCAAAGTGACTCAGTAAAGTAAATTAATGTACAGTTTTTTATTATGCATTATTTTTTTTTTTTTTTGATTGGGCTTTGTGAAGGGAGTTACTCAGTTTTGAAAAAAAAATCGCATCCTTGATTTTCTTTGGTAATTTAAGTGCTAATTGTGCTCGGGAAAATTACGGTTATATTTTGTATTTGTATTATTTGTAGTGAGATATTTTCTGAGTTCAAATATGGCTACTTTCTTGAATAGGCAAAATAAAAATGTATTGCTTTTGCTCGCGGCAGAGTTTGATACAGAAGTATCCGCTGACGATAAAAAAGTGCCAATAATTACGGCAATTTTGAATGCTTCTGATTATGATGAGCAAATGGCAAAAGATATGTTAGAAGGAATTATAGAGGAGAGGGAAAAATTAGCAGAACAGGAAAAATTAGATAAAATAGCGGAACAGGAAAGATTAGATAGATTAAAGCGCGAAGAGCAGGAAAGTTTAGAAAGGGAGAAAGATAGACAATTGGAATTAGAGAAGGTGAGATTACAGTACAGTGTAGATACTAGTTCTCTAGCTTCCACTGTGTCTGTGACGGCTGAAAATAAAGATAAAAAAGTGAGTTTAAAGGATTTAGTTCCAAAATTTGACCCTAAATCGATTGATATTACCATATATTTTATGATTTTTGAGAGTCAGGCCTCAAAAGAGAATTTAGAAGAATCAAAATATGTATCTCAACTTATACCTTTGTTACCTGTAGATGTAGCAGAGATTATTGTAAAAGAGCCCCTAGAAAAAAGGGATGATTATCAGCATATCAAGAGCGTTTTGTTGAAAAGGTTTAGATTAGGAGCAGGGGCCCTGAGAACAAAATTTGAGACTCATCAAAGAAAGGCGGGTGCACTTTGGTCTGAGCTTGTTTATGAGTTGAGAGGGTATTTAGAATACTGGTTAGAAACCGTGGAAGTAAATGATTTTGAATCACTCAAAGAACTTATGCTCACAGAACAGGTGAAACGTAGAGTACCTTTTGAAATTAAGGATAAATTCTTAGATGAATGGGACGAGATTAAGAAAGCGTCGTATTTAGCAGAAAAATGTGATAAATACGAAAGTGTGGGAGGGAATGTTAGGAAATCGGATAACAAAATCTGGAATAATAAACCATATTTTAGAGACAGGAATGGACAGGATAGTGCTAGAAGTATAGGTGAACAGGCAATTAAATCAGGTGGGGATGATAAAAAAGATCATGTGCGTAGAAATTCTTGGGATAAAGATAAATTTGATAGAAAAAAGCCTATTATCTGTTTCCAGTGGAATCGAGCAGGGCACATCCGACCAGATTGTCCGGATTTAAAACATAAGAGTTCTGGAGAAAATAGTTGGTCACTTGAATGTAGATGTAAGTTTAGGAGAGTGTTTTGCACCGTATTTCAAAAAGGCAGAAATTAATGGGATAGAACGAAATTATTTACGGGATACAGGATCTGGGATTGACCTTTGCGACCGTAGTTGGATTGATAATGAGGATTTAATTGTTGACGTAACGTGGATAAAACAACCGCTGGATAATGAGTGTAAATGTTTGCCATTGGCGAGAGTTACAATTAAGGGAGGTTTTGGAAAGGTGGTTACCAAGGCTGCTGTGATACCTATTAAGTTAGAACAAGGTTATTATTTGCTGGGAAATAAAACTGCTGAACTTATTGAGAAATCAAAAGATAAGCCTGTATCGGTGAATGCTGTAATAACGCGCAGTCAGAAGCGGGAACATGAAAGGGAGATATCTGCGGTTGAAGTTGAGAGTGAAATTGGTTCGGAGGCTGGATATCAGGAGGAAGTGGAGTTTAGAGAAGAGGAAGGGATAGTTATACCTGAAAAGTTGGAGATGGAGTCAGGTTTGGTAAACGTATCTGCGGAGAAATTTAAGGAAGAGCAGAAAGTTTGCCCTTCGCTTAAGGAGTTGTGGGAGAAATCCAAAAATTCTAATGATAACGAATTTTGTGTTAGAGGAGGTAAGCTTGTGCGGGTGTCGAAGTCAAGGAGAGGAGATGAGAAAGTTCAGTTATGTATGCCGGAAAATTATTGTAGAGAAGTGTTACCAATGTGTCATGAGCAGGTGTCAGGACAGTTAGGTGCGCCTAAGTCAAGGGAGACAGTCCTTAGGTGTTGCTCTTCGCCAAATGATTATCGCCATATTGAAAAGCATGTTCAAACTTTCGATAATCAAAATGTAGATAGTAATTGGCATAGGTTTAAGGTCCCTCTAAGTTTGATACCCACAATTTCGGGATGCTTTTCCATGATAAATCTGGATGCGATCGGTCTCGTCCAAACTAGCAGCAAAAAGAATAAATACTTTATTGCTTCCATTCGTCCAGCTTCTAGCTCCCCCGATGCTATTTCAGTGGACAACATGATTTCCGCATCCGTGGATGTCAATACTCGAAAGTATCCTGAATTGACAATGAAAATCGGGTGTCGATATTTTGAAAATCCAAACACAGATGGTTTTCTTAATGTCATTGGTTTGGAATTCAGTCATACTAGACTGAAGAATCCTGTTGAATGTACGATTGTGGTTTGGAAAGTTGATTGGATAGATTTTGGCTGGTCCCGTCATTTAAATGAAATGAAACTTCTTAAAGTCAAAAAGTATTGTTTCATGGTTGCAAAAAGTTGTTATACAGTTTTTCATGTTGATTTTGGAGGTACTTCTTTCTGGTATCTTATCTTACGTTGGAAGAAACTAGTTAAAGAGCGCAAGCATGATAGAGAGGATTGCTTGCCAGATAAAGAAACTGAAGGACGCAGAATGTTTTGGGGTAAGGAAAAGTTTAATCGTGATCGTTTTGAAGAGTGCTTTGATGACGAAATGAAAGTAGAGAGTTTCAATTTAAAATGTTTGCGAGAACAAAGTTTTGTGAAACCGGTTTTAGTTAAAAACAAAGATGGTCGGGGAATAAGGATGTTAAGAGCTAATTTTACTGTTAATGAAATCCGAAAGTGTGTTGGTAGGCGCAGAATTTTGGGTGGTCTGGAATTGTTTGCCTGGCCTTACATTAATGATATTCTGCTATTTTTACTTACATGGGAGTGTCGCATAAAATATACTCCTGAGATTCGGAAGCCGTTGTTAGAGGTCGGCTTAACGGTGAAGCCTACAAAGTGTAAGTTTGAACAGGATAGTGTGAGTTTTTTAGGTCATGAGGTAGGAAAGATGTCCCCCAGTGAGTACAACTGAGTAGTGGTGTTCTATAGATATTAAGTTTCAGTCAGTTTCACTCATTTACGTATATTGTGGGTTTTTTTTGTAATTGTATATATTTTATATCATTTAGTATTGTACATGTTTATATCATTTAGTATTGTTCCCTTATATCACTTGTTCAGGCATCGCACTACGTCATTTGTTGTGCTCAGATGAATATCTCATACTTTTTTTTAGTGAATTTAGTTTTCATTGTTTAAATTTAGAATTTAAAAGTAAAATTTAGGATGATGATAAGTATTTTAAAACTGAGTACGCGTGCGTTGTATGAACCTCTTGCATAGAAATTTTAAAATGTATTAGATTTTCATGTGCTTAGGTGTTGTGACCTCTCAGATTTAGTGTGTTGGGAATGAGGGGCTCAATGCCGTGTTTCAGTTCTACATTTTCATAGGTGCATGCACCGTATGAAATTTTTTTTTAGGGGGAAGGAACTGTAATAGCGTCCGGCGAAGTTGAAAAGTTGAAGTACTTTTTTTTTCATCGAACGTCGAGAGGGAAAAGCAACTTAATCGAATGCATCGTCCTGCGAAGTAGCAGTTATTTTCTTCAATCGAATGTCGACGGAGAGAAGAGAAATGAAAAGAGAGACGGCGCGGAAAGCGACGAGGGAAGTCGTGTTCTTTGAGCTCTGTGTGAGCTGAATGCTTTTGTTATTGTGATAAAAACGTTCTGATCGGGATTTAAAAGAATAAGTCTGGATGTGGTGTGTAAACTCCAGTGAAGATAGCTGTATAGATTATTTTCCGTGTACATATGTAAATACAGTGTTGTTTTATTAAAATTGTTCCATTGTGATATTGGATTGCGTATTAATTCAACATTTATATTAGCTGTAGTGGTCGTATTGGAGGAGAGACGTCACAGCACCTTTAGGTAACTCTTTATTTTTCACGGAAAAACTTACTTACACGCGCTTTTATTTCTCTCCATTTATTAGTATTATTATTTCTCCCATTATTCACATTATTAAAAAACGTTGGTAATGTCCTCTTACACCACATTTGAAGCATTTGTGAGTTGAGTCGTCATTAGATTTCTTAGAATCCGATTTTCTAACTGAAAAATAATTAATCTCATTACTTCCGTTTTATCCCCAATTACCACTACATTTACTATATTATTTTCAATCTTCATTCTTCATTATTTACATATATCTGTCTTTACCCTTAAACTTGTATAAGACTTTTCTTAGCGTCAAAATAATTGTCACATTCTTTAGCACTTTTGGAAGCTTATAACCAATTACTCTGCTTAATTCCAATATATACAGTGGTTTCCTCATCTAATGCATTCAACAACTTATTAGTAACAATTAAATTTTTAACCTTTTTCTTACGAGTCCGCAACCGTAATCTTACAGTAATTTTTCCATGTTGCTATCAAATGCGATACGAATAAAACATGAGTTTTATTTTGGTTCGTTCTAGACTTCTTAAATTTTTTAAACATGCCTAGTGTGTCTGTTCAATTCCTTTAATTCCTAATAACTCTCAATTTGTTTCTTAGTGGTATAAATTAACAAATTATCCGCTAAATTTCCTAACATTATAATAGAATTTCAGCCTGCTATATTTCAGGAATATTTTTAGATTTGAAAATCCTTTCTAAACTTTAAAACAACAAATTAAATCCCTCGCTAACTTCTGTTACTTCTATAGACAGAATTTTAAAGCTTTTGATCATTTTATATATGCTACTTTCATTATTAGGTTCCCTAACCCCAATAGAGTGATTTGCCTATGCTTGAATCTTTTAACTCTCCAACTCTAATCCATATTTCATTTTTAACTTTTTAACCATTTTTCCCCTACAAACCTTTCCCAATTTGCACTTTCTTCTCTTTCTAATTTTTCCCACTCAGTATTTTCTTCTTTGTCTAACTATTTCCCCTCTAACTTTTCAGCTTCTATCTTTTCCTGATTTTCTAAATCACGCTTTTCCCGTTCTAATTGTAACGTAACAATACTGTTAGATAATTTCATAATAACCCTTTCTTCATAGTCTTCAAATAACAAAGTTAAGTAATTTCGATTTCGTTACTATGTAATACAATTTAAACAATAATACTGATACCTTGCAAATTGTATAAAATGACTCATGCCTACAATTAAGTAGAGATGCCCATATAAAACAATTAGCATAACACCGCACACATAAATTCCTAAATTTAACCACAATAAAATATTTAATTTTCAATACCCTTGCAGATGTAAATGTTATCGTAACATGTAAATGGTCTGTACATAAATCCTTAATACATAAACATTCAACTGAGTTCTAAAGGATTTGTTTTTATGAGTGCTCTACCTTCAATCTGTCTCTCTCTCTCACTATATATATATATATATATATATATATAGAAAATAGTATGTAAGAAGGCATATATACCAGAAACCGAAAAATTCAGTGTCAAATCGCACCTGCGGATTATGCACCTTCGTGAGTTATATGATGGATATATAGTTCACTACCATTTTATTACGTAGTAAAATCATTATGTACAGTCTTGAAAAAAAAAGTTAACCCCTCCTAATAACTTTACAACAAATTATCGTAGAAGAAAGTTACAGGTACGAAAGAATTGGAAATAATGTCTACTTTTAAATGATGTATAGAAGACTTACTTCGAGGGGTATCTACATATCAAAAACAAACCAAACTTTATTTTCTTCAATAGCAATACCCAAGTTTGACTCAATAAATAAATTCTATACAGTTCAATTAGCCTAAAATGCTACTTTTCATGAAATCGTATGATTATTTTCTAAGGAATTAAATACTTTAAAATGATCCTGTTTTAGGGGCTGTATCCAAATTGAACTTCTGTACTCGATTTTCGAAATGCCACATAATGACTATGTAAATTCAATTAATGCAATATTTCTTGACAATAAGACCATTTCCCTCGCTTATTTTTTTTTCTACAATTGTCAGCCTAAATATTTCAACAAAATGTCTAAAATATATACATGTTTTCGAATTATGCATTTCTGCACTTCATAGACGACCTCTTAAACCACCATTTTGACTTTTTTTAATGATATATCCAAAACTACTTGAAAGAAAATTTTGAAATTTAGTATTCGGAAAAAGCAGCACATAAGAAATATAAATCTATTAAAAAATTACAGGTTTAATTCATATTTTTTTCGAATATTGGTTTCATATATCCTAATTCCTAAGAAATAAGAAAAAATATATATTTTTTTAATTACACATTTAATGTACTTATGTTTAGGTTTTTTAGTACTATAATCAAAGACAAAATTATCACATTAGGATTATAATTTCAGGAGTTATTATTAAAATATTAAAATGTAATTAAACATTAGAAGCTCTAAATTTTGAAAGCTTATAATTCAAAAACTTATCATTCAAATGAATAGAAATGTTTCTGGATTTATTGTGAGCCGCATATTTAAAATATATTGCCAATATTGGATGTTGCCACTGAAAAAAAAGTTTCGTCTGGATTTGAGTTTTAGATGGCTCCCTAAGCAAAATCATCAATCATCATGCAAGCTACATCATTTAAAAGTAAAATTTATTTCCAATCAATTGGTAACAATAGCTTTCTTTTATTACAATTAGTTGCAGAGTTGGTAGCTGTGTTTACTTTATTTTTCCACGACTGTACAATATATTATATATTGTTAATTGCATTACTTATTAACTTTGAAAGCAAAATATATATTCTGCTTTATTACACATTCCATATTCCTTGAAATAAATATGTAAGTTTTTTCCAGATTCCAGATTCTTAATAATTCCTTTTTTAAAAACATATAAAATTTCGTTTATCCAAAATGTAAAATAGAATATAAACACTTTGAACTAATTGCTTTTTCTAGAACACATAAGACGTGATGTTGTTTCGTTATGGAAAAAAATGCTGCACAAACAATCATTTTTCTAATAGTTTTCATTTATTTTTTGCAAGTATTCTAAGTTTTCTTTTGATATTCTTTTGATGCAAGTTTACAGAACCTGGTGAGAAATATGCAAATGAGTGGGAAGATATATCTCAGAGAGAACGTAAAGACAAAAGTATAATTTACATTTTTTATGTTTGTACATTATCTTATTTCAAAAATTTTATATAAAGTAAAAAATAAATCTGTTCTTTCTTTTGTTAGTTATAAATTTGAAAATGAATTGAAAAAAAAATGAAGTAATGCTGGAGCGAAAATAATATAAAAAATTTATTGTACATGTCTTTGTTAACAATGTTCAATTGAATTTACTGCATTGTTCTAAAATATATAAGGAATTTATTTTTTTTTCTAATTTTAATATATTTAAAGGATGGAAGATTTAAAAACTGAAATAAAAGAAATATAATAATAGTTTCAATTTTTTTAATAGTTACGCATTCTTTTAACTAATATAATTAAAGAAAAATCTTTAAATGTTATGTATATTTTTTTAATTTTACTTAAAAAAAAAAAGAATCAAATTTATTGCTTTGAAGAGAAGCCAAAAAAAAATGTCTTTATAGTATTTTCTAGAAGAAATTAAAAGAAGTGTGTGTAGTTTTTTCGGAAGAAAGCTCAAAATTCTCTTTGACTTTCCTTATATGATTATTTGGAGCATTGTGTATTGGTTTCCAAAAGTAAATATTAATTTCTTATTAAAAATGTTTTATTTTTTCATTATCGCCAGTGTACCTTTTATTAATTCATTATGAATTGTATCTAAAAATCTCTAATTTAACTTCATTTTAGCACTGTTTCAGAATAATATCTTGTCCTTTATTATTTTATAAAGATACATTTTAAACTTCAAAACATCTAATTTACTTTTTTAAATGATCAAGTGAAGCCAGGATGTTTTATAATATATTTATATATACTTTTGAAGATATTTTATCAATTTAATTTGCAATGCATTAAAAAATGAAACAATCACTCTTTAGTGTCTGCAATACAATAGTTATAGGTGCGAGACCAAAACATCATGTGTTCAAACCGCATTTTAATTTTAATGGCACTTTGCATAATTTCCTAAACACATGCTCAATATAAGTGTTACATTCTACGTTATTTTAAATATGAGACTTCTAAGAATTTAAGATATATCGAGGATTCAGAAATTCTAACTAGTTAGGACTTTCTAGTTAAACACGAATTGATGTGATTCTGCTATTGTAATTTTTTAAATATCAGAAAGGGTAGCTGTATACAGCGATACTCTGTTGGCTCATTAATTTTATGTTTAATAATAATATTTATATTTACTTTATGTATATTTAATTTATATATGCTTTATATACTTTATTCATATATAATTTATTAAATATTATGTCATTTCACGATTCGATCGTATCTGCGGATGCGTTTAACACTATTATTTCAACAATGTCATATTTCATGAATTATTACACAGGACATGATATTTTATATTATATTCATTCTATAAATTTTTATTTAAATTTAGCTTTACATAATACCCGGAATCCAAGAGGAAATTTTTATTTATTTGTTTTATTTCATTTTATTTTATTTTATTTTATTTATTTATTTATTTATTTATTTATTTGCATTGTACTCAGACTATATAGCTCGAAGATTCAGGAAACGCCTTAGAACTCACATTAAGCACGGTTTCACACAATTATGTTTATGCATAATTCGCTATTGCAATGTTTTATAGGAACAAAAATATTCTTTTTAAGGAGGCTATATTCACCCGATAGTCCGTTGCGACAATAGTTTTGTGATTGATTTTGACATCAACGGTTTTTAAGTTTTTAAAGAACAGTTCATTTTCTAAGGGAATATTTTATTAAATTTTTATGCACCGTTTTAGTAAACATTTTTTTTTTAAATTTTAGTTATTTTAATGCAAGGTGATTGTGTCATTCCACTCTGAGCTCCTTCTGAGTTTTACGTTTTTCAATTAAGTAGTTTTGCGCTTTATTTTATAAATATTGTGCCATTTTAATATCCAAATGTATCTATGAGGGAATTTTAAAATTTAATTTCATTATAATCATACTTCATCTCGTTTTACAATATACATTATCTGATTTTAATTCATTTGATAATTTTTTATGGCACTTTATATAAAATCATAAATACATGCTTTATTTATTTTGTCCTTTTTTACATTATATATGACACTTGTAATCATATAAGACAACTCGAAGATTCATGAAACGTAATTGCACATTCTATGAAGGGTTCCGCCATCGTACCTTGATCGCTTGCTCTCTCATTAATTTAAAGATTTTATTTCTCAAATATTGTGTATATCTACGATTGCGCTTTACACTGTAAATTCAATAACATCATATTTCATCAAATATCTCAATGTACAGGAAATTTTATCTTCTTTTAATTGATTTGACATTTTTTATATTAATGCAATTTACAAAGTATATGAAATCCAATTCCAATTTATGTATTATTTTTATGCGTTTAATGCGAGCCCTTTAAAACATCTGGAAGATACCGGTGGTGCATTTCTTTAGAAATCGCGTTAAACTATATTTTACATCATCATATTCATACAGTTTTTGTTATTGTTAATTTTTCTAAGATAACCCCCCCCCCCCCACACACACACACACACACACAAAAAAAAAAAAAAAAACACTGGTCGTTGTCTTATTAATTTTGCTTTCGTTATTTTAGAATGCTGTCATTTCAGGAACCCCGTGTATTTTCGGGAGGGACGGGTTAGGTGTAATATAAATTATACCCTATTTCATCAAGCGCATCATTAGACATGAGATTTTATCTTATCCAGTTAACAAAACTTACTTACAATTCAATCATGAAACATCTGAAAGTGACTAAAGTTTCGTGAGACAAATATTTAACATCCTCAAATCTACAAACACCTTTTATGAGATATTTGAAAATCTGAAGTTCATAATTTTAGCTTAGAAGGGAACAACATGGTAATCATTCTATTACATTTAAGAGAGTTCTTATCCAAATTGATCGTTATTTACTTCGGTAGAAATATCACACCAAAATCACAAGAAAATAGGCTTTTGTTAATAACATCGCTATGATTTCAGTTTATGTTTAAATAAAATAGGATTATTTAATTTGTTCTTCTGATACACTGTCAAAAAAATTCGTCTTTATATACTTAATTATTTGCCATTTTGAAACAAATAATTTCCATACTCTATGAAAACTTGCTTTTTCCGTTAATTTTTCCCAAATATCTGACAAAGAGGGAAAATTCAGTTTAATCCTTTCACGCATGGGTATTGGCTGTATTAATAATAAACTCCGAATTTATTATTAAAATGAAAAACCGAAAATTCAATAAATAAAAATTTCTAATTTATATAGAAACAGACAAAGACAAATAATGCTTTTCAAGAGTATAAAAAAATATTCGCATGTTAAATATATTCTGAACTAACACAGTTAAAAACATATAGAAATTCAATCAAGTCAAAAATATTGGTTTTATTCAAAAAAGCTAACATTTCTTCTCGAATTTAATTAAAAATATAATATTCATATTTTACATCTGACAACCAAATTAAGTATTATTAATAATATGTCTAATATGTAATAAATTTTATCCTCTATTGTTCTAGAAATGTTAAAACACCAACCATTATTTAATAACGACGAAATGTCCCTGCAATTAAGTTTGAATTTCCGAGTTTTCTGAATAAGAAATTTAACAAGTCTTAGCAATCTCCATTTCAAGAAAAGCAGATCTTTATTTTAAACTGGTCCGTGTGGTTATGATATTCGATTCGAAACGCGATGTGCCAGGTTCAAAGCCATGGACATCCGTGGAATAATGAGACAAGTATTGTCATATTACGGAAATTTTTTGACCTAGAATAGGAATTTCTTCAATTGACGGATATTTCTTTCCTTGTCAAGGAGAAAAAATTAACCGGACATCCTTAAATTATCGGATATAATTCGGTAGCAGCCCTGCCATGAATATTTCCGTGAGATGAAGAAAGTAGTTATGAGAATGTATACTACACATAGTTAAATGGAAAAAATTTAAAATCAAAACAAAGAAGTGTGTATTTTTTTAAAATTGTAAAAGTGATAAAGAAAAATGCGATCTTTTCATGAACATCTGCATCAAAACATTTCAGACAACTGCGAGTGTATGAAAAAGGTATTTATAAAATTTCAAATCGAATTAATTAATTTTAAACTTTTATAGCTAAAAATTATAATCCATAATTTTGCATTTAAAATCATTATTAAAATGCGCCATTTTCATTTTACTGAATTATAAAATATGAATATTTCTTTATTTAAGACGATCACCACTCTTCAATACTTTAATATTTTACAAGTTGAAATGCTACAATGCCTTACTTCTGCCAAATTTACAAAGTCAATACTTCTGTTCATCTTCTATTAGAAATCTTCTGAATTTGCACAGTGCAAATGGACAGTAATGAAAGTTTTTTATATGTTAAGAAGGAATGAATCAATTTAAATTTTAACACTAATCCCAATATATTTATCAAATAGCAAGGTAGTGGAATGCTTTTTATAACTGTTTTCGGGATATATGCACACACACACACACAAAGAGCCAAAATTTCCGACTCTACTGCAAGTCTTCACTTGACGTTTCCATAATTATGCTATTAATTTTACCTTCTAGTACAGCAATTTGAATGTTTTAAAAAATATTAGTTATTTATATTATGTCGTATTTCTCTATGATATTTAATAAACGTATAATCTACTCAAATGTTTAACTAAAATGCAATTTTCGTAAAAACTAGGTAATTAAAGAAATCAGAATTCTGCATATCAATAATGAAAAAAAAGAGGCAATCAAAACGGATAATATAATACTTTTTCATCCGTATTGTCCATATATTATTAATAATTCATGAAACAAACAATTTGTTCATTTTTTACTTTCCTTTATCACTTCATGATGTAAAATATTTCATTAAATTTAAATTGATATACAATTTAGCACATTAACAAAACAAAGAATTGTCAATTTATCGAAAATAATTTCACAATGGAATTAGTGTGATATTGAATATTCTTCAGTGTAATTAATATTTATGAGGAAATTTAAAAGACAGATGAGTGGAATTAACATGCATTTATGCATTTATATTTTCAATAAAAAAGCAAACATTTCAATGAGTCTACTTAAACAATAAGAGTTGTTTTTATTTTTGTTTCTTATAAAATAAATAGATTTGAAAATAAATTAATGAAAAATGCAAAGAGTCTAATTTTATTTTATAAAAACTGTTATAGAACATATTTTATAATACACAGTTTATGATTTTATTAATTTAATTTCTTTGTATTAAATCGATTTCCTAAGTAACCTTCTTTTTACCATCCCATTACTAATATGTCATATATGTTTCAATTTGTAACTTTAAAAAATCACCGTCTGCTTTCTACCCTTGTTGTGTGTCTGCGAAAAGCATTGGAAGTCGCTGCAAGCAGTAAAATCGTGCCATTTGGTGATGTTTATTATGACTTTATTATAATGTCTTTCATAATTAAAACAATTAACCTAAGAAGACATTTTTAGACATCACGTGCGATAAACATTTTTAGACATTACGGATAGATAGGGAAACAAACACTCATACACACATTCTAAAACAAACGTACATGTGTACGTTTATTAGCTATGAAATGTTAATAAAATTATATAAATGATTTTTTTGTTGAAAATATGATATGCAATTAATAGTTTAATTATTTAAACTGATACAATGTTCTACGACCTTTCCCTAATTTGAATGATTACCGACAATGGTGGAAGCAGTTGTTTTACCATAAATTCAATGACAAAACTAAAATACTAAGATTACAATAATTCTGGAATATGTGAAAGATATTTTTAATTTTTATTATTTTCGCGCATAACATTCGTAAATATGAACCGATTTTGAATTTTTTTTTTGCTTGAAAGTGTAAGTCCCCCTTGTGGTCCCATTCCAATTTCATCAAAATCTGATGATTAGAACAATTTTTTTTTAGTAAAAACTTTAAAATTCAAATCCTTTTTGAAGCAGTCGCGTTTATCTTTCATTATGTTACACTTAAGCCGGGAACCCACATGCGGAAAAATACGACAGAATCGGATAGCGGAACGGCAAATTGACCCCATATTTGCCGCGTACAAATGCGAAAACGCAGCGGAATTGTAGTTAAACATGTTTTAACTTTTTCCGTTTTCCGCGACGGCATCTGTAGAAATCAAACAATGTAGGTTTGTCAAAGACATGCGCAGTAGTTAACGCAGAAGCGCCAGCGAAAAAAGCAAGCGCGATTCTCATTTCCAAGTTGGAAATTTGGCGTAGCGGAAAATTTGCCGCTGCAGATTTCCGCCTATATTTTTCCGCATGTGGGTTCCCTGCTTTACGGAGATAGGAGACCTTTTCAAAATGCGAAAATTTAGCTGGAAAAGGGATCCAGATAAGTCTATTTCGCTGTTAGCGAAATGAGATTGGCTAATCACAAGCCTGCAGCTTTGCGAACTCTTCGCTGATTGCAAAAATGCAGGCTTTTGATCGGTCGATCTCGTTTCGCTGAGAGCGAAAAATCTATCTGAATCCCGGAGAAGTTCTGTCATCCACCAAACTGGAAGTATAGAGACTAGATTATATAGTGTAGAAATCGGCTATCCCTATGATACCTAAAAAATACTAAAATATTGTATCCTTTAAATGCGTAACGATGCAGTTGTAATATAAAGATCTCAGCAACACTTGCAGGATATTTTCTAAAACTGCATGAATATTGCTAGTCTATACAATGTAATACGAAAATCCCGCAGATGTCGCTGCGATCGACTCTTTGGATTTCAGCAGTATCGTCGCACATTTAAGGGATACAAATTTTTAGCATTGTTTGGATAGCATATTTCCACACTATGTGTTCTAGACACTATACCGGAAGGCCCGTATAGATACAAACCGAAATCGGAAGAAGGTGTCGAAAAGTTGAAAATCAACCTTCAGCGTTCCTGGTGTATCAAACCCCACCAGTGGCCGAGAGGTTCTGCTCTCGAAGCTAGTAGACAGGAGATGCTGGGTTCGAACCATAACGCACCCGTCGTCCTAATCGTTCGGAGTTTTCGTGGTTTTCTTCGAGCCATGTCTTTCCATGCGTAAGTACAGGTTAGGTTCCTTTAGAAAGACCCCCACGAAGGGCACTGCCCGTTCAGGGCCTATATCCCTCTTGTTGATAATTGGCCGTCAAAGATCAACCCAACCCAACCCTGATGTATCTTAGCACAAGTACAGCGCATAGATTAAATAATGTAGAAATCTAATATCCAAACAGCGCTAAAAAATTATCCCTTAAATGTGCAATGATGTTGAAATCGAATGAGCCGATCGCAGCGATATCTTCGTTATTTTCAAATACCAATGTAAACAGTGTACTATAACAGTGTCCAGTAGACAAAATGGTCTTATAGTTTTAGAAAATATCCTCAGATGTCGCTGCGATTGACTCTTTGGATTTCAGCATCGTTTGACACTTAAGGAATACAATGTTTTAGTACTCTTATAAATACTACTGCGATAGCCGATTTCCGCACTATATATTCTAGACGCTTTAGCACAAGTGGCTGAGTTTGGGGTGCCTGTTGTGTTGAAGTCACTATGTGCCTTCTTATGTCAATACACAGTAGATTGCATTGCTATGTGTTGCGACACTTTACATTCATATTACGTTGCGAATTAGATTTCAGAATGATTTCAGATTTTCTTCAGGTAGGATTCCTCTGTAGGAAAGTAGAGTTCCACGGAGATATTTGATTGGTTGAGACGAATCTAGACAAGAGCGATTTTAAATTTTTGTTTTTTTTCTTCATCGTGAAGCATTTTTCTTCCTTTCTTTCTTTCTTTTTTTTTATTTTATTTTATTTTATTTTATTTTTTTTTTTTTTGTCATCAAAATCCATTTTTTTTTTTGTTAGCACGAAGCATCTTCGAGAACCTTCCATTACCTTCACGCTTCTTAAGATCTCTCATTCATATATGTTCTGGTATAGAAAATGTCCAAAATTGCTATAGTTTGGACAAAAGCATTTGTCAAAGCGCAATCTGAGCATCGAATGTTGCCTCTCATATAGAGGCAGGTTATCAGATTCGGACTGAAACATCCAAACATCATCCCTCATTTCCCGAGATTAACGAAAAAAAAAAAAACAGGCTACCGTGGTGCATTCCGCGAGACATTTTTTACAGACAGCTAGAGTGACATGATACTCTTTTCGTACAACTGCATTGGTGCATCCGAACGTCACGTGACTGCAGCGGTGTGTAAAAAAAAGATACGCGTAAAGAACCGCGGTACCCCGTCTTTTTCGTTAGCCTCGTCATGTGAGATACTGTTACTGCTTTTATGGATATTAGATAGCTGAAGTTTATTTACTGAAGTTTGCCAATGTTTTAGCTAACAATTTTCTTCTTAGATTTTTTTTTTCAGAAGGATAATACTTTTGACTACACATAACAAAGTTACAGCGCCTAGAAGATACAGTGTGGAAAACGGTTATTCCTATAATGCTTTAAAAAGTGCTAAAAACTTGTATCCCATAAATCTCCAACAATGCTCAGCGGCAATATGCTGATATGAGCGCCATCTCGTAACTCTTTTCAATATAAACACTGTGTTTTCAAAAATTATAGAATGTTAGATATCGGAAACTATAAATATAAGATATTTTGGTCTGTTATAAGCTAATTTAGTTAAGGAATGACGTGAAATAGGTTAAAGAGTCTCTTTTAGAATGATTATCGTTTTTTAATCACTACGATGGCGCTACGATCAACATCTTGTTATTCAGCATCGTTGTACATTTATGGGATTCAATTTTTTAGCACTATTTTGTAGCCGTTTTCCACACTGTATTTTCCAGGCGCTGTAACAAAGGACTGTGCACTGACGAATAGAATAACTTTGCTGTGCACTGACACATGGAAGAATTTAGCCGCCCTCTGATGTGTAATGGCACATTAGTGGTGGATTGTGAGCTTTTCAACAACCAATTCCGATGTCCGTATATATCAGTGTTAAAAATCTGCAACTTTTGTTGCATTGTCATTCCATTGCTTTTATAGAAAATCTCTATTCTGACCAATGATAATTCTCCATAATATCATCAAGAAATCGTTTTCTATAAAAGCGATGGTGTGACCATGCAGCAAAAACTACAAATTTTAACAGATTTGGATATCAGATTTGGATTTTAAGGTTTGATGGATGTAATAACTTTCCGAAGTACATGATCTTTCCAAAGTGTAAAATAAGTGGACAAGATCTCGCATCCACCAAACTCGAAGCCCATATAGATACCACCCAGCTTCGAAAGTAGATGTCGAAAACCTGAAAATGCATCAGTAAAATTCCTTCATATATCAGAGCACTAGTGCCTGTGTACGAAGGTGCCTATTGTGCCTCAGACTAAAAGTCCCTCCATTTGTCAGTGCAAGCAAAGTCCATTGCCATGTGTAGAGACAATGGTCGTGATCGAGATAGATTTTTCGCTGTTAGCGAAACTGTTTGCAAATATGGAGGCATCTGATTGGTCAATCTCGTTTCGCTAACAGCGAAAAATGTATCTGGATCCCTGCATTGTTTTTTATCCATATTTGGTTGTCAGAATGACTGCAGATTTTTTTTCTGATAAGTGTCTCCGATATGAAAGTGACGACATATTGAGGATTATATTTGATTAGATGAGATGATTCTGGACTGAAGCGAATCGCCAAGCATCTTGGTGAGCCAGTCATTACGACCAAGCTTGTTAACTTCTGTCACTCGTATAATCGAATTCGTTCAGATAACTATCGACGAGTTATACGGCACCTAGATGATATAGCGCGGAAACCGACTAATCCTATAAAGCTTTATAAAGTGTTAAAAAAATTGTAACCCATAAATGGCTAACGATGCTGAAAGACAAATATTGATCGCAGCGACATCTGCTAGTTACACACAGGCCGAAACGCTATCTCAATTGAATACTTACACAATGTTTACGTTTGAACTACCATGTGTCTCTGCGATCACCCTTTTCTGTTCTGCATCATTCTACATTTCTGGGATACAATTTTTAACACTTTTTGATTGACTGATTTTTACACTATATCATCTAGACGTCATGGTTATGCAATAGAAAATGCCTAGGTTTGCTGTAGTTTGGCCAAAAGCATCTCTCAAAGCACATTACCGCGTTCTGTTGTGTAACTTTATTGATGGATTGCCAGCTTTCCGATGTACGTAGACATCGATGTGGACCTTAAAGTTTACTGGATGTGGTAACTTTCTGAAGTGCGAGATCTTGTCCAGAAAAGATACCGCATTCAGAAAAATCCAAATATCTAAAACGATGCTAACCGACATGGGAAGAGGTTATCAAGAGGCTTACAATCCAATGGTACAGCGTTTAGAATACATAGTGTGGAAATATGCTTTCCAAAAATGCTAAAAAATTGTATCCCTTAAATGTGCGACGATACTGCTGAAATTGAAAGAGTCGATCGTAGCAACATCTGTGGGATTTTCATATTACATTGTATAGACCAAAGACTTTAAATTACATTCACCGGCACACATGACCGGCAAACTGTCAGTTTAACTGAGGATTTCTGATCACAGCTGTTGTACGGCAGTATATATGTTTTATATTTTAATTTGCCTAAGAAAATGCTTTTATCAGCGTATTTTTCATTGCGGATCATTAAGTATAAGTCTACACTATTTCATTTAGGACTTAAAAAAAAAAAATATACCTTATTATTCATCATTTTTTTTTGGTTTTTTTCTTATAGCAAGTAAGTATTTCCTCCAAGGATAAAAATATAGTGTTACTTTCGTTAATATGCACTTTTTTAATTACCTTTTTGCATAAAAATTAGTTTTAAAAAAGTAGATTTCTTTACAAGTAATTTAAAATTTTGTAAATTACTATATTATGTTACAGTTGCTACCTTTAATCTAAACTTCTCTACCAGTTACTTTTGTAAGTCAAACATAAAAAAAAGGCGGAATTATAATCTTTAGAAAGTATTTTAATAGCTGTTTCCATATAAATTTCGCCTTTATTTAGGTTTATAAGGCATGTTAAAATTATATACTCTTTTTCAAACATACCATCCATAAAATAATTAATAAATCGCCTTATTTAACTTTATTTCTGAAAATTCAATATTTATAACGCATATTTAGATATAAAAAATAGCTTCATGTAAAACAATATACCATAAACTTCATATATATTGATAAAAAATAATAAGCTCATTCTAGCCATGGCACTTAATGGTAAATAACCACAGTTGATGTACAAACCTCGCGGTTCAAGTGTTTCAATTTACTTCAGATGGCTGACATGATTTCGCATGCTTTTGAATGGGAATTGCCGGTCTATGTAACTGAAAAGTCTTTGGTATAGACTATCAATATCTTGCATTTTTAGAAAATATCCTGCAGGTGTCGCTGTGATCTGTATATTGCAGCAGCATCGATGCAAATTTAAGGGATACGATATTTTAGCGCTTTTTTAATTATTACAGGGATAGTCGATTTACACACTATGTATTCTAGTCACAATGCCAATAGCAAAGTGAAGTCTGTGGTAAAGGATTCGTTTTGTTGTGGTTTGTTTTTCTTTCCTAAAAAATTCGGATATTAGTAAGTAGATGAGAATATCTAAATAAAACTGAAGGTTTTACGTGATGGAGTACGAATGCGCGAACAACACAATAAATACAATTTCAGAAGATTAAAAATAATACTTGTAAACAGAACATTAAGTTTTGTCAAAAAAAAGAATATTTGACTTTTTTTTTCATTTGCTAGAAGCGACTATTTTCTAAAAAAATATCCTGGGAGCTGCTCTGTTGCTTAGCACCGGGAACAACTTTGGGGACAACTTTAGCGAACGCATTGCACAATATATGGTCGGAACGAATTTTCGGAAACAGCGATATCAATGACGAGGAAGAATTTCCAGGCTTTCAAATTTGCCATGAAAGACGTCAATTTATGAGCTGACTGAACACGCAAAGACTGAAAATGCATTAAGTGTCGAAAATAGGGATATAGACAACGAACAATTTAACGGACAGCGAGATCATTGATGCTGTGCTAAATAGAACTACCGATAACGCAAGTAGCAGATCAGAAGACGAGGATAAACAGCCGGCAGAAGAAAAGGTGTCACAAGAAAAATGCATACATTTGATTGGGGAATTAATATACGCTTTAGAGGAACAAGACTGTATTTCCGAAATAGACATTCTTCATTTGTATATATATATATATGCATCCTAAAGTCTTGCTAAAAGAACGGGTGTGTATTGATGAATTGAAACGAAGGAAATTTGCAGGCTTGGAACTCTAGTATTTGACATTGGCTTTGGAAGAAAAAATATCTGTTTATTGTTGACGGGTGAGGAACATTATACAGGTATTACTGTTTTTCATGTTTTGAGAAATTTTATTTTGCAGGCTTGGGGGGGGGGGGGCACGTTTCTTCTGCATTCATGCATGCCAAGTTAATTTCTTTTGTTTATATTTTAAAGGCAGTTTTTTAAGTATTTTTCTAAAAGACTTTTTATTAAAGCTTTTTTGTTTTTGTATGATAATTTAGTATTATGCTTTATTGTTTTAATTTGGGTTATATTAGTTTTTTATGATATTTGGATAATAAAATGACAATGGTTTTTCAGTATTGAATGCTGGATGGACGTGTGTTCAGAAACCTGCAAATTTTAAAAGGGGGGGGGGGTGGAGTTAGTTTTTTGTCTGTCCTCCCACTGAAGAAGAACGGGCTATTTCTGTTTTTTACCTGTCTTTCTTGTTTTTTATGTATTTTATAGTTAAAAGTTTTTGCAGATATACACTTTCCTTTTGGAGTTATGGTGTTTTGGCATTTTGAAATGGTGAAGTATGTTTTATTGCATTTGATATGTGCTGCTGTATCGCCATTCATTCGATAATTTTTCATTAATTTTGAAATAATATATATATGGTAAAGAGTGGCCAAAAAAAAAAGAAGCAAACAAAGTTGGCATCGATGTTTCCGAAATTACAAGATAAGAATAAGAAATATTTTCACTCTTTATGTGATTTTTATTTTTATTTTTTTTTTTGTAACATAGAAAATATATATATATATTTTTTTAATTTAATTTTCTCTTTTTCTTACATAATTATCACTCAATAATGATAACTTAAAATATGTCTAAAGGCACCATTAATAATATAGAACTACTTTTGATATTCCTTCAAAAATCCGGCATAGCCTCAGTCCCGATGATACCGGATTTTTGAAGTTATACTGTACAATATATTTAGAATTGCGAAAATACTTTACAAATATCTTGTAATCCCTTCACTTGTGAAAAACAAGAATGAAAAAACACACCTTCAGCACATATTATGAAACCCTTTCCAAAATATTGAGAATACTGGAATAAAAGTTCACAGTTTATTAAGTTTGAAGATGATGGTTAAAAAACAATTTCGAAAACGCATAACACATTGCCAAACCTGCATATGACCTATATATTTCTATGTATACTTATGTTATGCTAAAAGGGAGTTCAATTACGCATAGCACAGTTGAAAATTCCCATTCAATAAATTACCAAAAAGTAACAAATTTACTCGAGAATTTTTGTGCAGCCTTTTATAGGATCTAAAGATTTTATAAACAATAATTAATATGGAAAAAAATGGTTACATTTAAAAACGCGTACCACAACGAAAAACGTACTTCCAGCGATTATTGATCGAAGACAATACTGTTTCCATATTCTTTTGTGGTTCCCTGTAAATAAATGATATATTCTTTGCACCCTATTTTGTACAGTCAGCGCTTTGTAGTGCACCTCAATGGCATACATATAAGTTTCAATATCCTTAAAATAACATAATATCATCATTCAAATACACCGCCGAAAATTTATCCTCGTAGACCAAATTTCGTGACAACCTGACTATAATTACGTGAGGTAGTACACTGGCAGACAGACGATAGACAAATGAGCAGGCGGACAGACCATCGGACCGACAAGTAACCTAATGATTGGTGTTAAAAAAGAAGTAAATTTGTAAAATAGAACGATTAATCTAAAACTTTATAATTATTTCTAACTTTCTAGCGTTGTTTGCTTTACCGAAGCATTTTTTTTTTATCACCTACGTGAAAAATGTGACATCTAAATGAAAATCGTTTTTTTTTTTCAATTGTTGATTCTTATTTAATATTTCAATTCACAAATAATAATATTTTGATTGAATATGTTAAAATCTTACATAGAAGCGAAAATGTTTACGATGCAAAGATATTTATGAAACAAATTTCCTAGAATAGAAAAAAATAAATAAATAATAGTAATCATTTTGGATGTTGAAAATGCTGCCTGTTAGTATTTTATGCGGTTTTAAATAATGCAGACATGCTTGTAATACGGAAGCATACTATCATAAAACATTTCTTAAATTGGCTTGCTTTGAAACTTCTCTAAAATGTTCGATACTTAAGAAATCACAAGAGCTGGGGTATAAAAAAGTATAAAAATAGAAGAGATAGAAAATGCTTTAAAAAAAAATAGTATTTAAAAATGGTCAAAACCACATGTTTCGCTGTAATATATAAATGTGTTTTTCAAATGCATCTGATATGTCATTGCTTGGAATAAATATAAACTGCACAGCGACTGAATTTTTTTATTTCGATATGAAATAAAATATGGGTCTGTCAAATCAAGATGTTAAAGTTCTTCAAAAAGAAAAAAAAGAATCGGTAAAGAATTCTTTTGAAAAATAATGTTCCATTTTTATTAAAATATTTGTATTATAACTCTGAAAGACATGCATGTATTAAGTCTAGTTTACTTAAGATTTCCGGTAAAATAATTAATTGCAAACACAAGAACATACTCATAGTTTCAATAACATACGTTCGTGGAAAAAAAGTAAACACCTCTTACTAACCCTGCAAAAAATATCGTAGAAGGAAGTTACTTGTAAAGGAAGTTACTTGTACCACACTATTGGTAATAATGTCTACTTTAAAAAGGTGTAAATAAAATTTGCTTAAGGAGCCATCTGCATATTAGAACGAAACATAACTTTGTCTTTTAAAATAGAAGTACACAATTCTGACAGCATAAATGAATTTTACACTTTTCAATTAGCCTAAAAACTATTTTTTTATGCAATTCGTACAATACATTTCCGAGAAATTAATTATTTCGAAATAAGTGTGTTTTAGGAACTGTATCGAAACTGAAGTTCGCAACTTGATTGTTGACCGAGAGAGCCCCCTTCTTGATCCAGACTCCTTAAGCGCTACACAAAAAGTCATTGAAGACTGCTAGATTACACGATATCATGAGAAATTTCAAAATATCTAGTCACTACTATCATAGGCGGCCCCTTATACCATCATTTTGCCATTTTTAAGCATAATTTGAAAACTACATGGAAGAAATATATGAAATTTTGGATTTTCATAAAGCAGGCCTTAATAAATCTAAATCCACCAAAAAATTGTAGATTGCAATTAATTTTTTTTTCGAAAATTAATTTCATAATTCATATCATAAATTAAAAAAAAAAGATGCAAATTCAACGTATTTATGGTTAGGTATTTTAGTATTATTGCTACAATAAAAATTAGCACATTAGGAGTATAATTTCAGGAGATATTAATGACAAAATGAAAATGTAATTTAACATTAGAAGCTACTAAATTTTTAATCTTTATAATTCAAAAACGCATTAAAATGATTTGAAATTTGGTGTCTAGTCATAATTTGAAACGAAGATTTAAAATGTCTTGTCAAAATTGGGTATTACTGTTGAAAAAAATTAAGTTTGGGTTCGTTTTAATATGTAGAGGGCCCCCTAAGCAAATTTTATATGCATCATTTAAAAGTAGACTTTATTTCCAATCGTTCTGTACCAGTATATTTCTTCTACGATAATTTGTTGTGGAGTTAGTAGTGGGTGTTCCCTTTTTTTCCACGGATGTACAACTATTTGTTAGTTATTTTAGGAATAGTTTTAAGAAAGCGTAATTAAAAATATTTAATTGAGATAATTTGAAGGTAGGTTTACCAATATTTGCAATCTTCTTACATTTGGATTTACACTTAAGTTTTAAAAGATGAAGACAATTGTAAGGAAATCACATAATCTCAATCAATGCTTTTCGCGCGCTATTTTCCATCAAATGACTTGGTGCACATTTTAAGTTGCGAATCTATTTATATAAATAATTAGCGCCTATAGTCGTCATCTGGTCCGTCCGTCTGTCTGTCCGTCTGTCCTCATATATCAGCGAAAATATTATCCAACCGAATGATTTGAAATTTATATATATAATCGCTGCAGAATTTTGCCGAGTAATTTCAAATATTATGAAAATCGAATTAAACGTAAAATGATATTAATAAGTGTTTTTTTTTTTTAGTTCTGTTAAATCTCATCATACGTTATTAATTGAATGATACCGGATGACAGTTAATGATTCTAGGTAGCCATAGTGATTACGTTATATTTAATATTGAGTCAGATTATTTCCGTATTACTGAATTTAATATATATAATAGTAATAATTTTGTATTCTTGCATTTTTGAATAAGAGTACAACACCTATTGCACCAAGATCTGACTATTTATTAAACTAGTTAAAGTACGAACGCACCTCATTCGCCCCGTTTGCCGTATAATGACTGACTTGTAAATTGTACAACGCATAAAATTGCTTCAATTATTTCTTCCTATTTTAATATTATACGACTTTCTGATAAATATTACATAGCAGGTAGAGTCTTTTGTAATGATTTTCAAAAAAGATATTTACAAAATATACTTACATTTATTTTGTTAAAATGCATTTAAATAGAAACTTATTAGAGAAGAACATATTACAACTGAAATTACAAAAAAAAGTATTAAATATTGAAATAATTAAAAAAAAAAGTTTTCAAATATTCACAACATTCATCTGCATTATCTCCTTCACATAGCAGGCATAAATGGTTAATGATAAAATTGATGCATTTTGAAGAACCTAATTTTAGTGGAGTAATTCTTTTTTGTCTGCCGTATGTGTAACGTGATCCTATTTTTCTTGCTTGGATATCAATATTTCACGTATCTAGTGCTAAAGTTTCTTTTGAGCGATATATATCTAGAAATGCTTATACACATTTATGCAAGGAGGAAATTTGAGCGGGGATATAAAACGAACTTTTATATCCGGTTTACACAATGATTTTAAAAATTTATTTAATTAATTCGGCGCATCTTGAACATTATTTTAACTAGTAATTAGAACCTTCATGTCAGTTACTTTCTTCACTTGACAGGCATACGGTCTCATTCCCTTACATAATCGGAAATAATACCTTTTTTCGCCGACCGATATTCCATGTTTTTTGTTGTAAATTGGCATTTGAGCAATATATAGCTGGAAATGGCTATGCAGCTTTTGGGAAAGATGAGTTTTGGGGATATAAAATGATCTTTTATACCGAATTTGCAGAATGCTTTTAAGAATTTAATTATTTGATTGGACTCATCTCCAGCATTATTTTTATTAGTAATTATAACCTTCATGTATGCCATTCTCTTCAAATGGCAGACATAAGATCGTTAGTTGTTTGCTGGTAAATTTTGCGCTTTCGTTGAACTAAAATTTAGTGGGAGAATTATTATTTTCCGTCACATTAGTAACATAATCCTGTATATTGTGCTTGGATATCGATATTTCATGTTTCTTGTACCAAATTTAAATTTGAGCAATATGTATCATAGAAGGCGATGCATTTTTAGAAAAAAGCGAAATTTGTTCTACAGGTATAAGATCTTCTGTAACGTTGGATATTTTTGATATTATCAAGAAAATATTTCTTCGGATATGCTCTTCTTCAATATTATTTTTCTTAGTAATACATTTGAGTTTATTTACGGAATATTCATCATTGGATAAAGTATTAAAAAAGTTAATCTCTTGTTTTTAATAATGTTGAATATCCGACCTACTTTTTATAACAGTAATCAAAACCAACTGTGGTAAAAGCGCTATAAATATTTTTTTTTCAGATTTTCCATATTCTGTATCAATTTTGCCTTAATTACGGATGGCTCATTTTATAGCATAGATTTTGTTTTGTCATCTAAGATACAAGTGTTTAATTTTATTTCAATTCATTTTATTTTTCAAAAACAAATTTGCAATTTCCAAAAAACTTCCCGTATATAAAATCTTCTGAAAATTTCCTAGTAATGCACTTGAGTTTATTTAATGAATGTTAGTCATTGAATAAAGTATTACAAAAAGTTAATATTTTGTTTTTAGAAATGCTAAATATACCATCTACTTTTTATAACAATAATCAAAACATCCTGTGGAAAAAGTGCTATAAATAATTTCTTTCATATTTTCCATATTCTGTATCAATTTTGCTGTAATTACGGATAGCTGATAGTTATATAATGACTTTATTTTTCATTCGTACATAAGATACGAGTGTTATTTCAATTCAATTTATTTTTCAAAAACAAATCTGGTATTTTGAAAAATCTTCCCGGATGTAAAATCTTCTGGAATTTCTCAAAATGCATTTCAGAGATAAAAAACACACGCAGGAATCTGCTTTTTTCTCATAATATCATAGTGGAAGCATAATGGAAGAACATGTTAAGCTACATTTTCTCAAAATATGCTTTATTTTTTCGACGAATGTCCTATTAGATGTTCTGTCTCACGGTTGAACTAAAATACCAAGATTGAAATTAGTCTTGAAGATTTAGTACATTAGTGATTGGCATTTAATATTATAGTGTTAAATATTATATTTTCTTTATTTTTGAAATTTAAGTGTTTATAAGTTATTTTTTTTTCAGAGAGTTTTCTAACGCATGTTAACCTATTAAACGTATGCTACCAAAAAGAAAAAAACGACAATAAAATTTACAACACAGGAATCTGCTTTTTTTCATAATATCTTTAATTGAAGAGCATAGTGAAAGAACATGTTATGCTATATTTTCTCAAAATATGCTTTATGAATTCGATGAATGTCCTATTATATGTTCTGTCACACGATTGAACTAAAATACAAAAATTCTAATTAGTCTTGAAGATTTCGTACATTAGTAATTGTCAATTAATATTTTAATATTAAATAATTTAAATAATATTATTATTTGTTTACATTTGAAAATTAAATATTTATAATTTTTTTTTCAGAGAGTTTAGTAACGCATGTTAACCTATTAAATGTATGCTACGAAGAAGAAAAAACAACAAAAAAAATTACAACGAAAAGCTTTCACTGAATTTTCTCTCAATTTCATTATTTTTACATAACATCTTCTTCCACTAATCTCTTCAATTATGTATTCAGTTAATATTTTCATGAGAACACAATAAAAACTACGCTGAAGAAAAAAAAATATATCGTGCTGATTAGAATAGGTTATAGTTAAAAATTTTAAGTAGCTAATTTTCAGAGAAATGGAGCTGTGCATATATAAAGTTATCAACCTTTTTGACAATTTTGGACCGTTCTCCCCTTTACGATATCATACGTTATCATTCCTCGATACCTCCTTCCCTAATGAATTCGTTATAAGTGTCTAAAAATTCTTTTTATTTTTACATTTTTTTTCTTTCTATTTTTGATACGTTTGTAATAATATACAAGTTTGGTTATGCATTTATTACTCGCATACTTTACAGATTTAAATGAAAAGAAAAACTTGAATAAGGAATCACTGTTTTATATGAAATAACTTTGTATAAAATAACACTTTAAAGAATTACTTTTATTTTAAAAGTAAAGTTTTAATAGCTTTTTTATTACAGAATGCAATTAACACAAACATTGTCTTCTTGAACTTTCTCCCCGAACGCGAGTAATCAGAACTTCTTATAAAAAAAACATGTGGAAAACAGTGGTCGCAATATTTCACTAATAAATACGGCATCATTTGCAAAAAGTATCAATTCTAAGCTGGATTGACTAACACCGAATTATACGCGGATATGGCGGTAGAATAGGAATGGCAAAATTATGATATTAAATATTTTGGAATAAAATGATTTTATTCGCAAATTCCATTTAGTGGTTTTAATAATAACTTTGTATTTTCATAACAATGGATAACAGAACAAAATCAAAAAGTTAACAGACTTTATTGATGCAAAAAAAAGTTATCAAAAAAAGAAAATTTCGGCTGGATAAAAAATGATAACGATTTCAAAAGACAAACCCCTCACCCTTACAGATTTCTTACATATTAAGTGCCAGACCCTTGCACCCACGTATGTAATAACGTTATATATATACACATATATTTTTTATAAACTTAAGTTTGTCATCATTTTTAAAAGCTAAACAATTCATATTAATTTTAATTCCTGGATGACAAACAGTGTTGTATTAGCGTGATAAGTGCCTGAGTTTGATAAGAATCATTTTATTTTTTTTTAATATCTCCACTATAAATTACGCCACTGAATAACGACAAATGTATTCACTTGACAGTACCTATGACCAATCCTATAAATTTCAGTAAATATTGACGTAAAATTGAGTCAGTTTATTGTTAAATTATATACTTGTGTAAGTAAATGTATTTTTTAAAGTTAATAGATTGTATTATTCAGTCTAATTTTAATTTGTTATATAAGAATACATTAGTAAGAATAATCTCTAAATAGAGAAAGTAGAAATTGACTTTATACAATAGATTATTATATACACATAAAAATACATAAAAATGTACCTAAAATGCTCTAGTACCATACCTGTACCTAATATTGTAAGCCATTTTAGAAGACAACTATTCAGTTGAAAACAAAAGTTTTATTAATAAAGGTTCACCGTAAAAAAGCGCCCGAGACAAATCTTAAATTATAAATGTCTGCGCAGGAGAAGAGTTTTTTTTTTTTTTTTTTTTTTTTTTTTTTTTTTTTTTTTTTTTTTTTTTAAATCACAAAACACAAACCTAGCTAGGAGGTGAGTTACAACGTTTTTCACTTTGAAGTGAAAAGTAGACGAAAATCTTAATAAAGAGGCCAAATATTAATATTAATTCGGAAGAGACAGATGAGCATAGAGAATGTATGCCGTACGTAAGGCTTTTCTAAATATAAGATTAAACTTGGCGAATTATGAATTTTAAATCCATGCTCATCAGAATTGGCAAAATTGGTACACTTGAACGATTCTTGTTTAAAAGTCGTAAAATGTTGGTGACGGATATGAAATGATCACTATTAACGAGCTACTGTCGAGCACTTCAGTTACGATTTTTTTTTTTTTTTTTTTTTTTTTTTTTTTATTTTTTTTTTTTTTAGGGATCATTTGTATAAAATAAAGTATAAGTATTTTCATAAGATCAGAAACTAGGCCGCAATGTATACAAATAACCATCAACAACTAAATTATTTATTAGAATTACAAGATTAATAAAAATTAATCGGCTCGTTGCGATGTGACGCACAAACAGCAAATTATTATTATTATTATTATTATTTTGAAAGAGAGAAACGGCACGATTAGAGGTAAAATGGATTAAAAATGTTATAAATTGAAGAAAAAAATATTTTTAACTGGTAGATAATAACTGATAAATTAAGATAGAACGAAGAAGATAGAAGTGATAGAAAAATAATTTTGTAAACTGACAGTTAAAATATATTTGCGCACTGCAATTTTCGATTTTCTTTTCCGGTACATTTTTCATTAAATTTTAATTAACTTTAATTTTTTAATGAAACATTAGTTTTAACAAAATATAAGTCTACTTTGTCCAAAGACTGCTTTAAAACGTTTCTTATAATACCCCATTCATCACTCTGTGTTTTGTATGTGCATAGAAGAAGGGACGTTGACATCAGGAGCAATATGCATGATGATACTTAACCAAAAATTTATAACGAAAATTCAGCGCACAATATCAGATCTCGGCAAATCATCATTTCTAATTATATCTCATTCTTCTTTGAACTCTACATGTTAGATAAAATTCAGTATCCGACTTCTGGGCAAAAAATTATATCCAATTATACTTCATTCATCTTTGTTCGCAACATATTTGTTCAAAAAAAGGCATGTTGATTTTAGAAATAATACAGTAAGATGACACTTAACTAGAAACTTACAACGAATAATCAGCAGATAATGTACGATTTGGGAAAAAAGTATTTTCCAATCATGTCTCATCCATCTCTGTACTCTACATATTATTTGAGAAAAAGGGATGCTGGCGAAAGAAACAATATGATTTGTTTAAAAATTATGCATTAAAAACTGATAATAATAATTTATTTGATATATTTTTAATGGTTAAATATATAATGAGCCAATTTTTCCGTTACATTCATCCCTTAAATAAAGAAAAAACTAGTCGCTGGAGGTCACCGTAATACTTACCCATCATAGATATACATAATATAAAATATGAAAATAAAACATGTGATACATGCTAAGCATTCTTTCATGTTACTTTTATTCATAATTTAATTTACTTGGACTCCGTTGAATATGATTAATATAATCCCTTAAGCTAATATTAATTTTTGTTGCAATAAAATATCTCAATTTGTTGAATTTCTATAAGCAAGTAAACACTATTAGTTTACAATGGAAGCCTATGGGAATTTGGCAAAATATTAGAGATACCGCCAATTTCACGTCACATTTGGCGACTAATTTTGATCGCCAAGTTTGTCGATATACCGCCAATTTGGCGGCAAACTTGGCGGCACTTGGCGACAGAACAGGGACCCCACTATGGTAACCCCCCTTATAGGTACGGATATGCATTAAATGCTTGACATTTACGATAAGCCATTATTGTCATTTAATCTTATAGTTTAGCGATAGTTTTTTGGTCGACGGGATAATCGAGTAGTGCCGAATTGCGAAAAAGAAACATCCTTATAACTCGAAAAATTATAATTATCTTAACTAACAGTTTACTGCGTCGGATTAAGCATCTCATTTCAATTTAAAATATATGTTTGAATTGAAATTTGAATGAAATGCAGCGTCATGAAAAATCGAGAGTGTGAAAAATAGGATTACACATATCTCGGTAACTAATTATCCGATCTAGTTTATTCATGATGCAAAATTAATGTTTTTGTTATTTTAGATTCACTCCTTCAAATAAACAATTTCGAAAATTTTTGTATACCTTTTATCGGAACGGATATTTTGACAGTCCGAAAAATATAGTTCCGTGTAATTGGGATTACTGATATTCAATAGGCTTCTTTCCATTATTACTCCCTAAGTACACACCGAATTTCAAGTCTCTATCTCAATTTGTTCGGGAGATAGAGCGATTACAGGCACACACACCGACACACATACAGACGAACACCATTTTTTTCTTTTTCTAAAATTATGATTTAGGAATCTCCAAATCTGAAACGTGTAAATCCGTCAGTTTTTTTTTTTCGATTTTTAAAACAATTACAAGACTTACCCTATACTGCGTATGATGGGTAAGTAAAAACGAAACATTTTTAGCAGCACCAGACTATAGCAACTGTATCGCCAATGCAATTGAGAGAAAAAAAAAACACCTAAATAAAGCTGAGTAGTAAATTTAATAAAAAATACAACACTCACTTATTTTTTTCTGCATATATAAATATTTTATAAAATAGCTGCATGAGGAATGATAGGATTTTTGACAGTCACAAAAATAATTTTAAAAAAATAAAAGAATATGATGCAAATGGAACAAATGAAATATTTTCAAAGCTTTTGTTTAAGTTTTAAATAAATAAAGTTTGTTTCGAAACAAAAAAAAAGTTGAGCTGGTTTTTACATACTTTCTTCCTTCTAATTATTTTCCTCGTATATTCATTTCACAAAAAAATTCATTAAGAAATATTGTTTCAGAAGGGTCTTACGCTTTACATAAAAAAAAAAAAAAAAGATTTACATAGTTCTTAAATAATGCGTATTTTTTTCATTCCTCTTCTAAATTCCTACAGTTTTTTTTTTTCCAAGTTTTTGTTTTTTTCTCTAAATGATCCAAGAGAAATGAATATTTATCAACAATCTAAATCGTGAAGAGAGTTTTATAAAATTTTATTCTGGTTCATGCATATTTTTTTTTCATTGAAAGTCAACTATATATTTATATTAGCGGTTTTAGAAAAAAAAATAGTTCTCAAAACATTATACAATAGAAAAAATTCATTATTTAAGGGGTCTTAAGTTTAAAATTTTTTAAATTTTAATTTTTTCAGATGTTAAACTTTTATCTTTTCTGAACATTTTGATATATTTGTTGCCTTGAAATTCCCAGTAGAACAGAAGTTAAGGCTTTTAGAATTATAATCGCTCTATAGCTGACGCAGTGTTTTTCAAAGCTTTGAATCATCTTTCTCCAAACGACGTTTTTTGGGCGTATTGCGCACAATACCTCAAATACCTCTGAATATTTTTCAGGAATTTTTCAAAACATATGTTTCATGTTAGTTTGTATAAACAGAATCTAAAATTTATTTTTATTGAAAAAAAAAAAAAAATATTTGCGATTTTCTAAATTTTGCGTTAGCTAAATACAACTTTATTAAAAATATAAAAATGCTTTAAATACAAATTTATTTAGGTCCAGGATAATTATTATAATCTAAAGTATATGTAGGCCCCGAAATGTTCATTCTAGTTGGAAAATTTATTTTGTAATCCTGCGCGTAATTTGTTATGCTGATATCTGCTCGTCAAAAGTCTGACAATTTGGATTCCATGTAAATGCTAATTCTGCATCTTGCAATTTTTTAAATATTTGAAATGAAAGAATATTAATTTCCAGTTAAAATTGTGTCTTAATATAATCAAATAAATTTTAAGCAATTGTTGAAAATAGTCTTTTTTTCCAATTTTAAGAGTTCTGGGACCCCATAAAAGTATGTTCCTTAAGTGTATGTTCTATATCAAAATCTAAAAGCTTGATCATGATGGTATTTAACAGTGGTAGTATTTATTCCATGCCAAAAAAATCAATATATATAAGAAGTAACACATCAAAATTCAGTCTAAGATGTTTATATAAGCCAATATTTTATTTACAGTTTGAAAATACGAGAAGTACGTAAATGAATATCGCAACATTACTATTTTCTTTCTTTTGCAAATTTGCTTTTTGGTATATAAAAAAGTACCGCCTTGTTCATCGGAAATCCAAAATAATAGCTGAAAGTTTGAATTCAACATAGTTAAAAGGGTTCAATTTGAGCGCATCCAGGAACACAAACGATATCGAGGCGGTACGATTATTTATTCCACACATTTTTAATTACACACTTCTGTGTGATTCTTTGGTGGTACGGTTATTTATTCCACACATTTTTAATTACACACTTTCTGTGTAATTATTTGAATGACTACTGATATGTGTGTTATAAAATTCGTCAACGTAAATTGGTAGCGGTGGAACAAACACCTGATCTTTCATGAGGCCCCATAAAATAATTCACATGGAGTGATGGCAGGCTTCGAGGAGGCCGCCATTGATGAAGAGCAATAAATTGTGGTCTCGGCGAGCAACCACCGGTGATGCCATCTTCGTAAAATTTCAACAAGCAGTTTTGATTTCCGATTAATAACAATGTTGCAATTTTTTTTCTATTAATAGCCCTGTAAAGCTGGTTTCATTTATTCAGGCCATGTACTAATAATTATTATGATACAGGATAAGAAGCATAAAATAATATTGTTTAAATATATTAATATACTTACAGAATACATATACGAGAACAAAATTTAAAACAAAAAATAAATGCAAAATACAGTGTTTTAAAATAAATATGATAGCAATGTTAAAGTGATAACAGATGCTACAAAACTGCAATAAGTTTTAAAAAAGCATATAATTACACAATAAAGTAATTTGTTTATTCTAATTCCAATAGGAATTTTATACATAAATGGAAGTTAAATGTATATCTCTATATATGTATGTGTGTCAGCGCAGTAATAAGTGTTATATATACAGGGTGTCCGGTCTCAACGGTGTCGAATGGCTAATTCCTAAACCGTTACTCATAGACATATAGTTCCAATTACAAAAATGCTTTAAATCAGATAAAAAAATATTTTAAAAGCGATTTAGGTCAATAAAAACATTTCTTAAAAAATTACGAAATTTAAATTTTTATACGGTCCCCCGGTCCTATAAGTTATATTTAGTAAAATTTTCCTATTACACTGACAAGTAAGACAAAAAAAAAAGTCCCATTCATATAACACTAAAATTGTGCAAGTTATGAAACCTTAAAAATGCATGAGTTATGCCACTTTTCTACTCTGAAAACAAATGAGTTCGGCTGGGCTTTGAGGTGTCATATTCCAAATGCTTAAAGTATTCGAAGATCTCATTTCATGTGTATTTCCGCTTTGAAAAAAATCGTGCAAGTATTACGATTAAGTTAACATTTATTAAGATTCAGATTGGCTGAAATAACATATGTTTTATTTTGTCAGGATTTGAGACTGTTTCTTTTATGATTTCTTTTCTTTTTTTTATAAGTTTTTATGTTACTTCAACGATCTTATGTATGTTTTTCCAGTTCAAATTTTGTATTCGAACTTTAACCCACTTTCAAATATCCGAACGAGATTACATTTTCCATACTGGCGCAAATCCGATAACAATCTAATATTATCATGATTTTCGGTGGTTACCATTTATACTTATTTTATAGGATAACACAAAAAACTCCGGATAGATTACCGCCAAGAAGTTTATGAAAAAAATTTAAATTAGATAATACAAGACGGAGATTGTTGGGTTTTTTAACTTTTATGTATTTTTTAGCACTGAATCCGAAAATTGCCTTAATTTTTAACCATCATGTCAGGATATTTCGCAAATCATAAGTTGTCGAATTTAAAGAATAACAAAAATCGGATACTATAAAGTAGAGGAGATGATTGTATTTTTTAACTTTTGATAATTGATTTTTACGTACTTTTTAGCACTAAATCCGAAAATGACTTTCATTTTTAACCATCATGTTAGAATTTTTTTGCAAATGTGTCAGTTAAAATATAGCGAAAATCTCATACTATAAAACATATGTAAAACTTTTTTTATTTTATTTTATTCAATAATTTATTCCATATTTTTGCTTATCTTGGGATTCTTACAGCTGGGTGGTGTGATGAGATAGGGGAGGAGATTAAATTTTAACTTTGAACTTTTTAACTTTGAAATTTACAATTTGTGAAAAATCTTGAAGTGATGGCTAAAAATGAAGGTCGATTCCGGATTCAGCGGTACAGAATACATAAGAATCAATTATCAAAAGCTAAATGACATGAAATAACCCAACTTTTGCAGGCTAGAGTAATCTAATAATATTTTAAAATACGTATCATTTTGCAAAGAATTGAGGCAAAGAATTAATTTAGCACCATTTTATTTAACAAAAATTCTGTTTTTTATTTCTTTCTTCTTAAATGTGTATTACAAATTGTATATTTTGCATTAATATGTCAGAATGACTAAAGATTTCAAATTTATATTGCAAAGTTAATTTACTCTCAACCATATTTTAATATATTTGACGAAATTATATTTCGACTAAATTTGTGAATGACCCCCGATTTGCAGTAAAAAATATGCTCCAACTTTAAACAGGTATTACTCGGTCAATTTTAATCGTAGAACAACGGGACATTTTGTGTATTACTTGTCAGTGTAAAAGGAAAATTTTACTAAATATAACTTATAGGACCGGGGGACCGTATAAAAATTTAAATTTCGTAATTTTTTAAGAAATGTTTTTATTGACCCAAATCGCTTTTAAAATATTTCTTTACCTGATTTAAAACATTTTTGTAATTGGAACTATATGTCTATGACTAACAGTTTAGGAATTAGCCATTGGACACCGTTGAGACCGGACACCCTGTATAGTTATAATGCTATGAAAATTTGTGAACAAAATAGTAGTGAATGTCTTCGTTATGTATCGAAAATATTGATATAATATTAATAGAAATATAGTATACCCCTCAAAGCTTGGCCGAACTAAACTGTGTTCACATGCAGAAAAGTGGTATAAGTCATGCATTTTTAAAGTTTCATAACTCGATCAATTTCTGAGTTACATGAACGGGACTTTTTTTTTTTTTTTTTTTTTTTTTTTGTCTTACTTGTCAGTGTAATAGGAAACAATTATTAAATATAACTTATAAAATTTTTAATATCGTATTTTTTAAAGAAATGTTTATATTGACCTAAATCACTTCTAATATACATCTTTACCTCATTTTAAACATTTTTGTAATTGGAATATGAGAACGTCCACTGTTACTCTGTGATCACCAGAGAAAATTTCCATATATATTTCCAATTCTTTTTTTACAAAATATATTTAATATAAATTTGAGGCAAATTCTTAAAAATATATGTACTCTACTTTCTTAAACTATATACAATTTGTAACAAAAAGCATTTTACTTGGCTAGATAATAAATGAAAATTTTGTTACTCATGTGACCACAAAAAAAAATGCATTTTTCAAAAAATTGTGTTTGACGCAGAAATTCTGTGAATTATATGAGATTATAGAAATGAAATTTACAGAATATAGCAGAGTAATTATATCTTTTTAAAAAGCATTAAGCATTGAACTCATATGATAACACATGAATTAGTTACATTTGATTTTGAAAAATGCTAAGTGTTACTCTTGTGACATTTTGTACTTAATGTAATTTTATCAAAAATTCAGTTTAAATAATTTCGTAAATTTTTAAACAATCAGAAATGGTTTCTTTAACTGTTACTTTTTCAAAACGTTGGCAAGATGTTGATAAACGTTTTGTCAATAGTAAAACGTCCATCAACGTTTTGTTATTTACAATAACTTATAAGAAATTCGGTATTATGGACTTCAGTTTCAAATAATTCTTCGATATTATCTCCGCAAATTGGACATTCTGAATTCCTAAATTCTAATTATCATGTATCTCGGCAGACAAAGTCATTAAATCCATCACAGGAAGGTTTAATGCAGGAAATGCACCAGTTACTACATTATGAATTGCTTGAATGTGTTCGTGACAGCAACAAATGGAGATATTCTGATGAGTCATTTTCTATTGTTTTATGAAACGACGCTTTAATGCTGCAAAGAAATCTTCAATTTTTCAATTTAGTAAAGCTTCTTTAAACAAAAAACTTATTAAATGTCCCCTAGAATTGATGAAATTATGTGACCTTTTTTACGCTTAACTAACGTAGATTTAGCTGAAGAATGACCCCTTCTTAAATCTTCATCGACATAAAATTCTCCAAAGCCGTGGAGTTAGATTTTTTCCGTTACAGTATCTGACGTTAGCTAGTTATCTACTTTTTCCTTTTCTTAATATTTCCATTTTCTTGCTGAAGCTTTTACTGGTTCTAAGACTTTTCTTCACCTTATCGTAATATATTTTGTTTTGTTTCTTTCTCACAACAACATATTCAATTTCATTCTTATTTTTTCTCTACAATTTTTGGCCCTTAGCAGAATTTTTCCTGCTCTTTAAAACAATGCCGTGTATAAGAAACAATAATAAAATCTTCCCTTTAAAATATACTATCAGAATCCTTTCCATAAGAGTTACTATAAGAACATCTGTAGGTTATACAGCAGAATTCAGCAAACAAAGCCTATAAAATATCAAATCAAAGGCCATGTGCTTAAAACCAAAAGAAAGCACACAAAAATGACACGAATTGAATTTTTTTATTACATCTTTAATTAATTATCATGATTATTTTATAACCTTAAGTAATACCAAAAGTGAATAAAAATAAATCCACGCATTAAAAAAAAACACCAATAAAGTTAATTTTTCTTCCTTAGAATTTACAAAATAACCTTAGTTAGAGCAAAAACTATTTCAAGAACTGCTCTAATAACAGAGAAAAAACAACAAAACTTTAAGCACTCTGTTTGTTTTGGTTATAACGCAGTTTTATATCAAACTATCGACAAAAGTATTATGTGTTAGTCTTGTGAGACAGACGTTTGTTACTCTTGTGACAACTCCCCAGATCCTATTCCATGAATAGCATAAACAAAATATTTAATTTAAAATATGTTTTATACCTCGAAATCAGAGAACGTGAAGTTTCGGTTGAAAATTGTAAGTAGTTTTTTTTATTATTATTATTAAAACTTTTGTATGTTTTCCGTTACTCTTGTGATATTTAAGTAATAACGTTTAAATACAGCCAAAAATATATTAAAGACATTATTAACAGATTTTATCTATGTAGATCTTAAAGATATAACAATAGTTTGTTGATTTGAACGCATAGTAATTTTATTAAATTCTAAAAAGTAAAAAAAATTATACATTTCAATAAGTTGCATTTTAAGCTCAAATGTAGGGGAGAGTGGGGACGAAAGGGACAAGGGATGAAAGGAACACTCAAAATTTCAGGAAGAAAATAAAATGTACAAAGTTTCCACTTTGGCTCAATCGATGACGATACTGGATCTGTCTTAATAATCCTTATAACTAACATTAGCAATTGTATCGTTGTAGGTGATGAAAGCAAAACCTGTTTTCGATGTAAAAAAGTAAATTTTGATGTTGCTTTACTTTTTTTTCTCTAAAAAAGTAATATTGTGTTTAGCAATATACTACTTATATTATTTAGCACTGTAAAGTATGTACTTTATGTGAATATCAGTATATTTCGTTAGCTAAGATACCCTCATGCATGAATACATTTTTAATTTCGCTAGGTGGGTATGGGGTTGAAAGGGACAGAAACTGAAGGGTTCAAAGGGACATTTCACTTTAAAAACCTTAGGTTGTTTCTATCAAGTTTCCTTTAGTGAAGCTCAATAAAAAGTGTTAGCTTCATATTTACTCCAAGCACCTAATATTAACGATGGTTTGACAAGCGTGCTTACTATGAGTATTCAATTGCGTTGGACCCTCGAAATGTGTCCCTATCTCGGCGAACAAAGAAGCAAGATGGAATTGAATGGTTCCAAGATTTTATGCAACGAAATTCATACTTTCTCTTAAGAAACCTATAGCCATTAGTTTAACAAGAAGTACAAGTTTCAACAAAGATAATGTTGATATTTTTTTAGAAAACTTCAGTTAGCTATAGATCGCTATAAATGTACACAGAACATAATATATAACTGTGATAAAACAGGCTTAATGACAGAGTACAAACCCCCTGATATAGTAGTAAAACGATGTGAAAAACAATTTTCTCACGTAACATCAGCTAACATGGTCAAATTGTCACAATTTTGTGTTTTGTTTCTGCATCAGGTTACACTGTTCAACACTATTCGTTTTCCAAAGGAAGAATTTTAAGAAGATCATGCTCGGAGGAGCTCCATCCTAAAACTTGACTAATTCATCAAAGTTGGTCAATAGGCGCAGACGTTTTTTAAAGCAATTGCGCATTAGCTAAATATTCTGAAATGTTCCAAAACTGATCCTGCGCTCATCTTATTCGATAATTATGAAAACAATCTAAACATTAATCAATAAAATTTTCGAAAAGTAATGGAATAATTATGGTGATATTCCTGTCGCACTGTAGCCACAAACTCCTGAAAAGTGCTCGTAATGAATTTAAGGTACATTTTTTCAGAAAAAAAACAGAATAAAACCATTTTATATTTACTGATATTATTGACATGAATGACGTGAATAGTCATGATACTGTGGCGGAGTTACCTAAACCCATAACTGGTGGAGAGACAGCTAGAACCAAATTTTTCTTAAAATTTTTGACTGATTTAAAGTTGTTTTATGTCAAGTAGGCATAAACATGTTATTTGTCTTGTTTTTATTTTATCATATGTTACAATATATTTTATTTTTATTTCTGTATAATTATCTTTTATTTTTAAATAATTTAATCGCAAATTAAAAGAAAAAAATTCATAAAGTTTTATTTTTGTGTGTCCCTTTCAACCCTGCACAGTGTCCCTGTCATCCCCTACAATGGGATTAAAAGGGTCATTATTTCTCCTAATTTATAAAAATACGTATATGGTTTAAAATACTGTACTTGGGGATAATAAGTTTTGGTAATATAAAAGCAAAGGTTTCAGACGAGAATTAGGCTCAAATTTGAAAGTGATATATTTTAATGCCATTATTTTATAAGCTTATAAAGACAAAATGTCCCTTTCATCACCACTCTCCCCTAAATGTAGATTTATACTGTTAGTATCCATCTAATTTTCAGTAAACACTTGCTCTTATGAAATTAAAACATACAAATTCATATACTTTAACTCTTTAGCTTCAAATTCATATATCACACTTATATTTCCGTTTAAAAAATTTTTCAGCAAATTTTTTTTGTGTGCCGTGGACGTTCCCATATATGCCTATGACTAACAGTTTAAGAATTAGCCATTGGGCACCGTTGTGAGTGGACACACCGTAAAATATATATATTATTACATATGCATTCATTTTCGGTATAACTTTGATAATTACAGGTTCATTTTGAAACGCATAATAATTTGCACACGTTTTATCATTGTGCCGTAACACAGATTCTCATTACATATTCTAATCTTTGTAAAGTAGTTGTTTTTATTTATTTTTCTTTTTTTACTAAATCGATGCTAAACTACAACTTCCCAACTACCTTTCTGCATAGTTTTCAGTTTTTAGTATAGTTTTCAGGATATGCACATTAACCCCTAATCGCAGAAGCATATGAGCCGCTCATGTCATTAAAAAGCGCATAATCATTTTGTTATAGACAAACACAATATTTATTATTATATGTGTTCTAAAGTTAAAGGTGCAACAATAGCAAGAGTTGGATAATTTTTTTTTTTTTTGTAATTTTATAATATACATAGTTATAATAATCTTATAAAGGAGTAACGTTTGTTTATAGACAGTAATCTCTGAAACTATCTGGTCTATTCAAAAAGTCATGGTGGTAAATTGATGGTGACATCCCCTTTTCCAACATAGGCTATACATTATGTCGTTGCCACAACCCTCAGAGATGTGCAAATTCACACAAGGGATTTGCAAAACACTTCCTAATAATGCGATTTTTGTCATGTAGAAGTGCCTAGACATTGAAATTTTATTGTTAGTTATTTATAAGATATAAATTCTATTTAACAAATGTATCTGGAAAAATCAGAATTTAAAAAGTGTGAAAATTCTCAAAAAGTTTATTAAAAACATTTTAAATGACGATTTTTATCGCTTTGTCAAAGAATAAAACTTGAAATTCGGCTTTGTAGATACATATAAGATGTAAATTCTCTCTAAGAACAGTTTCTAGAAAAATTCAAATTTAAGATGGTGAAATTAACAAAAAGTGTTTAAAATAATGACTTGTATGGAATGTAAAGTAATACCAAGCCAATTTCAAACGTAATGGTGGCAGAAGGATGGAGAGGCACATTTCTTGCTCCAACATAGGCTATATTTTATGATTGTTATAGTGCTAAAAGAGGGAGTGCTGGAGCGAAAAACGTTCTAAAATTGCGATTTTTGAGATATCGAAATGGTAAAATCTTGGAAGTTGAAATGGTACTTACTTATAAGATATAAACCTGCTATGAACGGGTTCTAAATGGTTAAAAACTTTAAATAATAACAAAAAGAGCATAAAAGCTTGAGAATAAATTTTAAATTATCCTTTATTTAGAAATAATTTTAGTTATTCTCATCAATTTAGGTCTCGTTTACGCTTAACGTAGTATAATAATACATTTAGTAAAATTTTAGCTTAATTAGTATTTTTTGATTTATGCCTAGCACTATAATTTCTTCTAAGAAAATCAAACTTCAACTATTACGCGAGCAAACACGCGGTGTTTACAAGTAAGGTACTTGAACCCAAAATGGACAGCGCTCTCAATATTGACACCCCTAATATCTTTAAAAGTAACAATTTTGATCGAGATATGGCGCTACATGTACGTCAAGAAAAGCAGTTGAAAAGATAATTAAGCCTGGAAAGAACAAATAAGCGCGCTGTTCGCCATTTAGAAGGAAACTTGTTTTTTGTGGTGTGTACAGGTAAGTTTAAATTCTTATTAGATATTGTAAAATTACTTTAAATAATGAAAAATGGAGTGTTTTAGAAAGCTAATAAAACATATTTTCGATTGCCATTGCATATATTTCTTTAAAAAGTTTTCTTTGTTTATTTATTACAAGATTTAGTAAAACTATGCCCGATTCCCAATACGGACACCTTATGTCCACATTGGCAGTACAGCAAGTGTTACAAATTCACAAATTCGTAAAATATCTGTTTAATGACATCTGAAGAATCCTCCAAGAAAAAAATCCTTCAAAAAACCCTTGCAGAAAAATCAAAAGAAGCCATCCTCAGTAGGGTATCTGTTGGCGAAATCGCAGGTACCAGCGATATGACTTCCTCAACAAAGGAGAGCTGGTACTGCGTCTTATGCAGTATTGATGCTGTTGCAGACATGCGGCTATGAATAACATGCGGCAAATATGTCCACGAGGACTGTGTGGGACTTCCCGCGCACGATGAAGGAGTTTTTATTTGCCCATCCTATTAGGACTGAGTAATGACAGAAGTAAATTCTGCAGACAGATGCAATAAAGATAAGCAAAACCAACTATATTATTCCATTGTATTTTGTAACAACTGAGGTGCTTTGCATGTGTATTCAAAGAGCCACAACCGAAAATGTCCTCCCCCCTCCCTCCTTCTAAAGTGCATGCTCTGAAGATATTTACTGTTAGTAGGAGAGCTGTTGAACATTTTTGAGTAGGTATTTGAGGCACCCTGGAAATTTGCGAAACACTTCCTTTGTAATGCCTGAATACAAAATTGAATGTCTGGCTGAAAGGATCGTGGCCAGACACGTGTCAAGTGCCATTTGGCACTTGACACGTGTCGCACAGTTTTTGTGTTGACTAAAGTGTCTGTCATTTTCAAAATATTTTTTTTCTAAGCATAAATAGTATTCTGCCTCAATCTCAGCGTGCCTCAAATACCTTTTTGGGTAGTCAAAAAATGGCACTTGACACGTGTCTGGCACAGTCTTTGGGCCGACTAAAGTGTGTGTCGTTTTCAAAATATTTTTTCTAAGTATAAATATTATTCTGTCTCAATCTCAGCGTGCTTCAAATGCCTTTTTTTTTGGGGGGGGGGGGGGGTAGTAAACAAATGGCACTTGATACGTGTCTGGCACAGTTTTTGGGCCACGATCCTTCAGCCAGACATTTGATTTTGTATTCATCCATTACAAAAGAAGTGTTGCACAAATTTTCAGGGTGCCTCAAATACCTTCCCTAAAATGTTTAACAGCTCTTGGACTATGTGCCCTCCCTCCTCCACAATACTTTAAGATATATATATTTTTTAAACCTCTCCTCTAAAATCTCTTGGAAGAGTGGATCTTCCATACACCTTGTGTAGTAGGTCAATAAGCAGCTACCTTTTTCTAATATGTACATGCATGTCCATAATAGGCACAGTTGGTTCCTTATATGTACACCTGTAAACATTGTTTGTTTTAATCATTAAAATTAAACCAGACTAATTACAAGGTCGCTAATTTCAATATTGATAGTCAACAGTCCAGGGATATTTGTCATATATTTTTGGAGTCCTATGACGTGTACACGTGAGTAAAAAAAATCAATTTTGCTTAGGGTGTCCATATAGGGTACAGGTACCATATATAAAAAAAAAAAATGGGGCCTTTCCGTAAATATTTAGGGTTCATTTTGATAAATATAACGCATAAAAAATTATTTAATTCTGTGGAGGTAAATTTTGCCTTTTTTTTTTTTTTTTATTTGTATGTTTTGTTTACACTAATTTATATTCATATATACATATTTTATAAGATAATTTCGAAGTGTATAATATACATATAAATTAATATATCTGCCAAAGCACTTATCATTTAACGTGTTTTGGATTCAAACTATATTATCCTTTCAATTCCCTTTTAATTGCTGACATGTAACAAAATATTTCTTAAAGTAATGTGGCTCTTGTAACTAACTTAATGAGAATTGTCTTTGTCAAAAAATCTATTTAATGATTATGAGGTCATTTTCAGGTTGAAATACTTTAAACAATGCTTACAAAAATGTAATTAGTTTTATGTAGAGTAATTTAAGAAAAGCATTTGTAATTTAACACATTTTGAAATATTCTTAAAATAATTTTAAAATTTCTTCTTAATTAAAATGTCTAATTTAAAATTTTGTATCGCATAATATCCGAATACTTTTAAAAAATACATTTTTTCATTGACATTTTGTAATAACTTTTAGTAAGGCTTTCACTCAATTATTTATTAAATTAATTACTCGGGAACAATTTCTAAAAATTCTAGCTTGCTACTTATTTTCTCCAGATTAGTTTATCATTCCCATTCCTACTAAAGTATATTTTATCGTCACAGCAATTAAATTAAACTAAATTAAAAAGTAATAAAACATATTTTTAATACACCGGAATGATTTTCTTTTACCAATTCTTAACAAGAAAGTAAAATAGGTCAGTTAAAATAAACTGATGCTTTGCTATTAAAAGAAAAGATTACTCTGAAACGATAAATAAGAAAATCAGGATAAAATATATTTTTTATGCTTTTATTTATTTATTTTTTTTGTTCAAAATAGTATGATATACACTATATGGTCAAAGGTGACCGATCACTTGCGATTTTTGACGTTTTGTTAAATATCTCAAAAAATACATGAGCAATTAACCTGAAACTTCAGGTGTGTAAACAGTGTAGTATAGGTCATATATTTCTGCGAAGATTTTTTCCCAAAATCCAATAGGGGACCGTAAAAAAATTGAAAAACGACGAATATATTTTGGCTAACCCTGCAAAAAACTAATGATCAAAAGCGTTTAAACTCGAGATTATTAAGAAGTGGCTTATTGTAAATATTCTTTGTTCATTTTTATGAGGATAGCATGTATACTCGTAGAGAAATTAAGGTTTTTATAAAACAGTCCCAAATTTCGCTAAGTTGTTTGCTTATAATTTACAGAGTTCTTAATATATAAAAAAGTTCTTTGAGCATTGTACGAAAAAGAAGAGCATTGTACACAAAACTCTGTGGTCAGAATAAAAAACAAATAATAAAAATTTGATGAAAAATGAGCAGGTTTACTAAAAAATGTTTCACTGCACATGAGCGAATGCAATCAAAATATAATGTGCATAATGTGTCAGCTAAATGTACAGAGCAACTTTTGTAAATTCTTAAAAGCATAGTTTAAAAAGCCTGTTATAATCGTTTATAGAATAAGCTCAAAATCCGTTGTTCCCAAAATGAAGCAAAAACATGAGGGGTTATAACCATATATCTGTTACGGCCAAAACCAGAATTGGCCGGCCAATTCGCGAACAGGCCAACAACGCTTTAAACTGACTGGCCAATTCGGGAATTGGCCGGCCAATTCCCGAATTGGCCGGCCAATTCCCGAATTGGCCAGATTTGATCGGCCAGTTCGCGAAGTGGCCATACGCGATCGGCCAGTTCGCGAAATAAGTATATAGAAACCAATTTTTACTTTTTATCCCTTTCTAACATAGTTGAAACTGTTGATGAATTCAATTTGTCTAGCAGTCTGCCTGTCAGGACTCTAACTCGAGTAAAGACTCGGATTGACTTGTAATTGTTATATTATTTAGGTTTATAAATTAATTTCGATATTGCAAGTGAAGTGTGTACTATTTTTGGTTAATTTACAGTGGAACAATAAAGTATTTCGTTACAATATCATCAAGGTGAAAAGTTTTTCTGCTGTATTTTAATGTTGTTACATTATCTCAATTATAATGAAATTGGTATGCATCATTAAGATGGACAACAAACTAAGTGTATGAAATCAGTAGCAATTATAGTTTGTTTACAGACACATTAAAAGTATTTCATTACATTGCAGTGAATGGTGGAAGATAATTTTTAGTACACTTAAATGATGTCAATCTATTTCAAACATAATAAAATTCACACGCCTCACACATGTTGGGAGCAATATGCTTTTTTGTAAAGTATTGATTAAGTAGTCATTATAGTTCGTTTATACGGACGCCAAAAAAATTCCGATAAAGAATTATGATATATGTGAAAAAATCGCTTATACGGTATTCTAATGACGTTACACTACTTCATACATAATGAAACTGTTATACATTACTATTATATTCTACAACATGTTTTCTATAGATTATTGACTACGTAGAATTTGTCGTTTATATAAATAGTCACTGAAATAATTTGGGTTATTGGTATGGCTATGAGCCATTATTGCTTGATGTGCGTTTTCAGCTGTGATAGGCTTTTAAAATTTAATTTATATGTAGTGTATTACCAGGTGTGTAGATCATATGCAAGGCTTCATGAAAGCTAAAATATTCACATTACCGGCTGTGGATAGCCATTGCTGAACACTTCGTATATTGGCCAAGGATTCCCGGCCAGTTCGCGAATTGACCGACCAAAACCCGTAATAAGCTGTCCATTTCATGTATTTTGGGTTTTGGCGAGGAATCTCGGCCGGTTCGCGAATTGGCCCGCCAATTCGCGTTTGGCCAAGTTCCGGGTTTTGGCCGTAACATATCCATTGATTAGGGCCAATTCAGCATACACAATATTGCACGTACTACTGTATTTGGAGCTTATTCTATAAACGATTATTATCAGACTTTTTAAACTATGTTTTTTAGACTTTTACAAATGTTGTTCCATACATTTAGCTAACACATTATGGACATTATATTTTGATTGCATTCGCGCATGTGCAGTGAAACATTTTTTAGTAAACCTGCTCATTTTTAATCCAAGTTTTATTAATTTTTAATTCTGACTGCAGAGTGTTGTGTACAGTGATATCCGTCATATTTTCTGAAAAGAACTTTTTATATATATTAAGAGCTCTGCAAATTATAAGCAAAAAAACTTGGGACTGTTTTTACAAAAACCTTAATTTTTCTACGTGTATACATGCTGTCTTCATAAAAATGAACAAAGAATATTAGAATAAGCCACTTCTTAATAATCTCGAGTTTAAACGCTTTTGATCATTAGTTTTTACAGGGTTATCCAAAAGATTTCCGTTCTTTTTTAATTTTTGGACGGTCCCCTATGAGGTTTCGTGAAAAACTCTTCACGGAAATATATGACCTATACTATACTGTTTACACACCTGCAGTTTCAAGTTAATTCATGATGCATTTTTTTTAGATATTTAACAAAACGTCAAAAATCGCAAATGATCGGTCACCTTTTGGCCATATAGTGTATATATATAACCATTAATTAAACATCACCGACCACCATCAAAATCACGATAGTATGAATGAAATGACAATATATATATATATATATATATATATATGTAATGGGGATTTAAGTATCATTTAACCTTCTATATACTTCCATATGTTTTTTTATTTCCTGTTCATTTTATAATTATCTTATATATAATTGATTTAAAAAATAATTTTTATATTATTTTTAATAATTATTTATATTAATTATTACTGGATTTATTTTGTTTTATAGCATATAGCTATATGCTATATATTATCAATGTTCTAGAATTATTTAAATTCTTAGTTTAGTTTAAATAAGTTAGCTAATAGAATATTTTGTATGCTTTTAAATTTTATTAACAATAGTGTTTTTTTTTAATACATTGTGTGGTTTATATTAGGTTTATAATTATCTATATATAAGGATATGTTTGGTTTTGCTGTTTAAAATATTATTTACATTCAAATGCTTACAAATATTTATCTTGTGACAGTTGAATAATAAAAGTAATACTAGATGGCAGCACCAAAATTTGTCTTTTGAAGATAGCTCTAAATTTTAATTTTTCTAGCTGCATTTCAGTTATAATTTACTACACCAGGGGGTATTTTAGCTAAATTTTGACGATATTGTTAAACAGTTATTAATTATTTTAATAGTGCATTTTAAATAATGTTATTACTATCTATTTATTTTATATTATATTAAATGTATTTAACAAGGTATTTCAAAATTTATTTCAAAATGTATTAACTGCATCCTTTGGTATCAATTACTGCGATTTCTTAACTGTTTTATTCACCTTAATATTTATGATATTCTGGTAGCCATGTGCGCGTGGATATTGGTAAAATACTGAAATATTAATCGGTATGGAGTTTATTATTTATATTTTATATCCTATAAATATTTAAATAGGTTTTATTGATTCTTCCATTTCATATTATTTGTTTCTATTCTGTTTTCATTTTTAATCAATTCACTTGATTTTAATGGTTGTTTGGGCACAGGGGAAAATAATTTTTAGCTTTAGCTTATTTTTCTCACAGAAAACAACCATTCTGCTTATATCATTGAATTCTGTGCCCTTGACAACGTAATTCAATATATAAGCTTTTCCATTTTTTGTCGGTGTCCACTTTTTTCTTTTTCTTCCATAATAATTCTTATAATAAATTATTATTATTATTTTTTTATATACTTACAGCTTTAATTCATAATATTTGATGGTGGTAGGTTATGTTTAATTAATGGTTATATATATATATATATATATATATATATATTGTTTGTTATAACATTTTTTTTTTTTTTTTTTAAGATTGCTTTGCTAATAAGACAATATTTTTCTCCAATACATCCGAAATTTATATAACATATTCTATTTTATTTTACCTAGAATGTTTTATTTTTTGATCGTGACGTATTAGTTTAGCGGAAGCATGATTTCCTTTAAATGTAATAAAATGTTCTTGAACATTTCACGTTTTTAATCCTATTAGCACTTTCATAACTGCTAGCTGTAATTTGCGAGTTTTGGTTATGTGTATCCACACCCACGGGTAGTACCTCTGCATTTTTATGCTTATTAATTCTAAAAAATAGACACACTATTTTTATTTACGCAAATGAAACGTAATGTCTACACTAGTGCTAATGCGCACCGACTAAAATTTCAAATGCCGGGGTCTTTTGAAACACGCTTTCATTAATTTCCTTTTCACATTAACAAGATTTTGATTTATTTTGATAACACAAAGTATCACAGTACGATGCCTGAAAAACTTTTAAATACGGATGAATTGTCATATTTTATTATCAATATATTGCCAATAAAGTAATACGTTATTCAAATTAAGGAATCCGAAATCGCAGTAAATGGGAGACCACGGGTTAATATATTATGTATTTAAATACATCAATTAGAAATTGTACTATCAATAAGGTCACTGTGCTTAAGTGAGATGTGATTCGCCATATTTTTGTCGCATTTAGGTAGAATTGGCATTTTATTAGATAAATATATATTTTTTTAAGCAGAAAAGTATTGAACACCGTGCTTATATTTCAAAATTAACTTTTCTTTTAGAAATTTAATCATTATATGTAATTTATACACACAATATACTATTGCCGGATTTAGGTCATTTTATCGCATTTGCGACAGCTAAAACTATGGTTCTCGTCTTTTTGGTGCTCTGAAGTGAAGTGGCGAGACCGAGAGCATGAATTGCATCAAAGAAGAAGTTCGTCTGTGCTTCCTACACCCCAACAACCAGTGAACGCAATTATCGTCAAATAATCAGGTGCGTACAAACATTTTTTTAACTCACTAGATTCTAGAAACAGTGCTTTTCAAAGGACTTCATTTCGCTCAACGAGCATTGTTTCTTACTTGGGATTTATACTGATAATCAAAGTTCAATGCCAAGTTTATCATATAATGAAAGCCATGTTACAAACGCTCAGTCTAACATTATGCAGGCGCTTAGCAGTTTTTATGCAAGCGAATCAAACATAAAATCAGGACGGGTTCGATTGAACCTGAATAAGCAGAATTACATTCCAGAAACACTCGAAACACGCCAGATCACTTTGCACACCGAGCAAGACTATCCCGCAGACCTCCAGCCCTTTATCGCGATTACCAAATAGGGCGGAGCGTAAAAATGTTATTTTCGCAATTCTTTTCCCGCTAGCGCAGAATAGTTGTGAAATAGTCTGAGAAATATACTCGTAAAATTTTAAAATAATCAATAAATATCTTCCGGTTCCAGTTTAGGGCCTAAATATGCAATTTTAGCCAAAAATGTTGTAAATTTTCACATTTCAGTAATATTTTTAACTTCCAACTTTTTCTTCGTGCTAGCGGGGAAGAGTTGAAAGAATATAAAAGGAACACAAATCCAAAATTTTAGAGCAATTAATAAATATCTTCCGGTTCCAGTTTGGGGTCAAAATATGGTAAATTAGCCGAAAATGATGTAAATTTTAAATTTTAGTGATTTTTCTAATTTTCCTTTTTCTATTCGCGCTAGCACGGAAAAGTTGGAAAAATATACAAGAAAGATAAGTGCAAAATTTTAGAATAATCAATAAACATCTTGTGTGGTCTTTCACCTTTGGGGTCTAAATATGACAAATAATGCCATAGTGAAGAAAATTTAGGGGTCAAAATATAGAAAAAAATTGGAAACCTTTTGCATAAAAATTTATTTATGGAACCTTTAAAAAATTTTTTTTATAAAGTTAGACATTCGTAAATATTAATTAGGAATATTAAACAACAAATCTTATTATTCACACAATACACAGACTTTGTATAACAAAGTGTATTTGGAGTTCCAGAATAAAAGTTGCAAATATACATTAAATGCATTTCATTCACTTGCTTCTATATTTTTCACTTTATACTGGTTTTTGGTTTTAAACGACGGCATGGTACGTCTTGAATCCACTCTGGATATGATGTAGCCATCACGCTTTTTCTCTCAGATGACTGCAAGAGAAGCTTCTGCTGTCAGTTTTGCTCCCCTTTCAAGACATTGAGTGTGGCACGGAAAGTTTGTTTCCCAATGGTGATACCGGATATCGCCAGATTTTATCAGTTGCATTATGTGTTCGTTCGACAAGTGAGTCGCATTTGGAGGTTCCGGTAGTTGGCAATTCTGCCAGTCTATGAGATTCACGTCACATTTAGCTTTAAATTTAAGTGCAGGAATTTGGAACATACGAACTCCAGCTCTCCATTTTCCCCTTGTTTTCAAAATCCTAAGTTCTCGCACATTCTGGTTTGGGACAACAAGCATTGCAAGGATTATTGCTTCAGGATGACCAAAATAACCATTCCTCTCGATGACGCGATCCACAACTAGCTTCAGGTCATCTGTAAGATACCGTGAACTTTGAATTGTTTTCAAAAAATGTCGTGCCCCATCTATGCAATTGATGATTTGATTGTGAACCAAGCAGGTGCGTAAACTTTTATGATAACCTCAGCCAATGATAAACTCACAATCAATTCGCATGCCAATTGCACAGATGAAACACGAAATCTTTGGAAAATAATTCAAGCTTTATGTTATCTTGCAGATGATCTGGAGCTAGTTGCGGATCGCGTCATCCAGAGAAATGGTTCCTTTTTTCATCCTGAATCAATAATAATCCATGCACTGCTTGTCTACCCAAACCAAAATATGTGAGAATTTGCCTACGTACCATTTTGAAAGCAAGGGAAAAACCGAGAGCAGGAGTTCGTGTGTTTCAGTGTGTTCGTGTGAGCCTGCTTTGTTTTTCTTAAATCGGAAAGCATTGAGGTTTGCGATGTTTGCTTAAATCGGATCCTCCTAAATCTATTTAACACCACCTTTCCATGTGCGTGGCAGATACATCAAAGTGGATAAATCGTTTTTCCGATGTTAGCTCTGAATCAGTATTTTGTTTAAATCGATTTAAAGCCAATGGCTAAATCGCAATTTAAGAAAATGTCTAAATCGCGATTTTGGACAATGGCTAAATTGCGATTTCCGATGTTAGCTTAAATCGATTTAAGACCAATTGTTAAATCGGATTTCCGATGTAAGCTTTAAATCGATTTAACGCCCAGGCCTAATCCGCAGAGACTTCTTAACCGGAGAAGCATTAACAAGATTTAACTTCATTTGTAGCGATTTTACTATAAACGTCCGAAATTAAAAGAAAGTGTATATTTATTTTTATTAAAGAGTGTATAAACTTCTTAAAGGAAAATACATATTTCAATTAACATCTTAACCTACGATTTACTCTTAACAGCTCCACGGTTTAGCAAATCCATGGCTACCACTAAAATTTAATAGAGATTTTCCCCTTGTTTAATCGTGGAATTTCGACGATTAAGTTAAACTATATTTACTGTGAAATTTTAGTGGTAAGAAAAATTTATATTTGGCTTGATCATCGTACGCGGGCTATGCCCGTCATTGCAGGTTAAGGAGTTAATAAATAAATGTTTTACATATAAAATAATAATAATATATATGTATATATGTAATTTGTCATAAAAGTGGGTGTTTTAGAAAAAAAATGCCTTTGAAAAAGAATTTCTAATGCTAAACTTCAGATGATACAATAATTAAAAGCAGATAATACAATAATAATAATAATAATAAAATTTCAAACAATTTCAAGCTTAATGAATGTATACGAAAAATGTTTTCCGAATTTTACTTTTATTGTTTTCTTCATAAAAATCTCAAGTATCATGTACCGAATTGTAATTTACGTACAAATAAAAATCGTTTTTCAATTTAAAATAATTATCATATTCAAATTTCATCTATCAAACAATAAATGCTGATCTTCGCAGATCATTTTTTCTTATTAAATAGGTCTCTGAGATGAATTTGATTTTTAAAATTTCTCATTTATGCCATGCTCTTTATCGTAATAACTATTGATTAATTTAAAAAGTTTTAGCGATTACAATCATTTTTGGAAAAATAATGATGTAGCGTGCTTAATTCGAAGTGCATTCAAAAAGTTATGCTTCTCCCTTGATTAAATCTTATAAAAAGAAATCCTTGTTAAGTCATGAGAAAATTAGATGTCATGGCCAATTACTAAGTTTAATTCTGAACACTTTAGAACCTCATTAAAGGAAGATTTATTAAAGATGAAAGTCATTATTTCGTCAGAACATCACTTCGGAGTCAACTAAATTGCGTAAAACATAATTACGACAGTCTGAATTGTTCTGACAGTAAACATATTGAGTAGTGAGAAATTAATTTTATCATAAGTAGTATGTCTCACTTGAATTGCTTGAGTCTAGATAAAATGTCATTATATTAATTAGTAAAACATATTAAAAAATGAATTATTACTTTCTTAAAGTTCAATTTTAATAATCAGCTATGCTAATTACACGACTTTTATATAATTTTCTTTATTCAACTATGCTTATTTGTTTTATTTCTAACTTAGGAGTTAATGAAAATTACATCAATAGTTTTTATGTATCATACACATTTCTCGACTTATAATGCACAGATGTAAAATATCTAGAAAAATAAAAGATTAAATTATTTTTACCATATAATTTTCAATTGTAATTATATGGCTATTTACGGATCTTTGTCCTTTTTAGGTGCGTTTGTAATCATATAAATACGTAGCACTTATAGTCATCGTTCAGTCAGCTTCTCTATTTGTCTTCTCTTCGCATATAACAGCGCAAAAACTACCCAACCGAATCGAAAATGTATAATTGTTGCATGGTTTTGTCGAGTCATTTCAAATTTTATGAAAATCGGAAGTATAGTTTAATTACAGGGACATTCAAAATTGTTCTGTTACATTACGGCCAATGGGAAAAATTATTTCAAGTGTATTTTAATGATGTTAAAGCCTTTCGAATAGAATGAAAAAGTATATGCACTTATGAAATGTGCTAAAATATACATTCAGTACAATGTGCAGTGCAAAAAATATTTATAAAACTAGTTACACTACGAACTCACCTAATTTGCCACGTATGACGTGCAATTCCAACTAGTTTATATTTCAGATAGCATCTTTAAAAGTAAAATAAGGCTCGTGATATTTTTTTCGTTTCTTACTTAACATTATACAGGTCGCTGGTGACTCATTTATAAAACTATCGTTAAAAGATTGCATATTATCATCAGGAATGTTGATACTTTAAACCAAAATTAGTAGGGTAGATTGGGTGAAGATGCCGTAGCTTTTGACTTAATTATTTTAAAAATCGCTGTTGTCTATATTTGTTACTTATTGATTTTTTATTAAAGTTTAGACCCTTATGTATGATTTAAAAACTTATTTCATTTTACAGATATTATAGAAAGCATGGAAAATGTTGTTTTCGTAAACACTTGCATTTCATCATCTTACCCATAGTTATGTCCAAGATAGCCAACTATCTAGGGGTAAGATGCATTATGGAGTTTCAATGTAAACAATAATTCTTGTGAAGTAGTATAAAAGATAATGAGACGAATAAAAGTAACATTAATATCTTAGACATACTAAAGTTGTTAACTTACCTAATATTAGGAGTTACAAAATAATGAATGTAACAAACGTTGGCAATATAATAAAAGGAAAAAGATTTATTTGTTATATAATTATTTATGTTATGTTAATATATTTGGTTGTGTAAAATTTATTTAATATATTATGTTCCTCTTAACATTTAAAAGAATCATGGCTCTTAAGTCTGCCTATTTTTTAAACATTATAACAAGTTTAACTGCGGTAAAGCCACTGTGTAAAGTGCTTTAGAGTCAAGCTTTTTTGTTAATGTTTTTCATATGTTCCTTTGATTTTTAGCAGTATCTCAGGTCTGCCACAAACTGCACATTTGTTTATGAACTTTGAGCTACTTTTATATAACCAACAGTTTGACTGAACGCTCTTGATCTCATCACAATTTCTCGAGGTTTTATTGCAGTCTGCTAGACACTCTGAACAATAATTCTCATTCACTTAAAAAAAAAAAAATCCTCGTGTTCTGAATCTTAGGAAATAATTTAACCACCATCCATATCATTGTCAGTTGAAGATTCTGTTTTTCTACCCTTTGACTTCTTATCTAATTCCTTTTTCGAAAGGCTTGAGATACCTGGAAATTCGCAGTTGCTATTATCACACCAATTTAGTTTGGCTTTTATAGGCCTTTAAAATTATTTTTATTCGAATATTAAAATGAGAAAAAAAAACTTTGCTGAAAATTACGTCATATGTAAAACGATACATTTAAAATGTCTAATTTAAAATAAATTTCTTATAGCGTCTTTAAAAAATTATTTATTTGCTATTTTATACAAGCTAAATTTAAATTGTTGGATTGATCTTATTTAATCAGTCATGAAAGTAGCTGTTAGTTGTGTCGACAGCAATTGATTCTGTCTTAAAATCCCTCAACCAAAGGAAATGAATAGAAACCTGATTACAGGAGACCGCCACTAGTCGTTTAATTGCGATTTATGCTTCCGTAATAATTTCAAAGGAAATAAAATTAGCGTGTTTTCAGAGTCTGCGGGTCTGGATGGAGGTTGGCGAGCATAGCTCATAAAAGTCAGAAACCCCTAGTTATCTAAAACTATATTAAATACTCTCGATATTTATATTTATTAAAATTATTTATAACTGCATTTAAAATAGAATTTCTAACAATGAATAAAATAATAATTATTAAACAATTATTTATAAGGCCAATAAATTTTATTTATGAGGCAGAATACATATAGAAACCTTTCAAATTATATTCACCTTAGATTTTAATATTTCTTTATGCCATTTTAAACATTAAAAAAAAGTTATAATTTCATTCAATGATTTTTTCTAATCAATTGATTAAAATCACGATTTAATCACTGATTTAAATTATCTGATTAAAATTGTTGGAAAGTTAGTTAATAGCCAAGAGTAATTTAAATAATGAAGTAACAACAAGGCTTTTAAGAGCAACGGAAAATAACCGCATCTTACCACAAGGGAAAACAACCGGCATTTTACACCAAGGGAAAACAACCGGCATCATACCCTCGAACATTTTCGTCGACTCACCCCAAAGTATTGGGGAAGACGCGGTGGCCCCCACAGACGTGAAGAAGGGGGAACTGGTCACTAGGGTGGAGCGAAAAAAAATAATTTTTTACAATCAAAAACGGGTAGGTGCCAAAAGTTGCCTTTATGCTAGTACATCATCTGCGTGCAATATTACTGCTGAAAAAAAATGGCTTGAGTCTGCGCTTTTGGTCCAAAAGTCGAAATTTTGGGTAAAATTTGACATTTATTCAAATAATTAAAAAAAATTCTAGAGAGATTATTATTATTTAAAAGTGTTATTTAAACCTTTATTATTAATTACTTAAAATATTTAAACGATAAAATGATATTTTTGTTCTGTATAACTGGGACAAAACTGACAACTTTTGGTGGAAAAAAGGCGTTGCCACTCTGTTGTGTCACACATATGATTGTTGTTTAGAATACAGCTCTTACTTAGTTGCTTTCAAAACTACCCAGGAAATATCACGTGAAGGTGACTGCATTTCATGTCACAACAGTGCATAGCACGACCACCCTACCATCTGAACTCAATGTTTCATTTATACATTGAATTGTGACTTTTTATCAAAGACTGGCCTAAGTTTTCTATGTATCAACCTAGCACATCTCTTCTTTGGATCCACAGACTTTGGATGCTGCCTTTACGTATTTTTCTGCTGTTTGTGTAAGAGAAGACAGTGTAATTCAGTACGGATGATATTAATGTAATCTATCCAGCCGTCTATTATCTTCACCAAGATTGAACCCGATAAATGCACATTGATTAGAGGTTCTGTTACTACAACACTTTTCCAATGAATTAGATTTATATAATTAGCCGCTTCAAAGTTGATTGTCGATATTTAAGTTTTGCGTATGCCATCATTTACTCACATCTTTCAACTATTTTGTTCTGTTTAATGTGATGGAAATCGTCCGAGAGCACTGAATTAAGAATTTCCTCTGCGTTTGCAAAACAACCATTGTATTAAATAACCTTTTTTTAATAGTTGTTTTATTCCGTTTTGTGTGTTGTTTAGTAGCTGAGTAATTTCGCATGAGTTTTTAGATCTCTTCTTTAGCTGTAGATTACATTTGAATGTAAACTATCCTGGGGCCAAACTTGGATAACATAGTACTTTTTGAGTGAACGTAGAGACTCTGATGGGCAGTGAGTGCTCATTTGATGTCGGATGATTATGTTAATCGTTGTCATCCATTCTGCAAGGGACTTGTTTAGAATGAACCATTACAAATGATCATATACCACCTCCAAGTCCAGTGAATTTTCTCTGCATCATTTATTAGACAAGATCGTTGGCAAAAATTAGATTCTAACCCACAGGGATTCACCGGACCAATAGGAAAACCTTTGTTCACGTGCTTTTTCCCTTCTAATTTCAATTTTTGAAGCCATAGAGAGTAATTTTCAAACATTATTTCCTGAAATCGAGAAAAGGGTACTCAGCACATACCAAAACTATCTGCTAGGCATTTGCAAAGATATTTCATCAAGATATGGCTCAGAAGAACTAGCGAAAAGGAACCCAAGAAACTTTTCCTACGCAAGATGGCTCACAAAGTGCGTATAAAATTATTCTTCTTTATATAAGCTCTGATTGACCATCAGAGTCTGGTTCACTCACAAAGTATGTAATCTAAGTTTATGCCGCAGTATGGTTTACACCAAATACAATCCACATCTAAAAATTTGATCTAAAACTTATGGGAAATTACTCGGCTACTAAACATCATAGAAAACGGCAAAAAACAAATACTAAAAAAATTTATTTAGGACATCGAGAGCAAATTTTTCACATCGAGAACAAATTCTTATTGCAATTTTGATAACGATCGCCATCACATTAAACAACAAGCTTATCAACATATAAAAAAGGCAAGAAATAGTGTAAAGGATGGCATACTCAAAGATGAAATACCTAAATGCTGTAAAATGTTGTAGGAACAGAACTCTCAATCACTATGCAGTAACTGGATGCAATTTTGGTGAAGATAACTAGAGGGCTTTATAGATTCCATTAATTCCACTGCATTACTCTGCTTACCTTATCATACACAAGCAGTATGTGAAGGAGTGTCACAGCAGCATCACCCAACGTCTGTGGATATAAAGAAGACTAGGTTGATACATAGAAAACTTATGCCAGTCCTTGATAAAAAAATTCAATATATAAATAAAACATTGCGCTTAGATGGAAACGTGGTCGGGCTATGCACTGCTGTGTCATGAAATGCAGCCACCTCCACGTGATACCACCTGGGTAGATTTGAAAGCAACTACGTAAGAGCTGTAATCTAAACAACAATTAGTTGCTTGACACAACAGAGTGGCAACGCCATTTTTTCACAAAAAGTTGTCAGTTTTGTTCCAGTTATACAGAACAAAGATATCTTTTTATCGTTTAAACATGTTAAGTCATTAATAATAAAGTTTTAAATAACACTTTTAAATAATAATCATCTCTGTAGAATTTTTTTTAATTTTTTGAAAAAATATCAAATTTTACCCAAAATTTCGACTTTGGACCAAAAGCGCAGACTCAAGCCATTTTTTTTTTCAGCGGTAATATTGCACGCAGATGATGTACTGGTATAAAGGCAACTTTTGGCACCTACCCGTTTTTGATTTTAAAAAATTAATTTATTTCGCTCCACCCTACTGGTCACTATTTATGCTTTTGAGGAAGGCCAGGTACCAGTTCTCTCTAACAACATCGTAGTTATTTCTCTGGTGTTTAAACTAAGACTTATATAGGAAAATAAAGAAGTCACATAGAACATTTTTGACACTTAGCAGAAGTGTTAAGACGAAATAGCAATAAAATGTTACCACAAAGACAAAAAAAATGGAAATGGAAATTAAAAATTGTTCAGAGTGCATAAATTTAAAGTTGAGTCTTAGACTCTTATTCCCTGAACAATACCCTAATATTTTAATGGGGCCCTAGGGCCCTTTTATAAACCTTTACCTCTTTTTGTACATTTCTTTAAAATATTATTTTAACGAATAATTCTTACTATTACCTATGCTTAAGTTTGACTAACCAAAGATTTAAAGCGCTAAGTACTAAGACATTTTAACGTGTTTTCATGTTTGGGTCATTTTTAAAACTATCTGTCGGCCCCTTTTTGCCTCCTATTACAGCTTCCATAAAAGTGGTTTGATTCAGAAGCTTTTTTTCTAACAAAATATTAGGTCCTCCAGCTACTACATGAGCGACAAAAAAAGATTTCTCAAGCTTCAGATACCACCAATTTTGAATATTAATCACCTTCTTGGGGTCCTTGGTGCAGCTTCTTTAAAAATGATCCGAATTGCTTGAAATTTTCTTTAACATAGTTGCAGCGTCATCCGAATACTTGAAAAGTCACTAAAAATATCTTTATGCCCAACTACATGCCAGTTATGTCCCTGGACCCTTTGGTCTCGGTACAGGGCCTCTTAAAGTTTTTCACCACAAATTGTTAATTAATTGCCCCTTTTAATCCGATCTTCATTTTTGGAACACTTTTTCCATTTAGTTATTCTCAAGTTTCTACTTTCTATTTAAAATCCTGGGGTCCCGTATCGGCCGGTAGGGCCCGGTCCAGTTCACATGAACATTTTGTGCACCATGCATTTTTCACTCCCTAATTTTCTCACCTCTTAAGTGCATACTTTTAAAGTTGAGTCTGGAACTCTTCTTCACGAAACAACACTATCACATTTTAATTGAGGCCCTAAGCCTTTTTTGAAGCATTTACCCAATTTTTTGTCTATTTCTTTAAAATATTTTTCTAATGAAAAATGCATACCCTATGCTTAGTTTTGACAAATGACAGAAAGCATTAAGTACTAAGACATTGTAAAATGTTTCCATGTTAGGGCCCTGTTTTTAACTATCAGTTACGACCTCGGGTTCTAAGGACCTAATTTTAACGGGATTTGGTTCATTAAACTTGAATTACAATTCAGTTACTTTCTGTATTATGCAATTTTATCTTACGTTTCAGTTATCAACATTTTCTAACATTAATGATTCATTCGTTTTTTGGATTCTATGAGCTTGTTTACTACGAGGTTCTGCTTACTCAACTTGGTTTTCGATTGTATCTGGCACGTGCGGAGACATTCCGGTACATTCTGCCTTAGGTAGCGTGAACGCAGTTTAGAGATTCTTTCTGAAAGAAGTTTGTTGGGGACACACTAGACGCTGCGGAAGTCAGTGGGTGTTCATGTTCATTTATTTTAGGTTCATTAGGTTCATTTAAACAGGCTTTCATCCCTTTGGGGTAGATAAAATGAGTACCAACCTTGCTTGGGAACAAAACACCGAGGGTCTCGCGTTAGGTTGATCACCTGGCCGGGAAACATTCTGTATAGAACTTCGGGACCCAGGGTCAAGAAAACAGAGATGGGCACTATCGGCCGAGATCCTTCAAGGATTGAGTTGTTGATTGAAAATTTGAAGTAGAGTTTAGTTATTTTAGGTTCATTTAAAAGAATTTCAAAAGATATAAAATCATAGAAACTTGAGTTTTGTTTAAGGTTACTATTTACGGTCCCCGGGCAACACCGGGCGGGTCTGCTAGTATATATATCATAGTATATATAGTATATATATATAGTATATATATAGTATAAATATATATATATATATAATATATGCATAGTATAGCTAGTATATATAATAGTCCGTAAATAATAACCTTAAACAAAACTCAAGTTTGTATCATTATATATATATATATATATATATATATATATATATATATATATATATATATATATATATATACATTAATTTTAAATATATATGCTTTCAAACACATATCGCACTGCTTTTTTTATTTAAACTCTCTCAGATGCATATATTTTTTTTTCAAATCAGGCAGCATATGTCTTAGACATCAAAATTATTATATACTAGGTAAATATAAAACAATACAAATAAAATAAATATAAAACTATTCGCACATTACATTTGTTCATACATAAAAATCAGCTAATAAGTAAGCTGCGTATGTTCATAGTACCCTAAAGGTAGAAATATACAATGATTAAAAACTCTTACGATACACATCAGAGTAAATAAAAACTATATTAAAAACACATTAAAATTAAACCCAACATTTCATGCTCCTTCTAATGAGACATCATCAGGGGAGGGGGGGGGGAGTTTTTGACCTCTGCGGAGCAACGTTATGTACAACACAGTCAGTTAAACAACATCAAACTGAAAACATTTCTATAACAGATCATTAAATATCAAAATCAATATTGTAAATGATATGGCGCCATCTGTTGTTAGGCTATAGCACTATTATCAAAAACCAGGAAAAAACTGAAATGAACTTTACAAAAGAATTTCATTTAAAACATTTAACCAAACATTATAAATCTGAAATGAGATATTGTCATTACATACTTTGCTTTTTCTTAGACTAATTTCCATGGATTCTCGTATAAGGGCTTTAAGAGGGTTGGAATATTTAGAAATAATTTTTACATCATCAAAATGAGCTGTCTTAACACTGACTTTAAATGCTAATCTAGATAGAGCTGTAGACTGTCTATCGAATTTTAAATATCATTTATGTTTTTTTAATTCTTTCAAACAGGCATCGTTTTGTCATTCTAATATATGATGTTAACAAACCAGTATTGAGTTGCACAGGGATTTCATAAACACCAGAATGAAATAAAATTGGTAGAGGATCTTGCTTCTAATCTTGTGTACCAGTGTAGTACGCATCATATGGATTATGATTACTGGTCCAGTATTGTATCTTTCAAGTATTTTAGGGCTACGAAATAAAGATGAAAAGTCTTTAATGGTCCGTTCTCATAAAATGTTTAAAATTATAGTAGAACTGGATTATAATTTGGCCATTTTTATTTAACCAGCAGTTGAGATTTTACAACTAATTGAAATAAATTTACTTGCGAAATTAATAAAAGTTGTTAGATGAGGTTGAATGAATTAAACATTCAATATATTTTCTAGTTTTAGTTAAAATATACGTGCATTGAAATGAAACATATGATTTATTGCACTGTGCAGAAAATAAACAATTATGTGTATATATATAATAGCTAATCGAATTCCTGGGTAGACCGGGGCACGTTTTCGTGGTTTTTTTTTTTCAATGAATTTTCTAATTTTTATTTTTTAAGTTAGAAAATTTTAAACATTGTGGTTTTATAAAGCAGCTATTAAAGTCAAAATTTACGTATTCAGTTTTTGCCCTATTTGTGTTTTTAACCGTTAAAAAAAAAAAAAAAAAAAAAAAAAAAAAAAAGTCTTTTACGCATCAAGCGGGGAACGTTTACGCATCTTATAAGTGACACCAAGGAGTAAGTGAAATAAATATTTAATCAAATTGAAATGTTTTATTTATAACGTAAAACACTGTTTAAAAATAAAGAGAATTAATTAAAGAACATTTTATAGGGAAAACTGAAAACATAGGACTTATTGCTAATTAAAAATAGTAACTATTTTTTCATCTTAATCATCAATGTTACAGTTTTTACAAACATAAAATAAAGTATTTCCTTTAACACACTTGTCATGGGACCACCTTTTGCATCTAAGACATTGAACACAGTCTTGTCTTTTTTTTTTTTTTTTTTTTTTTTTTGACTGGTTGAATGATTTCAAAAAATAAATAGACACACAGTATTCATCTTCGTCATCAGATTCATTCACTATTTTATTTATTCTAGAATGTACAACCTTTTTCCCATTTGCAGTTTTTGGTTTCATACATTTCCTCTTGCTGTCTTCTTGTTCTGCTTCCATAGGAACTAGTAAATTTTTACGTAATTTCTTTTTTTGAACGTGCGTAAATGTGCCCCGATGTCAATGCGTAAACGTGCCCAGTCGCCATGTTTGGATTTATTTTTAACGTGCAACGAAAATTAATAACATTTGTGTTATACAAACACAGTTCTCAAAAAAGAATAAAATTCTGCTAATGGTCATATATCTGTTTATCCTTAACTATGTATTATTATTTCACAATAATTTTCAATAAGTACAACACAAAATTTACTCACCATGACAGAAAACAGATTATCCTTTCCTCATGCTAGACCGAAGTTCGACTAACGCTCTAAAACTTGTGAGAATACCCACCAGGAAGCAGCATCAATCTGTCATGACAGGTGTAGCGTCAGTTATAACTCGTTTCGGTAAAAGTGTACTGCGTAAACGCGCCCCATGCCAAAATGTGCCCCGGTTTACCCTACTATGTTACTATGATACCCTAATGTGACTTGTCTATGACTGTTTTCTCATAGGGTTGAGGTTATAACTTATAACGTTGATGGATTTACGAGTTTAATTCAGTTAAGTCGTTAATTTGAAATTTCGCTGCTAGACAGTGACAGTCCTGATTGGGTAAATGGCAATAAAAAAAAATAATATTTTTTAATGTTTTTTCTGTTTCTAATATGCTATGAAATACAGTTCAAAGGAACTTTTGCACGTAAAAAGAAATATATATATATATATATATATGATTTCAAATTTGTAAAATTGAGAAATAAATTTGTTTTAGAAGTCTTGGAAATTTGGAGAATATTGCTCAAAATTATGCGAAAAATTTAAGATGTATTGTAAAATCTACAAATTGGACAGTAAATTATGTTAATTTACGATTTCATTATCGTCAGTGAGGCATTAAAATTAGAGTATTAAAATCAATTACTGTCATTATCCTTTCAATGAATGATAAATAATATTCTGAAATGCCATTAAATAGCATTAATGCTATTTAATGGCATTTCAGAATATACATGAAAATGTCCCATATTTTAAGAACGAATCCCCAGATAAAACAAACATATCAAGAAATAATTCCGAATGTCCTACAAATATATGCACTGAATTTTTGTCTAAGAGATTATTTTTGTAGGACATTTTTTATATACACAGACTGACAGAGAGGCACCAAAATATTAACGTTTCTCCTCGGTAAGCATTTTTTTCTGTGTTTCGGAAATTAAGTGAAATTCAGTATTAATAAAATGATTGATTTTGAACTTTAATATCCCTATAAGATTTTAAATGATCTACAACAGTGTTCATAATTTCATTTAGTAGTTTTTAATGGCCAATAAAATTTACTCAAACAGAAGTTTTAAACTTTCTTTTTGTGTACATTTATCTTGAAATCAAGTATGTTCATTATAAGAAATCAAAGAATAAAGTACGATACATACCTTAAATTTTCTTAAACTACAAAGTGTACAATAGAGTCTTCCTTATCCAATTACTTAGAATACAGAAAATGATAAATGATCAGAACCTGAAGAAGTGATAAACAGGCGTAGCATAAAACTTTCCGCTGATTTTGCATGTATGACAAGCTTTATCTTTGCAGAATGTTTGTAGAATATATTTCACTCAAGATAATGAACTTAAAAATAAATGGATAGAAAGTGCTTAAAACTTGGTTAATGTATTTGACGTTCAATTTTAAACTATAATTAGCAAGTCTTATAAGAAAGATAAATTGAATAATTACAGACAATGTAAGAAAATTATGCACAATTATTCTTGTTTTGTTAAACAAAATAATACATCCTTATCATAATGGTTTTTAATTATTGAAACAAATAGGATTGTGAGTTTAAAGTTTTGGAAAAATAATGATTTCGTAGAATAATATTGTGAAAGGCATCACAGATATTTTTTGGATGTACTTTGTAACATTTTATTAAATAAAAAAAATAATCTTTGTTATTACAATATTAATATATCATTATAGTATCAATTCTTTAGTTTGTCTTTGGATTTAAAATAAACTTTTTCAGATAATTGCTAAAGATACTGTCATATCGCTTAACATATTGAAAGTAAAAATTAATTTTTACATATAAAAAAGCGATGCAATGTTTATAAAATTTCCACCAGAATTTAGCAGCGAAATTATGAGCAGGTATGAGGGTATAATGAAGCAGACTGTAAAAGAAAATATGAACGTTTGATTTATTTAACGTACTTGTTTTACATTAGCATTTCTTAATTCCTTTAAATAACATTCAGAAAATGATAAATGTTCAGATTCTGAACAAATCATATATCGATGGATTGTAAAATATACACTGAAACTGATTATATTTTTCAATATGTATATTATATCTATAGATTCTATAGAAGATCCCATAACTAAATTTATGTTTCACAAAATTCTGAAATTTGCTAGATGGGAGTGCTATTTTTGCGACATGTGAAAGAGTGGAATGGTTTGTCCAAAAAGCATAACTTTGAAAAAAAAAATAATAATGAGCTTTTTAGCCATAAAAAGTTCCGATTCTTTTCTAATACTTATGAAGAATAACGAGTTCCAATACGGCAATTCGTAAATATTTATGTTTTTTTTTTTTTTTTTTTTTAATAGAAATCATCCTGTTTAACTTTTGGAAATATACATTTTTATCTACAATTTTTGACTGGTCTTACGATATAATCTTCATTCACGTGAGAAAATCTTACATTTTTATGAATAGTTGATTTTATATTTTCTTTCAATACATAATGGCTGTGTGTATAAAGTACGTTTTTAGCCACAAACAATCCGACTCATTGAGGTGTCGTCTTGTGCTAAGCATCTACGATGCAACAATTTGTAACTTTTGCATTATTTTTATTAAATATGAACTGACCTACTAGACACCTCGTATTTCAATGAAGTAATGAACATTGACATAAATGAATGAATATTTTTTAGAGTGTGGATAATAGTCTTCACAGCCTTAAGGGGAAATGGGACCTTCAAATTCATTTTTTTCAATTTCCCTTTAAATATTATTCAAGGGCACACTATATGCATTATGGCATATATTTATAACACATGAAATAATAAAAAAAATGTTGGGTGTTGAAAATCAAGTAATTTTCCAGATTATTTTAAGTGTTATGAAGAACATTTTAAAGTACCCATGCGCATTCCTTATCAATTAAAATTTTCCATATTTTTTATGCAATTTTGATCGAGATGTCGCCTGGTGCTAAACATCCTACGATGCAACAATTTGTAACTTCTGTATTATTTTTATTAAATATGAACTGACCTACTAGACACCTTGTATTTCAATGAAGTAATGGACATTGACATAAATGAATGAATATTTTTTAGAGTGCGGATAATGTTCTTCAAAGCCTTAAGGAGAAAAGGTACCTTCAATTTAATTTTTTTTTTATATTTCCCTTTAAATACTATTCAAGGGCACACTATATGCATTATGGCATATATTTATCACACATGAAATAATAAAAAAAAAATGTTGGGTGTTGAAAATTGAGGAATTTTTGAGATTATTTTAAGTGTTATGAAGAACATTTTGAAGTGCTCATGCGCATTCCATATATCCTTTAAATTTCCCAATATTTTTTATGCAATTTTGTTCAAGATGTCGTCTGGTGCTAAACATCCTATGATGCAACAATTTGTAAGTTTTGTATTATTTTTATTAAACATGAGCTGACCTACTAGACACCCTGTATTTCAATGAAGTAATGGACAATGACATAAATGAATGAATATTTTTTAGAGTATGGATAATGTTCTTCCCAGCCTTAAGGGGAAAAGGGACCTTCAAATTCATTTTTTTTTAATTTCCCTTTAAATACTATTCAAGGGCACACTATATGCATTATGCCATATATTTATCACACATGAATTAATTAAAAAAATGTTGGGTGTTGAAAATTAAGGAATTTTCCAGATTATTTTAAGCGTTCTGAAGAACATTTTGAAGTGCTCATGCGCATTCCATATCATTTAAATTTCCCAATATTTTTTATACAATTTTGATCAAGATGTCGTCTGGTGCTAAACATCCTATGATGCAACAATTTGTACGTTTTGTATTATTTTTATTAAACATGAGCTGACCTACTAGACACCCTGTATTTCAATGAAGTAATGAACACTGACATAAATGAATGAATATTTTTTAGAGTACGGATAATGTTCTTCCCAGCTTTAAAGGGAAAAGGAACCTTCAAATTCATTTTTTTTTTAAATTTCCCTTTAAATACTATTCAAGGGCGCACTATATGCATTATGCCGTATATTTATCACACATGAATTAATTAAAAAAATGTTGGGTGTTGAAAATTAAGGAATTTTCCAGATTATTTTAAGTGTTATTAAGAACATTTTGAATTGCTCATGCGGATTCCATATCATTTAAATGTCCCAATATTTTTTATGCAATTTTGATCGAGATGTCGTCCGGTGGAGATAAACATCCTATGATGCAACAATTTGTAAGTTTTGTATTATTTTTATTAAACATGAGCTGACCTACTAGACACCCTGTATTTCAATGAAGTAATGAACATTGACATAAATGAATGAATGTTTTTTTAGAGTATGGATAATGTTCTTCCCAGACTTAAGGGGAAAAGGGACCTTCAAATTCATTTTTTTTTTAAATTTCCCTTTAAATACTATTCAAGGGCACACTATATGCATTATGCCATATATTTATCACACATGAATCAATTAAAAAAATGTTGGTTGTTGAAAATTAAGGAATTTTTGAGATTATTTTAAGTGTTATGAAGAACATTTTAAAGTGCCCATGCGCATTCCATATCAATTAAAATTCCCAATATTTTTTATGCAATTTTGATTTATATATACAAATAAAACTGTGCATTGTTTTTTTTTTTTTTATATTTGAATATAAAGGTTATATATATATTCAAAATTGCATGAAATGTTCATCATTTTTACATAAAATGTTTGATATTAACGTCTTTTAACTTTCCCAATTATGTTTAGTTTCAATACACGGCGCACAGTTTTATGACATATATCATGACAATCAGCTGTAAAAAAAAAAAAAAAAAAAAAAAAAAAAAAAAAAAAAAAAAAAAATATTGAGAATTTTAACTGATATGGAATGCCAGGGGGCATTTTGAAAAATTCTTCATAACGCTTACAATATTTAAGAAATTTTCTCGTTTTTCTCACCCAAATGTTTCTTTTGGATTTCGTGTGGGATAAATACTATATGCCATGATGCATATATTGCCCTTTAATAGTATTTAAAGGGGAAAAATGAAATTTGAATGTCCCTTGTCCCCTTTATGCCCCTTATGACTTACAAGGGAAAAAATAAAGCAATATTAATATCCAACTGATTATTTTTTTAATTATTTTTTTAAACCAAACAAAGCGCTACTAGTCGCAATATTGTTTCATAAGTTATAACATCAAGATGGCATGCACGTAAAAAAAAAGTAGAATGAAAGAGAGACACATATTCTTAAAACGAAAAATTTACCGCGACGTTGTCTTATATCTTTATTTATAATTCAGAAAATGAAAAAAAGGTTTCGAAAATGAAGGAATGTTAAACTGGTGGAACATTAACATTTCCAATGATATGGTTTAAATTTAACAAAGTTTAACGTTTTAGAATCAATGTAGAATATATTTCATCCAAAAACAATGTACTAAACTAATTGGAATAAATTTGCTTAATTGTGTGATTTTTTTGCGTCATTTTTTAACCATACTAACCAAATAAAGCTATTCAATGCAAGAAAAATTTAATAGAGTTTTTTAATAATTTAATTTTATGTATTTATATCGAAACCCAATATATATTTATTTTGTAAGATATAGATAGAACGTAATTATAAACGTTATAAAAAGAATATAATGAACAATGCATAAATTTAAATTCGAGAACATATGAAGCTAAGCCAGCGTTCCTTACCCTTTTACTTAAAATACAGAAAATTGTAGATGCTTAGAAAATATAGAAATTGTAAAATGGTGGACATAAAATTGCCAGATGATAAAAAATTCATCTCGTTATATTTTCATGATTATACTTTCAAAAACTTCGTAGTATTTCATCGAAAACAATCTAGATAGAAATAAATGGATAAAAAGTTTTGTAAATTTTGTTGATGTTCTTTATGAATACTATATTAATCCACATAGCAATCATGGTTAAAATGTTAAAGAGAATTTACTCTTAAAAAAGTAATCCAATTAAAGGCTATATATTATTTTTTCTCATTTCGTTAAACGAAATATTAGATAATTTACTCAAAACTGTTTCGTAAGGTATAAAATTATATATTACGAATATTTCTGTAAGACATTTTTCTCTTTCAGCTGCATTTTGTACAAAAATAACGTGCAAGATTCTTAGCGATGTCATGGTACATCATTAGAAACTTTCATTAATGAATTCAATACACATTTTATCTGTATTAATCGTATTAACATAGAAACTCAACTTGTTGTTTTTGTATGATATAGATAGAAAGTAATTATGAACGTTATAAAGTAGTCGGCTAAATAGTCGATTTTAATAAGATACTGATATTGAAAGTACATCTGACAGAACTTGATATCTCTTATTAAGTATTTCGAAAGAATTCGATATTGGCAGAAACTGGAAGCTAGTACAGTAATATTGTAATTGTTTTTCAGGCACTTCCAATATGTGGAAAATTTTACAAATAAAATTTCTTTTGTTTTCAAAAATGTGTTTAAGCCTATTGTAGCTAATTAATTTATTAAATTGTTAATCCGAAAGACAAGCTTTCTTCTTAATTGAATGAAAATACTTTATTAATATATATATATATATATATATATATATATATATGTATGTATTCAAAACTAAAATGTATAAAACAAAAACATACAACATTTTAAAATGAAACACTTAAAAAACACACACACATATATATATATATATCTACCCTATATATATAAAATCCTAATGAAACGAATTTATGAAACGGAAGTATGAAACGGAAGTATGAATCGACTGATTATGTTGGAAAGAACTGGGTCCATATCCGACACCGACTTAACTACTCAGACATACACCAGGATTGGGGCAAAGGTAAACCCCAATCTTGAAAATGGGGGAAAAGAAAATAGTAATTGTATTAATTACTCTAGTAATTGTAGGTCAACTATTCCTAAATTACTGTTCCTGAAATATTATAGTGGGTATTTAAAAAACCTTATAATTTATAAACAAACATTTTGTGATCGTAATAATTGAAAAATGGTCCTGGCTACTTCTGATAATTAATCTAACCATAAGTATCTTAAATTGAGGAGGGAGGAAACACATCTCCAAAACTGCCCCAAACTGCGTTGTGTACTTTTAGTGTAGAAATAGCTTTTAGACCGCGCAATTTTATTTAAAAAAAACCTATCAAAATTACGCATAAATAACATACCAAAGAAGTTAATCGAAACTGATCTATATGTTCAAACTTTCATGTATAAATAACATATAGGTAAGACTGCAAATAATCTGAAATAAAAATTAAATTAAAGTAAAACATGGACTCATGTTGTATTAAAAACATAGGCCAAAAATAAACAATTAACAAAAGTTTATTTACAGTTTAAATAACATATTTACAAAACCAAATAAAGTTGTGTCACAAGACACCAGCGTTCCAAAGAACGAATTTGAATTAACATATGAATTAAGTTCACCCTTTAAATTATTATTACAAAGATTAATTAATTGCTTGGCTATCAGAAATTGTATATCCCTAGTACAACACAGATAATTAAAACAATGGGAATACAAAAATATTAAATAACACATACCTTCTGCACAGTATAGAGGAAGATTAATCATATCCGTTGGTCACACACATATTATTGCTGAATATTGGGTTATCACATTCTACGTAATGTTCGCTAATTACTTAAAGCTGTCGATGATATCAGGTCCGAGAGCTGCCGAGCACAGGGTCGTCCCTTACACGGGAAACCACGCCCCTAAAGAACCTTCGAATTAACACACTGCGTGGAAGCAGTAAATCTTACTGGAACACAAAGTCCGAAGATAAGTTATACTGACTTTTGTCAGAAATAATTCGTGCATATTAAGACCTAACGGTCTAAACCGAGCCATAATTAGGCTATCGAAAACTTGAGGAGCTTTGGGTAACTCCTCGGACGCCATACTTGGAAATTTATATAATATTCTGTCACAACATCTCTGTAGAAATATTATGGGTACGCGTAACGTTTTTCAACCATCGTTTTTGAGCATCTTAGTCCTCTGTCTTGAGAAACTTAGAGAATCTGCTTAACCATCACTGTTGAACAACTTAGACATCTCATCTCTGTCTACAACTTAATTCCTCGCTTACGACATCACCTCGTATTAACAATATGAAGGATGGTCTTTTGCCCCCTTCATCAAATGATCGACCAGTCTTGTCGGCCCCCTTTTTTCAGCCTTCTCGCAAAACCTCTGATTCCATACTCCACTTTTTCGGGGTGCAAAGCACTCCGTCCACTAAGCGTCAGTGATCACGGGGCCTGAGACCCCGGGTCTCTCTTCCTCGCCCGTGTGGTCCATGTTTACGACTTCTTTTATGAGGTCCAATAAATACTCTTACGTCCAGTTGTAAATTCTGTTTGGCATTTTATGTCAACCTTTTGTTAAGATTGGAGACTTAGAGTCTGTCTGAAAAGATCCCCTCGAAGATAAAATACGACTGTGCATTCGTTTTCTTAACTAAGGCTTTACAGCGTAAATACATATATGAACACATTTGTATCAAATGACAATATAAACAATCAAAATAAATACATATAAGAACACGCTCTATATATACATGCACACTTTATAAAATAATAACAATAATAATAATCAAAATATATAAATAATAGTATTTTTATGGCATTAAAAATAACAAAACCTGCTGAAGTAATATCAGGGGTGCTTATATCAGTTATATGATATCACTTCCAGCAGAAAAAACAACTGATTATGTTTCACGCCAATTTCTCCTAAAATATGGAATACATTGCGATGAAATTAGCACTAAAAATCAATATTGATCCGCAAATTTGAAAACAGGTATTAAAATTTTTAAATTCGAATTAGTTTTCGAAATATTATTTTTTTTTCTAATTTTATATACATTTTTCTAATGATGGCAACTCAAATTTTAATCAAACATATATATATATTTTTTATATTTCAGAAAAGCTTGACATGGTAACCCGGCTATTGTTGTTTATTTGATAATAAGTGTTTATTTACATTTATTTATTTTTACAAATTATATAAATTATTTTGTTCTATGATTATTAATTATTTTTTTTATATTTCCTTTAGAAAATAATAGAAAATAATTAAGAAATACAGTACTACTTAGTTATTCCGTCGACCAATTTCCCCAAATTATATAAATCGGCAAAACGCTCGCCAAATTATACTAATTGACATAATTTTTATTTTAAATAACGAAAGAACAAATAAATTAGTATAACATTAATAAATATACGAATAAAACGTCGAAATAAAAATCAATTGATGACGTAAACACGTGTAGCTTGCTTAAAATCAAGTGAATGTGACATTTACGATCAGCCATTATTGGCATTTAATCTTATAGTTTGGCGATAGACTTTTGGTCGTCGGTATATTTAAGAAATATGAAAATTGCAAATGTAACTGGTATTTGAAAACGAGGTTTTCGCCAAATTTTCGTAAAAAAATAAAAATCACGCCAAACCTGCAGTATCTGGCCAAATATTACCACTCGAAAAAAAATGCTAACTGGCGAGTTGAAAAAAAGCTATTGGCGAGATTTGCATCCTGCTAGCTTAACAGTACCTAGAATTCTTTGCGACCATGGCAACTTTTATGTAGTTTTATTCGAAAAAAAAAATTTTGATTTTTTAATCAAAATGAAAACTTTCGGTCCCATATTGGCGCGATTTTTTTTCTGACGCCAATGTCATATACGGAACGGGCACATAACTTTCGCTAAAGTATCGTTATTTTGCTTGATATGGTAATCCGGATGTTGCTGTTTATGCTGTTGATGCGTTCTCCAAATTGGCGTCGTTAAAAAATCACGCCAAAATGTTACGTATATGACATCTTTGCCACACTTTCATATGAACGGCGAAGGGATCAGACCGTATTTGTTTATGGCAGTTGACAACTTGAACTATTATAATATAGATGAAATGATGACGATAGAATAATATTTGACGATTTATCACCTGTGCCTGGCTAACACTAAAGTACCAAAATGGCACCTAGAGTATAAAAAGCGATGTGGTCCGCCTGGAGTTGTTGATGATAGTCACATGACTTAGGCTATTTTTATAGAGATTGTTTTAAAATACCGGGAGACAAAGACTCTTATACTTAATTTATTTTATTTCAGCTTCTTTTCAAATGTTTAACTGATCCTCTTTAATCAAAAACGAAAACAACCATTGGATGTCTTAACAGCAACTGATTCGCCCTTAAATTTTGCAATCAATTTAATGGAAACCCGTTTACAGGGAGGTCTGCACAGCTTTTTTGAGTATAATTCAATCTTCTCTAATATTTTAAAAATCCATCAGATTAGCGTGTTTTTAGATTCTGCGGTGTCTGAGCGGGGGTTGGCGAGCGTAGCTTGCAGGGGGCAGAGTCTCCTAGTAGTATATATATCAACCTACAGATTAAATACAGGGCTGATCAAAAGAATTGGAATACATATTTGGCTACATACGGTAACTTCAGAAATCAGTTTTTCAAATGTTTCATGCGTTTTATAAAATGTTTACTTAGTTCTCTTATATAATTTATTTATCTAAATAACGAAGTTTTGTTGAAGTATTAAGGAAGTGTTTCATAATGTGTGCTAAACGCATGATTTTTCTTACTTGTTTACTTTCAAAAAGAAAACTCTAACAATTTTTATTATCTAAAAACATATCCCCCCCTCTTTTTTTTCTTCTTTTAAAGTAAAACCGTATACTGCAATAGCCCTGGTAACAAATAATATGGGGATATGGGGCATTCTCACAATCTTTTAACTTTCATGTCCCTGAATAATAATTTTTTGTTTAATACACTTTTTTTTTTTTTCATATACTTGTGAACATCCCATTGCATGATTGTACAACAATATTAACGAGTTAAATAAGTTTTGGACGATGTTGGGGGTTCAAACACATGGAAAACTCATCTACCGTCTCATGTCTATGATGCTGATTTTGAAGTTTGGAGCTGTCTGGATAAAATTATTTCAATAAATATAAATCGACGTAATTTTTTTTTTCTGAAACTGGAACTATTGTTTTATGTAAATGTGTAGCTAAAAATTATCCTGCACACATTTTTATGGTTGGTATTATTTTTTTAACTCTGTCCCTGGGTTTTAGATTTTTTACCATCCCTCTTCTAAAATTATACAGAAAATCACTTCAGATGCAGCGACAGAATTTTTTTCTCATGCAGAGTTTTTGCTGATGCAGAAGTATGCTAGAGAAAGAATATCTAAAATTCTTTGACTTCTGATAAAAAGAAAAAGTAAAATAATCGAATGTTAACAACTGTTTCGAAAAATCAATGAACATTGTGGCTATCACTTAGTCTTAATATGATATCCTAAAAATAGGTGGAAATTTTCCTTACCGTTCCATCCTTACCGTCTCTTTTTTTACCATTTCGTCCCTTTTTTTTTACCTTACCGTCCCTTCTTTAACACACCTTTAAGACAATGTTATACAAAAATTCTGTATTAAACGTACTACATTTGTATTATTTCTTATTTGAAAGTCCTGTGGGTACAATGCAAATTCATTATAAGAAAAAAATTAGAAGTAAATAAAAAGTTATAGGGATAAAATGGTAAGGAAAATTAAACTCGCAGGTTTAACCTAAACCTCAGTTAAATAAAAAAAATTTTGTCGCTGACCATTTTTTCTTTATTTTGAATCATTAAGGCATTCGTCTATCAGATTAAAATGTTATTTTAGCAAGTTTAATTTCGCCAGATTTTTTTCCCAAAAGTCAAAAGATTGTGAGAATGCCCCATATACGAAGACTGGCCCACACTTTTTTTTCACTTAGCGGCAGATTTTATTTATGCCCCAGACTGAAACATATAAATGTTTATTTCACATTATATTTACAATTATACTTATGGGCATTTAAAAATATTTTCAGATAAATAATATGTGTACTTACTTTTCTTATTGTTTTCTCATAGTTTGTAGTGTAGCATGTTATTATTGAAAATGTAATTTAACGAGTAATGTAATTAAAAAAAAAAACTAATTTATATATATATAAATTACAATCTTTTTTTTAATTTTTCCTTTTTACTAAGAAAATTTATCTTGTTTAATTTTTATTTAACGACAATTCTATTTTACTAATATATATATATAAATTAAAACTTATTAAATAACAATTTAGCTATATTATGAAAGAAAATATGCATGTTATAATAAAACAAAAAGCAAAATACAAAAGATAAAGAAAATAATGTGCAGAAATTTATTCGCATTTCCTTATAGTTCTATTTAGAATCAGAAAATGATAAATTACTAGAAGGTGAAAAATGATAAAATCATAGAACATGAAAATTTCCCGTGATTTCTCTTATATTTAACTTTTCATAGAACTTTTAGAATATATTTTATATAAATGGAAGAAATATTTGCTTTAAAATTGTGTAATGTAGTTAATGTTGTTATATCAATCCATAATTAACAAGCTTCGAAATAAAAGCAAATTAACCAACTTTACTCAATATAAGAGAATTTCTAAATACCTAATCTGTTTTTAAGTGCTATTAGGATATCTGGAATTTTCAATATGTTCAAATAATTTCTTTAGGTTAATTAATTATAAACGTAGTAGTGTACTTCATTGGAAGAAGTTAATTTTCGTAGAAGTAATTATGGTAAACATTTTTTTGTGCTTATTCTTTATATTTTATTATGGATTTTTATAGTTTATCATTTAATATAAGCAAAAATAATTATTAGATTAACCAAAATTAAATTTTAATGGTTGTGGTTGTGTAAATTTTTAAATTTCTGAATGGACCGAATGGCAAAATTAAGGTTGTATCTGTTTTTTTTTTTTTTTTTTTTTTTTTTTTTTTTTTTTTTATGGTATACATTTCAATATTTAACTTCTTTGACTTGATACGACGACATGCACATTCAGCTTCATGGTAAGACAAAATATCCCCATCTACATAATATGAATATCGAACACAGTCTTACATGCACGTTTCTATGCTTCATGTAAATATCTGCTAAACTAATTTAAGTTAAAAGAACTTCTAAGCATAATTTAAGGCTACAGAGAAAAACGAAAATATTTTAAAAAAAAGTTCACTGATGAAATTTGAAATAAATATTAAAATTGGTATTTACTTATTCGATCGTTATACAAATTTACTGACTTATGTAAGTGGATTAGTGATTCATATTGGAATTGCACCAACACCAGAGATAATAATGCTATATAACAGCCTTAAGAAATAGACCGGAGCCGCCAGCATAGACAATCATCTCATCGATTTCACGGATGAAATTCTAGGATTAGTTAAATCTTGATTCGTATATTAAAACGCAGTCGGTTTGGCAAGTCATATCTTGGTGGAAAACACCTGAAAACCCGATTTTAGCAGCTGATTCGTAGGCTTACCAATGTGTTTTCCTGCAACAAAAGTTATGAAAACTGGGAGGACTGGGAGCAGAAAAACACAATGGTAAACCTACGAGTCAGCAGCTAAAATTGGGTTTTCCACCAATATAAGACTTGGCGGACCGATTGCGTTTTAATATGCGAATCAAGATTTAACTAATCCTAGAATTTCATCCATGAACTCGATGAAGTGATTGTCTGTGTTGCCGGTTCCCTGTCTAAAACGATTAGCACAAATTGTAATACGTTTTGAGGTGTTCTTCCTACTTGAAGTTCCCAATCGTTCTCCATTGTCATTGTTTTTAATTTAATGATTTTCACTTTTAAATTTGTCCGGTTTTAATTTAATTTAATTTATTTATTTTTTCTTTGCTTCGTTAGTGTCGCGGCATAAGCAACCTACGACAGACGCGCGTAACTCCGCTCTGCGAATTTCGCATTGGTCAATCAGGCGGAAATTTGTTAATATGTTTTTGTAAAATTTGCTTGTGTAAACTAGCTCACTAATTTTTATTAACTAATGGAAAACATAATTTACGCACTAAAATGTTTTTTTTTTTTTAGTCGCAGTTACAATACGTTTGCAACGAAGAAAATGGCAGTATTTTAACGCTTAAAAAAAAAAAAAAACTGGCGGTGTTTTGAAGTAATGCAACATCTACTTATATATAGCTCAATTGTATTTTAAATAAATAAAAAAAAATATTCGGCTAACATAAATATGATTAAACGAAGTCAGTAACAACACAAAATACAAGATAATTTTGCTTAATTTTTTAATAGCAAAGTGAAACAAAATATTATTTATTACTTCTTAAACCCTGCTCAAATTCCTTACAGGCATTCCATTTTAGATACACATATTTCATTTTATCGAAATGGATATTTATACATATAAACTAATATATCAATGAATCTCGTTACTGAAGTCTTACGGATAGTTTATTGGGAATCCATAGACAGCCTATTTTGACACGAATACATCCACTGCCCTAGAAACTTGAGTAAAAGCAATGAACTCGTGACGAACTTATTTAAATACGTGAACATTAATACCCTTTTTTATATGTTATCGTTCTTTTTTTCATCCGCATATTCGAGCATAATTTTAATAAACTGCCGCATCATTTTGAAAAAAAAAAATCACATAATTTTTAAGACACTTATTATATTTAATTATAAATATATATATATATATATATTATGTATTATTTATTATATTTAATTTATTTCGCACTTTTGTAATAATTGTGTCGTTATAACATTAATTTTTTTTAATGCAACACATCAATATATATTTGTTGTTGTATTAGGTAGATTTCGTATGAAATACTACCTATTGCGATCGCTCCTATATTGGAATTTCTGAAAAACTGTCGCAGATCTACACCGATCATGACCCTAGAACCTAAACCACTCTCACTAAAAAACATTATATATTTATATATATATATATATATATATATCACTTTTTTATGGACACGATAACTTTTGTAATTCTTCACAAATCTCTTCAAAACTGATACATAAAATCAAGGGGCATAAAATCTCGGTCAAGTTCGTTACTATGCAAAATCGGAAGAAGGGATAGAAATAGAGGGGGTGGGGGGTGAAAACCGAAAAAAAACCATAACTTCTTAATTTTTGTACATATCAAATCAGTTTAAAGTTTTTATTACTTCTAAAAATAGGGCCAAAAATTTATGTGTCACAGATTTTTGATAATATTAAGCTGCAAAAATAGGGTTTTAGAGAGAAAAAAATCATAGCTGTTTCAATTTTCAAGATATCAAATTTAATTAGATTTATTATAAATCTTCTTAATATTATCTACAATTTTTATATTGACAAGTTTTTGATAGAACAAATTCGTACCTATATATATATAAACGAAAACAAAAAGGGGGGTTGAAGAAGAAAAAAAAAATCCATAATTTCGTCAATTCACAACATATAAAATCAGCATGAATTTATTATAGATCTTCTTTATATTATCTACAAAATATATATTGGCAAGTTTTTCATAGGACCAAGCAGCAAAACAACTTAAAAACTTCTTAAAGCAAATAAACATACATAAAACTAATTAAAAATACATAGCGGTTGAAGAAAAAAAATCATCGTATTAACGGTCTATTCAAATCCAAACTGCTTATTTTCTGACTCATTATTTAATTCATTTTTGCTCTCAAACGCATCCAGTTGGTGTTCTATTATTCAGAAATTATATAATGTACCGTAATGGTCGATATATTTCAAAAAATGATGTCAAAGTGGGCATTTTGAACCAAATTTTCCGAAGTTATTGCGTTGGATATATAAAACGAAAAATATTCCCATACTGAGAAAATAATTGTTTTTAAATCAAGTTTTAATTAATTGCACGAAAAATAAAAACACAGGTCGCTTATAAATCTCTTCAAAAATCACGCCAGAAAATGTTATATTTTTACTTTTAAAAATGAATCTGAAAATGTGCCAGGAAATTTTGAGTTGTTGAGCATGGAAATGTATCTTTTTTAATACCGCCTTAACATGATTCTGGTAAAACCATCTTTTATATAAAAATGAATTAAAAACTCGTCCAATTTGGCGAAATCTACCTGTGCCTGTAGGCCGAGCCGGAAAGTTTTTATTTATTTATTTATTTATTTTTTTTTTTTTTTTTTTGTGCAGATCCTTTTTAGATAACATTTTACATTGTTTGTACGAAGAAAGATATCCAGTCAATCAATACAGTTTTTTTTCTGAAAACATCTGTTATTTAAATATAAAAATCTTTCTGTAAATTTAAATTAAATAATTAAATAGAATAAAGATACATCTCGTATCTTGCAGAGCATGGCTGTTTATATTTAAGTTAAATATTTCATTCTAATGTAATCCATTCCACTACATTTTACACAAATGTTTTTTCTTAATTATTTAAAATAGAAATATAAAATAAATGTTCACAATATAAGTGCCCAAAACATATTATGGAGAAAACATAATTGTGAAATGATCAAAACCAGATAAATATGACGCGCGATATAATTGCTTTATTCAGAAACAGTTGTTATCTGCCTTCTGAATCATGTTAGATAATTTTGTTTTGTTTTTATCTTGGAGCATGATACATTTTTCATTTCCATTTGACATTGTATTTCGTTCTGTCATTTAAATCTGTAAATCTGAAATAATAATGAAGAAGGGTATTTAACTTATTCTAATAAAACATAATGTGTGTACTGCGGGATGGGAATAAATATCAGCAACATATTTTGTACATTGTAAGGTTTTCAGTTAGCAAATGTTTTTTTAGAATGAATATAAATTATATACACAATCAAGTTTTTAAAATACACTATTTAAAAACAAAATTTGATTTGAAAAATTTGATAAAAACAAATTAATGCGTATTTTGAAACATTTTCTAAAGGATATAAATTGAAGTAAAAGTAAGTATTATATAACCAAAACCGTTTCCCTTCAAACTTTTATAAGCATATAGAAAAAGTGTGTTATAAGGCTTATAAACTTTTAGTTAGCAAATCTATCTTCTACAAGAAATACGAATTAAATACTTCTCGTAGTTCTGTAAATTGTAAAATTGTATTTAACACTTCTTAAACCATTTTATTTAAAAACAAATGGAAAAATAATACGATTTCCATTTTATGGTTGCTTGATATATTTTTTAACTTATTTAACCATTACAATAAATATTAATATTAACACACTTGCTACTAGCATACCATGAGTAAAATATCTGTAAACACAAATATCGTCTAATGTTTTTTTCTATCTACTTTCCTTAGAATGACATTTTTCCTAATTGTTTTGATCTGTAAACACATGATTTCTGTGTAATATTATTGTTTATTTATTTCTCGAAAACAAATATATATATATTATTAACAGGAACCCGCAACTTCACATTTAACTCAAAAAGATAAAAAATCTCCATTTTTGATATTTTGCATAAATATATATACAGAAATCCTTAGTGTATACTAACCGCGAATAGTACTAGTTCAGTAATTATAAACAGCATTTTACAAGAGAAACCTCTCTTGCATGACTAAAAGGTAAACTGTAAAAAATCCAATTTCTTAGTTTGTGAACGCTGTAAAAATGACAAATGTTTCACAACATTTGAAAATATAACATAACTAATAATGAAAATATACAACAATTGCTTCTTTTCATCACTTTGGTGCCGATAAATTGAGTTTCCTTTAGAAAAAAACACTGAAGATTCCGTATTCGGGTGATTACCTGGCAGGAAAATATGCTGCATAGCACGTCATGGAACATGGTCTACACTGTAAACAAAATCTATAGAACTACTGGGAAATCTCTAGGCAACTGGGATTCTATTAACTTTTCTAGTTACCAATACAGCTTCTTATAAGTAATCTTACTGCATTAAACTAAGTAAACAGCACATAGACTTCCTTAGTGAACATACTAAGAAATCGTTAGAAGCCATTGCAGGTGCTTTTTTGGTATGTATACTAAGAAATTTAGCCCAGCCTTGCTTTTTCTATCACCCTGTGCCTTGCTCTATCGTGCACTGAAGAAGAATCTTGCTAGTAACAGCTATTTGCAGCTTTTTACATGTTATTCGGGCATTTTTAAACGTTCTTTTTCTGCCTTTTAATACTATGAAATGATTAGTAGTATTGCAAATACTTCTCTTTTGTCTTCACTAAGAAATGTTTAGTAGTATGACGGATATTTCTCTTGTATCTTGCCTAAGAAATAGTTAGTAGCCGTTACATGTCCTTCATTAGTATGTTTACCAAGAAATGGTTAGTAGTATTACAGACACTTCTTTTGTATCTTCACTAAGAAATTGTGTGTACCGAATTGTGTATGCGCAGTGAAAAAAGATGCTGGTGGCGCCTTTAGAGAATTTCCAGAAATACATACATTTATTACTGGGGAAGATTTATGTCAGTTTTTTTTCCTTCTGCGGAGGACAGAACTCACTACATGGGGTTTGGAAAACGAGCGTACTACGTATCTTGCTAATAGGTTCGTGTTTGTAAACAATTTTAAATGCGAGTAATGGGTGATGAAGCTGATTCTGGTATGTGTTGATATTTTTATAGGGCTGAGTGTAAATGTATCGATGCTATTATAATTCCTCCAAGTTTCAATTTAAAAGCTTAAATTATTATTAGGGATTTTCAATGGTTATTGGATGATTAAAACATGGCTTGATAAATAGAATTCTTTACTGGAATTTTCTTTGCTTAATGAATATATTCATAATTATTTGTTACAGGGAAATAAACAATTTTGAAGTGTATTTTGGATAGAATTAACTTCACGTAAATTAAATTTCAGGTGGGGTTAAGATTTCATGAACGATTGTTATGAACATATTCCTTAAATGAAAAAAGGACTGCTTGAATTTTGAAATTTGACTATTTCTTCTTTTTGCCAGATTGAAAACAAACACAGAATTTTTTAATAACTTAAAATAATTAATTACTAAGGGAATGGACTGCTAAGAATTGTACGTTGTGAAGGGGAGGGGGCGATTTTTCCCAAAAAATCCTTCATGGGAATTAATTTTCAATTTGTTCTTTCGTTGTAGTAGCCTGAAATGGAAATCTACCATTCCTAGAATTTGAAATTTAACAAACAATTTTTTTTTCTCCGATTTTAATAAATGCAGGAAATTTAATGTTTTCGAGAAATTTAAAAGAATTAAATACTAAGGGAAAGTGAAAATAGGATTTTTCTTTCATTTAGGCGTAGGTGTTACTTTTACCTTTAAATCCACCGTGGGAATTAATTGTTACATTATTTTTTTTTTTAAGTTTATGTGTTAAAAATTATCTCAAACGAGTTTAACTGGCAATATTTAATTCAGATGGCGGTGCCACAGCTCTTCCCCCTCACCCCACGTTTTGAAATTTAATAAACAGAATTTTATTTTTCTCCGATTTTTAAAGACATAGTAAATTTATTATTCTGAAGTAAGTTAAAATAATTTAACACTAAGAGGAAGATCAGTTACATTTTTTCCGTTGGGGGAGAGGTGCTGAATCCGTTATGGAAATTAATTTTTAGTTCTGTTCCTTTTGATCTTTATGCGTGAAAAACTAATCTGAAGTGGGTGGTTTAAGACAGTCTTGAATTCAGGTGGCGGTAACACCCATATCCCCGTATTTTAAATTGTAATGAACGAAATTTTCTTTTCCTTTATTTTTTAAATATATACTGCATTTTTTTCGAGTAAGTTATAATATTTAAATACTAAGAAAAACAAGAAAGAAAAATTTTCATTCAAAGGTTGGGGCTCACACACAAAGGGCCCCCTAGGAGCCTCCCACAGAAGTTAAATCCCTCACGGAACACCCCCCCCCCCGCCCTCCCTAATAGAAGTTAATAAAAAAAAGTTGAAATTATTTTTTTCATCTTGCAAAATTGAAATATACAGTAAAATTAGGGATTAAAATCCCAAGACTAATTTCCAATCCCGGGATTTCGGGATTGCTTAGATTCAATCCCGGGATTAGGAAAATTAGAATTTCTGTAATATCATCAATTTTTACAATAGCTAAAGATCATAATACTATAGAAAAGACAAAGCAAAATTACAGCCTAATTTACATATGAAAATATACCAAATTAAAAAAAAAATTAACTTCAATTAACTATCAAAACTTATAGGATAAATTAGAACAATTGAAAATTTAAAGAAATACGCTGTTGATGTTTGAAAATGCAACAAAAAACATGAAATGTCTATGCTTCATCTTCTAGATAATTTCTTTTATTTCCTGTTAAACAAGTTTTTGAATAGTTTAATATTTACAATATTAAAAGCTAATTAATATCACGAATTAAATTATGAATTATTCTCATACCCACGTAATTAAAGTTTATAATTCTAGGATATTGCAAATGCAAGGTTTTCCCTTACATGAACATTTTTTCTTGAAATAAAAGAACTTAGCACACACACACATAGAATAAAATAATACATAGATGTATAGTTTAAATTTTTATTTTGAATAGTTCACTGTTTCCTAACTAATCGGTATTCCTTTGAAATTATGTTCTAAGAAATATGACGGCATCTAAAGTTTCATTTCCAAGTCCCATTTGTAACATTGTCTGTTTTTAGGGAAATGTCATATTCGTTTAAGCACTTTGTTAGCATTTCAATGCACTTTTTTGCTGTAAAAGATCCATATATGCTCATAAGGCCTAAATTCCTGAATTTGCTCAAATTTAAATTTCTTGAATGGGCATTAATATTCATAAATCGCTTGCTTGCAGTAAATATCCATTCGTCAAAAGTCAAACTAAAATTTTTCCTGAATTTTTAAACGTTTGTATTTCACTTGTAATTAACTGTTTTATTATAGTTCACTACACGATTTCGAATTGATACAGCAGATTTTGGAAAAACATTATAGCCTTTAGCTATCAGTAAATTTCTTAAATCAGTTGAAGTTAAATGAAAAACAGTCTTTAGCTGTCATTCGCAATAAAATTAAATCCAGTGATTCCTTATCACTACTAAAATAATCTTCGATTTTCCACTTTTTAGAAAGCAATGCATGTTCTATGCAATCTTGACGTGTGGAAGGAAGAGATGATGTATTAAATTCTTTCTAAACTTTAGTACCATGTTTCGTCAATAAATGTGCATGCAACCCTTAGTCGATGCACCTAACGTTTTAAGCACTTGGCTACATCTTTTACGTTTAGCGATTTTTTCATCTTTTGACATTAAATAGCAGTGCCATACTGAAGATGTATAATTATCTTTCCTATGAGCTACAAAATGCTTTTCATTAGACATCTTTAAATCAAAATAGTTATAAACGACCGAAAAGCAAAGAAGTTAGCACATAATAATGACTATGAAACTCAAATGCGACGCTTATTAGTAAACTCTAATTGGAAATTTTGTGATTCCCAGTTGCTGTAACGACCGGCTTTCTAAACGCGAATAGCCGAATGGGTTACATCTGTTTGCAAGTCAAAATATTTTCATGTTAAACGATTTAATCGCTTTGAAATATGTAAAAAATACTTGAAATATTTATATATTTTCAAGGATATATAAATTTCATAAAAATTAATTCTTTTTCTTTCAAAAAGAGAAAGTCTATAAATATATATATTTTTTTTATTTCAGCTGAATATTGTTCCATTTGAAAAAAAGGACAATCCCGAAAATCCCGGGATTTGGCAGACAAGATCCCGGGATTTCCGGGATTAAAAATGATGCGGGATCCCGGGATTGTAATACCTAAGTAAAATCTTCATATCGGAAACTCTTTAATAACAGACACCTCTATTTGTGTATTCTTAACATATATATAATTGTAAATTTTTAGCTCTCTAAAGCAAACACTTCCGAACAGCGGGCAAATTCCGCGCTCCCGAGATGTCCGTTATTCTGAGATTTTACTGCATAGACATTTTTATTCATAAAAATGCATAGCTCTTGCAAAGATAGAATATGCACTTATTTTATTCAAAAATATGCGCACATATTTTGCAAACATCGAATATGCATTGGTTTTATAAAAAAAAAAAAATGTGCACAGTTTCTGAAAACATAAAATATGCAGTTATTTGTATATATAAAACATGCAGCTAATTTTCTCAACAAGTATATACTTTTGAAATATTTACAAATATTCACGTTTTATGCACAAATTACGTACAATCCATCGTTTAAAAAAAGGCAAACGTTTTTTAGCTGGGGTTAAATATGTTTCGGGCATTTTCAGTGTTCGGTTGCGGTCGGACAGAGAAGCACGCATGCACAATAAGCATTCAATTACAGCTATTTTCTTTGTAATATTACTAACAGTGATTGGTTATCTGGAATTTTATAGTAACTGCTATAATATTTGTACTAATGCTAAGTATTTTTTAGTAAAACCACATACTTTTTTTTTTTACAGTGTAGTAAACATGGTTGCGTATCATTGGAGAAGATCCTTAATGGAACTTAGGACAAATAGTTTAGTTTTGTTTTATGTTATGTCACATTTTTCTAGTTTAAGATACATATGCCTGCATTTACATAGAATTTTCAATATGTTTTATAAAACTAACCATGCCAATTGCCTTAATAAAAAATTAATACGCTTACAGCAATATAAGTCATCAAAATACACATTTTCTTACGCTATTGTTATGCTATGTCAATTAGTTGTTTTTCAGCATATCTATATTTGGTAAATTCAATCTTTAAAATTATAGGTGCCACATGTAGGAACATTATAAAAATAACTCTAGTACAGAATATTGACATTTATAGAATAAGAAATAGAGTTTTTATTTATCTTTATAACTTTTAAACATATCTGTTTAAAATTGGAAAAACAATTGTCTATATTATTAAAAAATAATAGAAAATAATTGTATATGAAAAAGGTGTATTTAAAATTAATTTGTAAATAAAATGTTTAACAAGTAGACAATTTATTTTTATATAATTCGCACAATGTGCAGCTTCCAACTTATAAACACAAAAATTGCAGTTGGAGTTTGTTGAGATGTTTTAAACGAAAGCACGGTTTCAAAATTATACGATGGGAAAAATGTTTATGTGAGGCTTAGTAAAACGGAAGATATCATAATAAATAACGAATTAAAAGTAAATCTAAAGTAATAAATAAATTAAATCTTTCTAAATTAAAACATGTGATTCGAGAAAAAAATAAATATTAATATGTAAGTTTCTGATATTTTACAAATGAAGATATGAAAATGTGCAAAACATTCTCATGCAAAAAATAACGCAGCTTTTGATGTTTTACTGCTGTCGATACATTACTGTGAAATAAATCGTGAATTATTTTAATACATTATAATATATTATTATATAAATGTTTTATATAAGAACAATAAAAAATATCAATATTTAACCCCATTCCATTTATTAAATGTGCACTTGATTTTTCTTATTTTTTTTTTATCTGCATTTTAAAATATATTATTACTTTGATAATTGATATGTTATCGCATTTCTAACGATTGCACACAAAAGTATGTACTACATTTTGTCATGTTTAATGAATAGCAATTAAACATGATATTCAAAACACCATAATTAAACATGATGTTACATGATAAATTTTTCATGATTAATTATTCATATACAATGTGTTAATTTAAAATACACATTGCCTTTCACGTGTTCATTACTATCAACAAACAGCTATAAAATGTTTAAAGTAACAGTTGGAGAACGTAAATTCAAAAATAATGAAAAGAAATATATGTATTTCGCGTTAAAAAAATAATTCATGATCGGATATATCGTCGCTACCATGTCAAACTATCCAATATGAAAAAATGCACTTTTTCAAATTTTGTGCCATTTTATTGTATTGTTCGTGATACGTACTAAGCAAAATCGTCACATCTCTAGCTTGCTTAGAAACTTAGATAATGACTGTTTTGAAACATCCAATATGCACTTTTTTCTAAAATTTACAATGTCAAACTGTCCAATATGGTATATTCAATCATTTACCGCAAATGTTTGGATATTTTTCTTTTGCTAAGCATCCGTACCATGTCAAACTATCCAATAATATTCTTTTTATCAGGAAGACAAAAACTGTTTTATTTATGTACTGAAATTTAACGCAATTGACAAATGTTTTTGACGTTTACTATAGCATATGTTTTCTATTGTTAATGGAATGTGAGAATTTTTAGTTCATTTATAGGGTAACTCAAAAGAATACCATTACACTCAACAGGGAAAAAGAGCGGTGTCTTTTAATGGTGTTCCGATATTTAAAGCATAATGAAATTAATATGAATTTATCAAGTGTATTAAAACATTTTTTATGCAGAATATGGAGTGAAAGTCATTTATTATTATTTACAGGTTCCTACAAAAGAATTTTGTTCTATAATGTTCTATTATATTAAAAATAAATATTTGAAGTTAGTAATGTTAAAATATTCCAAACCAAGTGAAATTTACATCCGTAATTGATTTACATTACAAGTTACTTACTGTAGAATATGACATGTGTGATAGTTATCGTTAATTTACAGGGACACATAAAAAGAAATTCTGCTACACTGCTGTATATTAGCTATAGTTGTTTGAAGTGCGTTTTCAATTATAGTATGAGTTTTTAACTATTTGAATATTACGTGGTGCGTATAAATTGTATAGATCATATACAGGGCTATACAAAAGGATTTGTAAGCATTACTTTGAATGAGCGTGAATTTCTGAAAGGAGATTTTTAATTCAGTCATGTAATTTTAGACTTTCATTTCTTTTTACTATATTAAAATACGTTAGCAGAAATTCCTACTATACAGGAATACGCAAAGAACTGAAAACATTGCCGGCTATGACTGGTAATTTCTGGAAGTGTGTTTATAACAATTTTTTGCCTGAATTAAATTTTACCATATTACGTAACATGTATAAATATCTGTAGATAATATACAGAGCAATGCAAGATGGTCGAATATATTTCATTTTATTGGCGGAAATTTCTAAAGGTTGAAAGTGTCGCATACTATCTAGACATAAGTTGCCGCATACTATCTAGATTATATAAAAATCTATAGATCATTTACAGGGCTTCACAAACTGATTCGAGTTCTTTTTCTGTCTAATGACGATAATTGTATTTTAGTGGATTTTTTGTGCAGCCCTGTATACGAGATATATAATTTGTATACAACATGCAAAAAAATAGTTAAATTTAAAAACGGATACCAAAATTCAAAAACGCACTTCAGGCAATTTTTGCTCAAAGACAGTATTTTAACCCATTTCATTTGCGTGTCCCTGTAAATGAAAGACAAATGCTATGAATGCATGCCCTATTCTGTCGTAATCGTCTTGTAATGAAATTCAGTGATTTATATCAGTTTTAATACATTTGAAATAGCGTAATGTCATCAAAATACTCCCCATACGATTTCCCACCAATATACTATAATATAATGGAAATCTTTTGAGTGCCACTGTAAATGAACTATTAACGTTGCACACTTCATATGCAATACCAAACATGCCATTATAAACAGCATTAAAATTTTTCAATTGCATGAAAATCAGAGTATATTTACATGAGTTAGAGCGTGGACAGACAAACCGAATTCATAAACATATTTCAACTTTGTTAAAAAGTGTTAAAAATTATAATAGGATGAAAATTCACATTCAGTAATTTTTACCAATAGACGAACATAATTAAATTGTATTGTACAACCCTGTATATTACCTACAGATTTTTATACATGACACATAATAAACTAAAAATTTAATGCAAGCTAAAAGACGTTTAAAACTATAAAAACTAAAATGATACTTCCAGAAATGATCATCCATAATTGTCCATGTTTCTAGTTTTTTGATCCTGTTTATGATTTTGACCCTGCATATTATTTTACTTATGTTCCACAAACATCTCATATGCTAATAATAGTTCAGCTTTTAAATGCATAATACAATTAAAAACTACGTTTAAGCAGTTCAGAATCACTACTAATTAATGCTAACTAATTATTTTAGGTAGTCCTGTATACAATCTATAGAATTTATACATACCACGAAGTATGCACATAGTTTTAAAACGCATACCATAATATAAAATGCATTTCCAGGAATTATTGTTAATAGACTGCATTTTAACCGAAATCTTTTGTGTGTCGCTGTAAATGAACGATAACTGTTGTACACGTCATATTCTAACATAAGCAGATGCTGTGCATCTTAATCATGTATATAAATTTCATTATGTTTGAAATATTGTAACATAGTTAAACTAAACCACAAACCGGAAAATGAAACATTTCTATTCGAAAATAGTGGTGGAAAGCGGCCCATCTGTTTTTAGAATTAATGCCGCGAAGACAACTATTTATAATTTCGGGTTTGAAGTGTGTGTTGTTGCCCACCCCATTATTTGAGATATTTTTGTTATCTTACGTTTTATAAAATTAACAGAATGTTTAAAAATCAGCTTTCATCTTTATTAATTTTCTGTATATTCGTTATTAAAATTATTAAAGAGAAATCTTGAGAGTTTTATATTGGATATGTAAATGCCAAAATTTTTACAATTTAAACTATTGAATACGACACATTTGCTACTATGAAACGGCGAATCTGGGAAAAGCACAGAATTTTTGCTGTCAAACTATCCAATATGGTATATTCGCTACTATGGAATGGCGAACCTGGGAAAAGCACAAAATGTTTACGAGTCAAACTATCCAATGTGGCATATTGGATAAATTGAAGCTGAAAAAGTTCAATTGATTTGAAAAAGAACAAATAAGCATACCATATCAAACTGTCCTATGTGATTTTTTGGCGAGTAAATTTATTAACATGATTTATCTCAATAGCATGCTTAAATAGGATATAAAACAACACCCTAAAATATAATATTTTTTTTACTGCTGCTTGGCGCTGATTTTGAATGCACAATTAAAACAGTTTTTTTTTGTCCTCCTGAAAAGTGGCTATTTTTACATTGGATAGTTTGACATGGCGCCGACGATATCAGTTATGTGCCTTGAAAACCGCAAAAAATCGTATTCAATATACTTAACTAATATGACTCTTGAATTTGAAAGAGAAATATTTTCCCATGTTTTGTCAGTCAAATGAACATGATATTCAAAACATCATAATTAAACATGATGTTACATGATAAATTTTTCATGTTTAATTGTTCATATACATTATGTTAATTTAAAATACACATTGCCTTTCTCGCGTTCATTACTATCAACAAATAGCTATAAAAGATTTAAAGTAACAGTTGGAGAACGTAAATTCACAAATAATAAATAAAAAAAAGTCACATCATAATATGTCTAAAATAAAACTGAATTACAAATACAATTTTCCTTTGGTTTTGATTGTTTTTGTTTCTGTGTTAAAGCGTGTACACTGTAAAAAAAAACTGTAAAGTTACTAAAGTAACAGCGTCTGTTACAGGATTTTTTCTTGTTGCCGATACATAAAAAGTTCTAGGAATCCCAGTTTCCTAGAAAAACCTTAGTAACTTTACAGATATATATATATATATATATATATTTTTTTTTTTTTTTTTTTTTTTTTTTTTTTGCAGTGTATTAGTTACAGTGAATTTTATGTTTTCAAAACATGTTATCAATATATTAGCAGTTTTGATCACTGCTTACATAGCATAGAGTGATGCCAATATGAGTGGAACTTCAGTAACTGTAGAAACAATTAAAGGCGGCAGAGTACGTAAACACGATTTCATTTTTCAAGGAATTGCCAAATCGAAATGTATATGTTAATATTTTCTAAAGAAATACACTGATACTCACTCTTACACGAATCAGGTGTGGTATTACATCTTTAACAAAACGAAATATGTCACACAAATCAAATTTAACAGAGATGCCTACTTTTCTGCAAAAACTGCCAACATCAATGCAAGTAAGGGAACTATTAATTCTATTGTCCCACAAAACACACAGCTCAAACAATTATATATCTTGACATATAAACATCACTGACAAAATTATCCTCTTAATAGTCACACTTTTAAAACAATGAAGTCTAATTTGGTGACTGACTAATTTTACTGAAATATTCTTTAAATGGTTAAAATTATGAATATCCTTGAGCTTGGAAGTATATTTTGGATAATTTATTAAATATAGGTTTAGTAAAACCAACACATGCGTGAGAAAAGCTTCGGGTGAGGCTGATTTTGTTGAAGAAATCCTCGGTCAGTTGCCTGGTTATGTAGTCTCTTAAGAGAGCGCACTAGTGACGCGGGAAAACTGGAATGCTAATGCTAAGTCTATGAAGGCGTTATTTTCAAATATCTCGCTTTGATTTTAATATTGTCGAATGTTTATTTGGATAGGAAAGCTGAGGACGATTTACAACTGTGCTAGTTTTTACATTTTGATATTGGTTATAGTTTTTTAGGTAGATTTCATATGTAATACTACCTTTTGGGATCTTCCCTATGTTGGAATTTAGAAAAGTATTTGCAGTTCTATACCAATAATGACCCCTAGAACCTAAAACCACACACAGTAAAAAAATTTATATATATATAACTTTTTTATGGACACGATATCTTTCATAATTCTGCAAAAATCTTTTCCAAACTGATATATAAAATCAAGTTGCATAAAATCTCGGTCAAGTTCGTTAATGGGCAAAATCGGAATAAGGGAGTGGGAATATGGAGGGGTTTTGTTAAAAACGAGAAAACTCATAACTCCTTAATTATAAAGCATATTGGCTAAGTTTAACGTTATTATTACTTATAAAAAATGGGACAAAAATTTATGTATGGCACATTTTTAATAAAACTAAAAATGGTCTCAAGGGAAGAAAAAAATAGGGTTTTGGGGAAAGGAAAATTCATAACTTCTCAAGATATAAAATCCAATTATAGTATAAATTTTCTTAATATTACCTACAACATTTATATAGACAAGTTTTTGATAGGACCAATTCTTATCGCAAATAAAACTAAAAACGAAAACAAAAAGGTGGTGTTTGAAGAAGAAAGAAATATCCACAACTTCGTCAATTCAAAAGATATCAAATGCACATGAATTTATATATATATATATATATATATATATATATATATATCTTCTTAATATTATCTACAACTTTTACATTGACAAGTTTTTGATAGGACCAATATCTGCATCAAAAACAAATTAAAAATACATAGAGGTTGAAGAAAAAATATCGTATTGAGGATGTACTGAAAAATCCAAACTTATTATTTTCTGACTAAATTTTTAATTCATTTTTGCTTTCAAACGCACTCGTATTAAGAAACAATATAATGTGCCATAATGGTCAATATTTTTAGAGGCACAATATATTTTTAAAAATCCCTAACGGACCGGCCTACAGGCGGAGGTAGATTTCGAAGTTAAGTATATTAATTTCACCAACAAAAACTAAATCATGATTATATATAAATCCACTTTAACAGTTTTATCTGTCCGCTTTTGGCGATTTTTTATTTCATTTTTATTATAAATGAAATATTTTATTATAAAAGTATTAAAAAAAAATACTTTTCCATGCTCAACAACTCGAAAATTTCTGGCACATTTTCAGATTCATTTTTTATGGAAAAAATATGAAATTTGCTGACGTGATTTTTGAAAAGATTTATAAGCGACACGTGTTTTAATTTTTCTTTCAATTAATTAAAACTTGATTAATAAACAATTATTTTCTCAGTAGAACAATATTTTTCGTTTCTAACACAATCGCTTCCGGAAATTTTGTTCAAAATGCCAACTTTGACATTATTTTTTGAAGTATATTCTGCCTCTATCCAAAAATCGATCATTACAGTACATTATATAGTTTCTAAATAAGAGAATCTACCAATTGGATGCGTTTGAGAGCAAGAATGAATTTAAAAATGATTTAGAAAATAAGCAGTTTGGATTTTCTTCAACCGCTATGTATTTTTAATTTGTTTGTGCTGTAAGGATTGGTCCTATGAAAAACTTGTCTATATAAAAGTTGTAGACAATATTAAGATAAATTCATGGGAATTTTATACCTTGTGAACTGATGGAGTTATAGAAATTTTTCTTCTTGAACCCCCCTTTTTAATTTTTTTTTGCGGTACGAATTGGTCCTATCAAAAACTTGTGAATATAAAAGTTGTAGATAATATAAAGGAGATGTATAATAAAACTAATTGGATTTGATATCTTGAGAATTGACGAAGTTAGGAATTTTTTTCTCCCAAAAACCCTATTTTTGCGCCCTTTGAGCCCATTTTTAATTTTATCAAAAATCTGTGATACATAAATGTTTGGCCCTACTTTCAGAAGTAAAAAAAACTTTAAACTGATTTGATATATACAAAAATTAAGAAGTTATGGGGTTTTTTGGTTTTCACAAAACCCCTCCCTATTTCTATCCCCTTTGTCCGATTTTGCCCATTAACGTCTTGACCGAGATTTATGCCCCTTGATTCTGTGTATCAGTATGGAAGAGATTTGTGTAGAATTGTGGAAGTTATCGTGTCCGGCAGAAAGTGATATATATATATATATATATATATATATATAATAGATAGATAGATAGATAGAAAAATAGATAGATAACGTTTTTTTTTTTTTTTTTACTGAGGGTGGTTTTGGGTTCTAGTCGTCATGATCGCTGTAGATCTGCAAAAAAAAATTCACAAATCCCAACACAGGAACGATCCCAATAGGTAGTATTTTATACGAAATCTACCTAAAAACGATGTCAAAGTGGGCATTTTGAACCGAGTTTCTCGAAGCGATTGTGTTGGAAACGAAAAATATGGCCCTACTTAGAAAATAATTGTTTACAAATCAAGTTCTAGTTAACTGAACGAAAAATGAAAACATAGGTCGCTTATAAATGTCTTAAAAAAATCACGTCAGCAAGTTTCATGTTTTTCCCTTTAAAAATGAATCTAAAAATGTGCCAGATATTTTCGAGTCGTTGAGCTTGGAAAAACTATTTTTTGAATACTGCCTTAACATGATTCTGGTAAAACCAGATCTTATATAAAAATTAAATTAAAAACCCATCAAAGGCGGCCTGTTGGCCAAGCTGCAGGGATTTTGGATATTTCTAATTTCAGAACTAATTCCAACCGTTCCGAAAGTGAAAGTAATTTTTCAAAAAAACTCTGAAACCAAAATAAAAAAAGAAAAAAACTATCCCGGTCGAAGATTGTCCTCAGTTATGGTATGCAAAAAAAAAAAAAAAAATAAAAATAAAATAAAAATAAATCAAAGCGATAAAATTGAAAATAACGCCGCTATGTACTTAACATTATCGTTTTCATTTCATCCGGTGACTGAAGTTCGCTTTTAAGTTATCAATACGTACATTCAGAATAAGTCTTTTGATGATTCGTTATGTTATTTTCATTTTTTTCAAACATAGGAAATATTTTCCGGTTTCGTCTTTGAGTATACTAGAATAATGAAGTGATCGTCACTAATCGTCTGAATACGTGAAGCACAAGCTTATTTTTCTGTACAAAATATGCATGTCTTCACATGTACTTTAGATTCTACATGTTTTGTACTTTAAAGATTTCCACCGAGTATTATTTAATTCATTTAAACTGTATGCAAATATAAAAATATATTTCCTAAATAAACCTGAGTTGTGCAAAGCGGTTGAACCATATATATATATATATATATATATAAATCTTATTAACTTATTAAATAAAAACTACTGCAGAAAAAAACTAATTTTCAGATTTAATCATTTCGAGATTCTCTAAATTCGGACAATATTCCAGACTGAATTAAATAAGATTAATCAAACGTTTCAAAATGTCTCTGAAAATTTAGATAAATTAGGAAGCAAAATGTATTGTAATTAACGATACCGCGAACTCATTCCAGTCAGTATTTAGGAAAACCAGTATATCTAGATTCCAAATTACAGAAATAAATAAACGCTGTATAAATAATTACGATTCAAGATGTAAGAACATAACTGTCAATATATATATTAATTTTGTGAAATAAGGCAACTGCTTATTATTAATGGTTATTTATTTAGGAATGTGCTTGTAGTATTAGTAATTATTGTGAATTAACAACTTCGATTTCTTTCTAAATTCATCGAATAATTGAATTGCAATCTACTTGCATATATTCCTCATGTTAATAATCACGTATACGTTATATGCAATAAAAGCTAATTGCATATTATTTAAATCTATGTCGTTTCATACGAAATGAAAATTGTAAAGGAAAATGTGAAGATAATTATTACAAGCGAATATCATTTTGACATTAAAAACGAAATTAAATAGACTTTTACCTGAAATAATAAAAAAAAGTTACTAAAAATGTATGTTTAAATTGACAAAACGGTGCTATTTAATTGTATCTAAAACAAGCAACTGAATGGTAAATTAATGATACAAGTAGTAACTTTTTCCACCTGAGTGCAAAAGGTTGTAGTCCGGGGCATAATACCGGATCCTTAGGCTTTAATTGCCAATACTCTTCCAATTTAGATATCTCGACGAAACCACAGAAAAACCAATGTTCACTCGAAATAATTTAGATTTAATTAACATTATTATAACAATTCATGTCATTCAAAACTGGAATAACCTTTAGCAGTATTTTAACGTACTTTGTGAATAAAGAATAAACAGTTGAATTTTTTGAGGCATTTACAATTTGTAACAATATATCACAATTTGGAATTTAGAATTTTTCTCAGAAACGCATTTTGAAAGAAATATTTTAAATGCTAGAAAAATTACAATACTAAAAAATAGAAATTAAAATATGCTGCAGTATAATAGATTCCTGTTTGTATTTAAAATTTCATAAACTAAAAATATATTTAATTTCTGTGAGATTACTACAGGTGTTCAAAAACATCATTTTTTCTTTATTTCCTGTAAGTTTTTCAGCCTGGGGCATGCCGTGTGCATTTAAGCTATTCACTTCATTGCTGAAAATGTGACAGATAATAGTAATATAGATATTACAAGTTAAAAAATATACATATTTTTTAAATGACCGAGTTCTTTCGGTCTACAATGCCGCATACATTTCGTGGAATATTTTCTTTTATTACTGTTTCATTCTTTCAAATACGTTACTTCGTTTAAATGGAGGATATTCCAAATATGGGTTCGAGGCTAAAAAATGTCACGTGATACCGGTAATTTACCCAAGGAACTTCTAACTAATAAGAAGGGAAGATACCACTGTTTTGCCTCATGAACCGTTTCATTGGCTAGCGGGGATATATATTACTCGTCTACGGAGCTTTTCCTTCTTTACGATAGAAGTTTTTACCTTGATCCCGTGATCAAAACATAAATGAAATATTCTCCATTGGGAGAGTCTATAATTTTTAGTGTATCTCAAGGTAGAAATAGTAATGCTTTGAATATTTCTTTAATGAGAATCAATGAGCATTCTCGAATACTAAATTTCACCGATTACATCAGTTTTTTGGGGATTCTCCTTTTTTCATCTCAGTGTCTACTTAACCTGTTGATTCTGCATGATCAATATTAGTACCCAAAATACTCACTTGACCAAAGCATGGTTTCGTTACAACAGCTGTACTCTAGATCATTTTCCACTTCTGTAAAGCCATCGCCATCAATCATTTGACACTTAAGCAGGGATGCCTGTTGTTGGTCATTGAAGTTCCCTCCGAATTACGCACGAAAATGCAAAATTTTTCACGTTCGACGTAAGATAAGATATCTGTATATACTTTTGGGAAATTTATTGGGTATTATTTTATGTTTCTCTGTCCTTATCCCTTTTTTTGTTTCTCATTTCGTTTCTGTTTAGAGTGTCACTCGACTGCCATATTCTTTTTATTACAGCTCCAATGTTTAGATGTCTTACTCAGAGGGAGATAAAAAAATCATGAATCATTTTGATTCAGAAAACCATGCTGATATAATTTGGACTTCAAAATACAGTAATAATCGCTACAGACTGCAGTTATAATCGAAGAAAACACAAGAATAATATTTAAATAGAAAGTTGCGGGACAACAGAATTCAATAAATATTCCAGATTTCATAGGAAAGCATATGTTAAAAATAGATATCAAAGCATAAGATCCTTACCTCTATTTAAAAATTTTATGCTCTGAAGTAATCTTGGAATGAATATTCGTAGAAACAAACAGATGCAAAAAACCTGTATTTGAAATGTAGTCCGAATATTCCGGGAAGAAAACATTCACCTGAGTGGATAGAAACAACTTTTTATGAGAAAGATAACAGGATTATTGGTCTAAAAATGAACTAATCGAAACGCCAATTTTTTGGAAAATAATTCCTAGAGGGGTGGGGGGGGGGCAATTTAGACGTTTAAGCATTTACCAAATAATGAGACAACAGACCTTGCAAAGATACTCACAATACGAGAGTTTTGAAGATAAGAAGTTGTTTGAATTGCTAAGTCGAATATTTAAATAGGTATATGACGCGGTTTTCTGGATAACGTTATTATACAATTTAATGGACGGGTTGTTTTTTGGCTATGCATACCTAGAAAAAATATACCTAAAGGCAACGCGGAATTAAATTATAGAAAATTGCTGGCAAAACTAGATTATATATATATATAGATAGATATATATATATATGTACATAACATTGTTTTGAAAGATACATTTAATTAAAAAATGAAACACTATTCTATTTCTTGATATTGGAATAAAAAACCCTTTGAATTTAACACATTTATGCTATCATGACTATGTAAGAAAGAAACGATATAGAGTTTAAGAAAAAATAGATGAAAGTACAGTGTGCACCCCATCTTCTTCAATCGTATAACGTTTTCCGTTTTCCTTCTTCTTTATCCAACCTTATATCACCATCGCCTTATCCCACTGTCTAGCATCATAAACTCCTTAAAACGCCATATTGAAAATAGAATTTGAAAAATACTTTGCCTTTGTTCGAAAAAAGAAAATTCTATTCGATTCCTTGGTGTTTGTATAATACCTGCAAATTGAACACATTTACAAGTAAAATTGATTTTTTTAAATGTATGAATATTGGTAATAATTGATTTCATCACAAACTTACTTTTTAGCTCACAGGGTATCAAAACCTGATGTACGTATGTGTAAAGCGATAACTTTTCATAGAAATATCCGATATGCTTCAATTTTTTTTTCTAGGTTCATTCTGATAAGGCGCTTCCCTGATTAGGTTTTGTGGTTCATTGGTTAAGGATAAAAGCGGAAAAGGGCGGCAAGTCCCCCCCCCCCTTAATTTAGATAAATGTGTTTTTCATGCAGAAATATTCGATTTTCTCCAAATTTCTTATACCGATTAATTATGTTAAGGAGCTTCCCTGATTAGATTTGGAAGCTCATTACTTAGGAATAAAGGGGGAAGAAGGGCTAGTCCCCCCCCCCTTAATTTAGATAAATGGGTTTTTCATGTAGAATTATTCGATTTGCTCCAAATTTGGTATATCGGTTTATTTTGTAAAGGAGCTTGCGCGATTAGATTTGGAGGTTCATTAGTTAAGTATAAAAGTAGGAAAGGAGGGCTACCCCCCCCCCTCCGTTAATTCAGACAAATGGGTTTTTCATGTAGAATTACTCGATTTGCTCAAAATTTGGCATACCGGTTTATTATGTAGGAAAGGAGGGCTACCCCATCCCCTTAATTTATATAAATGTGTTTTTCATGCAGAATTATTCGATTTGCCCCAAATTCCGTATACTGGTTTATTATGTTAAGGAGTTTTACTGATCAGATTTGGAGGTTCATTCGTTAAGTACAAAGGAGAGCTAGACCACGCTTAATTTAGATAAGTGGGTTTTTCAGGCAGAGTTATTCGATTTGCTCAAAATTTCATATACCAGTATATTATGTTAAGGAGCTCCCTTGATTAGATTTCGTGATTAACTGGTTAAGTAGAAAGGGGGGACGGTGGCTAGTCCACCCTTTAATTTAGATAAATGGGTTTTTCATGCAGAATTATTCGATTTGCTTTAAATTTGATATAGCAGTTTATTCCGATATGACTTTCTTCATTTGATTTGGAGGTTCATTGGTTAAGTATAAGAGAAGGACAGAGGGGCAAGTGTTCCCTCCCCCTAATTTAGATAAATGGGTTTTCATGCAGAATTACCTAATTTAGTTTAATTTCTTTCTGGCTTCATTCTGATAAGGAGCTTTTCTCATTAGATTGAAGGTTCATTGGTAGAGCATAGGGATAGATGAGGGAGCTAATACCCCGCTTAATTTAACGAAATAGTTTTTTTCATGCAGAATTATCTGATTTGCTTCAAATTTGGTATGCCAGTTTATTATATTAAAGAGCTTCCCTGATTAGATTTAAATGTTCTTTGGTTAAGTATAAAGGGGGGGGGGGTGGAAGCTAATCCCTTCATTTATCTTTCGAGGGCATTATTCTGTGAAATAAAAGTATAATATACAATTAGTGTGAATAGCCTGTGAGCTCAGTGCCATCAGTTTAACTGCCCAATATTCTTTTTATTTAATATTTTATACACTTATTTATCTCTTAAAATATAGCAAATTCTTACTAGGACTTCCCTCAGAGGGATTAGTCTGCGAGATATTGCTGAGAACATAGATTTAATAATAACATGTGGAAGCAAAGAAAATGAGATGTTATCTTTAATTGTCCATATACTGCGATAGATTGAAATGATGAAAATAAACGAATCGTAGAATTATAAAATCTTATATATAAATTCGTATACACTGTTTAAAAAAAGGGGAAAGCAAACCATGCAAGACAGCCATGCATGGATATAAAATTGAAAGTATGCAATATATTAAAAGTAAAATAGAAAATGAAACACTAAATTATCTTATATAGGAATTTTAACTGTATCAAATGATGTAAAGAGGATAATCAGACGCTCCGCACCAATTTGTGTAACTTCAAATGACAAATATATGATGTTTGAAAAGAATGGACTATATTTTATATGGTGAAATAGTTAATGTTGTATAAAATCTGTTTTCCATGGATGCAATGAGGTTGTCGATAAGAATTAAGGAATTCTCTCTTCAAAATCTGATGTAGTATCAAGGAACTGAACACACCAACAGTGGCATGCAAAGCGTCGTTAGAGTGTGTTTCAGATGTGCTCGATCGGATTTAAATGATGAGTGTATGCTTGCCACTACATACGCTGTATTGTTTTGTTTTCAAACATATTCTGCACAAGTTGAGCTGTATTTAACATGTATTAAATAAAAGAAATCTGTAATGATTGCAGCATAAAGTATGACACAAGATTAGAATATATCATCTGCATAACCTTTGAACTGTCAAAGTGTCATTTGAAGTAATTTACAAATCCATCCATATTTTTCCAACAAATCATGCAACCTAAAATACGCCAATATGAACCCGATTATGAAATTTCACCAGAAGAAATTAATATGTAAAAAATCTACTAATGACAATTGAGAATATGACCTTATGATGAAATGTCTAGAAAAATGAATCAGAAAAAAAAAAATCATATCACATTTAAAACGACACTTCCCTCTGTTAGTGGCCTTGGCGAGATAGAGAAAAGCCTAGAGAAGGAATACTTTAACAAGTACTTTCATGCAACCTACTCTGTTTCATAAAGGTCTTTATTCAATATTTGCACAATTTATTTAATGCTTGGTGGGTATCTATCAGTTTTGTTGCATTTAAATTGCATTGTTTTGTGGAGGAAATGCAGTATTATGAAATATCTGAAGTTGCTATACCTAATAATTTCAAATTAATGGTAATTGAGATCGCTTTCCGTTCATTTCATCTTTTTAAATTTTAAATTTTTTAGAAACCATTCATAGGGACAATTTTATATTTTAAAACTAATCCGAAGCAAAATTTTAAGTTTTTGGGCTCAGCAGTAACACAGAAATTGAAAATTTTCTAAAGTTTTTTGTTTCTGCAGTGTTTTATGTAGCGACATTTTTAGAAATTGGTCTATTGCGAGAATTTACGTCATGATAAATACAGCCATGTCATTTTTTATGATTATAGACCTAACAATTCCATGTACTTCGTTACTTAGATCATCTTTAGATCTTTTTCTGCTTTGTTTAGTCTTTCGATTTTTAGAATTTGTTCTACAACGAGCATTTACATCTTATAAGTTTCTGCCATGCTGAAGTTCTATTTTCTAAACCCAACAGTATCCCAGAAATTTCAGTATTCCAAATAAATCATAATTTAGAACCTTTCGAGAAATTTTTACGTTTATCTGTCAAATTAAATTTTCGAACATTTTAGAGAGCGTTAATAACGAGTATTTACATCTTAAAAGTAACCACCACAACGAATTTAAAGTTTCTAACCCAATCAATATCACAGAAATCGCAATTTTAGTACTTTTTTGCTCCTGCAGTGATGTAGGTTGTTTCACTGACATACAATAAAGTCTTTTTTTCGGAACAGAAGATGGCCACACGCATTTTTTTAAGTTGGCTATGTTGATTCAGAGATAACACCTCACACTCACAAACGCACAAACATTAATAATATTATACACTTTATAATATTATAACGCTTTATAATATTAGCATATATGTACAGATACAAGAAGCCATTTATCTGTTAGAAACTAAAGTGCCTGGCGTTGTCCAGAATTTCAAGATTGTTTGTTCTGAAAAATCAATTTCAAAATTTAACATACAACATAAAAAAAGCAGTCGAAGTGTTGTACACATGAATTAAATGAAAACACGATATAAAAATGTACAAATGTATACAACAGACGCAAAAGAATGCAGCTATAAATGAACTTATTTCAATTAATCATTGGAGCAATAACGTTAAAATATGCCAATATTTCCATAATCGGGTTTTTATCATTTTTCAATACGTTTTTTCACACTCTTATGACGTTATACTATATTCACCACGTCCTTTATATTTCCAATATGACGTAATGTTTACATTTTTCACGTGGAAACCTTGAAATAGAAAAGTTATGAAATTATATTCACTTTCATTTAAATTCGTCAAACTATTTATTTCATTTTCGTTTTTCACGTGAATATTTTGCAATAGAAAAGTTATGACGTAATATTCACCCCTTTTTTTTTTTTTTTTTTTTTTTTTTTTTTTTTTTCAATCGGCAAACTATTTATTTCATTTTCATTTTTCTCGTGGAAATCTTGCTTTAGAAAATTAATTCTTGAAGTAAGAATTGTATTGTGTATTTTAATTGTTGGCATCTGCTGTAACGAAAAATGTTTAAATTTGATAAGAAATTGCTGTTAAATTGTTTTTTTTATTAATTAAAAATTAACAATAAATTATTTCTATTCCGAATACTTTAGTTGCCTCGGCCGTGTTTTAATAGAGATGTACGTATCTTTTCTCAATTATGGCTTCCAAACTGTGGATTTCTATAAAATTACAAACAGACAGATAGACAAATTTTCATATTTATATATTAGATTATATACAAATATAAACATAAATAACATACCTGTTAGCAGATGCATTTTTAAATATATATGTATAAACAAGTATAATAGGTACTTATTCTGTTTTATTTTCATAGTTTTTTATATCATTTGGCAAAATACTCACTTTCTTAACCCCGAATTGCGAGCTTTTAACAAAAGCGCCAATTCCATATAACAGCGAAGTACTATGAAAAGCATTAAATGCATGGAAATAAGGTACTTAGAATGCGACATTTACGATCAACCATTATTGGCATTTAATCTTATAGTTTGGTGATAGATTTTTGGTCGACGGGATAACTAACAGGGAAGGTCTCCTTACCGGGCATACTCAGAACAATTTGAAAAAAAAATACCTATTAAACTGCTTATATATGTAATAAAAAATCAGTCAAATTTAGCGGCGGAATTACAGTAGAAAGTATGGAAAAAAAAAAAAAAAAAAAAAAAAAACACTCTCGAGTATTTTGCACGAAAACACGAAAGCGTCACGCGATTTCGCGAGCAGTACTTTTCCTCGGCAAAAGAAAACGATTTTAATGCTCTTGAGAATTGCTGATTTATTGATTTTTTAGAATGCGTGTAAATAGTATTTAATGAATTCAAACTTGAACAATGAGAGAGTTTAATAAATAAATTTTTTGTATTACATATTTAAGTTGCTTGTTGTTTAATTTTATTACTTTAAAAACAATGTCATTCATATAAAATATTTTCATATATTTAAGCATATTTGAAAATAAAAGCAAGATGGAGGATGCTGCAGTTATTAATTTCAATGTCAAAGAAGAAGTCGTTTCCATAGCAATAAAATTGAATCGACAGTGCTCAATTGGTATTAATTTTGAGATTGAAACAATTTTAATTAATTTAAATTTTGTTTTAATTCATAAAATATGATAGTTAACTTTCATTATAAATACATATATATAACAAAACTATAGTTAAATCAAACTAAAACTAACAAAACTAATGTTGTTTACATTATATATATTTAAACAATTTCAATATGAAACATTTTTATCTTAAAGAGTATTTGATATAAAAAAGTATTTTTTGAAATTTTATCCCATCGCCAACTGGTGATAAACTGCCAAATATCGAAATTTTCATTACTTTTCTACCGACGCTCTATCGAATTTCCGCCGAAACTTTTTTTATAAACATATATATCCTCATGAGTAGAACATTCTATAATTTTTTACAGATTTTTGAAGTATGCCCGTATGGAGACCTTCCTTGTAAGTACTACCGAATTCTGTACCGCAAATCTTCTCTATTGTAATATTTTAAGATTTTTAACTTCTAAACATCGCTTATTTTCAATTTTTATACCGTCGAATTGAGGAGAAAAAGTACTTTTAAATGCAATTTGTTTGAACTGCATCTCAATTTATTTTAGAAATATTAAGATTTTTGTAGTTTATTTGCGAGATTTGTTTAATTTTGGCAACTCAAGTACTCCATTTCTGTCGAAAGTAAGGGGAACATAGTAATTATACCTTTATTAGCCTCCGGTACGGTATGCTATTTCTTTCTCCCAGCTTATTTTGTGTGCAAAAAATAACGTTAGCTTACCCACGCTAGCCGTAAATCAAAGCATTACGATTAAATACCCTTTAGCAATGTTTTAAACTTCTAAGCATCGCACATTTTCACTTTTTATACCATCGTATTGGAAAAAAAAAAGTTCTTTTAAATGCATTTTGTTTGAAAACTGTATCTCCATTTATTTTTGAAATATTAATTTTTTTGTAGTTTTTGGAGCCATTTGCTTAATACTGGCAACGGCATTTTATCCATTTCTGCAGAAAGTAAAAGAAAAATAGTTTTAAAATAGTAATTATATATTTTTGTTGCCATTTTCTTGTAACAACCGAAAGAAAATGTAATTAAAATACCTGCTATTTTGAAAAATATATAAACGAATGTTTTCTGTTAAAACAATGGAGGTATTATATACTATATTTAATTGTAAGTATCTATGAATCATTAGATAGCCTTTTTTTTTTTTTTCGATTTTCTTGAATGACGAAATCATTTTTCTGCATTTGTGCATTATTTCGCGATAGTGATGTACTATGCATGCTTTACTGTAGGAGTAGACCGTAAATGTGGAATTCTTAAGCGGATGCAAATTACGTCATTTTACATAAAATAAAACATGTGCTTTAATTCTTAAAATTTAAATGTTTTGTACTGCAGTAGAGTCCCGCTTAACCGAGTTATTTTCTTCTGATGGACTGGTGGCTTCTATTATTATGAAACAGCCATTATAAATGAAGTGTTAGGTGAAGATGACAGAGCAGCCGTAAAAAAAAATTATGGTCATACCCCCTCCCCCTATTCTGACCAGAAAATCAGAGTTCTAACTTTTAAAGACTGCTCTTTCATCTTCACCTAATACTTCATTTATAATGGTTGTTTCATAATAATAGAAGCCATCAGTCCATCAGAAGAAAATGGAGTAATGGAAATGCCGGAGGCGATACTAAATTCTGAAAAAGCAGAATTCCTGTTCTCTAGTGTTGCCTTTTTCGTTTAACAGCTCAAAAAAGAAAATAATTAAAATACGTGCTATTTTGAAAAAAATATAAATGAATGATTTCTGCTAAAATATGGAGCTATTATAAACAAATTTAATTTTAAGTATCTATATTAATATTACAAACAAATGAGGGCATATAAATCATGAGAAAGCCGATTTTTTTTGTTTATTTTTTTGTAGACTTTCTTGACATCACTTTGTTTGGATTTGTATATTATTCAGCGATAGTGACGTCCTATGCGTACTTTACAGTAGAAGTTGTTGAAGACTGGATCGTAAATGAAGAATTCTTCAGCGGATGCGGATGACGGTATTCTGTATAAAATAAAAGCGCGTTTTTTAAGTCTTAAAGCTGAAATATGTTTTGTACTATCTATATTTATATATTTTGTTTTTCATCGCGGATGACACTAAATTCTGTAAAAAACAGAATTCGCGTTTTCTAGTTTTTTACAATGTTTGGGCAGTTTCGCCTCAAAAAGTTGAGATTTGTTGCAAAAAGATATGAATAGCTATGAAAATAAACCTGATGAACTTTTATGATTATTTTTACAAGAAAATATGGCACAGATGTCATATACGCACAGAGGTACCTAATTGGCGTCAAAGTGACGTTACTTTGCCTGTCATAGTAGCCAGTGGCGGGACGCGATTGTCATTTTTTGGGGCACTAAATGCATAGCGGACAGTATTATTCTTTTCTTACATTATTTTTTGAAAGAAATCGTTACCTTGTTTAATGGTCGAATATTTGCCAAAAAATATAGCAAAGATATCATTTAAAGAAGTAGTGGTAAGAGAAGAATAAATTTGGAAGACATAGATTTAGTATCCCCCAAAATACAAGTCACGACCCACCACTGATGTAACCATATATAACGTTATTATAAATTGTTTTGTTCTATAATTATATCATTTATTGATTGTTATTTCCTTTTAAAAATAATAGAAAATGTTTTGTTTATCACTTTATTTTGTTTTCATATTGAAATTTAAAAAAAACCTGCTATTATAGCACGCTATAGTAACTGGTATTCAGAAACTACGTTTTCGCCAACTTGGCATAAGAAAATCACGCCAAACCCGGAGCGTATATGACATCTGTGCCATATATATAAACATTTTAATTATATATATAATATCATTATTTTTTATATGCAATTTACTTTTGTTTGTATATAAAAATGGGTAAGTGGCTTGTTAACACAAAATAAATTGTGTAAATCTTTAAAAAATTGCTTGAGTATATGAAACAATGAATAAGTTGCACGAAAATACGCATAAAAAGCTTATTTGTCTCGCCAAACCCATTTTCTCTACCTCCCAAGGCCCTGATACAGGAAAAGTATCAATTTCATTTTTAAAGACTAAAACGAAATTAATATAAATGGAAATTGTTTTTTTTTAAATCATGTTTTCATTAAAATTCACATAATTTTAGAAAATATATATGTTTTTTTAATGTACTAAATAGTAGAAAAGTCTTGAAAAAACCCTTAAATGCACTGAGTTTAAATTTAATTCAGTGAGTTCAATTATGGAAGTTAAATGGATTTAAATGGGAATTTTGCCAAATTAGCCAAATATCTCCAAGTTGGCTTCATATATATAAACATTTTTGTCGCCAAATTTGGCGATATTTCGCCACGCTGGCCAAAGTTTGGCGATATCTTGGTAACTCTGTCATTAGTACTTTTCAACAAATACCCATTGTTGGAGCTAATGCTGATTTCTCTACAGAAAATCAAACGTAACCATTAGGTAGTTCACCCCTCTCCCCCTCCCCCCCCCCACCGTTGCTCCATTAAGGATCGAATTTTAAAAAATCAGTGTTTAATATATATACAGGATTACTGTATTTATTTATTGAACAACAAACATACGACTTGTGTGCTTGACACGAGAGCCCGCTTATAAGTCGGATACAAGATAGCACAAGGAAATTTTACAACACAGGAGAAATACACCCTCGGAGTTCCACACAAAGAGTGTGTGCAATGGAACCAGCGAGAATCGAACCCAAATTCTCCTACGCTCGTAAGCGATTAGCAGACCGGTGCTTTGACCGTTCAGCCACAGAGACCCATGCATATACAGGGTGTCCAGCGAATAAGACCCTGATTTCAAAATTAAATATCTCACAAACAAAGATCAATAGTATTATGCGGGAAACGGTTTCTTTATTAGCTAAGTTGTAAAAATGTTATACAGAAGTTTGAAAATTTAGTTGCAAAAACCGTTAACAGATGGTGCTGTACTCGATATGCCTGTAAATTGTTCTTCGAAGTCCAGAGCGATCAGTTCGAGGCACTTCACTCATTTTGAGGAGTTGATGCTCAGTCGACTCACTTGATTGATGAGTCGACATAGTGAACTGACTCTCGACTCACTTGCGCAAAATGAAAAGCAACTGATCTGGTAAAACTTGCCGCATCTGTTAGTATGAATATTGAAATTTGCGATGTAAGCATCTCAGTTAATGTTTTATTATTTAAATTACTATTAAATAAAGTTCATTTATTAGTTCAGTAATAAGTTAGTTATCTTTCAATTTTATGTATTTCAACTCTTTATTAACACTTAACTGTTAGCGGTCTCACATACAACTACATTTTTCAATTTTCACAGTTAAACTCGTAATTTCCAGTGAATACAATTAAATTTTGTTTCATTTGGAGCCCTAGAACTATTGCTAGAGATTCTGAATATGAGAAGTTTAATTATAATAATCCTGTACTTAAAGTTTAGTACAGAAACTGCACCCTGTGAGTTAATGGTGACTTTCATTCATTTTTCAATCAAGTTGTCGCGGAGACGGGTTAAGTAATTCGAAAAAAAATTGCAATTACCCTTAAATTCTGATAGCGCTGCTTTTTTTTTCTTCATAGTTTAACTTGTAATTTACTGTTTAACTATCAATACAGTGAAATTTTTCTTCCTTTGGAGTCCTAGTACTATTGTTTGAAATGTTTGAAAAAGCGAAACTTTATAAAAAATATTACTGTACAAAGAGTTTAGTGCAAAAACAGTATTTTACGAGTTAATCGTGCCTTTTATTCATCTTTTAATCGAATGGTTTCACAACAGCTTACAGTTGTAATGTGGCAATTTTCTGTCACAGTAGTTAAAGGTTAAATGAACTTTTTCAGATGAATTGTCATGCATAAAATTAATTGTCACATTTAGGACCATGGATGTCTTATTCAGGTTATAGCTGCCGTAAATGCGACAAAAATTACCTAAACGCGACAATCATATATTATGGTTTTATACTAGAGATAATTATTAAATTTATACAAAACAAGTTACTTGTGAACTAAAAGTACAGTATTCAATAATTTGTTGCTTAATAAATTATATATTAATATAAATATAATAAAATGCCAAATATACCCTAAATGCGACAAAACTATGGGGAATCGCGTCTCATTTAGGCACAATGACCTTATAATGCTATTTTAATTCCGTTTTTTTAAATAAAAATGTTCGCAGGTAATATTAAATGGATATAATTTACATATATTTTTTAAAAGTTTAGCCAATCGATTTTTTTAATTTCCCTTTTTTAAACACATATATGGAATATATTTTCGGAATCCTGTAGCTACCACGCCCACCCTCCCCCTTTTTTTTTCGTAAACAGCTAGGCTGTGTGTGTGTCTCTATGGATGTATCTCAATACTATATGGATATATATTATCATGGTTTTCAAAATAAAATTTTGAAAGGGAGTAAATTAAATCAAAAACTATAAACATAAGAAAACAAGAACATTTTAAAACTTAGTCTCATCCCCCCCCCCTCCTCGGGGCGGGCGGGGAACTCATTATTGAATTCATTTGTATTCGGAAACGGGTAAAATTGACAGGTGTTCTTATTTAGGAACTATGTGGCGTTTTCCACTTTTTGCCAAAATATTTTTCAAAAAATACTGTCAAAGTTGGAGTTTTTAATCGAATTTCCGTACGCGTTAGCACGGAAAGAGAAAAACTTGCCCTTACGTGACAAAAATCGCATTTTACTTGATAAGCAATTTATGTTAAAAAATATGGAAAACGTTATTTCATTCCAAATCGCCTCAATAGTCAGGCCTGTCAAATTTATAACTTGATAGTTAAAATGCTGCCTCTGAGCCCCGCAAAGTAAAGTTTATGTGTAACGGAAAAATACGATCTTCTCCAAAACTATGTGACCGAGGATAATCGCTATAATTTTCTAGCAAAGTTTGAATACACTACTATGGCCGCTAATTTTTTTTCATAATTTTAGTTTCAGTACATCCGGAAATAGGTTAGAAGGGGTGGGGGCGCTCCCCGCGCGCACACGCACACACACACACACACACACACACACACACACACAAAAAAAAAAAAAAAAAAAATTCGTTTCCCGTTTTGTTTTCATCACAGAAAATTTAAACATTTAAATTTTGATATATATAAAAAATAACTTCTCAAAATCTTCAACTCCCAGTTAAAAAGAAGGTAATATTTTAGACATGGGGGTACGTGGATTAAACAGGAATATTTCTATATTTTACAGTTTGGCCTAGAGGTGTTCACCGGCCCAGCCGGTAGGCAGGGCAAGGACCAATTTTTCGCAGCACTGGGGTCGGACAGGGCTTTACTTCTTTTCTGAAAGCTTGGGGAGGGCCTAGGTATTGCGCTTTCACGACAAGGCTAGGGCCTTTCTTTTTTTTATGAAAGATCGCTCCGAGCCGAACTTAATTTTTCAGTACTGATCCGGTACTGGCTTCAAACATCCAAGGTTTGCAAGTGCCGACATTTTAAGTGCCGGCCCATCCCGTACGAAAATTATTGTCTTGGCCTGGTCTGGTCCGTGCAAAAATAAGTAAAATTTGACCCAACCCAAGACTTTTGCAAACAAATGCATATAGTTTTAAATTGCCATTATACTTATTGCCATATTACTCTACAATTAAACTTTAAAATTTATTCTTTTTAAAGAATAGCCATTTCTAGGCAATAAAACTAAAATTTATTAAAAGATGTGAAAAAGAACGTGTGTATGACGGAATACTGTCTTAAACTAAAAAATGTGTTGATACATGAAAAATTAATATAATAATATGTGAGGAAAATTATATAATACATTTAAACCTGCACAGAAGGAAACATGTCCATAACGTATATTTTTTCATTACTAAGCAATTTCGTCTTCGATGATTTTACTATATATAATTTTTCACATTGTTAAATATCCAATGCATAGAATATGGATTAACGATATTAAATTTAACTGAAACATTTACATACAAATAGAGATTCATTAAAAACATAAATATCTCAGCACATGTCTCTTCTTTAAAAATGAAAATAAAAGCTAAAATAAGTATTTTTGGTCAGAACTCCTCGTAACGAACAATTTTTAACCATATTGATGTAAAAATTTATGTTTTCTAGAAATTTAGAGGACCGGGCGGCCTCAGTCCGAAATTTTAATTTTTTCCTGGCAGGATCAGTTTTATACCGAGACGGGCCATTACTCTTTTGTACGGGTTGAACTTTTAAATTTTATATAGAGGTGGGCCGAATTTTTTTCTAGGGGCGGTCTGGGCCAGGTCTTATAAATTTGGGCCTTTGCAGACCTTTAGTTTGACTGTTACCAACTCCCATCCAACAAAGTCTAATATAAAAAACTTCTTTTATGTAAAATTAAAACCAAAATAATTCAAGCATACACTCAAAAATTTTCTTATCCGCAATGCGAAAAATAGAATTGCGTCATCTTTACAACCAACCAATGTTACTTCCGCAAGCGAGTGGAGAATCGAGTCACTATGTCGGCTCATCAATTAAGTGAGTCGACTCAGCATCGGCTCCTCAAAATCAGTTGAAGTGCCTCGAACTGATCGCTTTGGACTTCGGAGCACAATTTATAGGCATATCGAGTACAGCGCTATCTGTTAATGGTTTTTGAAACTAAATTTTAAACTTCTGTATAACATTTTTACGACTCAGCTAATAAAGAAACCGTTTACCGTATAATTCTATTGATATTTGTTTGCGAGATATTTAATTTTGAAATCAGGGTCTTATTCGCTGGACACCCTGTATATTCCAAATTTCAAAACTCTATGTCAACAGGAAGTGGGTGAAAAATGAATCACAAGATTTGAGTGCTACAGACAAATATAATTGTAAGTTAAAATAAAGCATGTAAAAAAAAAATAATAAAGAAAATAAGAAGAAATGATGTATAAAGCAAAATATTTTATTAAACATCATATAATTGTTTCTAATTTTCACACGCGAAATATAAAATATGCTTCTGGCGATTAAAAAATGCTATTGAGAGATTATGGCAAAATCTCAAGTCAAAGTTTTTATGCCTTTTTTTCTTTTAAATGGAAAAAAAAAACAGATTTATTTTCCTGTTTGATTAAATTTAAATATGGTTTATGGCACTTCAATATTACTGCGTGCGTATTTTTTTTTATTTGCTCCGTGTGTTCAAACCAGTTGTCTACGAAAACATCAACCGGTGAAAGTGACGGACACCAAAATTCTGTGACGTATGCAGATAAATTGTGCTTTTTAAAGAGTTTTTTCTATATAATTTTTAAACGGTTTGGAACTTATTTTTCATAGTAGGTGCATTCAGTAGGCGACCCTCATAGGTACCTTCTGGTGCAATCAGAAACGAAATCCGATAAATATTTTTTGAGTTATGCTTGACGAAAGGTTCTTATTAGACTTTTTTTTAGTAGGACATGGCGTTAATATCCATCGTAGTAGTAATGTGTCCGGACAGTAATATTTCACTGAGTATTAGCCTTCTCTTCGCTCAGACAATTATATCGATGTTTCAATTTTTACTGTTACAGAAATATTACATATTCGAATTTCTGTAAAATCATACAAAACAAAAAGTGTGAAAAATATAATCGCTACTAAATAAGAAGAAATAAATGATAAGCAAACTATGACAATTTACAAACAAGTTGGAAATTGCTCGTCAAACGTGGCAAATGAGGTGCGTTCGTACTATAACTAGTTTTAAAATTATTTTTTGCACCCCATATTGTACTGAATGTATAATTTTTTGCACTTCATAACGTGCATAGTCTGATACATCATTAAAATGCACTTCCAATAATTTTTTCGGAACACTTTTGACTGTCCCTGTAATTAAACTATACATCCAATTTTCCTAAAATTTGAAATAGCTCAACCAAATTTTGCAACAATTATATCTTTAAAATTTCAGACTATTCGGAAGACTGTAATATCATTAAAATGCACTTGCAATAATTTTTCCCATTGGCCGTAATGTAAAGAAAAACTTTTGGCTGTCCCTGTAATTAAACTATACGTCCGATTTTCCTAAAATTTGAAATGGCTCGACAAAATTTTGCAACAATTATATCTTTAAAATTGCAGATCATTCGGAAGGCTCTAATATCATTAAAATCCACTTTCAATAATTTTTCCCATTGGCCGTAATGTAAAGAAAAACTTTTGACTGTCCCTGTAATTAAACTATACATCCGATTTTCATAAAATTGGAAATGGCTCGATAAAATTTTGCAACAATCACATATTTGAAATTTCAGACTATTCGGTTGGGTAGTTTTTGCTCTGTTACATGCGGACAGACGGACGGACAGACGGACGGACTGAACGACGACTATAGGTGCTACGTATTTATATAATTACGAACGCACCTAAAAAAGGGGGAATGATTAATTAAAAAAAAAAAAAAAACGTAGCCATTCTTGTTAAATGACGATTTAAATGATATACAGAATTAACAATATAGGAAATACTTTTTTATTTTCCAAGCAAGCCAAAAATTTATGCACAATATCTACAATAGTTATGAGCTACACTAAGTTGCTTCGGATGTGGGTATTCAGTGGAAATTTCACTTCTGTTTATTTTTATGGGAACTGACTGAATTGCATAAACATGCGAACTCCATTACGATACACCTGCCCTTATTATTGACAACATTGCAACAAATATTTAACTTCTTGAAAATGTGAAAGGGTTTTTCCCTGTGTCTTCGATACGTTAAAAATATACATATCGCATGCCAATTCTAGTAAAATTTTATGTGAAACCTTTGCAGTGTATAATATTTCATTCAGTCATTCATTCTATTTCTCTCTTATATTTTGAATTTTTATCCAACAAGGCAATAAAAAAGTTAAACACAATAAAGTTATTTATTTTTTTCATCAAGTCTTATCAAAGCACATACTTGAAACAAGTTAGAAATTGCTCGTCAAACGTGGCAAATGAGGTGCGTTCGTACTATAACTAGTTTTAAAATTATTTTTTGCACCCCATATTGTACTGAATGTATAATTTTTTGCACTTCATAACGTGCATAGTCTGATACATCATTAAAATGCACTTCCAATAATTTTTTCGGAACACTTTTGGCTGTCCCTGTAATTAAACTATACATCCGATTTTCCTAAAATTTGAAATAGCTCAACAAAATTTTGCAACAATTATATCTTTAAAATTTCAGACCATTCGGAAGGCTGTAATATCATTAAAATGCACTTGCAATAATTTTTCCCATTGGCCGTAATGTAAAGAAAAACTTTTGGCTGTCCCTGTAATTAAACTATACATCCGATTTTCCTAAAATTTGAAATGGCTCGACAAAATTTTGCAACAATTATATCTTTAAAATTTCATATCATTCGGAAGGCTCTAATACCATTAAAATCCACTTGCAATAATTTTTCCCATTGGCCGTAATGTAAAGAAAAACTTTTGACTGTCCCTGTAATTAAACTATACGTCCGATTTTCCTAAAATTTGAAATGGCTCGACAAAATTTTGCAACAATTATATCTTTAAAATTTCAGATCATTCGGAAGGCTCTAATATCATTAAAATCCACTTGCAATAATTTTTCCCATTGGCCGTAATGTAAAGAAAAACTTTTGACTGTCCCTGTAATTAAACTATACATCCGATTTTCATAAAATTTGAAATGGCTCGACAAAATTTTGCAACAATCACATATTTGAAATTTCAGACTATTCGGTTGGGTAGTTTTTGCTCTGTTACATGCGGACAGACGGACAGACGGACGGACTTAACGACGACTATAGGTGCTACGTATTTATATAATTACGAACGCACCTAAAAAGAATTAAACTGTTGTGTGCATCGAATTTTATTCAAGGTTTAACTTTCATTTTATAATTGAAAATTACTCACGATTTCTTTTATGTTAGGTGTGCTGAAAATTCTTAGTCTAGCAAAAAGAAACTTAATTGAATGTACTTTGTTTTTCAGATGGGGTGTTTAATTAAAGTAGAAAAAAATCGAATATTTTTTTGTTCGTTTCTTATTTTTAAGAAAGAAATGCAAGAAATAATATTTGTTTTAATTTTTTTTTAAACTTTTCCGAATCTAATGACTTTAATTTATATTTTACAAGATTTTCAGAAAATATTTTTTTAAATACTTGAAGTTAGTCTCAATGCACAATGAAACTATACATTAAAAGCAATAACTAATAAGTATAATAACTAAAAATATTTAACAATACATATATTTTTTTTTCTGCAGAAGAAAGCTATTTGTAATAATATCGCTACGTTACAAAAAACAAGTGTAAAGTTTTTTTCATGACCAATTACGAAATGCGAACCATTCAATCTATTTTATTTTATTTGATAGTTCTTAACAATTGATCAAGATAGGAAATACAGGCTAATAGAAAAGTAACAATATTAATGTTACTTCTGAAATACTTAGAATTTAATATAAATCAATAAAATAGTTTGAATTATTGGTGTACATCAAACGTAAAAATACTTTAGCAAGATCAGAATAAAGGAAAAACACACATAGATTTTTTTTATTTTTTTTTTTAAGTAAAATATTCTAAAAGAATATATATATTTTCAAAATTTATTAAAGTATTTTAAATGATATCACTGACTTTATTTAACAACTTTTATAGTAGAAGTAGAGCATTTATATGTTAGTCGATATAAAAAATTATTTCTATTTTAATTAATAACTTAATCATATATTGCATGTTTTTTAAAAAAAATTTATTCAGCATTTAAAATTTTCCTAATGTACTATTTAAGGAGATCTCTAAAACTTACCAGTAAACTCGTAAAGAAATTAATTTCTAAAATTCCATAATATATATATATATTTTTTTTTCTCAGCTGACATCAAATCGTAACCTCTTGCAGTTTAATTTTCAAATCAGACACATTGGATGGAAATTACAGCGGGGTCTAAAACGATATGTACGACGCAAAAAAAAAAAAAAAAAAAAAAAAAAAAAAAAAAAAAAAAAAAAAAAAGGAACCATTCTGTATTCACTATGCAAATGCTAAAATCTGTTTTATTAAAATTAAACGGAATATATAGGAGTGAATTTAAAAGCAATAGTTTACAAACATTATATACTAACCGTCCCGCCTGACGTTCTACTGTCCTTAGATCAGAAAATAGTATTTATAATAACAAAGAAATTAAATATCAGTGGTGAAAATTTACTATATTGCAGAGTTACAAAAATGTTAAACCACGAATAAAAAATTAAACTACTAAATCTGCAAATCAAGAGCCTCAACGTCATCTCTGCAACTTATTGTTTTTAGCAAACTTTGCGTAATATTAATCTTTCTACAAAAACAAAATTTAAACTTTTTAAATTACACAAACATTTATAAAAGGAAAAAAAAATATTTCGATGGTTTCAGACATTAGAAGCGTTAAATTAAACACGTTGCTATGTACTGATATTCTGAAATTCTCACGAGCTACTTATTCTAGTAGTTTTTATATAATAAAGCAAATTTCTTCAGGGGGGCGCCCTCTGAACTCCCCGTTGTGTAATTTATTTTGCATTTGTAATTTTCTATTGATTGAGATAATGATTATCCTATATCTTAGATTCCTTTTTACACTGCGATTTATAAGGATAAGCAACAATTTTGTCAAACATTTTACGTTATCCTAATACCCATACAGCAGTATTTACTTGCCTGCTAACCACAAACACCTGTATCTAATGGATAAAGAACTTTTGAAAATGTAAACTGAGACATCTAATTTAGAAATCTAATACCTTTATAATTTTTGTTTTCAAAAAATAATTTTGATTACCATTCTGAAATATTTATACCTAAGATATAATCTAAATATCGAAAAATATACTCGATAGGATTAACTTACTAAAAGCACCCTAAAGTAGGGGGACTTCTAAACCTAACGGTTAATAATTCATCATCGTGTCCACTCCCAATTGACTAAATAGATAAACGTGATTTGGCGCCGTTAAGTATTTTTTGTGATAGCCACATTTAATTTAAAATCGTGAAGTTACAAACACCGTTGAAATTTGACGCACCCCTGTGTTCAGGTCAAATTACGAAAGTTTAACTAACCTTTTATTTCCCTTAGCCGGGCATTTTGTTTCATTTTTCGTAATAGGGATTATTTTAATAATTTAATTTATTTTACACTCTACAAGCTGTTACACGGGACGTTGTTCACGTAGCATTAAAATAGAGATAAATGTATTAAATAAAACATTTCATTCCCCACCAGACATGGCAAGTCTCAGGCTTTTTGCACAACACTATTATCTTACAGAAAATGTTGTTCTTTTAAATTGCGAAAATGTTTCAATTAAATAAAGTAACATTTTTTGTATTAAAATAATGGTATCCAGAACGCCGGAGGCTTGGCAGCTCTGCTCCTCTTAATAGAAACATATATAGTTAAGCAACACTTTATCACATTTTATAGGAGACAATACGGAATTTCTTATTTGTATGGCCTTACATATGCCTCAGTCATAAAAATGTAAATTTTTTCTGCCAATTAATATACACAATTGCGAAAATGAAATCGCAACCAATGAGAAAAGGAAGGCCAGGTAAAATCGTGTAAATCGAGGAATCTTTCTTCGTAGTGTTGGGAAAATACCACTACAAAAATTATTTTAGGTGGTATTTGGTGTGAAATGTTTATATGTATTCATTCTTGTCCTATTTATCTTTTTTATTATTTGTAATTTGCTTATTTTTTCCTTTTGCACGTGAAAATCTTACAAATTAAAATTAACTCTTTGGGAGAAATTGTTATTCCTTTTTTTTTTTTTTTTTTTTTTTTTTTTTTTTTTTTTTTTTTTTTTGGCAGCAATAAAGTTTATAAAGTTTAATAGAATAATGTCAGTTTATTCTGTATGAAAATAACGAACTTTTTCATTTATAATCAAAATAGTTGAATACATAAATAAAAATATAATTCTATATAGTATATAAATACTATTTCCATTTCTGCGTTTAAATCAATCTATATGCAAATATCTATACAAAGGCATTCATTAATTCATTCCTTTTAACTTTGATTTCACTTAAAAAACCATACATACTTTCACATTTATGATATTTTTAGATGAGATATAGTTGCTACACAACGGTTAAAAGGAAAAAAAATGAAATATAAGTAAATTCATAAAATAAAATACTTTATATTATTCGAACACATGTATAAAATTCCATCATAAGTTATACATCTAATTTAAAAGCTCTGACAATTGTTTTGACAAAATTGCAAACTAAAAGGAATAATTTAATACTCTTATTTAAAAATTTCAGCATCCAAAATTTACCATTTAAATCTATTATGCATATGAGCGATTTCTTTCAATAAATGAAAATTTGAAAATCGTCTCACTTTCCATAGAAAAGCATTATGTCACAAAATAAAATGTTCTATATATTCCTAACGAATGAACCAAATTCAACCCAAAACTATACAGCTAAATCCGGGGAGCTCACCAATATACATCCTTAATTTCAAGCTAATCGCATGCTTTTTACGGCAGTTATCGCGGGACAGACAGACTAACTAACTAACTAATAAACAAACAAACAGATGGAAACCAAAAAAAATTCGGGTCTCCACAGTAAGCCTTCACTGACGTTTCGGCAAAAAGTCAATGCTTTGGCTTTTATTTGTTTGAACCGTATTTGTTTTAGACAAAATTAAGCTTTTAAAAAATATTTTACAGAGTGAGGTCTTTTAATTTTAAAATGTACATTTTGAGCGTTTTTAATTATCTTTAAAGACATCGAATTAAATTGAAATTAATAAATGACAAAAATCTTTTCACAATGAAGACACTAATAGTGAAAGAAGACACTGATGAAGCTGGTAGTGGATTTGAAATCAGAATTGCAAACATGCCATCTAAACATTTAATTCATCTGGACTTAATTAATTATGTAATATTATGTAAAATTGTATAGATATATTATTTAGAAGATTTTTAGAAAGTTTTCCACTCATTTATTTCTTTTAAATTTCGTTTTTTTTAGAAACCATTCTTAGCTGACTTTTGTGTAATAAAAATTGCCGCCATGATAAATATCAAATTTCTAGTCACTTTAGTATAATACAATTCATATATTTAGAATGTTTTATTTCCTTCACACTTTTAGATTTAGATTTTTTAGCTGATCTTTGCTTGCATTTGCGCCTTGAATGTAGTAGCCATGCAAATTTCTAGTTTCTATTATTTACAATTTCATAGAAATCGTAATTTAGATCTCTTTTTGAATGCTATTAGTGAATTTTAGACTTCTAATTTTGAATTGAAAATGTTCTGTGGAATCATTTACGTCTTAAAAGTAAAATCCATGTCACATTTAATGTTTCTAGCCTTAAAATTCTATACAAATTGCAAAGTCGAACTCTTTCAGAACACTTTATGCTCGTTTCACCCTTTTAATATTAGATTTTTTTAACCATTATGTGCGACCATATACATCTTAAAAGGGACAAATGTCAAATTTCAAGTTTCTATACATAACAAGTACACAAAAGTTAGTGAAATTAGAGTGCTTTTCGTTCATTTCGCTGAATTTAAACTTTTTAGAAGCATTTTTTAGAGAGCATTGACATTTTATAACTAACTATTATACTAAATTTGAATTTTCTTGCCCCTTCAGTAACACAAAGATTTCAGTTTTGGAATGATTTTCTCTCCCGCACCCCGTTTGGGTTAGTGTCACAAACATAAAATATAGCCAAAGTTAGAGCACAGACTGTCTCCATTTATTTGTCAATTTTACTTTGAAAATCAGTTTGATATTTTCTGCTATTGCACAGAAATCGTAAATCAGAAAGTTTTTAGAATGTTTTTTCGCTCATTTTATCCTTTTAAATTTCCAATAATTTAAGAAAAGTGTTTAGAGAGCATTTATATGTTTTAAATATCAGCCATGTCAACGTTAATACTTATATCTTTAGCAATACAATATAAATCGTAATTTAGAATATTTTTAGCACAATTTTCACTTATTTCATCGTTTTAAACTTTAAAAAATTTAAAACTATTTTTAAAGAACATGTTGATCTTATAACTAAGTATATTTTAAAGTTTTGAAATTCTGTCTTTCACAATTCCTTAGAAAATAAAATTTAGACATTTTTAGAACGCATTTAGCTCATGCCTTTCTTTCAAATTTATATTCTTTAAATTTTAACTCTTTTAAATTTTGAATGGCTGCGATGGTATTGACATTAATACTACGTGGGAAATTGGAGTGCTTTGTCAAAGTAAAGTCTATAATGGACGTCCATTGCAATATACCATCTGTTTCCTCCGTTTAATCGAGTTAAAATCTCTCCAATTGTTACAGCATGTAGATGGAGCAACCTAGAGGAATAATTAATTTTGTGTACCAATCGAAAAAAAAATAGTGGGGGTATAGTACACTGTCAGTAGCAGCTTTTGAAGAGGTTCTTCCGGCCAGTGCCGGAAGAAAGGGCATATTCTTCATTTTTAAATACCCAATTTATATTATTCAAACGCCTGAAGTTCAAATTAGTGGAATCCTATTATGGAAGAGTCAATACTATTTTTTGTCAATACTGAAAATGAATGAGAATTTCGCGAAATTAGTCAGATGTAACTTACATATAACTTAGTTATACATAAGTGACGTATATTTTGCCGCAAAATTCGGCGATAACTTGATGTGCCCGCCATTTTAAAACAACATGATGGGTGAAGCTAACCAATGAACTTGGTCGAGACCTTAGTATTTCTTGTGCACAAGCTCAGTCACATCGTAATAGGTTGTTATATGCGAGTGTTGTCGCTGGTAAAAAATCAGATTTTTCAAAATGTCACCCACATTAGAAATTCAAACTGCTGTATTTCAGTCATTTTTTAAGTTAAAGACAAAACAAAAAATGCTCCGAATCCTTGTATCAAGGTCAAACCCCTAAGAAAGAAATCTTTTTCAGTTTCTAATTTTTTTGCAATTCATATTATTATTATTATTTTTTTTTAATGGCTGCCATTTTGAAACAAGATGGCTATGAAGCTGTCCAATGAATTTGGTCGAGACACTGCTATATACTATCAACATGTCTTCTCACATCCAAATCTGTTAATAAATACGTATGCCATCGTGTGTTAAATATCAGATCGTTTCAAAATGTCAGCCATGCTAGAAATTAAAGTGCTATAACTGAGCCATTTTTAAGTTATAGAGAAACCAAAAAACGCCCAGAAACCTTTGTATCAAGCTCAGACACATAAAAAGTCCTTCTGACCAGTGCCGAGAGGAAGAGGTAGCTTTCATATTCTTTATTTTTTAAAAGCCAGCTTATATTATTCAAAAACACGGAGCTCATATTAGTGGAACTCGATTATAGAAGATTAAATACTAATTTTTTTCAGTACTGAATGTGAATGAAAATTTCGCGAAATAAGTCAGCGTTATCAAAGCTGGTTTTATTTAAAGTGACTATTTGGTTGCCAAATTAAGTGATACATTGAAGTGTCGGCCATTTTAAAAGAACACAATTGGCGCAACAAAGCTAACCAATGAAATTGCTCGAGACCTTAGTAATTCCTGTGCACATGCTCACTCACATCTAAAACGGTTTATACATACAACTGCTGTTGCAGGCAAAAAATCAATTTTTTCAAATTGTCACCCACATTAGAAATTCAAACTGCTATATATCAGCCTTTTTTTAGATAAAGACAAAACAAAACAAAACTCCGGAATCTATGTAACAAGCTCAAACACATAAGAAAATATCTTTTCCAATTGCTAATGTTTTGTGCCTAATTTTAAATTTAAATATTTTTTTTTTTAATTTTAAATGGCCGCCATTTCGAAACATGATGGCGGATGAAGTTAGCAAACGAACTCGACCGAGAGATTGCTATGTACTATGCACATCCTAATCGGTTCATAAATACGCCCGTTATCACGTGACAAAAATCAGGACGTTTCAAAATGTCAGCCATGATAGAAATTCAAAGTGCTATAACTCAGCCATTTTTTAAGATATAGACGAAACGAAAATTGCTCCGAAATCTTTGTATCAAGGTCAAACACATAAGAAAAATATCTTTTGCAATTTCTAATTTTCTTTGTATCTCATTTTAAATTAGAATAATAAAAAATGTTATGGCCGCCATTTTGATACAAGATAGCGGATGAAGTTGGCCAACGCACTCGGTCGAGACATTGGTATGTATTATGTACACACCAAGTTATATACAAATTCGTTCATAAATACGCGTGTTATCGCGTTGGAAATATCAGATTGTTTAAAAATGTCATCCACACTATAATTTCAAAGTGCTATAACTCAACCGTTTTTAAATACATAGACGAAACAAAAAATGCTCCATAATCTTTGTATCAAGCTCAAACACATAAGAATTTTCTTTTTTTTTTTTCAATTTCTAATTTTTTGTACATCATTTTATTTATTTTTTTTTTTTTTTAATTTTAAATTAGCCGCCAATTTGTAACAAGATGGCGGATGAGGCTGGCCAACGAACTCGATTGAGACATTGCTATGCATTATGCATGCCTTATCACATACAAATCGGTTCATAAATACGCGTAGTATGGTGTGACAAAAATCATATCGATTCAAAATGTCAGCCATGCTGTGTACTTCTTATTTCAGTTTTGAGAATAAAAAAAAAAAAAAAAAAAAAAAAAAAAAAAAAAAAAAAAAAACGTGTTTTTTTTTTTTTTTTTTTTTTTTTTTTTTTTTTTTTTTTTAATGGCGTTGTTTGCATTCGCTAAAGCATTCCACTTTTATGACCCAGTCTTAAACAAGATCTACAAAGAGCTTCTAGAATTCTTAAATTTTGTGGTCAGCGCTACATCTATAGAAAACTATTCAAAATACGTGATTATCGCAGAATAATACACAAACACAATAAAAATCAATATCGCCATTCAAGAAGCTCGGCAAAAAAAAAATCGGGTATTTAATGTTACATATGCCTTCACTCGATTTTGTTTATAATGTTCGTTTTGTCAGAAATCATTTTTAAAAATTCGGAAAATATTATTACACACGGATAAATAAAATTGCATTCTTTCAGCTTTCTGATACGAATTAAATAATTGTGAAGGAAAGTCACACAATTATTTGTAATACTTTTACGCAAAGAGAAAAAGTTACATCGTTCGTAAAATATCTTTACTATAAACTAAGAAACATTTAATTAATGAAGAGAAACGAAATAAAACCAAACTTCACCGAACTTTATAACAGACAGTATTTTTCACATAGCATGCATTTTAATTTCTATTTTTATGAGGAAATGGTAAAAAAAAAAAAAAAACTAGAGAACAGGAATTCTGTGTTTTCAGAATTTAGTGTCGCCCCCGGCATTTCCATTACTTCATTTTCTTCTGAAGGACTGATGGCTTCTATTAATATGAAACAGCCATTATAAATGAAGTGTTGGGTGAAGATGAAAGAACAGCCGTAAAAAGTTAGAACTCTGATTTTTTTGGTCAGAATAGGGGAGAAAAATTACCATATATATATATATAAACCAATATAAGATTATATTTAGCCTGAACCAGCGCACCCCCCCCCCCCTCACAGAACAAGAAGAACAACAGGGGCGCTGGTTCAGGCTAAATATAATCTTATATTGGTTTATATTGAATTTATGTGCTTTACTGCAACTGTTTGGCGCAATTCACATGAATATAATTTGTTTTTTGTTGGTGATTACTATACTTTACGTTTATATATATATTACGGCTGCTCTTTCATCTTCATCTAACACTTCGGTTATAAGGGCTGTTTCATAATAATATAAGCCACCAGTCCATCAGAAGAAAATAACTTGGTTAAGCGGGATTCTACTACAGCAAAAACATATTTCAATTTTAAGACTTAAAGCACACGTTTTATTTTATGTAAAATGACGTCATTCGCATCCGCTTAAGAATTCCAGATTTACGATCTACTCTTAAACATCTACAGTAAAGCATGCATCGCACATCACTATCGCGAAATAATGCACAAATGCAGCAAAAAGATTCCGTCATTTAGGGAAATCGAAAAAGAAAACAACAACTATCTAGTGATTCATAGATACTTACAATTAAATATAGTATATATTGTTTTAACAGAATTGTTTCAACAGAATTTTTTCTCCATTGTTTTATCAGAAATCATTCGTTTATACATTTTTTTCAAAATAGCACGTATTTTAATTACATTTTCATTCGGTTTTTACGAGAAAATGGCAACAAAAATATACAATTACTATTTTAAAACTATTTTTCCTTTACTTTCTACAGAAATGGCCGTTGCCAATTTTTAGCAAATGGCTCCAAAAACTACAAAAACATTAATATTTCAAAAGTAAATGGAGATACAGTTTTCAAACAAAATGCATTTAAAAGAACTTTTTTTTCTAATACGACGGTATAAAAATTGAAAATGTGCGATGCTTAGAAGTTAAAAAAAAATGCTAAAGTGTATTTAATCGTAATGCTTTGTTTTAAGGATAGCGTCTGTAAGGTAACGTTATTTTTTGGACACAAAATAAGCTGGAAGAAAGAAATAGCATACCGTACCGGAGGCTAAAAACAGTAATCTAGCATTTTCCCTTTACTTTTAATAGAAATGGAGTACTTCTGTTGCCACAATTACAAAATTGGTACTAAAAACTATAAAAAAATCAATATCTCAAAAATAAATTGGGATACAGCTTTGAAACAAATTGTATTTGGAAGTATATTTTTCTCCTTATACGACGCCGGTAGTAAAACTGAAAATATGCGATGGGTAGAAGTTTAAAAAATTTTCAGTAGCGAAAATTGCAAAACAAAAATTCATTTCAAATTTCAAAGTGTTGCCATTCACAGAATGATGTATGTGTTACGCACATATATGTTTGTCCTTTATAATACAAATACTTGCTCTAAAGTGAAAGGTGCAATAATAGCGAGAATTTGCCAAAGTATAATGCGTAATTTCGTAATATATTCAGCTATACTAATCTCATAGAGAAGTAACTTTATTTGTAGAGAGTAATCTCTGAAACTATCTGACCGATTTAAGAAATAATGGTGATTTATGGTTATAGTCCCTGTTCTATTATATGATGTATTTTATGCCGTGGCCACTACTAAAAGCTTCAAACCAAATTTTAAATTACCATTTACTTAGAAATAGTTTTAGCATTTCTCATTAATTCAGATCTTATTATCGCTTAATTTAGTGTAATAATGCAGTCAAACTGCGACTTAATTAAACATTTTGAATTGTGCCTATCAGAAATTTTTTTTCTAATAAATATATTCCTAAAAATCCCCATTTGGCATATTCCAACTATACGCGAGCAAAGCCGCGAATTTTACAAGTATCTAAATTATAAAAGACAAACATATCTGTGCGTATTCTGCGAATGGCAACACTTTCAAATTTGAAATGAATTTTCGCTACTGAAAATTTTTAAACTTCTACACAATTTTCAGTTTTTATACCGTCGTATAAGGAAAAAAATATACTTTCAAATATAATTTGTTCGAAAGCTGTATCCCAATTTATTTTTGAGATAATAATTTTTTTAAAGTTTTTAGTACCAATTTTGTAATTATGGCAACAGAAGTACTCCATTTTTATTAAAAGCAAAGGGCAAATAGTGGATTAATGTACTTTTTTGTTGTCATTTCCTCATAAAAATTGAAATTAAAATACATGCTATGTCAAAAATAACCGTCTGAATCCGGTGAATTTTGGTTTTATTTCGTTTCTATACATCAATTAAATGTTTCTTAGTTATATTTCTTAGAAAAAAATATTTTACAAGCGATATAACACTTTCCCTTTACGAAACGTAATTTAAACAACTGCCATGTGTAATAATATTATCCGAATTTTTAAAAAAAATAATTTTTAATTACTTATTTCTGATAAAATATGGAGCAATTGTAAACAAAAATAAGTGAAGGCATAGGTAACATTAAATACCCGATTTTTTTTCGAGCCTCATGAATGACAATATTGCTTTTTGTTGTGTTTGTATATTATTCGGAGATAATGACGTCATTTGAATACTTGTCTATAGATGTAGGACTGACTACAAAATTTAAGACTTCTAAAAGCTATATATAGATGTTGTTTAAGACTGGATCATAAAAGTGTACTGCTTTAGCGGATGCAAATGACGTCATTTTATAAAAAAGCATGTTTTTTTAATTATTAAAACTGAAATATGTTTTGTAGCAGTACGTCATTTCACCGAATTTGCTTTGAAATTCTTCACAGATGAAAAACTTCTTTTAAAAATAACGCAATCGAAATCACAGGCTGTCAAAACGCAATGATTTACAAAAATTTACAGTGTCTTTATAGAAGAGTAGTGACATACAATGTGCAAGCCTGTGATGTTGAAAATAATATATCATCACATATCATTATTTATTGCCTTTGTAAAATTAAATTCCCCATTTTAAAATTTAATCTCTCCTTTCATAATTATAAATTCAATCAAAAGTTTCTTTCCTTTCTAAAAAGAATATATCTATGTCTTCTTCTCTTGCGCTTTATTTTTTAGTTACTTAACTTCCCCAAGTTCAGCCAAAGCCGTTAATAAAATAAATCAAAAACAAATTTTTTTCTCATCCTAAAATCATTAACTGTTCGAGCATATTTTTCTTCGGTTAACGAATAGATATAAAAAGAGATATTCTTTGACCATATGCCCCTGGCAGCAGTAATCTAGCATTGTTCATTCTCATTTGGATAGCCAATACAGATTCATTTTCCACCGCAAACATATACTCTGTTTATATTACAATCGGCGCCCGGCATATGTGTTGCTGCTTTTAAATGCTTATTCCCCATCAATTAGCTTTGGCATTCGTATTTGTACGTTGAAATGTTAAAACGCCAATCAACGGTCTTTTTGGCCACTTTTTAATTCAAAGTTCCATTATGTGATATATCTTTGGGGTTATAATGGTCCAGGGTACCAAGATTTTGGCTCGACACATTGGCAACAATTTCTGACAAATTAATCATTCCTTCTCTGTACATCCTACTGTCAACAGCTAACTGAAAGGGTCCCTCTCTGGCATTTGCATATTTCATGTCCATATCCAATAAACTCTCCTGTCTTCAAATTTGCAGAGTTTTTATTTTGTACCTGTCTTTAATTATTCAAGGACCTACGAACCTGGATTTACAGAAAAATGATTATCTTAAAAATGCAATAATTTTATAAAATGTTTTCGCTACAGATCATGGTCTACAGTATATAAATATGGTACCTAACCCAGGCCTTGAACTTTTCAAAATTTTCATCTTGTCAGAGAGGGATCCCTGTGTTGAACGACGGCCTGTTTTAAATAAAAAAAAAATCAAAATTCAAAAACTTTAAAGTGAATGAAGCCTAATCGCCACTCTCCTGAAACTTACGAACATTATGCTTGCATCCCATACCCTTCAAAAGTGAGAACTGGATATGTTGTGCTGCACAGACTTGCGTATAATTTGCTTATACATATTTTCAAACTACCGACGATGATATGGATATTGCTGTGGACTACCTTTTTTTTCAAAACAAGGATTTGTTCTGAGACGCTTCGCCTACGGAGAGCGGAAAACCTTACTGATCATCTCTGCCCGTAGTAGGCTTATCTCGGAAGCTTTGACCGCCTCGACCATTCCCATATTTGACTCAGCATTGCACCTGCGGGCTGATTATGACTCAGACTGGATTTTGCTCTTTCCGCATTCTCTAAAATGAAGAGAAATATTTTCGAAATGAAACCAGAAGGATTTCGCGTTCTAGAGGATTTTATATTTTCTCCCACTTTTGTGAAGAAAAAAAAGAACATTGTGGCTCCTGCCCCTCTATCAAACTCCCGTGACGATGTTCGAAGCATTTCCGCTGATTATCGAGTTCTTCGGGGATTTTATATTTTAAAACGATCATCGCTGTGTTTAATTTCAATATGATTTTGCTCTAACATGTGTTTAGATACCTATCGTGCGTCGCCTTATTTGGATGATCTTCCGTGAATTAATGAATCAAGTACTATGAGTGCATCCTTTTTTGTTCTTTTTCGTCAAAAGTATTTTTAAGATGGTTTCTTTCTATTCACAAAGTGTAGCACTTTAAAACTCAAACAACTGTTCTCTAAACAAAGTGTTACTTTTGAATTAAGAATGCAGGGAATCAGTATTTTTTAGGTGCGTTCGTAATTATATAAATACGTAGCACCTATAGTCGTCGTTCAGTCCGTCCGTCCGTCCGTCCGTCTGTCCGCATGTAACACAGCAAAAACTACCCAACCGAATGGTCTGAAATTTCACATATATGATTGTTGCAAACTTTTGTCGAGCCATTTCAAATTTTATGAAAATCGGATGTATAGTTTAATTACAGGGACAGTCAAAAGTTTTTCTTTACATTACGGCCAATGGGAAAAATTATTGAAAGTGCATTTTAATGATATTAGAGCCTTCCGAATGATCTGAAATTTTAAAGATATAACTGTTGCAAAATTTTGTCGAGCCATTTCAAATTTTAGGAAAATCGGATGTATAGTTTAATTACAGGGACAGTCAAAAGTTTTTCTTTACATTACGGCCAATGGGAAAAATTATTGCAAGTGCATTTTAATGATATTACAGCCTTCCGAATGCACTGAAATTTTAAAGATATAACTGTTGCAAAATTTTGTCGAGCCATTTCAAATTTTAGGAAAATCGGATGTATAGTTTAATTACAGGGACAGTCAAAAGTTTTTCTTTATATTACGGCCAATGGGAAAAATTATTGCAAGTGCATTTTAATGATATTACAGCCTTCCGAATGGTCTGAAATTTTAAAGATATAATTGTTGCAAAGTTTTGTTGAGCTATTTCAAATTTTAGGAAAATCGGATGTATAGTTTAATTACAGGGACAGTCGAAAGTGTTCCGTTACATTACGGGGAATGGGAAAAATTATTGCAAGTGCATTTTAATGATATTACAGCCTTCCGAGTGGTCTGAAATTTTAAAGATATAATTGTTGCAAAGTTTTGTTGAGCTATTTCAAATTTTAGGAAAATCGGATGTATAGTTTAATTACAGGGACAGTCAAAAGTGTTCCGGTACATTACGGGGAATGGGAAAAAATTATTGGAAGTGCATTTTAATGATGTATCAGACTATGCGCTTTATGAAATGCAAAAAAGTATACATTCAGTACAATATGGGGTGCAAAAAATAATTATAAAATTAGTTATAGTACGAACGCACCTCATTTGCCACGTTTGACGAGCAATTTCCAACTTGTTTAATTGTGTCACCTTTTGAATATTGTGATTCATGATCACCAGACAAGTTTCAAATATACACTATACAAAAATTCATATAGGACACACGAATGAATAAATGACTCAGATATCACGAAATGCTATTATTAGTCAAATTACTTTAAAAAAATGAAAATTTAATTTAGTGAAAATATAATTTAGTGATATTTTTCTGGGTAGTTAAAAAAATAAATAAATAACATTGATAAAAAGAAAAAGTAAAATGAACGAAGATTTTTACTTATATTTTAGGAAATATTATGAAGTTTTATTCCATAATATTGTGATTTTTAAGATGATAAATACTAGGTACGCAGGAAGAGATATTTTGTGTAAGTTATTTTTATTCCCATTATTTTAGCAATTTATTACAGTGTTAAAGTTCATAAATATTCCTTAGTCCTTAAGTTAATACTTTTGTTTTACTTCAATCCATTCTAAATATTCTTAAAAATAAGCTAATTTTTTTTCTTGCATTTCTTGTTTCATCTCTTCCTGAGCACATTTTGTAATTTTCAATGGCATTATAACACTTTCTTATCCAGAATAACTAAGATCATCACTATAATATGATTTCAGAGGTAAGTAAGATAACAATATTCATGTTAAAATGTCAAACATAATTAATTGTCCTTAGGTAAAATATTTTAATGAAGTATTATGCTGGTTTATATAAATTTCTTTGCATAAATTTTGATATTTGTCACAAAGGCTAAATATAAATATGGTAGTATAATTATATGAAAAGAAGCCTAACATTGTATATTTGTATGATTTTTGTGTATATTTTAATACCTACTGATCATATTTAAGAAAAAAGTTTTTAGCTTAATCATTTGACTATAAATGGTAAGTAATATTTTGTTAATAATTTTGCTACAATGTAAATACTTTTTTTTTATTTTTAAAGGCCTATATAGACTTTTTTGTCTACTACATATATAATTTTGATAAAAATACTGTTTTCAGTACCTTAAGATAATTGAAAGGTGACTTACAAATTATCAAAATATTTTTCTGTCCAATTTCGTGTTATATGGATAAATATTTTCCTAGGACATTATTTGTATTGCCTTTCTTACAATTGATAAAGAGAGACAAATGTTGGATGTTTTCGAATACTTTAGTACTGATATTTTTTTTAAGGTGTAATTTCCAATATAATTCCAACTTAGAAATGAAGAATTTTAAGTTTGTATTGACACTTTTATTTTTATACTTACTCGAAATTATTTTTGTGTGCTATTATTATTCTAGCGATAACATTTACTACTAATATATTTTATATATATTAACTGATGTGTTAAGATTTTATAATGACACACGAAGACTTTTTTTGTGTATTCCCTGATAGATATTTTTCAAGGGAATATGTATTTCATTTATATCTGTGTTGTAAGTTAAATATTTTGCGGAGTTTGCAAGTGCATCAAGTTTAAATAATATTGGCCCCTATGTACAAATTGCGTTTCATCTCAAGCACCTACTTTAATTCGAGGTTACTTTTTAGACTAACAATAATGGTGATTTATTTTATCTAGATATTCGCATTTTTATATGCATTATTAAATGACCTAAATTTGGGTAATTGAAGTTTTGGTGCGGACATAATTTTACATGGATATGTGAACAAAAAAAATACAGATATATTTTTTGTATTTTAAATTATCCAGTTGATTTTTTTTTTTTTTTTTTTTTTTTTTTTTAAAGACACAACGATTCATTGTTTTACCTTTAAGTATAGATTATTAATGATTGTTTTTCTCACTTTCATTATTCAGAACATTTTTATTTTTAATTGAAATCAACGTGCTTTGCACATTTTTAATATCATTTCCTGTGATTTTTTTTTTTTTTTACAAAACACACACACACACACATTTTTATTTCTTTAATTATAATCTGTTAGTTGTGTACAGCGATGCCCTACTTATTTTTATACACATATATTCACAGTTGGCAGACATTATTATTGAGATTTAACAATTTTATACGCGTGTCGCTATATCCTTCTAGCTTTAACATTTTTAAATACTTTCACAGGTTATGCAATTTTTTCTCTGTAATTTTTAAATATTCATTTTACATTTTCCGTTCATAATAAGTACAAACTTTCTAGATATGTTTTGGAGCCTTATTATGAAACAAGCTTTTTTTCTTGTATCTCACTTACAATATTATTTTGCCAAAAAATAATTTTTATTTTATGGTACACATACTTAGTTATAAACCGCTTACGTAAACTCATGGTATAACATTTATACTTATATACAGTTCGTGACCATTTGGTAATTCAGAATATTGTAGGTGTGTTCTTTTTCCTTTTCTTTATGAACTTTCACTTTTATTTGTATCATGCTATGTACATTCATTTTCACTTTTGTTATTTAATCAGACATTTCAATAAGTTTCTGAAATTATTTTTTCATTTATTTACACTGGATACTTTAATGTTAAGATACGTTTCATTAACACATCTCTCGTTTCTGAATTCACAACCACCCTTGTTACTATTTTATGTTTATTTTTCGTACATCTGCACTCACAAGACATATAATTCGTTAAAAAATTAAACTTTATTTTATCGTATTTTGTAAGATGCGTATTTCTCAAAGTTCAATTTAATTTGCCATTAATTTGATGTACTGCACTTCCGCATTTCTTTTCAATTCATTGTACGAATGGGTCTGAAATTGAAAATCCTTTTGTACATAATTTTTAAGTATTTATATATCTAGTGTGCGTTAAACAAAAAAAAAAAAAAAAAAAAAAAAAAAAAAAAAACAATATTTTGCTAGGTATAAACATGGAGAAATGCGTAGTTGTAAAATGTTTACACTCTTCTTTTTCAGTTTTCTCATTCTCTTATATACATACACTGAACACTATCAGCCATATTATATTTATCATTTAAGAGATCTTATGTTTAATTTCAGCTTATTATAAATGGTATTTAACATCTAATATGTTTTCCAGTTTCTTCTCAGTATACAGGGTAATCTTACAATAATAATAATAATAATAAAAGACTATTAAAAATACATTTCAGGGTTGATAAATAGTTTATCGGTATAGGCTCAGTTGACTTAATACACATTTCATCGTTCATTTACTTCCATCATTTCATTTTAACACAATTATTTACTATTGTTTACACAATTCAACGTTCATGTGCTATCGGTTATTACACATATTTTTTTTTAATATTTCAGATTCACTATTTTTGATTTAAAATTAATTTTCAAATTTTACATTATAAATTAACATTTAATGTATCTGAAGTGTTATGAACCCTTTCATTTGACTGTTTCAAGGTACCGGGAATAGTTTTGTGAAAATGTTTATCTTTTGCGCTTGGTTGTTACCGTGTGGTGCTGGTCGCCAAACTCTGGCCAAGTTCAAATGATATTTGTTCATCTCATTCTTTTCAATATTCTTTTAAATAATTTTAATCTATGGTACACATTTTTTCTTTCATTTTTACTAGAGATTTTTATCATCATTATCATTTCAATCTCAGAAGTTATTAGTTTGGTAAAGTAGTTTTACAGTACTTACTCGTAAGTGAAATGTACAATAATCTTTATGATTTTTCATGCTGCTTTACCATATCCTATAACCATTTTGGTGACATACAACTGTGCCCTTTTTATTTTTTTTCCACATTACCATTCAGAGTTACCATTCAGGGCTACAATTCAGAGTTACCATTTAGAGTTACCATTCAGTGTTTTCCAGTGTTTGTACTTTACACGCGCACTGTTGTATATTTATATGGGAAATGTAACTTTCTGTTGTTCTTTTTTTAATTCATTGCAATTGTCAAAAGCTACACACGCTTTCCTTTTCGTTCCTTTCGTGATACTTGCAAACTTTTATATGGTGAGCATGCCATTTTGAGTAATTTCTGTCGAGATTATATTCGAGTTTTGCATATCACACACTACACACATTATACACAATTTCAATCAATGTTTTTATACCATGCAATGTGTTCCTTTTGACATTAACATAATATTCCTTGTCACATAAACATAATCTTTATTTAAATATCACAGATACCATATTTTATTTACATTTTTTCATATCAATTATTATTTTGTATCATATTTCTCTCACGGTTCCCTAAATTTAATTGTCTACAGTTGAAAAAAAATGTGCATTAATAAATCATGCCGCTATGGCGAGTATATTATATTTATAATATTAAGAATTAATAGGAATCTATTAGACTCCGGATAATGCACATTTGCTTTGAAGAAATTACAAGGATTAAGGCGTAAATATTTCATTCTGTAGATATATACAAATATTTTAAGTAGTTTGATGCCATTCCACTACATTGTATTATTTACATATTTCTAGATTTCATTAAAAAAAAAAAAAAAAAAAAAAAAAAAAACTTTTCTTTTATGTCACTAGTCTTCAAGTCTCGCACTTTAAGATATTTCAATATATTGAAATTCTTGTCACTTTATGCATTCTAAATTAAATTTTAATTGCTGATGTTGGTTATTTTCTCAAGAAGTGACTAATACAGTTCATTTTCTCTTGTATCCCTATTACACATTTACATGCAATTGCCATTTCATTTATGACATACATTCAGTTTAATATCACTCCTCTTATTCAAGGCATATATTTTTTTTATTTGTTAATATTAGTTCACAGATTTTTTTTTATTATTATTTTGGTTTTGAGAGTATTTTATTCACAGTCGTAAAGAAATTGCAACCTTGTTGGTGTTTATACCAGCATTATCTTCAATTGAAGTATAATTAATGGTTGCATTCTAACTGTACAAGCTTACTCTCTAAAAGCACCTCTCTTCACTTACACATTTCTGTACATCCAGGAAAAAATTTACCATTATCATACTACTGCATTTCTTTATAACAAATGCTTCAGAGTTTCACATAAACAGTTTTTACCTGTAACAGATTTTGATTTTTTTTTCAGTCTCTTTTCTTTTCTTAAAGATTAGTTTAGAAACTTTTGTTCAAAAAATAGTGATATACATTAAAGAACTTGATGATTATCGTCCGGATGAATTTGCTTCGTAGCAAACAAAATTCATACTAGCAAACAATGAGGATCTTGGAATGATTTGTGGTTTAAAATAATATCAGGTTCTCCTCCCCATGTTTTTGTCCAAAATTCTCTTGACTAATAAAATTTTACTGTTATTCTTTAAGATACGCTACTATAAATTTATTACACAAGGCTGTTTTTTAATCATCTGCCCTGAGCTTTATACATTAATTGCTTTCTATGGAAGCAATTTTACTAATATTTTTTTTTAATTAAAAGCTGTTCATTTGTATATGTGCCCGCACTAGCTGAACTGCTTTTGAAAACACGCATTTTTCCTTATAAAGTGTTCATGTTTTTTTCAGCATGGGTGCTGAAACTAATTTTGAGACACTCGGTAAAAGGTTTAAGTACGTGAAAATGACGACATATTTAAAAGAAAATAATGAATCTCTTAAATAATACTAAACATTTTAACACAAATGCGTCTAAAAAACATAAATTACGGCAATATTTACTCTTCGATATTAAGATTGGTATTTGGAGTTAAGTGTGCGACTGTTCACGTGTAAATATGTTGTTGACAATCGTGAATTCAAGATTTGAGTTAAAAAAATTAATTTAAAATGATCAAATTGAAATACCATATTTTTAATCATTGTTAATACGGTGAAGCGGTACATATAACAATTACATATGTGAATTATGAGAAGGTGAAAATGATTTCCGGTTGAGATTTTAGAGGATCTGATTGTAACAAAATAGAATAAATTTTATATCTTTGATTCGGGAAAACGAAGCATAAGAGACTAAATTGACAACTTCAGCATAATAACTGTTTTTTATTATATTTTACTGCTTGCATATGCAATTAAAGTTTAATTTTAATAATTCAGAAAACCAGGGATCGCATTCCATAGGGGAGATTTTATTGTTCCTATCAGAACTATTAATCAAAAATCTTCATATTCTTTAATTTAAAACGTGCTGTAGAAATGTACTATGTAGATATTATTTTCGAAATAGCGGTAAGAACAATACAATTTTTCCTGTAGAATCCGACCATGGACACCTGAGTTTTATAAAAGTAGTATTTTGTTAATTTTAGGTTAAAATAATATTTGTTTGAGAGTTATACTAATCAATTTAAGATGCATTTTTTATTGTAACTAATTTTGTAGGTTTATTAAAAATCAATGAAACAAATCATTCTTAAACATTTTACTTCGTCGAAGTTCGACGGGTTCTACCTCGTATAATATAAAACATGCTTTATTTCTGAAACTCTATAGGTTTCTTTTTTTTTTAACATATTGCATCAAAAAGTATTTAATTAAGTGGACATAAATTCAATCTGATTTTTTTTTTATTGAATGTCTTTTTACACTTTAATATTTGGAATATTGTTAAAATATCATACATACAAACTATCTGAGATATTTGTTAAGTGTGTAATACGTATGTAAATTAATATGTCTGCTAAATTACTTAGCTTCTAAACATGTTTTTAATTCAAAGTATATTATACTTTCAATTCTCTTTTAATTGTTCACATGTAACAAAATATTAATTTAAATAATGCGGCTTTTGTAATTAACTTAATGACAATCGTCTGCGTCAAAGAATCTATTTAATGATGATGAGGTCATTTTCAGATTGAAATAATATAAACAATACTGTCGACAATGTAATTAGTTTTATGTAGAGTAATTTAAGAAAGACATTTGTAATGAAATATATTTTGAAATATTCTTAAAATAATTTTATATTAATTCTTAATTAAAATGTCTAATTTAAAATTTTAAATCGCATATTATCCGGATTCCTTTAAAAGATACATTTTATCACTGACATTTTGCAATAATTTGTAGTAATTTTTTTCCCTTAAATACTTTTTAAACTAATTACTCGTGTACAATTTCTAAAATTCCTAGCTTGCTACTTTTTAGCTCGAATTTAATTTATTATTACTACTAATGAATATTTTGCCTTCACAGTAATTAAATAAATACAAAAGAATGATTTTCTTTTACCGGCTTTTTACAATAAAAGAAATGGGATCAGTTAAAATTAATTAAGGCCTTGTTCTTAACTGAAAAGATTAATCTGAAATATAGATAAAAAATCTGGAAAACATATATATTTCAAGCTTTTATTATTATTATTATTTTGTTTGAAGTTGTATGACATGATATAAAATTAGTTTCTGCAATATTATTTTTAAATTAGGCTTAAATTTTTCACTCGAGTATTATATGAAATAATGATAATTGTGTTTATATATATATTAACCCCTTAACATACGCGAGGGTTAGCTTCGCGGAGACCTCCGCAAAAGCGAAAATCGCGAATGTTGTGACCATCTTCCAGTGCATAAATAAATGATTATTTGTGTGTATATATATATATATTTAAATTGAAAAGAATAACTGTAATTAAAAAAAGTATATTATTAATTATTGTACATGAATTGTACATGCTTTAAATAAATTTGAGTAATTATAAAATTTTTGTACCAAATGTTTTTGCTATTTGATGGCTGAAAAATTAGAGTAATTATAAAATTTTTGTACCAATTTTTTTTTTGCTATTTGATGGCTGAAAAATTTGAGAAACTATAAAATTTTTGTACCAAATATTTTTGTTATTTGATGGCTGAAAATTTTGAGTAATTATAAAATTATTGCACCATAAATAATGGCTGAAAAATTTGAGTAATATGCGATTGTTTGGCAGAACAGATCATAAGAATTTCCATATAATTAAAAGTTTCGGCCCCGATCTCTTTTTTTTTTTTTTATTTAAGACTCGTCACCAGTGAAAAATCACATTATGTTGCTTATCTAACAAGTTATTGGTGTTTTAAAATTTCCCCGAAAATTTTTATTGAAAATACTTCCCCTGCAACAACAGTTTTGAATTTTAGAAAATTTAGAAAGATGAAAAAATAATTTGTTTTAAAAATAAAGAAAATTACTTATATATTTTTTCCTAAACAGATGGGATGAAGTTTTTGAAATTAGGCCATGCTGTAGGGTATCCAGTGCCACATAGTTCATAGAACTGGTAAGATAAAGTGAGTTTTGAATATCATAGACGTGAATTATCACATTGCTAACAAGTCGTAAACCAACTTAGTGAAATATGTCCAAGCCGGGAATCGAACCCTTGCCGCTGGAATAGATCTCCAGTGCTCGCGGTAGCAGCCTTACCGACTTTTATAAGTGAGAGATGCCAGGTTGGGCATCGTCCTTGTGGCTTAGTGGTATATCACTGGAGATCTATTCCAGGGGCCCGGGTTCGATTCCCTGCTTGGACATTTTTCACTAAGTTGGTTTACGACTTGTTAGCAATGTGGTAATTCACGTCTATGATATTCAATAATTTCAAGCGTAATTTTACTGCTGATAAGTAGTTGAAAAATTAATTAAAGTGAGTTTTACTTTGAAAAAAAAACTATTTTTTATAAAACAAAATTCGTGAATAACTAAGTTAAGTATTAGCGGATTTTGAAATGTTCTGCATATTCCATTTCACGAACCACATAAGTCAGTACATTCCTTCCTCTTCTAATAGTACCTTCAATTTTTCTTTCAATAATTAAACGATATAAGTCAGCGACTGAAGTGGCTTTTACATGCAATACCAGATGACTTTGCAGCCATACCATTTGATTTCGTGCGAAATCTATCACACATACCAAATATAAATTGCTTTATTTACGGTAACTATGTGTTCGTTGTTTCGGTATAAAATATCTTAAAACGGGGAAATCGATATATTACATGTATCACAAAGTCATTACTAACAAGGGAGCATATGAGGTTGTTGTATGTTGTTGCATTATATTAAAAATAATATTGGACGACATATTAAGCATTTATATCTGGTTCCCGATGCTCGCTCTATACAAAATAAAATCAGTACGACATTGAGATTTATGTTGAATTTAACTGACTCCAGACAACGTGAAAAAATTACCAGTATTTTCCAGTACGGGGACATACATTTTTTACCGAATGTCCGCGATTTTGGAGTCATAAAAATATATGAGAAACCATCATCATATCCCAGAAGAATACATTTATTTGGTTTTGAACTCCAGTTCAACATTTACAGTCAAAGATCTGAAAACTGAAGATGTTTTAGACTTCAAGAAATGGTTTCAGAGTGTGTATATAAAAATTCATATTTGTGAAAATAATCGTACGGGAAAAGTGTTCGAACAAAACAAAATAAAAACATTGCTTCTTCCACCCAGCAAACACATACCTTTCGGTACGCGATCGGACCGCAGCCGACACTGTCGGTTACGTGTCGGCATGGGCACAGGGAATTCGGTGAAGTGTCGGCAGCATGTCGGCAACTGAAACTTAAGAATCTGCTTTTTCGACTGCCAGTTACCGTAATCGGTCTCCTTATGGTTATATACCGGCAAGCGACTTACACCTGAAAGTGACGCAGGACCGATATGTGATTTCTGATAGTGGACCGATTAGATTTGCCAACATCGGTCCGAATTCGGAATCTTAGCCGGCACTTTTTTTTTCTTTCTCTTAATTTGGTTGAGATTGAGTTTTGATAAGATAGGTATATTTCATGTATTTCATGCAAAATTCTAACAGTGATAAACAACAACAAAAACAACAAAAATGTAAAAAAAAAAAAAAACTATATTTATTTATTTAAAAGAAAGTTGTTATTGAATTCATTTCAAAAATGACTTGCAATTATTTGAATCATCAAAAGAGTTTTTTAAATAGCTCCTTAAAATTATTATTCATTATAAATTTAATCGTAAAAAACTTAAATTAATTGAATTTATTTTCTAGCCCTTATATTCATTTTAATAACAATAGCTATTTTTCTTTTTTTATTTAAAAATCAAATTATTAAAAAAAGTGTTTAAATTTATTTTACAAGCTATAAAAAAAAAAAAATAAAAAAAAAAAAATACCCAACTTTTTAGCATTAAAATTTAGAAGAAAGAATCAAAAATCTCTCATTTCTAAAAAATAAAAGATAAATTAATAATTCTTTTTTTTTTGTTTGACGATTAAAAAATGTTGATAAGTAAAAGAATCATTATTGCTACATAATTACAAAAAATATATTCTACATTGTATCATCAAATGACAAAAAAAGAACTCTTATTCTAATTAAAAGTAATTAATTACCAACTTATTTTTTATTAAAATTATTTTTTCTATGTTACAAATGTATATTTTTTGAATTAACACATTAAATTACATTATAATTCCTAAATAGAAAATTGTATTAAGAGAAAAACCTCTGAAATTCACTTACTTTATTTAATAAGCATTCTTAAATTTATAAGAAAGATTCAGATATCTCCCCCATTTAATGTTATCTTCCAAAAGAAAAAAAATGTAAATTAATATTTTTATTTTATTTTTAAATTAAAACTATTGATAAGTAACAAATTAATATTGCAACATACTCATTAAATATATGTTCTACTTTAAATCATCAAAACGACATAAAATGAATTCTTATTCTAAGTAAAAGTTATTAATTACCAACTTTTTATTTATTAAAATAAATTTTTCCATGTTAAAAAAATATATTTTACAAATTAACGCAACGCCAGTAATTACATTATAAATCATAAAAAAGAAAATTTGATTAACTGAACAAAACATCTAATTTTTTTAAATTGTTAATTATTCTTAAATTTATATATATTCTTAATTATTGTTTATTATATCTATATCTTAATTATTTTTTAAATTTATTCTTAAATTCGTTTGCTTTAACGTATTCTCTAAGACATTTATTTTATTCATTTAAATATTAAATTAACATTTAAATACACGCGCGTAAGACAGTTACAAAAAAATAAATAAAAATTAAAAGCACTTCATAATTCTAATTTTCCCATCTACCACTTACCTTCAACGACAACAGTACTGCAAATCAAACTAAAATTTAAGAATCTCCTACATCGTATCTCACTAGGTCACGTCTCGGCTCACAAAGGTATCTTTGGCAATGAACTAGCAGACAACTTAGCGAAGAAGGCCACACAGAAAGAAACAATAGACACACACCTCCCAGTGCCCCAGTCATACGTCAAAAGGGTCCTTAGAGCAAGGATATTGACGCGATGGCAGGAGTACTGGGATACTTCAAAAAAGGGCAGGCACACATATAAGCTAATTCCCAAAGTTTCTCTCACACTATATAACTTAACACCCTACACCACTAGCTTCTTAACAGGACATGGCCCTTTCATGGCATATCTGGACCGCTTCAAAATAAGATCCACTGCCACTTACGTCTGCGGTGAAGATGGCACTATAAGTCACCCGTACTACAGTTGTACTCTCACGCAACGCTGGCACTTGAGGCGTCCAGACATACTGCCAGTCAACTGGCTCCAAAACGTCCTTTCCCGCACCCTCCTACTCAACAAATTAAAACACATTCACAATTTCCTTACATACTTAACAAACTTAACTTAAGCCCTGGTTCTGCTTATCCAGTCTCACTGCCACCATATCAATCTTCAAACAGCACCAGAATCCAGTCCTCTTTGTAGGCTCCAGTAAATTCTCCTACTCATCAATGTGTGGTTTCCTACGATCGCAAGAGCCTCTGCTCGTGCTTCTGACCATTCTATCAAGAGACACATCTCCAATGGACGATTGAGTATCTGCTCGTGCCATCTTACTTGTGCCACACAAAGCATTATATCTCCAATGGACGCTGAGTATTTGCTCGTGCCATCTTACTTGTGTCACGCAAATCATTACATCTCCAATGGACGCTTGAGTATTTGCTCGTGCCATCTTACTTGTGCCACGCATTCCATTCTTTTCCCTTCCTGCCGCCCCTTGTCGCGAGAGGGGTTCATACCCCGGCGGCCAGGATCAGTGATGGTTATTATTATTATTAATATTTATTTTATTTTATTTTTACTTTAAATGTTCTTATACTCCCGCCCTCTGTCGCGAGTAGGCGTTTTCCTGGCGGGAAGGCATTCGTCTAATTTTTGTAATCCACTTTGTTCTTTTACAAATAAATTCTGTGTTCTGTGGTCGGTGGTGCATAGACGCCCTTAGCGGGTGAGCGTCGCCCCTTGAGCATTTTGTGTTTGTCCGTCTGCATACGGCCGGACAGGGCTGGATTCACTAACGTGCCCCAACGTGTCGGGGAACATACCGGGAGAGACGTTAAGCTCTAAGGGGCAGGCCTAGCCGGCCCTGAGCAGTCTCTCTTAGGCTGCCTAACCATTACTTTTCGATATATCCTCCTCTGATCAAGTCTTAGTGGCTAAGTGGTTAAGGCGTCTACTTCCTGTCCTTGGGTACGTTGATCCACCCCCGCCTCTTCCAGCGCCTAAACACGTTCCTTTCAAATGTACATTGCACGATGACTCATAGATGGCGCCATCAAACTTATATATTTTTTTCAATTTATGTTGGTGTCGGGCTACGGCCGGCATTCATATGGATAGCTATCGGCGTGCTGTAGGCATAGTTTTCTGTCGATACCGGACCGGCTGCGTGCCTCATGAATCGGGCCGCATTCGCGCGGCGCTGGTGTATCAAAAAAGATACGGAACTGGTGGCGGCAACCGGTATCGTGCCAATACCACCGGTAGTGGCAAGCGGCTGTCGGCTGATTGCTTACCGATAGCTATGTGTTTGCTGGGCATATACAAGGATTTTCACTATGATTCTGATTTAAAAAAAAATCATAGTCGAGATATTTATTGATAAGATTCAATTATTTTGAAGATTATCCGTTAAAGATTCAATTATCTTGATGAAAACACTTTCAACCAAGTTCTCGCTTCAATCAGGCAAAGTCTATGCATCAAAAGTGTCAGTTAATAGTAAAATAAACGGCCAAGTGCGAGTATTACTCGCGCACAGAGGGTTCCGTACAAAATATATGAATTAGTAAGCGTATTATTAAAAAAACCGTTACTAATAGAATATTAAGACTTTGTAAAATCTATATAAAGTTGGGTTGGGTATATATGTATATACTAGAAAAGTATAAATATATATACCATGATTGGTCAAAGAGATATCGAACCCAAATAATATCAGATATATCTATTCTGTAAAACTCTTTTTTAATCTTATCCTAATCTGTTTAAAATGAACTTAATTCGAAACAATAAAAGTAGTGCATAAGCAAAACCCTTGTTCAAAATTTGAACTTACCATTGTGTTAAGCGCGCTTCGAAAGGACGTCCCAAAGTTACGACGCCGCTTTGGTCAGTGCTGCGTTTTTCTATATAGGTTTTTATTTAACCTTTAATGACACTGTAGGTGTGTTGAAAGAGCCAATGCAAACTAGTCGCGAATCCCATAGTATTTATGTGATTAATTCTGATTAAATTAGTCTGTTTTTAACAATTTGACATTTATTCTTTTATACTACTGCTGGGCATTGCATTACATAAATATATCCTGAATAAAAATTGTTATCTAAGCTTTAAAAGCCGATGGAGCATAGAGTACACCGTCCCTGTCATTATGTATGTCCAAACCGTCCCTATCCTTAAGGGTTAATACTCGGCAAATTACCGGCGATTTTTTCCGAAATTCATTATCAACAATGCTTTTATACTTCTGCTACGATAGGTACCTCCGTCGCTACTCAAAAAATTACTGAATGCCCGTAAATTGAAATTTGTGTGTAACGGAAAAATGCGATTTTCTCAAAAACTTTGTGACCGAGGGTAGTCGCTATAATTTTCCTTCAAGGTTTAAATTAACGTGTACTACCTCTAATCTTTTTATAATTTTAGTTTCAGTAGATTCGGAATTAGATAGGGGGGGGGACACTTTTTTTGCACTACATTTTTGACCATAACTTTGAAAGTATAATACCTAAAATGAAATGAAATATGTTTTTGAGTTCAGCGTTACGGAATATTCACATGATATCCCACACGATATACAAAGGAAACATTTCTTTCAAGTAACTTATTTAGCCCCTCTACATTTTCCTAAATATATTTATGAATATTTATTAATCTGTAAATATATGGGTCAGTAGTCTTTATTACTTCCCCCAATTTGAACTTTCTACATTACATAGTTTAAGAGTAAAAGAGCTGTGGCAGACAGACAGACACTGGAGTGATCTTATAATGGTTCCGTTTTTACTTTTTAAATACGGAACCCTAAAAATAGACGATTTAAAACAAGTTCGGGATAGCATTCTAGTAGAGCATATGTCCTTTTTATGAAAACCTGTTCAGCTGGCCAACTGCCAATATAGAAGATAATCCAAAGGAGAATGATGAAGAATATGATTATGCATCAAAATGATACTAAAATATAAAAAGGTTCCTGTCTAAGTGTTATCTTGATTAATTTTGATTTATTATATGTTTAGTATGACTGTTTTGTTCAAATTGAATAAGACCTAACGTTGTTTCTTGCTAAAACAATATAAGTCAGGAAAAGTTCTTCAGATATTCTTCTTTTTATTGTTAACTAATTATAAAAAGTATTCGATATTTACAAACTTTTAAGTCCAAACACAATAATATTAGCAAAAAAAGGCATACAAATTGTTTTACTTGTGAATAATGCATTTTTTTTTAAAAGTTTCTATTCTGTAACTTGAGTGACTTTGAGTGTTTTTGAAAAGACCGATTGAATTAGTCATAAAAATATGTGTTTCAGGAAAAGAGACCCCTTTAAAAAATTATTCTAATGCTAAAGTTTGGATAATACAATAATAAAAAATACATTTCCGAAAATTTCATATTTACTTATTTATAATTTATGTCCAATTAAAAAAAAAAAATCTTTTAAAAATAATCATATTTCTTCGATTTCAACTATTACACAATGAATCCTGATCTTCACAGATCATTTTTCTACAGTATTAAATAGGTCTTAAATTGTATTGGATGTTTAAAATTTCTCAATTATGTTATATTCTGCATCGTAATAACTCTTGATTAATTTGAAAAATTTTAGTGATTTCTATTATTTTTGGAAAAATAATGATGCGTTCTCCTTAATTTGAAATGCATTCACAAAATTATGCTTCTGTCTTGCTGAAATCTTATAAAAAGAAATCCTTGTTAAGTTTTATGTGGAAATTAGATGTCATGGCCAATTACCAAGTTTAATTCTGAGCACTTTAGAACCTCATTAAAGGAAGGTTTGATAAAGATGAAAGTCATTATTTTGTCAGAATATCACTTCTGAGTCAACTAAATTGCATAAAACATAATTACTACAGTCTGAATTGTTTCGACAGTAAACGTATTAAGTAGTAAGAAATTAATTTTATGATTAGTAGTGTGTCTCACTTGAATTTCCAGAGTATGATACACTTTAACAGACGAAAAATGGTCATTATATTAAATAGCATAATATATTAAAAATAATAATTTTTATATTCAAGTTCAAATTTAATAATCCGCTTTGAAAACTGCACGAATTTTATATCATTTTCATTATTATACTATGCTTATTTGTAGATATTTACTTAGATGTTAATGAACAATAAAACATATCAATAGTTTTTAACTGTTATACTGATTTGTTAACTTTAAATAATCTAGAAAAGTAAAAAAAAAAAAAAAAAAAAAAAAAAAAAAAAAAAAAAAAAAAAAAAAAAAAAATGAATATTGCCATATAAATTTTAATAGCATATATATGATAATTTACAGATCATTGTGTTTTTATTCAGATTTGCACATAGATAGAATTCTTAAAAGTAAAATTTTATTCGTGATTTTTATTGGTTTCTTACGCAATATTAAACAGGTCTCTAATGCATTTATGAATTATTTTTAAAATTATCTCTAAGACATAAATTCTCCACAGAAAATTTGAATAGTTACTTTTAGTTTCTATAATGATTGTCTTCTAGATGAATTGACAAGAAGATCTCCGTTACGATGATATATATGTCTTGAATACAGTAGTACTCCGGCTTACCTCCCCTCGATCGCATCGCATTTATATAATCTGGCACTTAAAAATATCCCTAATGAAGACGGACTTTTTAGAATACTTTGGATTCCACGAAAGGAAACTTTTCCGCGATAGTGACAATTAAATAAGAAAAGTCTCTAGAAAAAGTTTAGAAAACTGACTCTGCTATTATAAGCAGCTTCTAATAAGAAAAAATAAAGTAAAAAAAAAAAATGGTCGGTTCAAACTTTATTGCATGATTTTGAAGCTCCGATGAGTCCCCCAAAAATAAAGTGGTTTTACCACAGTTAAGAGGTGAAAAAGGGGGGAATGCTATGTCTGGAGAAAGGAATTCGATTTTTTAATTAGATAAAGTGTGATATCGTTTATTATGAAAGTTTTTATTGTGAATCGAATGACACCATCCGAAAGTCGATACAATCAATCATTACAAAGTTGTTGCAGATTTTATGAATACAAAATAAACAACTATACTTTATTATTGAGTTGAGCTTTATCACACTTATTTCATGTTAAAAAATTGTTATTTATATCAAATACTAAGTGTTTTTAAAATAACAATTATTAATACCAGGATATTTCCGAGTCTTCCTCAAGTTTATTAAATTTTTCAAAATTCGAATATTCAAGAAATTGTATTGATAAAACCATTCATGACATTGCATTCATAAGAAAATACCTAACTTTGTAACGAATGATCGTATAGACTTGTGTAGGGAGTCATACGTTTCAGAATTAGAAAAATCATAATAAAGGCTACCCCACTTGACCTAATTAAAAAAGTTGAATTTTCCCGCCTCCAAGTTTAAATGTCCCTTTGGTCTTCCCTTATGTTCCCCAAATATCGGTAAAATAACTTTATTTTGGAGGGACTCATCACATCTTCATTTGTAGTGCCAAAACGATGCTCTTCCCAAATTTTCGTGAATGGCCATCAGTTGTAACTTTAAAAACCTATTTTATCAGTATAAAGTATAATTGTTGACTTTGTAAAAATAAATCATAGCAACCACTTGCCGATGGTGTCATTTGAATCATAATAAAATACATAATAAACGATGCCTCACTTGAACTACCTAAGCTATTTAGACACCCCCTATCTCATGATGAAAATCCCCCTTTTTTCTACCCAATAACTGGGTAAAACAATTTTATTTTTGAGGGACTCATCTGATCTTCATTTCTAGTGCCAAAACGAAGCTTTTCCGAGCTTTCATGAACCCAATGGCGCCCGTCGGCCTAATCGTTTCGGAGTTTTCGTGGTTTTCTTCAAAACCTTGGATTTCCAAGCGAAAATACGGCTTAGGTTCCCTTAGAAAGACCGCCACGAAGGGCACTCCCCCCCTTAGGGCCTATATCCGTCGTGTTGATAATTGGCCGTCATAAAGACAACCAACCAACCGAGTTTTCATGAATCAGTTGCTGTAAATTACTTATTTTTTGTTATGATTGACCTGTGCTATATCTCCAACTTAATGTCATGCAGAGTTGAGCTGTTCTTTTTAATTTACCTCAGAGTGAAACAAAAGCATTCAGACTGCATTTTTATCTTTACAAAATTACTGATACTCACATTTTTCATTAAATTTAATAGGACTTATATATTTTACAATAGATTTTTAATAACTTATTAAAAACTGCAGTAATTTTTATATATATATATCAGAAATGTATTATAAGTAATACTACACTGTTAAAAATATCGTGAAAAATTACCTCTGTTTATAAAGTCTATCTATTTTCTGACCAATGAGAACGACTACGGGTCGTTCTCATTGGTCAGAAAATAGATAGCCTTTAAAAACTGAGGTAATTTTTCCCGATATTTTTAACAGTGTATACTCAAGATCAAAAAGCATTTCTGGATATTTTCCTTTTCTATTTTAAGAAGCTACCTTAATGTCTTATCATACTACACGTTCGTACTCCGATTTTAAGATTTAATCAATATGCCATGATGTATATTTATTTAATATGTATGAGGCATGAGTTAAAACCATAAGAAATTTAGTATTTATCCATTTCTCTTCCTGCTTCATATTTTATATATATATATATATTTAATGTTTGTCGTTTAGGTATTTAAATTATGTTTAGAATAAAAAAACCTCCTCTGAGAAACGAGCAAGTGGACAAAGCACACAAAACATGATGTATTACTTAAATGAAAAGATTGAATTAAAAAACGGAAAATTAGTCCCACGCATCCTGCATACATTTGATTGACTAAGCCGAAAGCATTAGGGCTATATGCCAGCAAAAAGGAAATTGTTTTCCAGCAGCAAGATAGGTGCTGGCAATGATGGAGAAGTGCTGGCTAATGGTCTACCACTACATGACCACTGCTGAACAGCTTCACTCAACTTTGCTATTGGAAATCATCAGATAAAATTCTGGTGGGCTTTCGTTTTATCTCATGCGCTGAGCCACTATTACATACAAGTGCATGAAGTTTTGTAGTATTATTGCTGGGAACCCTTACGCTAGGTGGCGTTGCGAATATCGAAGACATTGAGTATATGAACACAAATCTGCAATGAATATTTTAACACAATTTAAGCGGTGAGGCTAATTTTTCTTAAACTGTAAGTAATATAGCACCATTGCCACCAACAAAATAAATAAGTAAATGAATAATTAGAGTAAATGAAATTTATTAAGTCATATATGATTTAATAAGTGTATACTTATGATTATATACTTATTATTTAATAAGTAAATGAAATTATTTGTTTCAACGCACTTCTTTTTCCCCTTAAATCTGGTTTTACTAAGTTACAAAGAATTTCAGTTTTCATAATTTACACAGTTGAGAATCAATAATAAAAAAAACGTATAAAATATACAGGATTTCTATACAATACAATAATTTCTATACCAGTTTAATGATTTGGAACGTAAATCACAAAAGAAACAAACTTGAAATAGTGTAATGAGATCTTGATAATTGCAAGCCTTCGTAACATACGCTGAGAGTACTTGTTCATGTCCGATCCCGAAAACCAAACAGCATCGAGCGTGGTTAGTACTTGGGAGAGTGACCACATGGAAACCGTTGTAATTTTAAATATTTCAATAGACATTTCTATTATAGACAGAAACTTCTATAGCTCTTGGTGAAACTAGCTTATAGAAAAAAGAGCCATAATACTTCATTATTTTATATATATATAGAATTCTATAAGAATTTTTTATAAGGGAAAGTGTTGGGCCAGAAAAGGAATAGCAGTGGTATAGGTTCTAGCACTGCAGGAAAAGTGCCGGATTGAAGTAATGTGATGGCATACCCTAAAACTCTAAAGCAATTGCTGGGTTTCCCTTGGTGGCCATCCTCACCCCATTGCTGGTCTGCTGTTGGCCATCACTGATGGGCCAGCTGCATTCCACACGGACACTTTTATACAGGTTTAAGTAATGGCACCATTGCACTTTACCGCTGATGGCAGTGCTGGCTGCCATCTTTTTTCCAGCTGATGGCCTACTATTTCTTTCTTTGCTGGGGTAGTAATGAATCGCTTAATACACGTAAGGTCGGTCCGATCCAGGGGTCCCGGTTAAAATTTCTTAATGTGGAATGTGGGAGACACGAGACTCATTTAATAATTAGTTTTGAAAATTGTATAATACAGTAAAATTAAAAAAGTTGTAGAAAGTTTTCACTGAACTTTTGCTGTCTTAAAGCTTCAAATATTTCTCTTGGCAATTAATCCGGCTTCACTTCTATTTTTCACGGTTAACTGTGAAATTTATTTATTATTTAAAAATTTATTTTCGTTCTTTTGAATTTTATACTTATTTATACCTTTCCTCTACACCAATGTTTTTTTAATTTAATAGGAAAAAAATCTGGTAGTTAAATGTTTAGACAAAAATTTGGAATTGCCCTTTTAAATATGAAATTGCACACATTTAGCGCTTACACCCCACGACTGTTAACACAGCTTTAGATTCTCTAAATAATAAAGCACTTACACGGTGTACATAACTAAGCGATCCTACTTTAATGTTGTCTACAGACAATTGTTCATATATTTGTGAAATTTTATGAGAGGTATAATAAATGTATGGGAATGTGTTTAACCAAATCAAAAGTTCAAAATTTCGCAACCAAAGGACGATTTTTAATAAATTACACATTTAGCATTATGATAGCTTAGAAATTCAATTTATAAACTCACCCTGATTCAAAAGACATCATTTCGCGACATGTTTCTAGCATTTACCAGAACACACAGCGGTCAACTGTTGAACATGCTATCTTTCGATTCCAGATGGTATCTGAAAATGATGACAGTGATGCGGAACATGTTTGGTTATAAGCATATTAGTGAAATTAGGCTCAAAAATTAACTGCACTACTGAAAATTAAAACAAAAAGTAATTAAAATTATATATGTGTTCTCCGATGCTATGTTTATTTTTGTTTCATGTTTCTCCGAAGTTTTCCGTGCTCATGAAGACTATTTCACACTATATTGTGCTGCAGTTGCAGCGCTACCTACATATGTGAATGAGAGATGTTAAGTTGGGTATCGTCCTCGTACCTTAAATGGTAGTACACATGGAGCGCTATTCCATGATTTCTGGTTCGATTTCTTTTTTACGCTGTTGGTTCTACGCTTAGTTAGCAATGCGGTAAATCACACATTAAATATTCGAAATTTGGTAAACCATCGTAAATGTATGCAAAAATATGTAATTCGTTAAAAAACAGTGTCTTAATTTTTCCCGCTCAAACAAATTGTTATACCTTTATTTTATCCGCCACAAAATATCACAACACTCATAACAATAATTTCACCTGTAGACAACTTTAAAATAGGCTTGTTTATTTATGGACTCTATGTATATACAATTTCCAAATTGTCGTAATGATAAATGTGTAATTTATTAAAAATAGTACTCTGATGGCGAATTTTTTTTTTTTTTTTTTTTTTTTTTTTTTTTTTTTTTTTTTTTTTTTTGCTTAAACAAATTTTCATCCATTTAATATGTCTTTCACGAAATTTCACAACTTTAGGAACAATAGTTTTGTCTGTAGATAATTTTAAACTAGAGACATTTAATTATGGTCACCTTGTATATCAAAAGAAAGTAATTGTTGCGCCAGATGTTCATTTTTGAGTAAACAAAATTGTATAAAACCTAAGTATGACATTTGCAATTGTTATGACACCGAACGCAATGAGTTGTTTGAAATTCATTTATCATTGAAGTATGTCTCAGATTCACGCCGTAATACCCTGCAATGACTATTCAAATATATATTTTTTCATTCTAAAAACTCGTTTTTAAGATAAAAATTCTTCGGCTTAAATTTATTAATCTGCTATAACGCTTATATGAATTTTACAGTAAATTTGTTTTGAAAACATTCATACATTTTTTAATTGCTAAAATATTTAATTTTAGATGAAAACTTTTAAAACAGTGAAATAGTTTTATTTGAATGTTTACATGTTTCGGTGCAAGCCAAGCACATTTCAATGGAAATAAATAATAGTCTAAAATTCCACAGTCTATGATGTGATGTAATGATCTGAAAGGTCATCCTTCAATTTTTCACTTACTCTTTCAGATCACTAATGTGCGACTTATAACTAATCGAAAAATATTTCACTAATTAAATGATGTTACATGTTATGTGTTGAAATCGCAAAAAAATGAAATATTTCAGAAATTACACAAATAGTTTGTTCTGCTCGGTAATTTGCGATTGTAATTTTCAGATAATAAATGCTAAATAATTCAGAATGGTCACTCTTTTTATATTAAGTTAACTCTTTATATTAAAATAAAGTTAATCTACCGTTTATTTAATCTGGTTTTTTTCGTTAGAATGAAAATTTAAATGATTCAGAAGTATGAATGATATGTATACATATATATATTTTTTTTGTAAAAATAATAATGTAGTTTCAGTAAGTTGAGTAAGTTGCGAGGAAAGTGCCCTCTGCACAGAAAATATTCTTTTGGTGCATTGAATCACGCATAAGAGAAATTCATGTTATTTCTGCACTCAAAATTGGACATGAGTACAAAATGTTAAGTTTAATTCTAAACATTCTAGATTCTCATTAAAGGATGCATTTAGCGATGATGCAAGCTATTACTGCGTCAGAGCTTGTCAGCAATCTACATTGTATAAATCGTAATTAGGAGAGTCTGAACTGTTCTGAAATTGAACGCGTTGAATAGTGTAAAATTAATTTTAACAATATGTCTCACTTGAATGCCTACGACGTAATAGCCTTTAGTTAAGAATTGAATTGTTTTACGTTATTTTAATAACTAAACTTTTTTAGCCTTTTATAAAAGGATTTTTTTTTTCGTTATGAGTAAATTTTGAATCAACTAATTTCAAAATTATCAAAGATTTATTTTCTTTGTAAAATAATAAAGTTCGTTTATTAACTGAAAAGTAGGTAATGATTCTTCCTGATGCGCGAGATTCTTACAAGTTAAATTTTAGTAAATAGTTAAATAAAACATTCGATGCATGGGTTAATTCTCATATGTCGACGTAATTTATATCCCCTTAGGTGATTTGATAACAACTTGCATTTTCATTCGATAAAAAAGAACATTATTTTTTTTTAAATCAATTAATTTATAAAATATATTTATACCATTATGTCACTGTTTCGGTGTATAAAAGTTATAGAAAAATTAAGTTGCTCTATACATAAAAAAGACAAATAGTATTTGTTTAAATAACATTTCATTTGTCTCCGAGCGAGAAGCATAAATAAGCTTCAGAAGCATATTGTAAAAAAAAAAAAAAAAAAAAAAAAAAAATCTCTACAATCTGCACACATAAGAGAAAGTATCTGTAAGTACAATGCAGGTATGCATTGCATACATGACGATTATTTAAAATAAAATCAATTAAACAATAACTTTAAATTGAAGTGTTGAGTGTATAATTGTAATTCTTTACATGTGGTTATAGAGCATACGACCTAAATAAACAACTATCAAAAATAAAAAAAATATAACATTATTATTTTTCTAAAATAATTTAATTTATAAAATATCTTTATACCATTTTGTCACCGTTTAGGTGTATAAAAAGTTTTAGAAAAATAAAGTTACTCAGTATATAAAAATGGTAAATGGTATTTGTTTAATAAAATTATATTTGTCTTCGGGCGAGAAGCATGAATGAGCTTCAGAAGCAGAATGTAAAAAAAAAAAAAAAAAAAAAAAAAAAAAAAAAAACTTCAATCTTATATTTAGAAGTAAAATTCATGTATGCATACATAACGATTGTTAAAAAAAAATATTACTTAAACAATAACGTTAAATTGAAGTGTTGAGTATATAATTATAATTTTTAATATGTAGTGTAATTACGTTACAGAGCATACGACCTAAATAAACAACTAGAAATGAAGTCTAGTTGTACATTTATCCCTCATACGTGTAGAAAAAAAACACTGATGGGATATAATGGGATTGATTCCAATGAGACTGCAGAAGATTAATGTAATATGTGTTTCTGCATACTGCAGCAATCAGCGTACCTTTCTTACCTAAATTTAGATATAACGCATTTACAATGACAGAACGATAAAATGTCTATTGATTTCTCAATATGCCGATATTTAGCTATATAATAGTGACTAAGTATAGTTAAAATATAAAACACTCATTTTATTGTAAAATTCTATTATACGCAAATTCGTACACTCTCCCCCAATTCAATATAGTTCAATTTGCCCGTTTTGACAATTTTCCAGTTTGGTGAAAAAGTGTCAGGAACGGAGTAAAAATAAAAACCTTTGCCGTAAATTGACAAAATTTATCTTAGTGAAGTGCCTGGATCGACAACCGAAAGACCCGATTCAACATAAACGAAATCAACATCAACGTAAACGAAATGCCAAATGAGAATTAAAAATAATCCTTACCATAAATGTATCGTTCACAAATCTATGGCTTATTTGACTAGATATAGAAAAAAAAAGTACTTTTTATCTGCGAGATTGTATATATTCCCTTTACTCCGATGTTTTTTACAACCGTAAGCAGAATAGGTAACGACCTTGATTACTTTTTTTATAATTCCACAAATGTAAAAGTACTTAAACCCTTTCTGATCGACAAGCACAAAAGACAATACGATAAACTGCCTTTTCTTCGATTAATGTACAATATACTATATTCACTGTGTTCTCAATGCTTTCCATGCTGGCTGCTGGTAATCATGCTACAGCCAAGGAAAATATACGACAGTTATACGCGTATTTCGATGAACATAACTTTATTTTTATGACAGTATGTCCGAAGACGATTTTTTGCTGTTTCAAATAAATTGATACCTAAAATGTAAACATGTGAATATAAGTTTTATTTCTTCAAAATTAAGTGAAAAATACAATTTTAATACGATATTGTCTTCAACATCTAATCAAATTAAAAATATTTTTTATCTTTTAAATTTTAATGACAAACCGTGCCCAATACAATAATAAGAATAAATTTTATTTACATTCTTCATCCCTTTTCAACAATAATGTGTACAAAAAATAACTCATTAAGGCGAACATATTCTTAAGCATTTCAAGATTGTGAATTTAAATAAATCCTTACAAATTATTCTTTTCTCGCTGCATCATCTTTTTTAAGCACTTATGTGAAAAAAAATTAATCTCTCAGCATAAGAAGTGACTACATGAAAAAGTCTATTTTTCATCAATCTGATTTCTTTTAAATATAGGGGGCGTTGTTTAAATATCGTTCTCTAATTAATTCCAAGGAGTTCAAAAAAGGTTATGTTTAGCAAACTTGGTTGAGTGCTACAGTCTGTATACAATGTTTTCACAGAAGACGACTGCCTAAAAAGAACTGGTTCTCGAGACTTTAATATGTGAAAATAAGTTGTTTTAATGTATATTTAAATCACGACATTGTTTTCATAAACTGTTAATTAAGAATGAATTCCATATTTTAATCTCAATGGGAAATAGTGCAATTAATAAACGATAATAATCAGTATTGTTTAATGTTTTCTCACTTTCATCCACAAAAATGAAGTAATTATTTTGTCATAGTTAGAGAAATATCATTAAAAATTACAAAAAGAAATAATAATTTTAAAACTATTTCAAAGTTTAAAACTTCGAAATTTTACATTACTTCGTCGGATCACTGTGGATAACTGATGTTGATTTTATCGAGCAAATCCGATATACTAAGAGGTTTCTTCATAAACTACAGATAAATTTTACTATAATAGGTTATTTAAAAAAAATACATAATTATTTTTCATAAATGGAGATCTCAGTTCAATAAAAACTAAATTATATTTTTCTTGTTAAAACGAATATAAAAACAGTATTTTCTTATGCAGTTCGCTTATGCAAATTAAAGCCATGCTGTATTTAAAGATAGTAACAAGAGTTTAACCCATTAACCGCCAAAACTATTACGATAGAAATTTTCAAATTTCTTGTTGAAAGTAGTTTCCCACCACAAATTCAGTAAGGTAAATTTCGCTTTACTAAAATAGCCAAATTTCTGCCAATAAATAAGACATTTTTTTAATTCTAAAATAGTTATGCCAATGTAATTAATTCATTGCATGAGCAATTATTTTGACAGTTGCGTGAACGCAACGTCAGCGGTTAATGGGTTAAGAAAACTGCACAAATTATTCTTATTAAGGCGTATCGAAAAAAATCGAAATTTCTTAAATATTTTTGAGGTAGTGTGGAAAAGTTGTGAACCCCCTTCATTAAAAATTTTGCGGGATCTTAAAACAGTCGGTTGATAGCTTCTGCCGCCTCAATGGGCCGAAAGTTCCGAAAATTGGACAAAAAATATTAAAAATACTAAAATTAATAAATGTGATCATAGATTTCGTTGATCGCTTTGGGGTAATGTTTAAAAGTTATTATAATTTAACAACAACAACCAAACAAAATTTTACAATTACAGTCTTCTGCCGCCTCATCGACGCCAAATTTTAGAAAATGAAGAAAAAAATTAAATAAATGCAAATCACACTTACCCAATTTTATTGCAAACAGAAACGTTATTTTTCCGTTCGAACAAATGACAAAAACATTACTGCTTCTAATCGTTTTTGATCTCAAATTTTGGCATGTGTTTTCTGGATTCTAGTATCGCTCTAATAAATATATACCTGTTCTGCGACCCAACGGAGACAGAACTGATCTCTCTGAGAGCTGGTGGTGATGTCACATAACAAGCTTGTCCGTCAATGAGATCTACATAGAATGTAGCTCCAAAGTTGACATCAATTAGATCGAGTTTGTGAACTCAATTTCGATCTAGCCTAATTTTCCTTGCCTTGCTAATCTGCCGAGCAGCAAGTGTCCTAATATGTCACTTGTCTTCATTAACATGGGCAATATGTTTTTTGGAGCTGCAAAGTAAAGTATAGAAAATAAGATAACAGAAATAATTGGATCGATTATGTCATGATACTTCTTAGGTAGTTACCGCGATGAACTGATGAAATGCCACAGGTGTCTAGCACCATCTTTTATGGAATGATGAATATTAATTCGGATCAATGAGGGTGTATAGACTCTTAGAAAGAATACAAACAAAATTAGCAACTCATGTGATGGGTCTGATGTAGATATATAACCTCAGTATGCGCCTGGCAGTTGTTAGCCAGCGAGATAAATTCAACGCTCCCGGATAGCTAGATTTGAACAAAAAACATCAGAACTAATGGCGGTACAAATGTCTAATAAGTATTTCTGATCGGAACTGAGGGTGGTAGGATCAATGTATCGCAACTTGCATTCAATATTATTAACAGCATCAATTGAAAGTTTTTCGCATTTTTTGAGATTACGTATCCGGTGTAAGTTGTGGGGCCGTATGACTTGCCATCTATGGACTAAAATAGGTGCCGTGTTGGCAACTCATTGAAATGAAGTAAGCAGATAAAACATTGGACTAGTTTCTGCAGTTTCGATTCAAGCCAGCTAATTACACCATTAGACGCTCCTGTTTTCACTAAACGGTCACCAAACCCGAGACGAATAAAGTTGCTAAAATTATCCAATAAATCACTTGTAATATATTCGAAAATCCTATTAGATGTATCAAGACTAGTTCTACTTTCTAGTGTAACATGTCCCATGTACGTAAAACCAGTTTCCTATACAATACAAGAATGCGCTTCTACAATTGTTCTTTGGAACTGCTTGTTCTCAAGTGTTTCTGATGTTATAGTTTTGCCATGCCGTCCATCAAAATAAAGGCCAGATAGAGTGGAAGATTTTCATTTGATTTTGAGACCAATTGTTAGTAAATTCTCGATTTTCTCTCCACATTTTATTTTTGTCTTTTTTTGTCTGCGATGATTTTGCATTTAAAATACTTACCAAAATAGCTCTTATTAGAAAACTAGCAGGCTTTGCCCGCTACGCTTGTCTGTCTATCCAAACGAAACTTGAATAAACAAAATGTATCAGTTAATTTGACATTGTGATTTAAAGCAATATGGAACCTTACCTGGAATGTCCTTTCGCACCTCGGAAAACGATATGAACGCCATTGTGCTATTATATTTTTTAATGTACAGATAAATTTTCAGCTATTAAGGTCTTAACCATTTAGTTGGTCAATCACAGTAGGATTTGGTAAAGAACGATATTACAATATGCAATATAATAAAATAAACCCTGAAAAATTGATTAACTATAATGCAAACAAACAAACTGACAAAAACCATCCAGTAAAACATTTTTTAAAGACTGATCTTTCATATTGGGGTCCATCTGATTATAGAACTTTCCCCCATAATTCTATAACAAAGCAACGTAGAATGATATGCAATAAACTAATACCTCTCCAAACATTGTCTAATCAACAAAGAAAGTATTACAATATCCGCCATTTAGAACTTTTTGAAAAGTCCAATCTTTCATAATCGGTTTCACATGATTATAGAACTTTCCGCCTTTACTTTATGACTGAGCAACTTAAAACAATATGCAAAATACTAAAACCATATCATAATAGGTATGTAACTAACAATTGAATTCCTATCAAAATCCGTTCGGTAGAACTTTTTACAAAGGCTAAACTTTCATAATCGGATTCAACTGATTATAGGACTTTCCACCACACCTCTATTATTAAGCAATGTAGAAGGGTATAGTATATACTAAAACCCTGCCTCACAAATTATCTAACTAACAGTGCAAATTCAATCGAAATCCAATCGGCTGAATCTTTTAAAAAGGCTAATCTTTCATAATCGAGTTTGTATGATTATATAACTTTAAATCATAATTATATGTATAAGCAACGTGCAGCGATATGTTATATGCTGAGATCTTCACTGAAAAAGTATCTAACCATCATTTCGATTCTCATCAATATCCAGTCAGGCGAGCTTAACCCTTTCCGGCACGATGCCTTTAAAAAATGACACCTAATTTTAATTCTAAAACTGACAAACAGCACCAAGAATATTTAACTAAAATTTTCCTATTATAATGTACATGAAAATAAGCAAGTTCGCATTTTCTAATAAATTCGTTTTTAAATTGCGGTGTCAGTCCATTATTTCATCAGTTTATAAACAGAATTACTCCGCGCCGTTAAGGGTTAAATTATATGCAGCCGAGACGAATTTCCCATTTGCATTTTACTCTCGTATATATAGTAGAAGCAGAAGTAGATAGCTCTTTAAGAATATTGATTCTTAAAATTTATGAAACTATAAATTATTTCTCGTTGTCTCTGCTGAATAATTTTAAAGACTTTTCAATCTGCGAGTATTGAGATTTACGATTATGTCTACAACAAATGTATTTCATTTTATACCAAAACATTCTCGGTAAAATGAGCCAATTTGGTGTGGGTTCTGGTATTACTTTTTTTTTTTTTTTTCAAAATCGTCATTTAAACTACGCACATGAAATTCTAAGTGTTTCTTAGCATTTCAGTAAACATTAGCGAAAAATGAAGTTATAACTTAATTTTACTTAATAATAAAAAAATACTTTCAATTAAAAAAAAAAAAATAGTAAATTATTTTTTTTTTTTGCATTGTTGCGGTTAAATAATAATTAAAGCCAAAAGAAATTCGCGTTCAATAAATAGCAAGCCACATTGTTGTGCCCAGTTTGCGAAAACAAAATTTGGTACTTTCCCATTATAGGCGGCTTGGCGTTTTTTTAAACAGCTTGGAGCAATTCGGGCATCAGAAAGTGAGATTTGTTGCCAACTGATATAAACAGTTAAGAAAATAAACTTGATGAAATTTTTTGTTTGTTTATATATGTAAATTTATATATGTGTTTATATGTATAAGATTTGTTTATATATGGAAAAGTACCAAAAATCTTTGCACGTTTAGGATTGAAATAAATGGCGCAATAGCATACATTTTGGTATGGTCTTGGTATAACGTAAAATTAGCAAAAGGTCTCCAAAAAACTTTCTCCCAAATTTCGCCAATTCTGTATAATTCGGTTATAGAATAGGTCCACTTTAAAAACACAGGCTCAATTTAAACCTTAACCTAAGTTAATTGTACTCCAAACCACGCCCGGTAACATACGCGAATTGTCTGTAGACTCAATTATGTAACTTATCGGTACTAAATATGCCAATTGTCTGTGGACTCGATTGCGTAATTTATCTCCTTAATTAAGGCATACTTTACAAACTACATGTATACATTCCAATTTTCCTGATTTTAAGATCAATGGGTACTGCTAGATGCTAAAAAGCTTGGCGCAATTCGGGCTTCAGAAAGTGAGATTTGTGGCCAAATGACATGAACAGTTGGGAAAACAAATAAAATGATCTTTTATGCTTTTTAAAATAGATATTCCTATATATGAAATTTTTATTTATGAATATTGATATTTTTGTTTTTTATATACAATTTACTTATATAAAAATAGATAAATGACTTCTTTATACTAAATAAATTATAAATTCTATAATTATTGAACAGAAAATATGCATGAGAACTTTCCTTCTCTCGACAATATTGGAAAATAACAGAATTTACCACATAGCTCTATGACTAAACAGTATCTAATAATATATTATATACTAAAAGTATCTCTGAAAAATTACCGAACTAACAATGCAAATTCTATCAAAAACCGTTTATTATAACTTTTTTAGAAGGCTAAATTGTGATAATTGAATTCACCACATTACAGAATTTTCTCCAAAACTGTATGGCTAAGCAACGTAGAAGGACATGTAGTATACTGAAACCTTCCCTTGAAAATTATCTAATTAACAATCCAAGTTCCATCGAAATACATTCGGCAAAATCTTTTTAAAAAGGCTAATTTTTCATTATCAGGTTCATCTCATTAAAGAATTTTAAACCATAATTTGATACCAAGCAACGTAGAACGACGTGTTATGTACTAAATCTTTCCCCGAAAAATTACCTATCTAACAGTGTAAGTTCAGCAGAATCCCAGTTCTAAGCAGCCGGAATGAAATTTCCATTTGAATTATATATATATATATATATATATATATATATATATATATATATATATATATATATATATATATAAGTAGAATTAGATTTTTCAAAAAATGCAGTCGTCTCCTTGAAAAATAACCAATATTGTGAACGTCGCTCAAACCGATGCCACGCTTATGCATTTTTGGCTTAAAATTAAATTGTTTGGCGATAAAATGAAATCGTAAACAAACATACAATATGTAACTCAGAAGTACCATCATTTTTAAAATTACATATGCTAGTTTCTTCTGCAAGTCAATTGGGCTAAATAAAAATAAAAAGCAAATAAAAAAAAAAAAATTGTCACTCAGATATTATCTTTATCAAAATTTTTGATGTATTTTTCTTAACCTGACGCAAGAGATAAATTGCCAAATATAGTTTAAAATTGCAATCTTTCATATTGAATAAATTTTCAAGCATTACGAACATTACCTTTCATGTTTAAATTCGATATTATCGTTTTATAATATTACCACTCGTCAAAACTGTTTTTTTTTTCTCTTTTTTTTTTTTTTTTTTTTTTTTTTAATAAAATTAGTAAAAGTTCTTTTTTTCCGAGATGTACAGCCGTTTCAATTTATTTATCAACAAAATTTCTCGCCAATAAAATAATAGTAACCCTTTCGCCCAAAATAACAGAACTCTCCATCATAATTCTATAACTAATATATGTAGAATGATGTGTTATAGCTTAAAACCTTTCAGGAAACGATACCTATCTAACGGTATAAGTTCCGTAAAAATCCATGCACTAGAACTCGAAATCTAGGCGTTCGGAACGAAATTTCCGTTTGGATTTTATATATATAATAGATGACTACTAAATGCACAAAACCACAACATAAATTCCATGAAAAATAACTGCAGTGCAAGAAAATATAACGACCACACACTAACTAAAAAGATACTGGTTTAAACAAGATAAAATCGGTTGCGACTCGTAAATGCTTGTAGCATCTGCCTACTGCGCTTAACCAGAGAAGGAGCGTGGTCAGGTGGTTTACTGGTCGTTCCGATTTCTTTATCGGCATGTAAATAGGGATGTTCCACTTTTTTTGGAACAGCGCCAAACTCAGTCTGTAGGGATTGTGCATTGTGAAAGAAGTAAATATTTATGCAGAAAAGAGCAAAATCCGTCAAAATTTCCAAAATTCGAAGCGGATGAGGAGAAGATATTAACAGTAGAATTACCGAGGCGGGTCATCTGGAATCCAAGACGTGATTTTTCGCTCTTATCACTGTTGATTTTCACAGTAAAACTTTGAGAGTATTTGGTTTTTCATAAATACTCAGTATAATGCCTTAACACGAATTTAGTTGAAATCGGACAATAACTTTTTGTCTACACGTCCGTATACGGGGAATTCTCACAATCTTATGAGATTCGGGAATAAAAATCTGGTGAAATTAAACTTGCTAAAATAACATTTTAATCTGATAGACAAATGCTTTAATGATTCAAAAAAAAAAAAGAAAAAATGGTCAGCAGCGAATTTTTTTTTAATTTTATTTAACTGAGGCTTAAGTTAAACTTGCGAGTTTAAATTTCTTTACCATTTTACCACTATAACTTTTTATTTTCTTCTAAATTTTTACTTATAATAAATTTGCATAGTACCTACAGGACATTCAAATAAGAAATAATAATAACGTAGTACTTTTAATACAGAATTTTTGTATAACATTGTCTTAAAGGGGTGTTGAAGAAGGGAAGGTAAGGGGTAAGGTAAAAAAATGGACGGTATAGGAATAAAGGGACGAAATGGGGAAAAAAAGGGACGGTAAGGATGGAATGGTAAGGGAAATTACCACCTATTTTTAGGAAAATCATGTTAAAACTAAGTCATAGCCACAATGTTCATTGATTTTTAGAAAAAAAAAGTTAACATTGGATTATTATTATTTTTTTTTTTTTACCTCTAAAAGTGCAGGAATAAACCTTGGAGACGGTATACCAATAAAGCCACGATCTTGAAATTGATATTTAAATGTTAATTTAAATTCCGAAGCAAATTTCCTGTCAAAAAATTTTACACATTCTTTCTCTAACATATTCTGCATAAGAAAAAAACTTGAAAAAAATGCTGTTGCTGCATCTGAAATGATTTTCTGTATAAGTTTAGCAAGAGGGACGATAAGGAGGAAAAACCCAGGGACAGAGTTAAAAAAATAATATCAACCGTAAAAATGTACGCAGGTTAATTTTTTTGCTACATATTTATATAAAACAATTGTCCCAGTTTCGGAATAAAATTACATCTAATTACTTTTATTGAAACAATTTTATACTGACAGCTCCAAACTTAAAAATCAGCATCAGGGACATGTGACGGTATAGGGGTTTTTCTGGTATTTGGACCTCCAACATCGTCCAAAACTTATTTATCTCATTAATATTGTTATGCAATCATGGATTGCGGAGGTTCTCTAGTATATGAAATAAAAAAAAACCCAAAAACGTATTAAAATAAAAATTATTATTCAGGAATATTAAAGTCAAAAGATTGTGAGAATGCCCCATACATAGAATTAACATGTTGGGTCATCGCTGACCTGAAGAAAATATAAGCTTTTTCTTTTATTTGAACATGGTTTTTAACAGTATATTTTTCAATAACAGAAGTATAATATAAGGTGAAGTATCGCATTTACTTTTACAAAAGGAGCGGGATGGTTGGGGGTAGGCATCGTAACCACATATCTGCCACACATCTGAAAGACAAATTTGTGAGCTTTTATCTTATTTCAAGCAATCGTTAGAATGTAGTAGAATGTTGTTATTTCTGTTATACTTTAGATACCGTAAAAATGATATTTTGTCTTTCATAAACTCCGCAGGGCATAAAAAAAAGATTTTTTTAGCGGTATTCCAGTGTCGCGCATTTATAGTGATGTATTCGCAACAGCGCTCTTTCGAAAGAGGAAATTTTAAAATTGTTAGGCGAATTTTCAAAAAAAATGATTTTAGCGATGGAATTACAGCTGATGATGATGATAATCTTCACATAAATGACGAAACAAATTTTGGTGAAAATTCCTAAAAAATCTCATCGCCCGATCAAGTTCAAATGACAGTAAGATGGATGCAAATACCCAAGTAAATGCTGTGGAGAAAGTTATGAACGTCCATTCATGTTAATCATAAGTGTTTTGAAGAAGATACAAAGATACGAAAGAATTAAAAAAAGACAAGAAAGATACAAAATAAATCAACTATTCATAGTAATTTGGATGAAGCAAAAAAGGGAAGTATATGGAAGATAGAGCCGCAGTGTTCAATATCTTTGAGTCGATAACTCATACGAAATCTAGCGGTTCAAGATCTAGAGGTCATAAAAGTATGGGTAGTTTTTAAAGATACAACAGATTCTCATATAAACAGAAGATTCTACTTTCTAAAATTAGAAGAAAAACTCTGATAAATACATTGAAAAGAACCTGGAGTTATCAGTCCACGGACTACCACGGAAGTTTCAAGCAAACGAAAACTTACAAGATAATGCTAAGACAATAAAACTAATACTATGCATTGAAAGTGCTTATAACTTGTGTGTGGATTATGGGCAGAAAAAAAACCACAGACCTTGCATTTTACGTGAATTGATTGAATGGAAAATTGTACAATGCAAGTAAATTAAATATCACGAAGATATATATATATTTAAATTTAATGTGTTTTAATATCTTATTAATCTGTAGGAACAGAATTTAATTATTACAGAATTTAAATCGATAAATCTTATGTATATATATATTAATGAAAACAGTCGTCAAAAGGGTATCTACACCGGAATTAGAAATTAAAATTTTCTTTCGTGTAATCTATTCACCAAATTTCTTATTATGTAATAGTCTAGAAATTAAATTATATTAATCATTAATTAAAATAATTGTATTTAACATCAACTAATACTGTGCGTCTGTACTTCACATAGAAAATATGAATAACATATCCGAAAGCCATGGATCAGATATGGCCTACACTGGAATTTCTATATATACAAGAAACGCTGTAATTCTAGTGTTAATCTATAATTATAAATATTTTTTGCGTCGTTTTCTTTTTTAAATAGTAACATTTAATTTCTACCCCAAAGCGATCAACGAAATCTGTGATCATTTATTAATTTTTGTGTTTTTATAATTTTTTTTGTCCAATTTTCGGAATTTCCGGCTCATTGAGGAGACAGAAAATATAAACCCACTGTTTTAAGATTTCCCAAGCTTTTTAATGGAGGGATTACACAAATTTTCCACACTATCGCAAAAATATTTAAGAAATTTCGAATTTTTCGATACGCCCTAATATATATTTCAAAAGTATTGATTTCAGGAGTTTCACAAAGACTTTGATTCTAAAACAATTTACATAGAAATATATTTAATTTTTTATTTTGTAATTTTTTTATGGTAAAATATATTTTAAAATAATCGAATTCTTTATATACGCACGATCGTCAATTCTCATAACGTATTTTTAGTTTAAAAAAAATAAAGATGATTTATTGTCGTGATAATTTTTAAAACATACTTAATTTCAATAATTTCAAATATTTTTTTTAATCTTTAATAAAATAACTATGTACTTTGAAAGGCAACTTTTTTTCATAGTACCCTAACTGTAAAAATTGAGAAGTTGAAAATAAACCTGTATTTTCAGGTTATTGTTTCCAAACGATCTAAACCCCATATCGTCGGTACCATGTCAAACTATCCAATGTGAAAATAGCCATTTTTCAGGAGAGCAAAAAAACTGTTTTAATTGTGGATTCAAAATCAGCGCCAAGTAGCAGTAAACAATTATTATATTTTTCGGGTGCTGTTTTATATCCAATTTAAGAATGCTATTGAGATAAATCATTTGAATAATTTTACTCGCCAAAAAATCACATTGGATAGTTTGATATGGTATATTTATTTGTACGTTTTCAGCTTCGTTGAACTTTTTCAGCTTCAAACTATCCAATATGCCACATTAGATAGTTTGACTTGTAAAAATTTTCTGCTTTTCCCAGGTTCGCCATTCTATAGTAGCGAATATGCCATATTGGATAGTTTGACTTGTAAAAATTTTGTGCTTTTCCCAGATTCGCTGTTTCATAGTAGCAAATGTGCCATATTCAATAGTTTAATTTGTAAAAAAATTGTTATTTACATATTCAATATAAAACTCTTAAGAATTTTCTTTAATAATTTTAATAAGGAATATACAGTAAATTAATAAAGAAAAAAGCTTATTTAAAAAAATTCTGTTAATTTTATAAAAAATAAGAAAACAAAAATTATCTCAAAAAATGGGGTGAGCAACAACAGGCACTTAATACCTGTAATTATAAATAGTAATCTTCGCGCTATTTATTCTAAGAAACTAATGGGCCGCTTTCTACCACTATTTTCGAATAGAAATCTTTGACTTATTTAATCCCACAGTAAAAAAAAAAGGAACAAATGAATTTGAAGAAAATTTCGAAGAAATTCATAATAGGCTCTTTTAATACAATAATTGCAAATGTTCTCTCGAATGTGGGGAATGATAAAGGGGTAATCCCTTTTTCCAAGACTTTCTTGGTCTTTAAAAAGTTTTTATGACATTTGGTTTACTTTTCTGTCGTCGTCTCACCGTGCTCTAACTTTCGTAAATATACTCGGATTGCCATATAACTTTTTTATGTTTTTGACGCATTTATAGGTTCTTTACAGGCACACTCAGAAGAATCCTTTTACATTACGCTTAATGGGGAAAGAAACGTTTGCATTTAGTTTAATTATGTTACACTATTTCAAACATAATGGAATTTATATACATTATTGAGGTGCATAGCAACATGCCTGCGTTAGAATATGACGTGTGCAACAGTTATCGTTCATTTACAGGGACACACAAAAAATCCCGGTTAAACTGCAGCCTATTAGCGATAATTGCTGGAAATACGTTTTATATTATGGTATGCGTTTTCAAACTATGTGCATACTACGTGGTATGTATAAATTATTTGTATTGTATACAGGATTACCTAATATATATCTTTACCATACACCATTCTAAGTATGATTCTGAACTGCTTAAACGTAGTTTTTAATTGTGTTAGGCATTTCAAAGCTGAACTATAGTTAGTATATGAGAGGTTTGTGTAATATAAGTAAAATGATAAGTAACAGGGCCACGCAAAAAACTAGAAACATGGACAATTGTAGATAATAATTTCTGGAAGTACCATTTTAGTAGTTTTAAGCGTCGTTTAGCTTGCATTAAATTTTTAACTTATTATGTGGCATGTATAAAAATCTGTAGGTAATATACAGGGTTGCACAAAAGAATTCAGTTATGCTCGTATTTTGGTAGAAATTGAATGTGAATTTTCAACCTTTTATACTTTTTAACACTTTTCAACAAGGTTTAAAAGTGTATATAAATTCGGTTTGTCTGTCCATGCTCTAACTCACGTAAATATACTCGGATTTTCCTGCAATTGAAAAATGTTAACGGTGCGTACAATGGTATGTTCGGTATTGCATATGAAGTATGTAACATTAATGGTTCATTTACAGGGGCACTCAAAATATTTCCATTACATCATGGTATTTGGGGAAAATCGTTTGGAGAGTATTTTAATGACTTTGCGCTATTTCAAATGTATTAAAACTGATATAAATCACTGAGTTTCATTACAAGAATATTACGACACAATATGGCATGTATTCATAGAATTTGTCGTTCATTTACAGGAACACGCAAAAGAAATAGGTTACAGTACTGTCTTTGAGCAATAATTGCTGGAAGTGCGTTTTTGAATTTCAGTATGCGATTTTAAATTTTACTATTTTTTTCATGTTGTATAAAAATGCTATAGCTCGTATACAGGGCTGCACAAAATAATTCACTAAAAACTATTACCGTCCATAGTAAAAAAAAAAAAAAAAAACTACTCGAATCAGTTTGTGAAGGTGTTCAGTTTTTGTTGTGCTGGTAAATGATCTATAGATTTGTATATAACTTAGATAATATGCGACAATATAGTTTTGTTAGAAAACGCGTAACGCAAGTTACACATTCAACCTTTAGCCATTTCCGCCAATAAACGGAAATATACTCGAATTCCTTGTATAGCCCTGTATATTATCTATAAATGCTTATGCATGTTACGTAATATGGTAAAATTTAATTCAGTCAAAAAATTGTTATAAACACACTTCCAGAAATTACCAGTCATAGCCGGCAATGGTTTTAGTTCTTTGCGTAGCCCTGCATATTAGGAATTTCTACAAACATATTTTAGTATAGTAAAAATAAATAAAAGTCGAAAATTGCATAACTCAATTAGAAACCTCCTTTAAGAAATTCACTCCCATACACAGTAATGCTTACAAATTCTTTTGTATAGCCCTGTATATGATTTATAAAATTTATACGCAACACGTAATATTTAAATATTTAAAAACTCATGCTATAACATGCTATAACTATGCGCACTTCAAACAGCTATCACTAATAGACAGCAGTGTAACCGAATTTCCTTTGTGTGTCCCTGTAAATTAACAATAACTATCATACATGTCATATTACACAGTAAGCAACTTATAATGTAAATCAATTACGAATGTCAATTTCACTTTGTTTGGAATATTTTAACATTCTTAAAATATGCTTCAAACATTTTTTTGCACTATAAACCATTCTACAACAAAATTCATTTGTATGAATCTGTAAATAATAATAAAGGGCTTGCACATCATATTCTGCATGAAACATGTTTCAATACACTTGATAAATCCATATTAATTTCATTATGTTTTAAATATCGTAACACTGCCGATTAAAAGACAACCGTTTTTTTCCCTTTTGAGTGTAATGTAACGGAATTGTTTTGAGTGTCCTTGTAAACGACCTAAAGATTCTCCCATTCCATTAACAATAGAAAACATATGCTGTAGTAAACTTCAAAAACATATGTCAATTGCGATAAATTTCAGTCCATATGTAAAACAGTTTTTGTCTTCCCGATAAAAAGACTATTTTCATATTGGATAGTTTGACATGGTACGGACGCTTAAAAAAAGAAAAATATCCAAAAATTTACGGCAAAGGATCGAATATGCCATATTGGATAGTTTGACATTTTAAATTTTAGAAAAAAGTGCATATTGGAAACTTTGAAATAGTCATTATCTAAGTTTCTACGCATGCTAGAGACGTGTCGATTTTAATTAGTGCGTATCATGCACAATACAACAAAATGGCACAAAATATGAAAAATGCATTTTTTTCACATTGGATAGTTTGACATGGTAGCAACGATATCTTGTCTCGTAATAAATTAGCAGGGTAATTTACTGCAATAACATTACGTGAATTTTGCAGCAAGGCTATTTTTTACCTATGAAACTCACATTTGCAGTGCGAAAAATAACAGTGAGATTAGTAGTCATCTTATTATTTTAAAAATAATATGTATTGGATTTTCAAAAAAAATAAGTATATCATTTCATTTCAAACCGGTTTCAAGAAAAATTCGAAGAAATGGAGTTAACATTGATAGATTTGAAAGTTCACAAAATATCACATTCAGCATTAATATTGTTACATAATTGATTGTGGCATAACTGAAAAAATTTCGTTTTTCAGGAAATGCGAAAAACTGTTTCCGGGTTATGCGAAAGGTCAATGGCCTCCTTTCAAAAACAACGGCTACCTGGTGCCTTGATTTTTAGTGCACTATTTGGTACTTTAGGTGATTGATATTGGCGTAAAAATCAAGTAGAATAGCAGCCATAACTCAAAAAACACAATTTTTGAGCTATGCCACTTTCGAAGAAATGGTGCAAAAAGCCTTATTTAAATTTTAACAGCTTAAAATTTACTATGTAGCTTGAATGATGTTTATATTAAGTTTATGCGAGAAAATAAAGTAAAGCGTATGACAGAAGACGGTTTAATCAATCACGTTGCAAAGAATCACTGCAATTAAATGCATACATTAATTCATTACCTTAAATTTTTTCGTTATCACTTTTTTTACGTATTACTACATTTTATCACTTTTTTTTTACGTGTATATATGTACAGGGTGTCCAGCGAATAAGACCCTGATTTCATAATTAAATATCTCAAAAACAAAGATCAATAGAATCATGCGGTAAACCGTTTGTTTATTAGCTAAGCTATAAAATGTTATACAGAAGTTTCAAAATTTAGTTGCAAAAACCGTTAACAGATGGCGATGCAATCGCAATACTTATAAACTGTGCTTCAAAGTCCAGAGCACTAGCTTTTCACTCCTAGATGGCTCCCTACGGGAGAACGAATATTGGGACTGTCCACAGAGTCTGTTCACATAATTATTGCATCAGCTTTAATTTTAGAAAATTTCAATTAATAGAATTTTCAATAAAAAGTGTAGAAATCATTATAAGAACTTATTAAAATATTTTATTAAATTCAATTTTTAATGCCATATAATTATTTAAATCAAAATGCATATATTTAGAAAAATAATTTTGTATTATTTATTTATTTTTTTATATTTTTAAATCACTGCATAATATTTTGGTATTATTGTACCTGAATTATTATAAATAAAAAAGTAATTTTGCACTTTTCAATTATTTTTAAATCACGACATAATACTTTGGTTTTAGCACAACACATATATTTCTTTTCTTTGTAAACAAAGTTTTAGAGACAGAAATTATGCATTAAATTATTTATTTTTTAAAAGGAATTGATGGTAAGTCATATCATCAACGTCAAAGTAAAAGTTATTTTGGATGCTGCATTCCTTTCTAACACTTCCGATCCTATCGCTAGAAGCTGCGCCATATTTCTGTGCTCAATGATAAAAAAAAATGAAAACGAGTTTTTAAAATTAAAATTATTTTTTAACTTAATTAAGTTTTTAAAAATAGAAACTTTGTATTTTTTCATTCAAACTATTCTCTACAATTAAAAAAAAATTATTTATGAATCATTATTATAAATGAACCAGAAACTTTGGATTTTTTCTTCAAACTTTTTTCACAGTTTAAATAAATATTAAAAAGTACAGATTTCCATTTTTTTCAAATCGTCCTCTACTTGGATTCGATTTCACGATCTACCAATTAGGAGAGAAAATACATACCACAGAGATACTGGTATCCAGACCTTATAACAAAATCTTATACAAATCTCAATTCTGTCAACACATGCCTCCGCTTCTGCACATTACCCAAATAAAATATTTTAAGAAGTTCTTATATAAAGATTGCTAAATTTTGTATTGAAAATTCTATTGATTGAAATTCTCTAAAATTGAAGCTGATGCAGAAATTCTGTGACCAGATGTCTCCACTTCTACATATCACCCCAATGAAAAAGTGGTTTTTCCCAATTTTCGTTCTTCCATAGGAAGCCATCTAGGAATGAGACGCTAGCGCTATGGACTTCAAAACACAATTTATAGGCATTGCGATTACAGCGCCATCTGTTAGCGGTTTTTGCAACACATTTTTAAACTTGTGTATAGCATTTTTGCAGCTTAGCTAATAAACAAATCGTTTACCTCATAATTCTATTGATCTTTGTTTTTGATATATTTAATTTTGAAATCAGGGTCTTATTCGCTGGACACCCTGTATATATATATATATATATATATATATTATTCTTTCCGATTTTATATCTGTGTCCAAATATTATATTACTTCCTTTACTATTCCTTAAAGCAATGTCTATAGAATATAATAAGAAAATTCATCCCACATATAAACAAGGCTTACGTCAACTACAATTTGATCTTACCAATGATGTTGTTAGAAGTCGCTGACAGCATTCCAAAACCCAGAATATATGAAATATGATTCAGGACGTTAGGAAAATAGCTTTTTTTATCCGTTGGATTCGTATTGATTCTATAAACATTTTTGTCCCAAAATATTTTTATTGATTAAAGGGTCTAGATTTTGTATATCGATTTTTCTTTCAAAAAAAAAAAAAAAATAAAATGTCCATAAAGTACTGCTTTAAAAAATCTTTTAAATTTCCCTGGATATTTTGTATATAAACATAAAACAATTTTTCTTTATTATAAAAATTTAACACTAAGTATAACATAAATGTATAAAAATTTCAACTTATTTTAAATGTTCCATCATTAATGAGTAGAGATTGACCAAATATTCGTCTTCGATTTCCGCATAAAATCTGGGTTTCGCAGAATATTCATTTTCGGCGAAAGTGCTGCCGAAAGTTCAGCAGGACCTAAACTATCAGTATTCCAAATATCTGGTTTCATTCAGGAAAATCATTTCCGGCGTCGTTTAATGACATCACTCTATTACTAACTTTATGAATTTGGTATGAATTTTTGAGATGCACTGCACATTTCTCTAAAATATTCGCGCAAAGCATTTTCATTCATTTACAAGATCAATCAAAGAGTTCTGTTATATATGTCGTAGGCTAATTGAGAAATCCGGCTCTTTGCAAACAGCCTAGGCTCTTTGCAAAGAGCCGGGCTAATTGGAGAATCCATCTCCCTTTTTCCAATTAGCCTGATATTTTTCAGGCTTATTGCAAAGAGCCTAGAAAGCGTTAGGCTAATTGAAAAATGACCACTTATTATCCGATCAGGGTGATATTTTTAGCTCACAGACTATCAAAGCCTGAGAGCTTATGTGTCCGCCGAGTCTGTATGTACGTGTGTACGTACATACGTACGTATGCATGTATGTAACGCGATAACTCTTGATAGAAAAATCCGATTTGCTTCAATTTTTTTTTCTAGGTTGATTCTGATAAGGTGCTTCCCTGATTAGTTTTTGGGAAGGATAAAGGGAGAAAAGGGGGGCTAGTCCCCCCCCTTAATTTATATAAATGGGTTTTTCATGCAGAAATATTCGATTTGCTCCAGATTTGGTATACCGGTTTATTGTGTTAAGGAGCTTCCCTGATTAAATTTGGAAGCTCATTATTTAAGTATAAAGGGGGGAAAGGGGGCTACCCTCTTAATTTAGTTAAATCGGTTTTTCATGATGAATTATTCGATTTGCTCCAAATTTGGTATACCGGTTTATTAAGTTAAGGAGCTGCCTTGATTAGATTTGGAGGCTCATTAGTTATATATAAAGGGAGGAAAGGGGGGCTATTTCCCCCCCACCCCCCACCGTAACTTAGATAAATGGGTTTTTCATGCAGAATTATTCGATTTGCTCCAAATTTCGTATGCCAGTTTATTATGTTAAGGAGCTTCCCTGATTAGATTTGGAGGTTCATTAGTTAATTATAAAGGGGGAAAAAGGGGGGGCAATTGCCTCTCCCCTTAATTTAGATAAATGCGTCTTTCATGTAGAATTATTCGATTAGTTCAAATTTGGTATACTGGTTTGTTATTTTAAGGAGATGGCTTGATTAGATTTAGGGGTTCATTAATTAAGTATAAAGGAAGGAAAGGGGGGGGGGGGCTAGCCCCCTCCTTAATTTAGGTAAATGCGTTTTTAATGCAAAATTATTCGATTTGCTCCAAATTCCGTATACCGGTTTATTATGTTAAGGAGCTGCCTTGATTAAATTTGGAGATTTATTGGTTAAGTATAAAGGAGGGACAGGGACTAGTGTCCCCTTAATTTAGATAAATGGGTTTTTCATACAGAATTATTCGATTTGCTTCAAATTTGATATACCAGTTTATTACGATATGGCTTCCTTCATTTGATTTGGAGGTTCATTGGTTAAGTATAAACGGGGGAAAAGGGGGGCAATTGCACGTCGCCTTAATTAAAATAAATGGGTTTTCATGCAAAATTATCGAATTTAGTTTAATTTTTATTCTAGGTTCATTCTAATAAGGAGCTTTCCTGATTAGATTTGAAAGTTCATTGGTTCAGCATAAAGTGAGAAATGGGGGAGCTAATAATCCCCCTTAATTTAGTGAAATGGTTTTTTCATGCAGAATTATCTGATTTGCTTCAAATTTGGTATACCAGTTTATTATGTTAAGTAGCTTCCTTGATTAGATTTGGAGGTTCTTTGGTTAAGTAGAAAGGGGGGCAACGGGGACTAATCCCTTCATTTATTTTTCGAAGGGCATTATTCTTTGAAATAAGACTATAATATACAATTAGTGTGAATAGCCTGTGAGCTCAATGCCATCAGTTTAACTGGGCAATTTTCTTTTTTATAGGTTTATTAACGCATAACCCTCCCCAAACCCGGAAATTAAATTACAACAGACCGTACCCCGATCCGAGCAAGACAAAATAATTTCAGTCTACATGCAACCCGACCCGAACCTGAGAGTTCCATTTGAAAAATCCCGAAATCCCGAACCAAATCTGATAACCAACAAAAATATTCCAAAGATCCATAACCGGATCCGAACAAGACAAATTAGTTTCAGACAAATTAGTTTCCGTGGACACGCAACGCTACCAGAACCTAAAAATTCCATTCGAAGTCAACCTGAAACCCGTCCCGAACCATATCTTAACCGACAAAAATATTCCAAAGAACTATAACCCGATGCAAACCAGGCAAAATAATCTCCGTCCACCGGCAACCCGATCCGAACCTGACAGTTCTAATTGAACTCAATCCGAAACCTGGTTGTGGTTGGTATTCGGGTTGACTTAAAATGGAACCTTCAAGTTCGGATCCGGTTGAAAAAAAATTAAACTAAATTAGATAATTCTGCATGAAAACACATTTACCTAAATTAAGGGGAGGGGCAATTGCCCCCCTTTCCCCCTTTTATACTTAACCAATGAACCTTCAAATCAAATGAAGGAAGCCATATCGTAATAAACTGGTATATCAAATTTGAAGCAAATCGAATAATTCTGTATGAAAAACCCATTTATCTAAATTAAGGGGACACTAGCCCCTGTCCCTCCTTTATACTTAACCAATAAATCTCCAAATCTAATCAAGGCAGCTCCTTAACATAATAAACCGGTATACGAAATTTGGTTGGTTGGTTGATTTTTGACGGCCCATTATCTACACTAGGGATATAGGCTCGAGGGGGGGTCTTTCTAAGGGAACCTAATCCGTATTTACGCATGGAAATCCATGGCTCGAAGAAAACCACGAAAACTCCGAACGATTAGGCCGACGGGCGCAATTGGGATCGAACCCAACACCTCCCGTATACCAGCTTCGAGAGCAGAACCTCTCAGCCACTGGTGGGGCATACGAAATTTGGAGCAAATCGAATAACTCTGCATGAAAAACCCATTTATCTAAATTAAAGGGGGGTCTAGCCGCCTTTCCTCCCTTTATACTTAACTAATGAACCTCCAAATCTAATCAGGGAAGCTCCTTAGCACAATAAACCGGTATACCAAATTTGGAGCAAATCGAATATTTATGCACGAAAAACCCATTTATATAAATTAAGGGGGGGGGAAACTAGCCCCCCTTTTCCCCCTTTATCCTTAACCAATGAACCCCAAAAACTAATGAGGGAAGCACCTCATCAGAATGAACCTAGAAAAAAAAATTGAAGCAAATCGGATATTTCTATCAAGAGTTATCGCGTTACGTACATACGTACGTACGTACGTACACACGTGCATACAGAATCGGCGGGAACATAAGCTCTCAAGCTTTGATAGTCTGTGAGCTAAAAATATCACCCTGATCGGATAATAAGTGGTCATTTTTCAATTAGCCTAACGCTTTCTAGGCTCTTTGCAATAAGCCTGAAAAATATCAGGCTAATTGGAAAAAGGGAGATGGATTCTCCAATTAGCCCGGCTCTTTGCAAAGAGCCTAGGCTGTTTGCAAAGAGCCGGATTTCTCAATTAGCCTACGACATATATACGGGAAACACTCTTCGCAGCGTATTTAAATTATGTTACTCTACTTCAAACATGATAAAATTGATGTAGATTACTGAGGTTTAAGACAAGATGCTCTGAGCAGAATAGGATGTGCATTTCATTTATTCTTTATTTACAGTGATACATAAAATGTTTCTTATACAATACTGCATCTGAAGTGATCCGAAGTCTATTAGGGATGATTACTAAAAAAGCGCTTTCTGTTACGGTATGTGTTTTTAAGTTTACCTAATTTTTTGCACGCTACATGGTGTGCATAGACCATATACATCGCTATAAAAAGAATTCGTAAGCATGACTGAGAATGAACGTGAATTTCTTGAAGGTGTTTTCTTGTTGTGTTATGCATTTTCAATTCACCCACATTTAGTAAACTAAAAGATGATAGTAGTATATATATGAAATTCTATACAGGGCTATGCAAGTAACTGGATAGATAATAATTGCTAGAAGTTTGATTTCAGTATTTTTTGGCATGCTTTTTCCTTAGTTAAATTTCAGCATAATATGTGGGGCATAAAAATCTGTATATACAGGGCTCTAAAAAAGATTAGTTGATATAACAAAGTATAATTTTGGAAAGTGTTTCATAATCTATGCTCGACGCATGATTTGTCTTCCTTGTTTAAATTTGAAACTTTTTACTGACGAGGTGAACTTCGATTTTTTCATCTCCGCTGTTTTCCATAAGGCCTTTTATAAGGCATTTCATGATAACCATTTAGCAGGAAACTTATGTATTCGACTCCAATTTCTAATCCAGAAAAAATAAGCATGTTTTTTTTTCGTTTTTTTTTTTTTTTTTTTTTTTTTTTTTTTTTTTTTTTTAAGTAGACTATTTTAGTAAGTTGTCAGAATTCATAACCATAAAAAAGGCTACTTTAAGAGCATTTACTAACGATTTTTTTGGTAACTTTGTTTCTGTATATAGTGAAAAGCTGAAAGACTCGGTTACTGTTATTTTTCAAATTTGATTACACACTGTATGCAAAACTAGAGGCCTTCCATGTTTTTTTACAGTGCCCTACCAGTAACAATCTAATATGACTTAAACAGTAAACCGAACATAATTTAAAATTAATTTGTCTTATATTGGCTTCCATCATTAAAATTAGGAACGTTTCAGCAATTTTTGCTTATGATCTCTGTACCGATTTATACGAATCGACATGTGAAACACTTATCGTATTAACTTTCTGTAGAAAGATTACTACCAACTATCAAAGTCTAGTCATGGTATGCTATTTGGAAAACTAAATTTTATGTCAGAATGAGGCTAAATAAAACTCAAGAGAAAAGCTCTGTAAGATTATTAAAATACAGAATCGTCATTATCCATATTATAATATGAAACAGACAGAGTTTTCATAAGGATAAAAATGCAACAATTAATTTGTATCAGGTCACAATATATAATTCATGAATAATAATGTTTCCACTGAAAGCCAAGTTTTCAGAGCTTGTAGGTCATCTAGTGATTTTTCTGTTCCATGTGAATGCCATTAATATGTGATGTATATAATGATAAATTTTGTCTTTCAAAAAATGTGGTACAAGGAATCAGCGTCAATTTGCGGCTCCAAATAAATCCATCCTGTATGGGAATTTTTACCAAAGTGAACAGAGTGGTGAACGCTCTGTACGATAAAATGTAAAACTCCCGTAGTCACTTCTTAAACTTCATACGTCCACGTTGTAAACTTCATGTCATCTAAAACTGTGTTGAGCTGAAAAACTTACCATCAAAAAACTGACTGTAATATAATTTTTCCCTACTTCCTAATAATCCTGAGAGCAATAAACGTCTTTTAAGAAAACGCAAAGGATTGATAACGCATTAAAAGTGCTACCTAAACCAGTGCAAAATAGTTTTCATTATGACACACATTTCCAAAAGAAAAGGTTCTATTCTAATGAATCTAAAAGTAGTTTTTTGTCATATAAACGAAGACGAACTAAGAAACGACAAATTTTCCGAGTTCAATATAAGGATATGCAAACCGGAAGGAAATGTATTAACATGCACTCGCATTTTCACAAGCAAGTATGAGTCCAATGTTCAGCCACATTTACACTTTTGTATTACGTCGTCGACAGTCCAAGTATAGCACAAGAGCTAATTGAATACTCCCGTATCGGACATTACATGAAGCCGAGATATCGACTGTATTATCTTCTGATAGCTCCGATGATGAGAAGTATTTTATTTCAAGAAGCGTAACAAGACCAGACTCATCAGTAATTACGTGAACACGTTACTCTTTTTTATTTAATTTGAAATTTTAGAAATCTGAAATGAGAGCGATTATTTGAACTCTTATTATATTAAGAGCTTATTAGAATTTTTAATGGATTCATTGAACTGTACTTGTTGGAAAAAATCAAAGTTATTTAAAAATCGTTAGAAGTGATTTTATTTAATTTCGTTTTGTTTAATATGCTTTATATTTTCGGAAAAATTGTTTTCTAAATTGTAAATTAAAACTGTATTATAGGTATGTTGGATATGTACTATGAGTGTTTAATTTCTTGTTGTAATATGTTAATCTGTTTGTAATTAAATTTGTTTAAATTTAGTGTGTTTAAATTTAAGGTAGTGTTTAAATTTAAGACATTTAATAAGTACCGTAATGTAGACACATATAGGCGATCAAGATGTCCCGACAGTCGTTTCTAATATCTTAATATTCTGAAAAAATATTAACCTCCTTCTCTAACATCGTTTGCATTTTTCGATAGTCGTCTTTTGTATAGTCCCGAATAGGATGTTTTAGTTGTGTAGGAATGTGTCTTTGCGAATGATGTCACTTTTTCAAAAAAGTGCATTTATGTTTTAACGAGGTTTACTTTCGGAAAACGACATTATACCCTGATGTTGTTTTCTAAATTTCAGTTTAATACAAATAAGGAGATTTAAATTAGTAATGTCTGGTGTATTGTAATTATTATTATTTTTTTTTTTTTACACCTGTTTCTATATGTTGAATTATGCAATGCAGCGATAGTTGTTCTCCGTGTATGTCCAAAGTATAGTGCAGTGGCGTTTTAGCTGGAGAACTTTATGTAACATTCGGAACTTCGATTTACCGCTTGCACCCGAAATGAGGAACACGAAACGATGAATTTGCAGTTCAGTACGAGTGAGAATTAGTGTTTTTAGGTTGCTACTGTGAATAAAATTTGCATCGGTATTTTATTTTTGGAAAGTTGTTTCTTAAGCGGAAATTTTTTTATTCCACGGATGTTCGGCATTAAGAATTATAACTCGCAAACTGGATGTTTGTTTCTATTTGCAATTTTAATGTGTCTAGGAGATCTTGGTGTCGTGTCTTTGTTTTAAGCTGCTTCCATATGATGGTGAAGTCAACAGGTGATATTTTGTTTGCCCCCAAATGTCAGGACTTGAGAGCAAATCCAGACAGCAGGAAGATTATATAAACATGTTTTATATATATATATATATATATATATATATATTTTATTTCATTAAAATATAGAAAAAATAATCAAGGGTAAAATATTATACATAGTAATTTATTTTCGTTAGATTCATTGCCTTTTGAACGAGTTTCCTATTTTTAGAGATTTCATTACTACGATTTAACATAATATATATTTTCTTTTTATCTTAAAGGCAAAATTGCCCTGTGTTGTTATATAGGATATAAGAAATTCCATTACTTTTTTTTAGAATTCAGTACGACATGTTTGCTGTATCCAGTGTACGTTTTCTTTCATGGGTCCATATACGTGCATTAGTGATAGCGGATTTGACAAATTTTATGTTTTTTTCAAGATTGCTACACGATGATGTTTCAGGATGTTTCACGATGTGTCCAAGTGATTGTTTTCAGGTTAAATTCCTTGGCACGGAGCTCTCATACACGTATCTTGATCGGGGTTTTAGGCATCTCGTGTGTTTTCTGAGATTGCAAAGAATCTGGTCGGCGCCAAAAATGATAGAGTTTAAGAGGCTACTCATTATGATAAAAAAAAAAAAAAAAAAAAAAAAAAAAAAAAAAAAAACGTTTTTCTTTTGTAGAAATCGAAATAAAAATAAATATAATATATTTATGTGTGTATTTTTTAAATTATTGAAAAACAACAATAAATTGTCAAATTACTATAAAAATTGCGATTTTTGCATTTCGCTTCAAGCTCATGGAATCAATTAATATATAAAAACTAATATTTAGTGTATTTAGTTATAAATAAAATAACAAAAATATTAATTACAAAAAATCTTTAAAAATAATATTAATAAATTACCAAATAAAATTAGACAATGTACATTAAAAAATTTTCAAAAACTTTATGGCTACTTCTTGAAAAATGTACTTTTACTTTTTTTGTTTGTAACGTATATCAGCAAACCAGTGGACAGCCGTAATAATGGACATAAAATTTTCTGGAAACAAGACGAGTAACTTCTGTACCATTGCAAGTTATGGTTCCGATAGCCGAATATGCTTGAAAAAAAAAACAGCATTTAAAAAAATCTTTACATATTCATAGAGTTCATTTTTCGCAGCCGTAGAACATGATGATGAAAATTTTGAGAGTATTTTCTTAGAGTGTTAAAGAGTGTTAAAGAGTTTTAGAGTGTAGAGAGTTTCTGGTAATGATTCCTCAAATGGGTGAGAATATAAAATTGATGTATTTCCGATTTTAATTTAGTAAAGAAGATATTTTTAAATGTTATTAAGAGGCAATGACAGTCCTAATGAATAAAGGATATTAAAGGTGAAAATTGAAATTTGGGCAAAAATTTAAAATGATATTATTAGTAATATGTTTCATTAGTGTTTTTTGAATCTGAAGAAATTACAAAATTGTCATGGATACGTTAATCTAAAGAGATTTGTTTTTCCTGATTAAGAAGATGGTTGTAGCAAACCGCTTAACTAATGCTATTAAAAGGATACTCTGTGCTAGATTGTGTTTTGAGATTTTGCATGAGATTCCTGAATTCTAATATTTGTGCGCAAATGAGACCTATTCTGTTATTTCTATAAGGTTAGGAAATCATGTCTGAATCTCCGGGAATCTGATTCTCACATATATATATATATATATATATATATATATATATTGTCTGAAATGATATGTTAATTAGTTACCTGTTGTTGTGCAGTTACTTTATTTATTTCAGTAGGGTTTGAGTCGATTATTTTTCATTTCATATTTAAAAATGTTTTGCAATGATGTCTGGAAATTATTATTCTTATTTTGAAAAAAAAAAAAAAAAATACATTTCGCCTGGTTATACACCCAGAACTTCCTCTGCCCGTTATCGCTTTACATTTGTCTTCGAAATTTTTTGAAAATTATTTTACATTAAGATGTAGGTAAAAGTTTTACCCTGTAAGTTCCTTAAAGCAAGCACCGCGTTGTATAGGAAATTCTATATTATCCTAATAATAATATTCATTTATATTTTAATAAATGGGCAGCAACACAAAATATAATCTATGTCAATAGATAAAGTAGACCAGAATCCCTCCGAAATATTTTTCGTTATTAAAAATGTTCTTATTTGAGTTTCGTAATGTCTAAGAAATTAATGCGTTTTTATTGTTTTTTCTGTTTCTGATATGCTGTGAAATGCAGTTGCAATGAATGATTTCACTAAAATTGAAAACAAAAAGATGCATGACTTCAAATTTGCAAAATTGAGAAAGAAAAGTGTTTTACATGTTTCGAACATATCAGAAAATTCCACAAAAGTATACGAAAAATTGGAAATGTTCGAGATAAGTTAACAAAATGATGAAATGATTTGGTTTATTTCCGATTTATTTTATCGTCAATGTGGCATTCAAAATGTCACAATAAAATCAGGCACTATTATTATCCTTTCAGTGAAAGATAAAAAAATCGTATGAAATGCCGTGAAATATTACTAAGTATAGCATTAAAATGTCCCATATTTAAAACACGAATCAACAGATTAAGCAAAAATCTTTATAAACAATTCTCAATATCCTACCAATATATATATATACTGAATTTATGTCTAATCGGATTTATTTGACAGGATATATATATTAATATACAGACAGACATACACGAAAATATTATCGTATCTCGTCAGTAAGCACTTTTTCTATGTTTCGGTAGTTGTGTGGAATTCAGTATTAAGAAAATGACTGATTTGTAAATTTACGATCCATGTAAGATTACATCTGACCTATATTAAAGTTCATACTTTCAATTAGTAGTTTTAATGGTCTATAAAACTTACACAAATGGCAATTTTTAACTTTATTTTTGTGTATAGTAAAGCGAGGAGAGTTCGCGCGGTAGGAGAGATTGCGCACAAAGTGATTCGACGGGAAAGAGTAGAGTGCGCGCGCAGCGACTCCAGGTAGTTGCACAGCAGCATTAGTGCAGTGTCTACATGAATGTTCATATTGATTGTTCCAAGCGTCTTGGATAAAGCAGTGCTATTTTTTTTGTTTTTCCAAAGTAAGTGCTTGGATTTTCATAACTATTCGTCAGAATTTTTATAGAACGTCAGTAATACAAAATATTTTGAACTTAAACGATTTCTTATAAACTACTAACCTGGACTAAGTATGCCACCACCAACAATACATTTTAGAAGTGGCCATATTTAAATAAAAGGCCGCGCAATCTCTCCTAACAAAATAGGAGAGTTTGCGCATCTGCTACTTAGGAGAGATGGCGCATTTCCCCATAAGTTTAAGTGCTAGGTGAAATTACGCAGCTTATTGATAAATTTGTATGAATTGCAAATTACGTGTAAAACATATGAATGAATCAATTTTGAAATAATTTCGGAAAAACACATAATTATCAAAACTAAATTTGGCAACAAATTAATTTGAAAAAAAAAAAAAATACTTTTTCAGATAAAAATTTTATTAATAAATTAATAATACAGTTGCTATTAAATTAATTTTATGTAATTATTTTTGTTAATAATTTAATATATTTGTTAATAATTTAATACATTTGTTAATAATTTAATTAAATATTTATATATACTTTTTAATTTATGAACAATTAATTTGCTAATAAATTAATTTTGTTAACTAAAATAAATTTTCTAATACAATGTTTTGGAAAAGCTATCACCCATTCCAAGTAGTATAATGCCATCGAAATCAAAAGGATACAGAATGCAACTAATGTTGATGATCCTCAGAATATACATGAAAAAAGACTTAAAAATGATGCCGCTACCAAAAAAAAAAAAAAAAAAAAAAAAAAAAAAAAAAAAAAAAAAAAAAAAAAAAAACAGCTGAAGATAAGGTGCTTCACAAAAAGTGGGAAAAAATAACTCAAGGAAAGAAACCAAAGCCATTGAGGATGAGTGCACTGTTTGTCTGGAACTGTACCAGGAGACGTAAAAGTAGTAGAATGGAAATATAGATTAAAAAAAAAAAACTGTACAGTGGTGTTCTCTCATTTCTTTATTTAGAACCCCCCCGCCCTCCCCCCCACACCCACATACAACAAAAAATACATATATATATCGAAAAAGGAGAAATGTTAAACTGATGCAATTTTACAATTTCTAATGATATGGTTCATAATTAATAAACTTTAGCTTTTTAGAATCAGTATAGAATTTATTTCATCCAAAAAAAAAAAAAAGCTTAAAAGTAAATGGATGAAAGTGCTCAAATACATATAAATTTTATTTGTTTCACTTTTTAACCATATTTAAGAGTTAAAAAAAAAAAAAAAAGGTGTAGTGAAAAAAAATATTCAATGTAAGAAAATTTTAACAAATTTTCAATTTTGCTGATTAATGTATTAACATCGAAACTGAACTTTTTTTTTAAGATATAGATATAATGTCATTATGGACGCTAACGAAAAAGAATTTAAAGTACAATGAACAAATTTAAATTTAAGAATCTGTGTGGGTAGGCCATCCTTATTATCCCTTTATTTAGAATATAGAAAATTATTACTGATTAGAAGCTGAATAAAAGATAATGTGTTGGAACATAAAAATTCCAGCTGATAAAACGGCATATCTTTATATTTTCAAATTCAAACTTTCAACACTTTTGTAGTATTTTATCCAAAATAAACTGATATAGAAATAAATGGGTAAAAAGTATTTAAAAGTTTGTTAAAGTTCTTTGTAACTACTATATTCATCTATATAACAAACATGGTTAAATATTAAGAAAAATTTAATTTAAAAAACGTGAACCAATTAAATAATCTTTATTATCATTTTTTTACAATACTTAATTATAATACTTTACTGAAACCTGTTTCCTATGTTATCAATTTAAAATTTTGTTAAACAAATTTTTATATTATAAATATCTCTTTAACACATTTTCCCGTTTCAGCTGCATTTTGTACAAAAAATGTACAAGATTGTTTGAGTTATAATATAACATCATTAGAAACTTTCTTTAACGAGCATTCGTGAATCTAGTTCAATTTCGATCTGTAGTCTATTGAATAGTCGATATTTAAAGTATATGTCACGGAATTTGATTAATAATCTCTACAAAATTCCAAAACAATTCGATATTGTCTGAAACAGGATGCTATTATTGAAATACTGTAATTCTTTTAAAATAGCAATTAAAGCATTTGTGCAGAAATATTGAAAAGCAGAAAACCAACGTCTAAAAATGCACAAATAATATGTGAAAAGCAGCAAACAGCTGTTTTAAATCTAGCCTTGCCTCAGACTTGCTTTTTGTAGCACTCTGTGTCTTGATCTATCTTAAACTGAAGAAGAATCTCGCTAGTAGATTCTAAAAAGCTGTTTGCTGCTTTTCACGAGCTATTTGTGCATGTGTAGACGTCGGTTTTCTGATTTTTAATAACAAAGATAGTTAAAATGTTAAAGAAAAGTTACATTTAAAGATGTAAATTAATTATATACGATAAATTATGTATTTTTCTTTTTGTTAAACAATGCATTAGATACTTTACTGAAACATATATGCAAAAAAACATTCGCATTCCCTTATACTTTTATTCAAAATTAAAAATAAATATAGATTACTAGAAGGTGGAGAAATGATAAACTGATAGAACACAAAAATTCCCCTTGATTTCTCTTATATTTATCTTTTCGCAGAATTTGTCTAATATATTTAACTAAGAGAATGAACTACGAAATAAATGGTAGAAATGTGAGCTTTAAAATTGAGTAATGCCTTTAATGTTTGCATATCAATCGAAATTAACAATCTCTGATATCAATGAAAATTAAATAAAACAAATTAAGAAAAAAATTCTAAATAACTAATTTGTTTTAAAAAGTGTTATTTACATATCTAAAATTTTCTGTATATTTAAATAAACATTTAAAGATAACTAAATATAAACAGGTGGCGAACTTCATTTTAAAGACGTTAACTTTTGTAGAAAAAATTATAAATGAAAACATGTTAAATGTACTTTTTGTGCACATTGCTTTATATTTCATTATGAATTTTTATAGTTTATCGTTTAATATAAGCTGAAATAAATATTAGATTTGCTAAAAATAACTGCGTAATGGATTTTTGGAAGCTACAGAATGGCGAAATTAAGATTATACACTCATGTTAGTGAAAATTTTAATACAATTAAAGAATCATCTGAATTAAATGAAATTTAATACTTGAATGACTGGTACTGGTACAAAAAAAATCGATTTTTAATCAAAACAAAATATTAACAGTGCGAAATCAGTATTTGGTGTAGCCACTATGCGCTGATATATGTGCTGCTATAGGACGTGACATGGAGTCATACAGATTTTGAATGTTTGAATGGGGAAGAGCATTCCGTATTATTTAAATTCGTATCCAAAGTTCATCTGTAGAAGCTATAGGAGGAGCATAGCGAGCGAGACGCCAATCATCGAAATCCCCTACATCCACAATGGACGACATATCCGGCGAATATGTAGACCACGGAAGAAGCTGTATGTTTTCTGCTGACAAGAAGTTTTAAACATTCCTTGCAACATCTCGTCGGATAATATCCCGTTAAAAGTTAGTTCCAGGAGTGCCTTGAAGGAATGACTTCGGGATCCGATACTTCACTGGTATACAAGTTGGTGTTTAGAGTATCCTAAATTCGTATCAGATGCTATCGTACATGATGTGCAATCGCATCCCAGTCCATAAATAACGATGTTCTTCAGTATGAAGTTAGATAAAGCACTCCGGAATATAGCGCTCTCCGGTATAGCTTTTAGCACGAATGCGACCATGATGGTACCACATATTATAGCGGGATTCGTCTGATACAACAACGTGTTGCCAGTCTCTATGTTCATGAGCACATTGCAGCCGCAAGCATAGATAATTTTGATGGAGTGGAATCCTGTATAAAGAAGGTCATGCATGCAGTAAACTGTGCAGCAGACGTCGAGGAATTGACGATGCAGACAGTGATACACCTGTAACATTTGTCCAATGTGCTGCCAACATTCTAGATGAACCTGTACGGTCAGTCAGCGACATGCGGAACATGTGTCACCGTTCGGGATCTACTCCCATATTTCCGAGTTGTCCGATCCTCGTCGATCAATTGCTTCCAAACTCCCATTACTCTGCAGCTAATCGGCTGCACACGAACATCTGTTGCATGATAGGAAAACACTTCTTCGCGAAAGCCAATGATTCTCCCCCATTCAGAGTCCGTCAGTTGTTGAAATACCGCCCTCTTTCGTCGAAGCGGTATAGTTTCGTCTCATCTATGATTTACCAGTATGAAAATAACTATAGAAAATTCATAATATCTCACTAAATCTCGCTATTTATACGATTTTAGTAGCAGTCCAAAGGGCACTACTGAGCCTACGCATGCTTGGCTATTCTAAAATTGGAATCATTTGCATAGCGCTGTATAATTTACATTCACTGAAATTTTCAGCTCAATCGCGTCTGTACTTTATGGGGTTGCAAATTTGACAAACTTGAGCAAAAAATTTCTTTTATTGTGTAATTTTCAATTTTTAACTTTTAGGACGTGTTAGGAAACATGCTTGGAGCGTCATGTTAGGACAGAATGTTCACATCCACTTAATATGATTATTGATTACATGCTTATGTGCATGTTTCTATGCTTGAAGTATGTATCAAAACTAATATAAGTGAATATAACATCTAAACTTAATAAGGGCAGCAGTGGAATAAGGAAAATATATTTAACAAAGGTCACTAATGAAATTTTAAGTCAAAATTATATTTAACTTTTTTCTTAAGGGGACAAGGGACCTTTAAAACCTTAAAAATCAATTTTTTTATTTTTTGTAAATTTCACTTTAAATATTATTCTAGGGTACATTATATGCATTATGACAAGCATTTATCACAAAAAAAAAAAAAATGAAAAAAAATATTTTTGAGAAAAAGGTGGAATTTTACGTGTCATCTTAGAAATCTTCGAAATGCGCCTTGCCCGTTCCATATCAATGAAAACCCCCAATATTTTTTATAATAGTTTGGTTTATATATATAAATAAAACTGTGCATCGAATTTTATATATTTAAATATAAAGGTAAAAAAAAAAATTCAAAATTTTTTGAAAATTTTTCGAAAAAATTTCAAAACTTTTCAATTTTTTTTTTCTATTTTTATATTCAAATATCTAAAATTCGATGCACAGTTATATATATATATATATATATATATATATATATATATATATAAAGCAAACTTTTATAAAAAATATTGGAGATTTTCATTGATATGGAACGCGCAAGCCACATTTCGAAGTTTTCTAAGATGACACGTAAAATTCCATTTTTTTCTCAAAAATAATTTATTTTTTATTTTTTTGCGATAAATAGATGCCATAAAGCATATAATGAACCCTTGAGTAATATTTAAAGTGAAATTTACAAAAAAAAAAAAAAAATGAAAATTTGAAAATTTGAAATTAAAATTTTTTTAAAAAATTTCGAAAATTTTTGAAATTTTTATTTTTTTAAACCTTTATATTCAAATATATAAAATTAGATGCACAGTTTTATTTATATATATAAACCAAACTTTTATAAAAAATATTGGGGATTTTCATTGATATGGAACGCGAAGGGATCATTTCGAAGATTTCAAAGACAACGCGTAAAATTGCATTTTTTTTCTCGAAAAAAAATTGTTTTTCATTTTTTTGTGATAAATGCTTGCCATAATGCATATAATGTACCCTTGAATAATATTTAAAGCGAAATTTACAAAAAATAAAAAATTGATTTTTAAGGTTTTAAAGGTCCCTTGTCCCCTTAACCGCTTTTTATATTCATTCAATGATCTATGTAAGTATATCATTGATTGATATTGCAATTGCACCAACACTACAGATAATAAAATTTTAAAACTTCCTTATGAAACTATTAGTGCAAATTCTAATATTTTTGAGTTTTATTTCTAGTTGTAGCTCAATTGTACTTTAAATCAAAATATATTTAAAAACAATATTCAGCTAACTTAGATATGATTAAACGTAATCGGTAACAACACAAAATATAAGAGGATTTACCTTAGTTTTTTAATAGAAATGTTAAACAAAGGATTATTTTTTACATGTTAAAACCCTCCTGTTATTTCCTTGCTGGCATTCCATTTTAGACACACACAATTCACATCATGGAAATCTATGGTTATACATATAAACTAATTTTTCAATAAATCTCTTTCTTGAAACCTTGCAGATAATTTACTGGAAATCCATAGTGTGTATATTTTGACTTGAATACAAACACTGTCATACATATTTCAGAAAACGCAATAAACTTGCGGGAGCTTATTTAAACATGTGATCATTAATACAAAAAATTCTGCATATGTTTATGTTCAACAGTTTTTCTAGCATATGTTTTTTTTTTTCCCTTGATTTTTTCCAATCATCTTTCCATAGTCTTAATGTAACGTTAGCAGGATTCACTCTTTCCCTTCTCTTCATTTTATAATATGAAAAGATACAAACCTGTAAATGCATATAGGGTAACTCCGGGAGAGTCGCCGCGTACGGGATAGATGCCGAAAAAAACAGGTCTCTTAACCCATTCGGGACCATAGGTGCATACAAGCACCTTAATAAAGAGCTTACAAAATTTGTTTCTGGCACCAGTACAAAATAAAAGTAATGTTTGTTTTGTTTAATTAGAGCATTTTGATGATTATTGAAGTAAAGTAACTTATTTTAAAGAAGTAGTACCAATGAAATAAAATTTGTGTAAAAGCCACCGGTCCCAAAAGGATTAACAAATAAATTATGTAAACACAATTTTACTTTTTTTCTTTTCCCTTTCTAATACATTGATGTTACGTTGTTGCTGAAATAATAATTAAAATTTAATTTAAAGAATAAGTCGATAATTTTAATAGTGAAAGTAGGCAACAATTATTAATTTGAATGTACTAATACGTTTCAGTGTACTCATTTAGTTTCATTTTGTTATTACATCGTTATTATAGTCCTGATTTGAATATTTTTTTTAAATATTTTTATTCATAATTTCATTCTGTTGTTATTACAAAAGCGGCATAACTACCGTACAAGTGCGGCGTCTCAGACTGAACGTACGGGTGATGCGCCGAAGTGTAATGTTTTAGAAAAAAATTGTTAAAAATGTTAATAATTGGTTTTGAATTTTTTTGTCGCACTACACGCGTTGTACACTTAACATTAAATAGCACAGTATGTTTCAAATGAAAATCAAATTTCAAAGTATAAAGTAATTGCTTAAAAGGCGCAAAGGCCAACATAGTGAAAAAGATTCCAAGCCGGGACTCGAACGCGGGCCATCAGTATAGCGCACTGACGTTCTACCGACTAAACCACTTGGAAACCATATAGCTCGGTATGATTTTTTTTTATGTCCACCATGGGATTTTATACACAAATTAAAAAAAAATGTGCGGCATAAATCCCGGATTTACCCTACTCTATTTTTCTTTTTTATGTCTAAGTTTGATTCTGGATTAAAATAAATATGCGTGCTGTTAAAGAAGTGTATGACATGATGCGAAATTGGTGCCGATTTGACAATTTGAAGACGAACACTGTTTAGAAGGTAAGAACACATAATTACTTAATCTTAATATTGTGGAAATTCAAGTATATGAAAAGCATAATTTATCTTTAACGTCAGTGATTTCATCAGAAAAAAAGCAGAACTAGTTTGCTAACTTAAGAAACTTTATTTACTTCTGTCAGATTACTCTGAAAAGTTTCGCTGAGAATTAGCGATAGGTAACTTCCATTTTTTACCTTTCCATGTGCAAGAGTTTGCGCATTTCAGCAATTCTGTTTGTTTTTGTGACGTTGGACTAGAGAACATACATTGTAGAGAGATTTCCAGACTTACGCGAAAAGCCAGACAAGCATGATCGGTACTATGCAATTTTGTTGACAGCGATAGAGGAATGTTATATTATGGCCGAAATAACGACAGGGTTTTCGACAGCCAGATGAAGAGATCTATGCTTAAATAAGCTATAAGTAATCGCAAAAAAATATTGAAAAAAAAAGTTCTGATACATAAATAAAGACAAAAACGCTTTTTAGAAATAGCATAAAAATGTGCAAGACGTTGTTGTGATAAGCATTGCAACAATTAAAAAAAAGTTTAAGGTGTGATAAAGACTATTTTTTATTTTCTTTTGTTAAGTAATCCTCTCTTTACTAATAATTGAAAAAAAATATTTTATTACTACTATATTCTGTTACTATTAATTTTTAATTGTTTGTGCATAGCATTAACAATAAAGCAAATAGATAATTTGTGAATTATAACTTATGCCATCCTTTTATATTGTTATCGTTCCTTTACGCATCCGCAAGTTGTTCATAATTTTAATAAATTACCGCATAATTCGGAAAAAAATTCCACAAACCTTTGAAGAACCTATATATTATTTAATTAAGACAAATTTTATTATTTATTATTATTATTATTTAATTACTTATTACTTCTGTAATAATTGTGGTATTTTAACTGTAAACATTTTAAATACAACACACTACTATTTATGTGTTCTTGCATTTTTTATCAGTGCACATCCTCTTTAGATAACAGTTTACATTTTTTGTACGAAGAACGAATTCTAATCAAACTATACAGTTTTTTCCTAAAAACGCCTGTTATTTAATTGGGCCTCAGGACTCTAAAAACTGGAAAAAATAAAAAAAAGACCATGTTCAACCTTTAATATCTTAAAATGCCTATGATTTTGAAACACGATTTTTATTGAGATGAAAGATATAAGTGTGTTCTTTCATTTTACATATTTAAAAAAAAAACATATAACATGCAAAATTAACATTTATAGTGGACTTCATACACAGGTGGAAATTGATTTATGAAACCACGGTTTTTTAACAAAACCTTCTAGAATATTCATTAAAATTTAATGAAATTTCATATGCTATATATGATATGTGCAACAAATAATTCAGAATAATAAAATTTCATACATATTAATAAATTAAAACATAAGGTCAAAAATTGGTATTTAGTAACGTAAAAAGATGGAAATTGATTTATGAAATATCACATTTAATTGAAATTAGTAGTTAGTAAAGCCGCTTTTATTCATCAGAGTTTCTTTTATTCTAGATGACATTGATAAAACGAGATTTTGAATGCATTTCTGATCAATTAATTTGCAGATTTGACAGACTGAAGCTTTCAGTTCTACAAGTGAGGTGTACTGAATCCGATTTGCATAAACCACTCGAACAAGTTGTCCCCAAACGTTTTCGATGGTGTTCAGATGAGGAATAATAGGTGGATGATCTAAAAGAGCAATATTCTGTTCGTCAAACCAATCTTTCATTGCATTTGAAATGTAAATACTCCCATTGTCTTGCATGACGGTGTAATCTAAACCATAATATTGCCATGCAAATGGAAGAAGTGAATTTTCTAAAACAAAACTGAATGAAAAGAAGTCTGGCGATCGTTTAAAAATACAATTTCACTTCTGCCATCAAAAGCGATCGTTGCCCAAAGTATCAAACGACCGCCATTAAAATTTCTGCTGAATGTAGATTTTGATTATTTTCGGAGATCCCTCCAATAATACATCAAACCCTCCGAGCCATCCAAATTAACCCGTTAATAGTCGCGCGTTGGTCTTTTCTCCGCCCGAAATTCGTTATCTTCCTGTAACTCATTTCCCTTTAAAGTTACGATAGCCAAATTCCGTGTAGCTGACCTTGAGTGTTCACACTCTTGTGTAGTAAAATTGCAAGTCATTCCTGCTATTTTTTAGCATTTTATCGCATTCTTAACTTTCAATCGGTCTAAATGACCGCGTTGCGACCACTTTCGTTGGTTGATCCCCCCCCCCCCCCCTCGTGTTCATCCTTTCCCATTTCCGCGAAATCTGTGGGGGAAAGTTTCTTCGAAGTACGGACTCTCTGCCTGTTATTATTTCGTCTTTCTTACATTCTGCTATTTTACTCGTTCATAGAGTACTTTTTTTACTTTTAGAATGTGACTTAAAATTGTATTATTATATTAGTTGTGAAGTCAGTTCGCACAAAAAAACTGATGGATGGTCACTTGCATTTTTTTTCATTGTCAAACATTGCGGGAATAAATTCTCAAATTGATAATCGTTTAAATATGGAAAAAAAAGGGAAATTCATCATTATAATTTGAAAGAAGTTGCTTTCCATTTATTACCGGAACATATAACTGAAACAAAACAGACAATAACACTGCCAAACCATTAAAAAAAAGAGAAGATAATTTTGTGGGAATCAGTAAAAAAATTGCCTTATCTCCAAAATCTGAAAAGTATCGTTTTTGTACAATAAAACAAATTCGAAAGATAAAGCAATTTTCTCAGAAATGTAGTATGTATATCTGCGAAGAACATACATATAATTTATTTGTACAATAAGAAAAATTATGAGAATTTTATAATGTAGATTAGAAATTACGCAAATAAAAATCTCTTTTGGATAATTCAGTGAATGTTTATACTATGATTTTAAAAAATATTTTAAGTATTTTTCTAAAATTTATCTATTTTTAAATTTTCATACTGTAAGTATAAACACATTTTTTTTTTTTTTTTAACAATGCCGCAGAAAATGTTTTATTATTATTATTATTATTATTGAAATCCAATAGAGGCTTGGGGGCGGTTACTAACAAATTTAAATTTGTTGTCCTTCATCAATTATTCAAACTATTTTTCAGAATAATGTTTTCCAGAATACGAGAGAAAATTAATTTAAATAAAATTATTGCTGCATATTTATAATTTCGGAGAAAATTTTCTTATTGTTTTTATTATTTTAATGAATGTTATTATAAAACAATAAATTATAACATTCATACCTTATTATAAAATGTACAATTGAATATTTATTTTAATTAAATAGTTGCTGTAAAATACATCCCTATTAAGATGACCCTTTCAATGATTCTATTAATTAAAATAATTTATCCATCTTAGGATTTAAATCTACAGTTGCAAATGCATTTAAATTAAATATATAATTTCAATAACTTATTATTTACATTATATAAGGGAAGTTCGTATCTAGAGTTTTTATTCAAGGGCGCTGCTCTCACCTTGAAATAAGTAGAAAAACTACAAATCGTGCATTTTCATTTGAAAAATGGATTTAATCATAAAATCTCGATAGCCCCCACCCCCTCATACACACACAGACACCCCACAAAATAAATAAATAAAACGTAGTTACAATATTTACATTTATAATTTCGAATTAAGTATTTTTTTACCTTTTTCTTTATTATATATATATATATATATATATAATATGCTGGTGAATTAGTGGTATTGTATTTTATTTTCTGTTGCATGTCATAGGTTCCATTTTTATTTTCAGTTTAATTGTTTAATTTAATGTCCGTGTAACATATTGATGCTAAATTTATTAATTTTATTTTATTAAATGGATATAGAGTGCCGGAGTATCATAAAAATCTACCTGACTCTGATTCTATTCTTCAAAAAAAAAAAAAAAAATACCCCTATCACGAATTTAGATTCATATTCGTAAATGTTTTCCTACTAATTATTGATTCATAGTAACATCAGAAATTTAATCAAATCATTTACTATTTACTTTTAAGTATTTATGCAAAACGAAGAAAGAGTTATTAAAAACATTTATCTAGATACCAACTGAATATACCCTTAAGCGAAATAAATAATTTGCTGTAAAAGGTTGTAAAATGAATAAATGATGTAATCTTTTAAAGTTCAGTCAATATTTTCACCCTACGTTATCCGTTCTCGACCATCTGATAACACCGGCAAGTTTCCCCTTCGTTTTCGGCCTGCTGGTAACGGCGGCAAATAGACCGAACGCGACTACAAACGTTCTAAAAAATGTCGCGACTACTCTCGGGTTAAATCATTTTTCGTCGTAGAAAATGACTTTCTTTCAATGGTCACCCATCGCCATGTACTTCTGGCAATATTTCAAACCGCATCTGCTTGTGACGCAGAAGTAACTTTGGACCAGACTTCATTTTCGACCATCTCAAGCTTCGTGAAGAATATAAAATTTACATAAATCTTACAGTTCTACAGTACAAATCTTAGTGACAGGAAGGGATAGATCTGCACAAATCTTCTTTGAAGTGTGGTTGGCTTTCGATGCAAGTTGAAGAATCCCCTTTCCTCTCTCTTATTTAAACGTGGATTACATTTTTGTTAATTTTTTTGCCATAATTTGTTGGATCTTTTCTATTGTTATATATCACACCAACTGATCTTTTAATTAATTTACTAATTTCCGGAACAGACTTTCCTCATCCTATATATGTATTGATTTTAGCTATTTTTCCCCAGACAACATATTTCGTTTACCCATCGTGAAAAGTATAACTGGAACGTATTGCTTCAAAAATATAACGCTTTTTATGTCTACTGTGTATGTCACGTTATCTCGTTTTATGCAAATTTTTGTCATATTACTTTAGAATAGCCAATAAAATGTGATATTTCATAAATCAATTTCTATGTTTGCATATAACAAAAATCTAATTATTGACTTTTTGTTTTTGTTTAAAATTATGTATGAAATTTTATTTATGTAGCTCATTTGTTATAAGTACTATGTATATCCCATGAAATTTCATTCATTTTTAATGAATATTATAGAGGTTTTTGTTAAAAAACCGTGTTTTCATAAATCAATTTTCACCAGTGTACTATCAAACATTCACTGAGCAGAAAATTGATATGACAGCTTACCGTAAGATAACAAATTTAATTTTGTAAGTAGAATGGAGATTTTTATGCCCAGTTATATTTCATATTGTGGTAATTACTCTGAACATAATTAAATTTGTATTTAAATCACTTTTATATTTTTAATGAAGATTTATGTTTAGCTAATGCAAAATTTTGAAAATTTCAACAATATAATCACCTAAGAAACTATTTTCTTTAACAATAAAAAGGAAATTTTAGGTTCAGTTTATACAGACAAACATGAAACATATAAACTTAAACTTTCACTATGTGCAAAATTACTTAAAAGATGAGAAAATATTGAAAAGATGTTAAATTATTTTAATACCTTAGTACTTTCAACTATAAAAAATATAGTCTTTGTCAGAGAAATATAAGAAATACAATTGTTATTGACGTCTAATTTTTAAAATCCACGTAGATGGTGATGAAAGGAGTGAAAGTGGAAGTTAATTTTTAGATCTGGAAAACATTGGGAAAATAAAACATGGATACCCAACAAACACAGAGCTATCGGAAAGCAATCAGACGACTGCCGCTTGCCGATTCTGGCGGTAACGGCACGATATCAGGTTGCCGATATCGGTTCCAACACTTTTGTGGTCCCCCGGGCGATAGTCGGTCCGTTGGGCTGGCACTTGGTCGGACCGGTGCCGGCAATATCGGCGAGACTGCCGGCAGGATACTATGCTGGCTGCAGCCCGACAGCAGCATAAATTGAATTTTTTTTTTTTTTTTTTTTTTTTTTTTTTTTTTTTTTTTTTTTTGATGGCACCATCTATTAGCCATCTTGGCACGTGTCTTTGTCAATATTTCAAGGGAGCGTATTTCGGCGTTGGAACAGGTTTGTTTCTATCCGAGGACCCCAGGGACAGAAGATAAACGCCTTAACCACTCAGCCACTGAGCCTTGCTGCGTGGAGGATTCGTATGGGATAATACGGGGAAGACATTTCTTTAAGTGATAGCTTGTTGTTGTGGATAGATCGTAGATGGGAAAATTGGAATTTTGAAGGGTTTTAAAGTTGTTTTTTTTTTATTGTCTTATCCGCATTTATTAAAAGTTAATTTAGTATTTAAATGAATGAAATAAATATTTTAGCGAACTAGTTAAAGCAAACGAATTGTTTTTTTTTTTTTTTATAAATTTAAAAATTATTAAATATTTAATGAAATTAATTATTTTTAGAGGTTTTGTTCAGTTAATAAAATTTTCTTATTAGTTATAGTAATATAATTACATGCGTTGCGTTAATTTATAAAACATATTTTTACTTTCTTCTGTCTTTACAAGAAGAAAGTATTGGATTCATGAAAAATTTCAACTTCCGATTTTCGACGGATTTACACGTTTTAGGGGTCAGAGATTCCGAAAAACAATATGTTTTTACAAAATGTCTGTATGTGACACAAATTTTGTGGGCGCTCTATCTCAAGAACTAATGCACGGAATTTAATAAAGATTTATATTCCAGTAGTCTTTAATATAAATTGGTGCGGATTAGTTTTTGGTGCAAATCGCCCCACAGGTGGCGCTGCTATGCTACATTTTTCGCGATTTCCGCAATAGCTCTATCTCAAGAACCAATGCACAGATTTTCATCAAACTTCAGATTCAGGTATACCTTGATATGAATTAGTGCTGTTTATGTTTTGGTGCAAATCGCTCAACAAGTGGCGTTGCTATGCTGCATTTTGAGAATTTCCACTATAGCTCTATCTCAATAGCTAATGCATGAATTTTCATCAAACTTCAGACTCAGGTATACCTACCTTGATATCAATTGATGCCTTTTATGTTTTGGTATAAATCGCTCAACAGGTGGCGCTGCTATGCTACATTTTTTCAGAATTTCCGCATAGCTCTTTTTAAGAACTAATGCACGAATTTTCTTTAAATTTGAAATTCAGATATACTTTGATATGAATTGGTGATAAAATGATGTAATTTCTTCTACTATTTAAATGATTTAATTGACGTGATTTATGTAGAAGAAAGTTTTGTGATGGCAACAACATACTAGTTTTAACATGGATAAACTTATTTTAATGAATAAATTTGGAAATTAATCACTTTAATTAAAATTTTAATTAGAATAAGAATTCATTATCTGTCATTTGATGATTTAAAGTAGAATATATTTTTAATGACAATGTAGCAATATTTATTCTTTTACTTATGAGCATTTTTTAATCTTAAAATGAAATAGAAATATTATACATATTTTTCTTTTTTTTCGTTTAGTAAATAATTTTTTAGAAGGGAGAAATTTCGGAATCTTTTCTTTTAAATTTTAATGCTAAAAATATGTGTAGATTTTTTGATATTTTCATAGCTTGTAAAATAATTTTAAAAGCTTTTTAATAATTTGATTTTTAAATAAAATAAGAAACTTAGCTATTATTTTTAAAATGAATATATAATTGGAAAATAATTTGAATTAACTTATGAAGTATTTTTCTTTGCTTTCTGCGGTTAAGTTTATAATGAATAATAATTTTAAGGAACGATAATAAATACATATAGGCTTTTTTTGAAAATTTTTATGTTTATCACTATTAGAATTTTATGTGAAATATATAACTCTTATCAAAACACAAACTCACACAAAATTAAGTAAAAGAAAAAATGTCGACTAAGACTAAAAATTCCGAATTCGGACCGATGTTGGTATTCATCTAATCGTACCACTATCAGATATCACATATCGGTCCTGCGTCACTTGCCGGCAAAAGTCGCTTGCCGATATGTAACCATAAGTGGACCAATTACGGTAACCGGCAGTCGAAAAAGCAGATTCTTAAGTTTCAGTTGCCGATATGCTGCCGAAACTTCACCGAAACCACTGTGTCGATGCCGACACATAACCGACACTGCCGGCTGCGGGTCGATCGTGTGCCGTAAAGTATGTGTTTGCTGGGTATGGGGAAGTGGAATATTAATCGTTTTATGATTATTTAAGCAAACTGAGTCAAATTCTGGGTATGTTGTAGGATAAAACGTCATTGCAAACAGTATTTTCCTTAGTAATAATTTCTATATATTCGCGGATTATTAAATCTTGATAATTCTTTGAGGGGTATATAATTTGTGCGTCTTCGAAATTTCTTGTATATTCTGCTTCGAGTTAAGTCTTGACAGGATTATTGTAGGTCGGTTATACTTTAAATATCTCAAATGTTCTTTAATGCGGACTTTAAGTTTACGAGAAGTCATTCCTATGTATTCGAGATAAATATTTTCTGTTTTCAGTGGAATTATATATACTCCAGAAACTTCATCTTCCAGGATCGGGTCTATTTTGGCACTAATTAGATTTTGCTGTTTTGCTGGAGGACTGGCGATTTAGTTTTCGTCAAAGCGAAAAAGTGCATGTCTGAGTTTTTCGAAAAGTCCTGGTATGTACTTCATCTTGCAATACCTCATATTACATCGTGGAGTTTTTTGTATTTTTATATGGTTCTTCTGTGAGTTGATCAGTTTATCAATAATACGCATTGGGAAACCATTCTCAACTGCGATGTTATTAATGTTATTTAATTCATTTTCCAGGTGATTAATAGAGCAAACACTAAACACTCGTCTTACATAAAAATTGAACAGAGCAAGTTTGTAGTTAAAAAGTAATGTACTTTCAAAAGGAATGCTGCTGTTAGTCTTATTCACTTTTCTGTAGACTGTTCGGTGTTTTTTATAGTTGAAAGTACTAAGGTATTAAAATAATTTAACATCTTTTTAATATTTTCTCATCTTTTAAGTAATTTTGCAACTAGTGTAAGTTTAAGTTTAACTTTTTAAAGATGAATTAATCATCTCTATCTATTTATTTAGTGATGAAACATATATTTTGAAAATTTCATGAAACAATATTGAGAATGTTTCAGATATCCTGTGCGTTATTCGTAAAATCTTCATTTTGAAAAAAAAAAAAAATGACTTCAAAGTTTCGGAATAGCTGCTTCAGCAATTGAGCTAGTATAATTGTAAAATTCATTGCGTCTGTTCTAATGAGAATTTCAAGGATATATTCTATATCAATGTGTTCAGAAAAGGCAGGAACTTAACATAATAATAAAATATATATATTTAGACAATTTTGAAGATTAAGAGTCCTGAGACCAGTTAAATAAGAAAGTCTGTGTGTAAATTTAAATTAGGGTTGGCTAGGGAGGGTTGGCGATACGGGAGGCTTAACCCACCCATCAGTTTTATATTTAAAAGAATTTCACAGTTTTATCAATAGGTATTAACCAGAGATACTAGAATGCTGAAACAACAGTCTCTGTTTCATACAGATAATCGAAAAGGTGTGAAAAAACTCAATTGTAAGGCGTTTTCAATCTAAAAGTTGTGTCTTTTCGAAATATTTTGTAAGCTTTTTTCAGAAAAAATATGTCATAGAAATTTAAGTAAGTAGGTTTTAAGTAATGCACTACTATCGAACTTTTATTCCAGGCATAAAGATTGTACAGTAAATTAGGCTTAACAAGACAATGTGCTATTTTTTAGAAAAGGGTTAATTGGGGAGGCTTGATCGAGTCAATGTGAGGGAGTTTGACTAATGTGAGGGAGGGTCAAGGTTCCCTTAACACATTATCGACGGAAAACTAGAATTCCCGTTTTTATTCAAAAAACATCTTTGACAAAGAGCGTGACTTCTACCTTACAAGAAATGCATTTATATCATGTTGTCCATAGTTTTTAGATTGTAAGACATTTTATGTTAAACTCGTACATTGAATGATATTTACCGATGCATGAACTTGGGAAACCTATCTAGAACATCAATTTACAAAAGACTTTCAGAACAGGGGGAGCTTCTACCGTTTTAAAATTCAGATCTGATAAAAATTGCCCGTCGGCAATGTGTTAATTAAGGGGTTTTGATTTTTTTTAAAATATACATTGTGCATAATGGAATATTAATAGTTATATATAAAAATGAATATGAATTTATCTGCAATCCAACAGTAAAATGGGGTGATGGAATAGATAATGTTAAAAATTGAATAAAGAAATATAAGAAAAATTGCTATAGTATCCACTATACGAAAAAAAAAATCAAATATGAATATAAAAGTTGATAGGGACTTTTTTATATTTAAATATTACTTAAAATAGGTATGTAGAAACAGTGGAAAAAAATATAAATGAATAGAAAGCATGAAAACAGCAGCCTTAACAGTTTCAGAGGCAGTGGTATGAATATAAAACCACTTAATTTTAATTCCCAAAAACCACAATGGCACCAGTATTTTGTTAAAACATTTTCAATTTAATAAGTAAGCGAAATATAGACATTGCATTTTTCCAAATAAATTTGTTCATATATTCCGGTGCAAGTCATTTATTTCAACATTTTAACACTGAAAGTACTTTTCCCCTGAAATGATTAAAATATGTTAATGATACGTTAAGTACTCATGCCACTGAAAAAGAACATAGCATTGACCGGAAAATTTTAGGAAGGTATGTAGGCAAATTTCAACATGATGATTAGAGTGAGATGAAGCCAAACTATGTGACAACTAAAGTTGCCAGGTCCAATGTCACAAAAAATTGGACAAAGATACAAAAAAGAGGGACAGTAGCTAATAATAATAATGCATGGAATTCTATGAAAACGGAAACTGTCTCTAGCAGAATACTGTCTTAAATGTTCAAATTTTATTTTCCTAGCTGTACAATTACACCTGCTCAGACAACATTAAGTTTAAAACATTTTTTTTCCCCCCTGACTTGCGATTAAGCATCATATATTCAAAAATATTTTTTATAATAAAAAAAACATGTAGCATAAAGTTATTTTGCTTTTTCTAAAGTGATTTTATTTCTCTTCACAAATATTTCAATATAAAACAATGTGGATCAAACCTCCCATATAGTGGGTCAACCCTCCCATATGTGGGGAGCTTTGACCCATTATTTTTTCATGATTAAAATCAAACATTTTTCAAATTTCGTATGTATTACACTTATATAGCAATATTATTTTGATAACTCGTCGTATAACGAATAAAATGATATATAAAATTATATTCTACGTTCAATAAAAAAAAAAAAAAAAACATTTTGTAAAAAGTGGGTCAACTCTCTATAGTCTTCCTTAAATAACTAAATAAAATAAAGATACATTCACATATCTTTCAAAACATGGCTGTGTATATTTAAATTATATATCATATTCTAATGTAATTCACACCACTACATTTTATACATTTTTTTTATATCATTTAAGATAACGATATAAAAGAAATGTTCATAGTATAAGTTTCCAAAACTTATTTTCCGGAATACATAATTGCGAAATGATCAAATCCAGATAAATATGACAAATGATATAATTGCTTTACTCAGAAACATCTGTTATCTGGCTTTTGAATCATGTTAGATACATTTGTTTTTTGTGTTCTTGCAGACTGAGTCAAATACATTTTTCAATTCAATTTGACATTTTATTTTGTTCTGTCATTTAAATCTGTAAATCTGTAAAAATTGTGAAGAAGGATATTTAACTTATTCGAAAAATATATATATACATTATGTTTGTTCTACTGGGAGAAAATAAATATGAGCAACATATTTTGTACATTGTAAGATTTATATTTTTTTTTTTCAGAATGTATGTAAATTATATACACAATAATTTTTTTTACATACCTTATTTAAAAAAAATAGATAACAACAAATAAACGCATATTTAGTAATATTTTCTGGAGGATATAAATAAAAAAAAAAAAATATTATATATCCAAATTGCGATTCCCTTCAATCTCTTATAAGCATATGAAAATTGCATGCATTAAAGCCCATAAAATTTAACTTAAAAAATATATCTTCTACTCGAAATAGTTATTTAAATTGTAAAATTGTATTTACCACTACTTAAGCACTTTTATTTAGAAAAAAGGGAAATAATACGTTTTCCATTTTCTTGTTGTTTAATAATTATTTACGTTATTTAACCATTTTAATAAATATTAATATTAAAACATTTGACACTAGCGCACCATACACAAAATATCGTGACTTGATTTTATCTATCTTTTTTCTTTGAAATACATTTCTCAAAATAGTTTCGGTATGTACACAAATTACTTCTGTGTAATTTTATTATTTATTTATTTCTACAATATATATATATATATATATATATATATATATATATTTACTTATATATATATATTTACTTATATGTGCAACTTCACATTTAGCTCAATACGATAAGAAATATCCATTTCTGATATTTTACATAAATAGATATATAAAGCAATCCTTAGTGTATACTAACCGCGATTTGTACTAGTTAAATAATTATGTACGGCATTTTACGATAGAAATCTCCCTTATATGGCTAAAAGGTTAAAACTGTTAAAAATTAAATTTCTTAGTTTGTGAACGCTGTAACAATGACAATTTTTTTCATAATGCATGAAAATATAACATACATACTAATGAAAATATACAACAACTTATTTTCGTCACTTACCAGTCGATAAATTGTGTGCCATGTCTGCTTTAGAAATAAACACTGAGGATTCCGCGTTGGGATTATTTCCTGGCAGGACATACGCTGCACAGCACGTCATGGAAAATGGTGTACTAAAAGAGGGTTACGTATCGTATGAGATGATCCATAATGGAATTTAGTAGAAGGAGTTTAGTTTTGTTTTAGGTTATATCACATTTTTCTAGTTTAAAAAACATTAGTCTACATTTGCATAGTATTTTCAATGTTTTCGAACTTGAAAAATTTCAGAGTATGTTTCTCATTTGACATAAATTTTATGAGAGTTCTTTATTATACAATTTATGAAAATAATCATTTGAACTGCAAATAAAATGAGTAAATTCATAGAATAATAATAAAAATGTCATGAATATACATACTTTCTTACACAATTACTCCTAGGAACATTAAATTATTCTATTACATAAAACAATTAAACATAAGCTAATAAAGTTTAATAATAATTATTCAAAAATTTGAAATTTACAAACTTCATAGAAATACTTTATCTTGTCTAATTAGTCAAATGTTACATTTCGAAATTTTTATATATTTAAATGATTGAACAAAATATATTCTAAAAAATATATGTATAAATGGCATTTGATGGAAATGGATGTTCTTCGAATTATGTTTTAAAGAACGAATTGTGCTTTTAAATTCCGGTAAAAATTTCTATGACACATTATTATAGATTGTCATGCTTGCCATTGTTATGATTATTTTGTAATTATGTTTTAGTTAAATGTATGCACTCCTTATTAATTTGATCTAGTATATTTTTGTACAATACATTATTTGAAAATATAGAAATTCTTCTATAAAAGTGACATTTCGTGAAATGATTGATAGTGACGATTAAAAAAATTAAATATATAAATAATTAATCATATACCTAAGAAATCTGTTTAATTGTCATGATTGTAATTTAAAAACCAAAAATAAAAATGTAAATGATTAGAAAATATTTAATGTTACTTAAACATTATGTCTTAAGAGAAAAAGGTCTGTACTTCCAATATTTTTCTTTAGGGTTCAAAAAAGATGTTAGAAAATATAATATCATAAAATACGACTTTATATTAAAAAAATTAAATATTTTAAATAAAAAGTTTTTTTTTCTTTACAATTTGTTTAATTTTCATAATTAAAGATAGATTAAAATGTTTGAAAAATTGACAAATATTTATTTTTACTGTAAAACTACATCACCAATGATATTATTTTGAAATTATTGAAATTATTCGAAAAATGAAAGGTCATTTAAAATACGAAAAAACACTAAAATAATTAATAATCTTAGAATTAGCACTTTCCATCCTATTTATAATATACACATTCCGCATCTCGGGTCTTTTCGAACGAATCAAATTTTGTTTCAATGATACTGTATATATATATATATATAAATGACATAACAAAATGTCATTTTATATTTTAACTGTAAAATTATACAGTTTCTGCATTCTTTGAGCGGTAGTTTAACAGAAGGCGGCGAGTTTAGGAGATAGAGGTCATTCTTATGAAAGATACTTTATCACGCACTGATGCTAAAAGTAGGGGACAGTTAAAATTGTATATAGGTATAGCAAAAATAGTCTTAGACTTCTTACCTGTTTATTCTTTTATACACTGACATAAAAAAGAGATATTTAAAACATATGTGTATTTATGTTTTAAATAATGATAATAGAATTATCTATCTACGTTGCATCCTTGAAATTTTTTGTTATTTTAATAATTCGTTTCCCCTTTTCCATTGTCTAATTTTATAATCAATCATTTGAGTCTCAGAAATTCCCCCTTGCTCTCTACAGCTAATACGTACAGTAAATTACCCGAAGTCTATTCATTACAGATAAACACTTCTTAATACTTAGCTAACTCTATTAATGATGTGGATCCAGTATTTACTGATTCTGCGGAATAAGGTAAAAGAAAAAACTAATCAATACCATCTAATGAATAATGCTCTGAAGATCCTATAGTAAGTAGTTTTTCTAATAACATAGATAACTTAATAATTCGTCTAAATAAAGTATTTATTAGTTCTATTGCAGAAAATACTCTAATAAATTCAGCTGTACATAGAAAAAAATACCAAGAATATCCTACAGTTACTAATCTTTCTTACTACATATATATATATATATATAATTTAATTATTCATAAAGAAAAATGATGACTTTGATTTGTGGTCGCAAAGTGATAATCAAAGGATAATCAATGATAATCAAAGGATGTGACAATTTTTTTGGAAAAACAAACTGTCTGCGCGTCTAAAATTTCTATAGAGGAATACAGATCAGACATTATATTCAAATTTCTATATAAAAAATGCTCATTCTGTAATAAATGCTCGGTAAAGGTTCATGTAATCAAAGCATAGATTCAACATTTCCTTTGCTTCGAATCCCCCCCCCCCCTTTTTTCTTCTTCATGTAATTTACACAACAACAGTTGCAATGATATAAGCACTGTTCGCGAAGGTTCCACTTCGGTTTCCAAATTTTCTAATTAGGCTTACTCATAATATTTTCCTAATGTAAGGAACACGCTGATCAGTATCATGAAGGTCATAATGGTTTTAATAAATTATAATAAACTTTGACCATGACTTCCGGTTATAATAATCTTTGAAAACGTTTTGTATTTAAAAAAAATGTATATAGACTAAAAATGACTTCGATATAATGCAATAGCTGAAAATAAAGGTCGATGAAAAAAAAGAAAAATCGTTTCTCGCTTTGATACAAAATTGGTCTATGCTTTTTCTTTAAATATTTAGAACAGATCTCTTGAGAAAATCAGTGAAATATATATGCAGAGTTTAAATTTAATATACGAATGAAAAAAAAAAAAAAAAAAAAAAAAAAAAAAAAAAAAAACATATGAAATTAGACACGATATTGGATTAAATTTAAGGCACATTTTGATGATATGATAAAATATTAAAAGAAATATTGTTAACTTATTCCCCAAGACATATTTTAGATTAAACAGGACTTTGTATCTGAAATAAAGTCTTAAAATCTATGAATATTAATAAGCATTTTTCGTTTGGTTGTTTTTTGCCCGTAAGGTATAGTATTGTCCATGTATTATTCATATCAACAAATTATATATTTCAAATAATTCCCTTTCTTCATGTTCAAACACAATTTTTGTACTAATTATGTAAACATATAAATTTTTGCCCATACAATTTAATTACTTTTTAATTTAAATCGATTTATTTTTAATTATTCCAACAATTAGACGAAATGTAAACACACTGATTGTTACATTAAACACAAGAAAAAAAGTGTGAATACATGTATTTAGTCTATTCAGTTTTATGCAGGGTTGATTATGCAGTTTTAACTGGTTCTAACTGATCTTTTCTAGTTTTGGCATTTGCTAGATAGACAGTAGTTACTTTTCTTTTTATTCTTTTTTTGGAGGTTGGGTGCATGAAACCAATAAAAATACTTTGTCCAGAGTTCAAAGAAAATTAGTCCGAGGATTTATAAAACTCTTTCATTTGCCCACTGAGTCAGTATAATCTTAGGCATGGCATTTAGCAGAAGATTTAAGAAATACGAATCTCAGAACAGATGATTTTGAATGATACATTATATCATATTTCTCTGGTTTTCAAAATGTAGAAATACTTTAGGTAATTTTATGTTCGTTATGGCAGTTTAATCTCGTTTTTATTTTTATATATTGCGTATAATTAACAATATGCAACTTTAAAAAAAGTAAACTACAAAATATTTTTTGCCCAAAGCTAGATCAAAATGTAGAAATACTTTATGTAAATTTATGTTCGTTATGACAGTTTACTCAAGTTTTTATTAATTTACGTTGCGTATGAATAATAATATGCGAATTTTTAAAAATTAAAATACAAAAGAATTCTTAGCCCAAAGCCTATTTTTAAAGACCTTATTATATATCTAAAACAATAAAATTAATTAACACGATTTTAAATAAACATAAATGAACATATCTATGAAATTAAAATATGATTAGTTTTATTAAAAAAAATAGCATCTAAAAATTATTCGTACTGCACTTTATTTCATTGGAATGAAAACTATTGAAAATTGTTATAAATATAAAAGAGTTTTTAAAATACATTATTACATTAAAACAAATAAATGTGTAGAAACAAAATTCATAGCTGGTAGCATTGAGGGCATAAAAAGTAAAAAAAAATCTAACTGGGGTTGCATGGGAAAAGAGCTCAATAAAAAGTAAAAAATAAAGAAGAGACGCCTAGAAGAAAGATTAAGTATAGCATTACAACAACAAGATATATTTTTGTATTTTCTAAAATTTTATAAATTTTTGTAAGTTTTTTCAATTTTTCAAGTTTTAAAATAGAAAGTAGAAAACTTTCAGAAGAAAGTGAGATTGTTAGCATTAATAGGGAAGAAGGGTAGCCTAGGCCTAACGGCCGGAGAAAGTGTGATTTGGATCCGCTCTGGGTGCCGGAACTTTGTGAGAGCTGGTGCCGTCCAGGAGTCGAGGCAATGCCGGGAGCGGAGGTGCGCTTTCGCGTGGCCCTGAAAAGGGCCCTCGCTCTCGGAAATTCATCGCCGACATATGGGAAGCAGCTACTGGAGTAATGTAGGTGAAATCCACCGCAGTGCCGGATGCAGCGCTTCGGCAAAATGCCGTGGGTCCTGAAAAGAAACGGTCCATCCGCCCTGTACACTGCGTGGAAGCAGGAGTTCGACTGAAGGAGCGCTGCCTGGATCGTCCTCTTAAATAGGCTACAGAGAAAAAGGCAGGAGCCAAGGGCGGGGTTTAGCCTGCAATTGCAGACTGATAGCAGAGAGAATAGGAAATGCAGAGTTAGTAAAAATACACAAAAAATAGTAAAATAAATTAAATTTAAATAAGAGTATCTAAAATAATTCTCATTCTAGGGCGTTCACGGTTGTTAGGGTAAAAAATATCATAAGTTGGTAAGGAATTTAGAGCAATATTATCAGATGTTTCTAAGGCAAGATGAAAATTGATATTTAAGTGCTGGATAAAAGTACTGAGCCTAGGGAAATTAATTTCTTTATATAAATGATAATTCCTGACGTAATAAGGTACATCATTATTTAATCTTAAAGTAGAATTTTGAGCTTGAAAAATAAGTTTCATGTTTGTCTTAGCCGCATACGACCAGACTTCTGACCCGTACATTAGAATGGGACGTAAATAGGAGCTATACAGGAGCAATTTATTTTTAATTGAAAGATCGTTGTTTCGAGCAAGAAGGGGGTATAATTTATTTTTAGCAACTCGAAACTGATATTTATTCTGTTGAGCTGAACCAGGTTTCAGACCAGATGCTGTAATCTTCAAGGTTAGCTGGGTGAAAAAGTTCGACCAGAATCATCCGGGATAGCTCAGATGGCAGAGCACTGGCGGCTTCAGCCAGGAGGTCCCGGGTTCGAATCCTGGTCCGGACATTTTTCGCCCAGTTGGAAATTTACATCTAATATGATTTGTTTACCAATTAGAATAATTGTGTTAAAATTAATCTAGTGTAACTCGAAACTTGTTTCGTGAAGAGTGAATGTGTTGTTTAAAAGTGAGTCTCTGGTCTAGGATAATACCCAGGTATTTACAGCTTGAGGACCAAGGCAATTCGGTATTATTATATTTAATTTTAAGTTTGTCCAGGGTTTCTTTTTGAAAATTACTAAAAAGAATAGCTTGAGTTTTATTAATATTAATGGCAATTCTCCACTTGTTAAACCAAGTGGTGAGTAATTTAAGATGCTTGATGACTGCAATAATGGCATACCTACGATATTTATTTACTGAGAAGACACATGTATCGTCAGAATATTTTGCTAGCGATGTGTTGGGGTAGGTGGGCATATCATTAATAAATAAAATAAAAAGAATTGGGGAGAGTTTACTACCCTAAGGGAGGCCGAAGAAAGCAAAGATATTCCTGGAGAGATGATTTTTAACCCTAACATTAAAATTTCTATCAAGTAAATAATAGTAAATTAATTTGATGAGGTAAGGGGGGAAATTGTAGTTAGTAAGCTTGAAAATTAGCCCGAAGATCCAAACCTTATCAAATGCTTTTTCAATGTCTAGAAAAACAGCTGCAGTAATTTTCTTAGAAGTTTTGCCTGTCGTAATGTTTTCCACCAATCTGAAAAATTGATGCGGGGCCGAGACCCCTTTTCTGAAGCCGAATTGAACAAGGTTATTATTAAGATATTATTTTGCTCACAATGGGCATTAATTTGGGAAGCAATAAAGGATTCCTTTAATTTACTGAGAGAATTTAGAAGAGAAATAGAGCGATAACTAGTAGCAAGACCGGGAAGCTTAGAAGATTTAAGAATGGGGATAGCAATGGCTGTTTTCCAATACAAGGGGAAATAGCTGAATTTAAAAATATTGTTAATAAGAAGGGTAATTTTAGGGATATAAGATGGGGGGAGATTTTTAAGTATTTCATTAGTAATGGTACTAATAACAGGAGATTTTTTATTTTTAAGCTTTTTAATTTCTTTAACCACGTCAGCATTTGAAATTTGGAAATCGGGAGGGGGTAGAACAGAACACATAAAATTCCTGACACGGATGTTTACTTCCCTTTCGGTTTCACTATCAATAATAGGGTTTACTTGGAATTGTAATTCTAAGGTACTGGCAATTGCATTTGAGTTTTCTTCATCATTATATGCGTAGTCTTGGGAATTTGGAATAAGGATCGGTGGGAAATTATTGACAGAGCCACGGATTCTCTTTGCTGCCTTCCATATGCTGGCGTCCTCTAGTGTCAATGAACTGAGATAGGAACTCCAGCTTTCCTGTTTTTTCCTGTGTAAGTAATTTATAAGCTCTTGTTGTGCTCTGTTCGTAATGGTTTTATCGAAAATGCTACGCGTACGTTGGTAAATTTTCCTCGCCCTATTTTTATTTGTAGTAAGCCTACGGAGATGAGGGTCAAGACGATAGAATTCATTGCTGAAAATCTTATTTGTAGCACCATCGGCCGCGTTTCTGATATCGTTCGTGATGACATTTGTCAGAGTTTCGATATCGTGCGTGCTGCTAATTTCTGGGAGGTTGGGGGGAATTTCATTAGTTTTGTTGGAACTGAGCCCAATTAATAATGTTGATAATTTTAGGCGGGGGGGGGTGCGAATTTGGATGTTGATTTTGATCGGATTATGATCCGAGCTCAGTTCAGAAAGAGAAGTGATACTTTTTGCATAATTGAAGCCATTAAACAACCAAAAATCAATGGTGCTACGGCTATGATTTGAGTAACGGGTGGGGGAGTCCGGGAAGATCATGTCCATATTTGAATTTAGAAGGAAATTGTAAATACTATTGCCATAAGTGTTGTTAGTTCTACAATTCCAGGAAGTATGATGAGCGTTGAAATCCCCGATAACGAAAGTATTGACGTCATAAGTGAGAAGGCGGCGAATGTCGCTCGTGACGTCACTCGCGTTTTGACCAATTGGAATATATACCGAAAATAAAGTAAGGGGTGGACCGGAGGGAGGTTTGATGGTAATCACAGTGGCGCCCACGATATTAGGGGGGGGGGGGGCAAAGGTTGCAGGATAAAAACAATGATTTAATTTAATACAGATTACAGTGCCCCGGATGGGGCGGGAGCTGTTATTATTAATATGATCATTACGAATGATAAAATAGTTAGGGATTTTAAAGGTAATGCCTGGTCTGAAGTGGGTCTCTTGTAAAAGGATAACATCAGGGACGTGCTCCTGTACAAATTCCCTGAGCTCTAAAATTTTTCCCAGAAGGCCATTGCAATTCCATGAAATAATACTCAAACACCCTCTACTACCCATGATTATTTAGTAGGTTGTTGATTGAGGGCTGTCATAAAGATAGTGAGTTTGGTGACATCATCAGTGGCGTTTTTTATGTCCATTAGGACTTTGTTGTACTTAGCTATGAGTTCAGAAAAATCCTGTACTTTTAAGTTCTTTTGCAATTTCATTCAGAATATGTAAGAACAAAATATTCTAGTAAAAATTCCGGTGCGAATCGATCAATTTTCAATAAAAATTAAGTGCTAAATACATTACCATTGCCCGATAAAGGGGTAAAACACGTCTAATTACATGGACAATACTCCTAAATTAAAAGAAAAAAATATCATACAATTATTTTTCATTTCTACATAAATCGAAAAAATTAGTTTGAAGACAAAATGAAATCTAATTTTATAGTAAAATAACTAAACTTATAGTAATATAAGTATTTATTTTTTCTCGTCAATAATGCATTAATTATTCATACTTTTTTTATTTCAACGTCAGACGCTTGGAAAATGCTTTAATTCTATATAAAACTAGTAGTCTTTGTTATTAACTCCAATTCATATATTACTTTAAGACACCATTAGGCTGATGAATCTTTTTTGTAAACAATTGTAGCGTAAATTTATAGCTAAAAAATATTTTTTTTCAATCCAATATTATTTTAAGATTTTAAGCTTAATTTTAATGTGTACTACATATCCGTATGTTTAACTTCCACCTTACTGTTAAGAGTTTAAAAAAACAAACAAAAAAAACATAGTTATTAATTAAATGCCAGTTCTTTTAAAAATTAACATCAATGTCATTTATTTTTAAACGTTATTTCTAAAGCACTATTGTTACTGGATTCTGTTATTGTTAAGGTCTTAAAAATATACATGCAATATTCATTTTCCACAAACTTATCCGTACCTTAAAATTCTTAAATTTCATTTAATACTTAATTTTAAACAAACAAAAAATAAAATGTACCTGAAAATAAAATATTATTAGTTAGAATAAAAAATAATATTAGTTACTTTTGTATACTGTTAGTTTAAAAATAAACTACGTGCAATTATTTATCATTACTACAGTTACACACAAATGACATTCTTTTTGTTTTTTAAAAGACCAAAGAAAATTTCAAATAAAAAAAAAAATAAACTATTGATAATAAAATTGTTTAATTTGTTTTCTATTCAGCAATGTATTAATTAACATTCTATTTTTTTTTTCGTTTAAAATTGAACACCATCAGTGTAATAAACATAACAGAAACAATAGTGAACATGTTTCTGTCATCAAAACAAATGTTTTCAATATAATACTTGTTTAAGATTTATTTTATTTATTTATTTATTTATTTTGTAAATGTGTACAATTTCTTTTAACTCCCACTTAATTGCTTTTAAAAATGTTTTATAAATATCTATCGTTATTAATGAAAAAAAATAACATGTATATCATTCTTTTAAAAACATTGATAATAAAGCGTTGTTTCTACTTATATTAAAACATCTGATCATTTAATTTTACGATTTTTTTTAATCCATTAATTTCAATGTAGTATACTGAAGATATTGAATGACGCATATTAATTTCGAAAATCTAAGCATATTAAATGAAATATAGTTGTTTTGATACATTAGGTTTCTATTAACGTGTATTAAAAATACAGTCATTAAAGGATATTTTTTCTATAGAAAAGGATATTATAGTTGTTCGTAAGTAATTTTCTTATGACATATTAAAAAGTCTACTTAACATGTTTTCAAACATTGCTTTATTAGACTATAAAAGAACTGAAATTTTTCTTTGACATGTTTTAAGTAAAAATGACGCTTAATTAAAATGAAACATTTTAAAGAATTTATGACACAACTTCAACACAACATGGAACGTTATTAAATTATTTTCTTTTTATTTGTACTTTCAAAAATAAGTGTTAAATTGAATTATATGAAACACATACATTTCATTGTGTTACATTTATAAAATTGAGTTTCTCGCTTATTAGATATGATGCATATGTCTTTATTCGCCGAACGTTTATTATAAATTCATACCAATGGTTCCATTATTCATTCAACATTTATACAATATGTGACATAGAGGGTGTCCCTGTCCACATATAAAGAATTGCTCAAACTTCAATATTTCAAATGTTAACACCCACTTGTGTAACTTTATTCTAATTTCTTGTATGAAATCTCCCATAAAATGTATATAGTTTAAGTATGGTTATTTATGTAAATCTTTATGGAGTTACACGAGGTACAAATTTAAGAATGCTAATGTAAAAATCACATGAGAAATTTTAATTTATATGGTTCCAAAGAATAACTCAATTTAAAATTTTTATTTCACTAAAATACACTGAATTGACACAAACCGTATTTTACGCTTTTCTTTATTCCAAAGCATTATTTCTGAAAATTTATAAAAATTGCACATTCAATTAACCATATATGAATTCAATAAGTTATGAATAATTAAAATGCCCATTAATAGATGAAGATGTTGATGAAATACCTGGGGCATTCTCACAAATTTTGGCTTTTGGGAAAAAAAAATCTGACAAAATTAAACTTGCTAAAATAACATTTTAATCTGATAGGCGAATGCCTTAATGATTCAAAGTAAAGAAAAAATGATCAGCAGCGATTTTTTTTTTTTTTTTAACTGAGGTTCAAGTTAAACTTGCGAGTTTAATTTTCCTTATCATTTTACCCGTATAACTTTTTATGTTCTTCTAAATTTTTACTTATAATGAATTTGCATAGTACACACAGGACATTCAAATAAGAAATAATAACAATGTAGTACTTTTAATACAGAATTTTTGTATAACATAGTATTAAAGGGGTGATAAAAAAGGGACGGTAAGGTAAAAAAAAGGGGATGTATTGGAAAAAAGTGACGAAATGTTGAAAAAAGTGACGGTAAGGAAAATTACCACCTATTTTTAGAAAAAAATCATGTTAAGACTAAGTGATAGCCATAATGTTCATTGATTTTTATAAACAGTTATTAACACTGAATTAATTTTTTTTTTTTTTAATTTACCTCGAAAAGTGCAGGAATAAACCTTGGGGACGGTGAGACCAATAAAGCCACGGTGCTTAAAATTGATATTTAAATTCTGATTAATATTCTGCAGTAAATTTTCTGTCAAAGAATTTTAGATATTCTTTCTCTTACTTCTGCATCAGCAAAAACTCTGCATGAGAAAAAAATTCTGTCGCTGCATCTGAAGTGATTTTCTGTATAATTTTAGAAGAGGGATGGTAAAAAATCTAAAACCCAGGGACTGAGTTTAAAAAATATTAACAAACCTAAAAATGTGTGCAGTTTATTTTTTAGCTACATGTTTATATAAAGCTATAGTTTCAGTTTCAGAAAAAAATTACATTTAATTATTTTTATTGAAACAATTTTATCCAGACAGATCCAAACTAAAAAATCATCGTCAGGGACACGGGAAGGTATAAGAGTTTTCCAGGTATTTGGACCCCCAATATTGTCCAAAACTTATTTATCTGGTTAACATTGTTGTGCAATAGGGTGGAACTAAAAAACGAAGTTTCGAATTTTATATTCTAATAGTGATTATTTTTTTTTCCTTTTTAAGTCCATAAAAAGAAAATATTTTTCTTTTAATTTTAAAATGATATTTTCCGGTTCCTCAAAGCGTCTGATTTTCCCTAAAAAACGAAAAAAAGCCAATAATTGCATGAAAAGTTTTTTAAGGTTGTTGTTAAATTTATATTTTGCAAAATTAAATTAATTAAGTGTTAATGTCCTGTAATAAAGAGAATAATTTAGTTTGAGTGCCTTAGAAAAGTTAGTCCCACTTTATTTGACTTTTGTAGAAGCCAGCGTCGTGGGCGTCGTCTTTCATTGTCTCTGATTTATTTGGCTGCGATACATAGCAAGTTAGTCCGATTTAACGTGTGTTAACAGTTTCTTTAATTACTTTTCAATAAACATTCCGTGTCAAAAGTGACAAGATCTATTAACGTACCTAAATCTAGATAATTGTTGAAGTGTCCTGTATTTCGTGAACCAAAACAATTAACATATTTTCTAATGTTAAATGACAAACTGTGTCATCTTTGACAAACGTCATCTTTGACATACATATGAAGATGTTATGAAACATTATTTTTTGTTCAATTTAACTTATAATCTCAGAGCTGGAATCTGGTATACACTATTTCTAAATTATTTAAAGCTGTTGATGATACAATTAAAAGTGTATTGCTGAGACCTTCAATTCCAACGGTTTCTGATACACAAATCATAAAAAATGATTAGAGACTAGCGCGAGAAATGTCAAAATTTTAAGAAAAATATTAAGATTAGAAAGAATAATCCCACGTCCAATATAAAACTGCAAAACGTTAGGTAATCCTGCAAAAAACATTTCTTTGTGTAAAAGCACTAATTATTATCGTGTATCAGAACGAGAACGTCACTTTCTCAAAGACCAAAGAGAGATGGGGTGATGGCAATAGGATCAAAAGATATAAAAACTACAAAAAATGTGTAGCAAGACTGGAAAAGGAAATATCAAGGAAAAAAGTTATTTTAAAACAAACAAACAAACAAAAAATGATGTTTTGATTTAATGATCGTCAAGTGTAAAAAATAGTTCGGAAGGAAATAGTTTAATCGGTTGTTTTTCTAAACCTGAATTTGATAATCAACAAGGTGAAAGAACCGAAGTATTAGACAGAACTGCAAATATTATTGCAAATGGCACCTTAGAAGATATGGGTATTTCTGATGATAATAAAGAAAAGGTAACTGAAAGAAGGACTTGAAGATGACAAAGAGAAAAGAAAAGGAAGAATTTCAAAAAACAGGAAAGACGAAATGAGTTAATTTTAGAAGGTTAGTATTTTGATGGCAGAAATGATAACACTATGATAACTGAAGCAGAGGGAAAAAAGTATAACTAAGAATCATTAAAGACGAACACCTGGTCTTAGTTCAAAAACCAGGATAAAAATATATTGGTCATATTTCATTAACATCTTCTTCTTATATTAATATAGCCACTGCAATTTTGGTGTATTTTCAAAATAATAATACAGACATTTCAAGTTTGAAAGTTATTGGGTGAAACAGAAACGGCTTTAATGCAGGATGCAAATCTGGAGTTGTTAAAACATCAGAAGCAATAACCCTAAAAACATTATAATGGATAATTTGATTATTACTGTCATACATGCAAATGAACTTTTTTCTTAGATACTTATTTCAACATCTTGCTGGAAAAACTACGGTTACAAAAGGATTTTCTGGATTACTAGGAAAGCGACTTGAAAAAATGCGAATATATTGAAATTATAGACTATAAAAACATTGATCCTATCTTGATTGACTGATCGGATGAAGAACTTAAAAGAAGTACAAACAGGGGATACACCTGAATTTTAGATTTTCCTTGTCATACTCAAACAGTGGAAACGTGTGTCAAAATTGTCCCGCAAGCTGCGTCAACCGTCTTTAAATATTAAGCAAAAGATGGCTTAATCTTGGGAAAGTTGAATTCCCACAATGTAATGACAAAGTTTGCCTAAGAAGACAGTAGGTTGAATATCCAATTGAATTAATCCATAACAAAGGGAGGTAAGGAGGGTGGAAGTTGATATTTAACCACCTCCTCGTGGTGACTTCTGGATAGTATTTGTTAAATAAAAGTAGATATGAGCTAACAGCTACGTTGTTTACTTTAAGTTACTTTATACTGAAATTTCAAAACTTTGACCTCCTTGAGGAACCGGAAAACAACTTAATTTAAAAAAACCTATTCAGCCAAAAGTTTAGACATCCAAAAAAGAAAAAAGTTTTCACTATTACACATTAAAACAAAAAAGTTTTTTTTTTTTTACCCTATACTTAAGTTCCACCCTATTGCGCAATCATGCAATGGGATTGTCCCCAGTATATGAAAAAAAACACACAAAAAAGTGTAGTAAATAAAAAATTATTATTGAGGGACTTGAAAGTCAAAAGTTTGTGAGAATGCCCCATATCCAGACTTACTAAAACAAAACATTCCTGAGTTTAAATGAAAGCAAATTTACAAAGTTATTTTATGGGGAAAATGTTTAGGTAGAATAAAGTTTCGTATATCATTTTATTCGTTTTACAATCCGTTATCAATAAAAATCGCGACATATGTGTAATATATAAGAAACTTGAAAAAGGCTTGATTTTACTTATGAGAAATAATGGGTCAAGGCTACACCACATTTGGGAGGCTTGGTCCACTTAATTTTAAATTGAAATATATGTTAAGGGACGTAAATTTGGTTTTAAAAAAGACAGAATAATTTTTGCTACATGTATTTTGTATTATTAAAAATTATATGGAAAAATGTGATGTGCAAACAAATCTGCTTAGGCAGAATTCAAGGCACCGCAGGAAAAAATTACGTTTTAAACATCGACTTTTTGTGACACTGGACTTGGTAAAAGTATTTGCAACATAGTTAGGCTTCATCTCGCTGTATTCATCTTGTTGAAATTTGCCTACATACCTTCTTAAAGTTTTTTGATCAGTGTTAGGCTCTATTGCAGAAGCATGAAAACTTAACATTTCTTAAGGCTGCTGATTTCATCTTTTCTACTCTTTTCAGTTCTTTCTATGTACCTACTGTGGCTAATATTTAGATGAAATAAACGTACCTATCAACTTTCCAGTTTTTCTTTCGCTAAATTTTTTCTTACTTCTATTGCAATTTTTACATCTTCCTTTAATAAATATTAAGCATTTACCTTTCTATCACTTCATTTTACTGTAGCTATACAGAATAAATGTACATTATTTTAGAAATATAACCGTTAACCCTTCATTATGTACAGTATATAATAAAAATATTTCCCAAAACACTTCATTAACGGAGCATCGACCATCTGGTCAACCCTCCCTCAGATTGATTGGGTAAATCCTCCGCACATGGATACTTTTTAAACTATAGCACATGGTTATGTTAAGCCCAATATATTGTTCAATCTTTATGACTGGCATGAAAGTTCAATATTTCCCCATTACTCCAAATCTACTAACTTAAATTTCTATGATATATATTATCTGAGGAAATGTTTCATAATTTTTCCAAAAATACACATTTTAAGCTGAAAACACTTCACAATTTTATACTCCTGTTTAAATTACGTCCTTGAAACAATGACTACTGTTTAAATATTTCAGCAGTTTTGGTTGCCATCTAAAGGTGTAACGCTGATTGCCATGTAATCGATATATGATGTTGAAAACTTTCTTGGATTCTCCGCGATTGAAAATTAACTGCATAGTATTTACATTTAATTTAAAGGAACACTCAAAATAACTCCATTCCATTATTATCTGCCTGGAAAAATTGTTTGCCGAAAAGTTAATTGTATTACACTATTCCCAACTTACTGAAATTGACATACCCCACTAATGTGCACATCAGATTCTTTCTATTGAATAGGTTGTACTTTTATCGTTCATTATCGTTCATTTATATGAGGCTTAAAATAATTCGGTTACAGTAATGCATATGAGCAACAGTTGCTGGAAATGCGTTTTAAAGTGTGGAATGCTTTTAACTAGTTTTAGAAAAAATTCATACACTGCTGCACATTAACAATTCTTCTTGTATTTTTCGTGATGGAGAATAAAGAAACAGATTCAACCATCTTGTGCGTTTCCTAACTGAATTAAATTTGTACATAGTATTTAGAAAAGACACATACATATAGATCTTATACCGGTTTGCAAATTATTTTACAAATTTTTTTCATATACATAATTTTTACGTTATAAAACTGAAGTTTTCATGTTGTATCCTATGGTAATTCAAATTCTTTCATAATGTATTCGTCACGAATGTTTTTATTTTTTGTAATATGCAGTAAATGGCAAACTGGAAATTTTAGAAAAAGCAATTATAGCGAAATGTAGAGATTTTTTCTTATTTATTAACTGAAATCAATTATTTTTATTGTTGACTTGTAATATACATTTCCGAAACAAACATCTATGAACAGAAATCATATTTCGTATAAAAAAATAATTCATAATCGTACATATGAGTTATGTATCTTGAATACCAGAACCTGTGGGTTGTAATTTTCAATCTACTAAATAGAAGAATGTAGAAATGTCACGTGTGATATAATTTTGAAAATGTTGTATTCAATATCCTTAACTACGTGTATTTAATATGAAAGTGAAACATTTTGTCATGCGTAATGAATCTGAATTAAACATGATATTCTAAACATCATAAATGATCATGATGTTACATAATAAAAGTTTTCATGGTAATTATTCCTATACAATGTGTTAACACAAAGTACGAAATTACATTTCACGTGTTCACTTTAATCAACAAATAGCGATAAAATAATTAAAGTAACATTTGGAGAATGTAAAATCACAAAATAACCAATTGAAGAAAATTCGTCACAGCTTAATCTGTCTAAAATGAAACTGAATTGCAAAAAAAAAAAAAAAAAAAAAACTTGTTTTGCTTTCGACAAATTTTGTTTTTATTTTACAGCATATATGTTTTACAGTGAATTTTATATTTACAAATAATGATATCCACGCATTAGTAGTTCCGATCACCTCTTACACTGTACAGAGCGATGACAAAATGGATGTTTCTTAAGTAACGGTGGCAACAAATAAATGTGACAGAATACAAAAACACGGTATTTTTTTAGGAATTGTAAACTCGTATGTATACAGGGTGTCTAAACACTTTGCCAAAACTTTAAAGGGTGATAGTACACATCAAGACAAACAATTTTAAATAGGAAACTAAGGGTCCCAAACGACTTCCGAAGGATATACGCGCGTTTAAGTTTAGGGTCCAAAATTTTCAATGATTATAAAACAGAAAAATTGTCCGATTCATTTGCGGTTTTCACTAAAACTATTATTTATGTCAATATTTTCTTGAAAATAAATTTTAAAGATAAAGTTCAAAACAGCCGATAAATGGATCTTTAGACTCTGGAGTAACGAACAACTATTTTTTATCGTTATTTTTTGTAACAAGCACAAAATCTGAATCGTTGGGAGTGGTTAAGTGACGCAAACTGAACTGTGTTCAGCAGTTGAAATTTAATCCTCCCTCCTGAACACAGTTCAGTTTGCGCTAATATACTATACTTACTATGCATGGTGATTCATAAATATCGAAACAATAGGCTATCATCTTAAATATTGCCCCTAGGCACATACTTCCAATTGAAAAGTTTCATAAAAAAGGTGCAAAATTTGATGAGATAAATTTTAACTCCATGGGGGGTCTATATGAGAAAATACAAAAATTAAATTTTTTTTCGGGCCCGTAGAGTAAAATTCCCAATTAGGAAATTTTTCCTTATCTATTCCTGAATTAAACACAAAAAAAAAAAAAAATCATCTCGATATCTTTAAAATTCGCAGAGATATCAAAATCCAAAATTCGTGACTTACACCATTTATCCATGCCTCTGAGCGACGAGTTTTTGACTCATTTTGAATGCAAGATAGGGATCAGCCACAAATTGTACATTATTAAAAGTCGATATAAGACAGTGCCTCTCCTTTGGACATAAAATAGGCAGCGTATAGATTTTACGTTAAACTTGTTTTCAAAATATGCTGGTGGTCTGCACTAGAGGTCTGCACGGGTCGAAATATCTAGGTCCGGTCCCGAACCGACCCATACGAAAAAAAGCTCGGCCCTATTTGGAAAAAGTTCAAATCGTAGCCCGGCCCGACCTGACTGAATTTCTACATAGTTTTTTACACCGATATGGTTAAAAGTTGTTTTGTATGGAGGAGTTCTGACCAAAAATGCTTTGTATATCTTTTCTTTTTTCATGTTTATATTTATTATTTTTAAAGAAGTGCCAAAACCATTGATTATTTGTTTTATTAATGAATCTCTATTTATATGTAAATGATTCACTTCTCCTTTATTAACGTTAATCCATATTCCATGTGTTAGAGACAATGAAAAATGCTATAAATTAAAATCTTTTAAGATGGAATCACATAGGAAAGAAAAAAAAATCGTTATAGACAAGTTCCCTTCTTAGGAGTTGTAAATGTAGTCTATTTTTTCTCAGGTATTATTATATTCATTTTGCATGGATCAACAGATTTTTCCGTTTAAGAAAGGATTCCGTCATAGGCAGATTTTTTTCACTAGTTTTACTGTATTTTAAATTTTTTGCCTTAAAATCTACTATCCTTTTAAAATATGAATTTTAAAATTTTATTGTAAAATAATGGCCATTTAAAAATGTATGCATTTGTTGCAAAGGTTTTTGGGCTGAGCCAAATTTTAGTTATTTTTGCATGAGTTAGGTAAGTCAGAGATAATGATTTTAATATGGGTTGTCTCGAGACCGGGACTGAAAATCTCGCCCGGGGGTGACCTAGGAAAAAAGTAGCCAGTCCCGGTTCGATATAACCAGTGGCCGAGAGGTTCTGCTCTCATGCTGGGTTCAAACCCAATCGTGTCCTTCGCCCCAATCGTTCGGAGTTTTCAGTGACTTTCTTCGAACCTTGGATATCCTTGCGTAAATACGGGTTAGGATCCCTTAGAAAGACCTCTACGGAAGGCACCCCCCGTTTCGGGCCTACATCCCTCGTATAGATAATTGTCCGTCATAAATCACACCAACACCCGCTTCGGTATGAAAAAATACGATCGGCCCGGCCTGGCCGAGTCTTCAGAAAAAAGTCGCCAATCCAGGGTCTGGCCAGGCCCCAGTATACAGACTTTTTTATCGGCCTCGCCGGGGCTATAAAAAGCCTGAATTTGTAAGGGCTAAAATTATGAAAAAACTCTTAATCGGCATGTTTGAAAAAGCATTGTTTCAAATTCTACATTAAACATTTATTTATGGACATTTAAGTAGTATAAAAAGGTGGTGGAAACGGCAAAAGTTAAACTGAATCGGAAGTTTAAGCTACCGAAAGAAGTGACTTTTTCACGTGCATTTTTTAAAAATGCATTTAAATATTTTATTAGGAGCCAATCAATGTTTAAAACTTTAAATGTGTTTTTCTGCCTGATGCTTTTTTATTCGTAAATTAAAAAGGTGCAAACTTGGAACATGTCTTTTTTGATTATTTTACATTAATTTTGTTTCGGCAAATAGAAAAAAAATTACTTTTGAAAATATGATTTTTTTTTAAATAATTTACATATTTTTTAGCAAACATTTTTAATATTTTTTAAATTTATGTTAAAAAAATTCCTGAAACAAAACTAAAATTATAATTTCCTATTTAATTAAATGAAAAAAAATTTGAAATCCGATGAATAATGTTTCGAGTTTTAAAGATTTTAAATTAAATCCACTTAAAAATATACTAAACATTTAAATTTTAAAAAACTTTATGCAAAATATTAGGATGTGATTTTGTTTGCAAATTATACGCTTAATCATCACAAAAAAAGAAAAAAAAAATAAATTCTAGCTCAACAAATATATTTTTTACATGTTTCCTAGAACTCTTAAACTAACATTGTTTCTTCGATTGCACGCATTTCAATTTGTGTCTAATCCCTTAAAACCTGATGAATTATTTAAACGGCCATAACTCTGCGAGTTTTTCAGGTATGAAGATGCAATTTTTTGTGCTTAATTCAGGAATGGGTAAGGAAAGTTTTCTTGATTGGAAATTCTAAAAAACGGGGGCCGTATAAAAAATTAATTTTCGTATTTTTTCAAATAGACCCCCTGTGGAGTTGCAACTTATGTCTAAATTTTGCACCCTTTTTTATGAAACTTTGCAATTGGAAGCATGGGTCTAGGGGCAATATTTAAGGAAATAGCCTATTGTTTCGATATTTAAGAATCAAACTGTATATAAAAAATATACTTCTATATATTTTGACGTACACAAATATAAAACAATGCTGTCTAATTTAGTTATTGAATAATATTTAATATTACTGAAGTATAGTAAATATATTTATAATATATATACTGAAAATTTATTTAAATACTAATTATTATAGTTCTCTAAGAAATTGGAAATGTATTTCGGATAATTCATGAAATGTAATTTTGATAAGAATTTACGTATACGTGAGAAAAATGTGAGGTTGATTTTGTTTAACAAATGCTGGGTCAAATGATGTAGGATCGTAAGTTAGTAATGCGTTCATTAAGAACAAGTCAGTTGATAATTTATTATATTAATTTCATTAATTTTAAACATAGGAAATATAATCCAGTGTCGGCTTGGAGTATATAGGAATAAAAAAAAGATCATCTCTAATCGACTGAATAAGTGAAACATGAATCTATTTTTCTCTACAAAATCTGCATGTCTTAGCATTTACTACAGCTTCTATATGTCTTTTACCGCAAAGATTTCCACCCAGAATTATATAATTTAGTTAAAGTTTAGTTAAATATACAAATATATTTATTTTTAAACATGAGTTGTGAAATGTGTTTCAGCCATACATAAAATATTTTTTAAAATAAAAACTACTGCAACAAAAACTAACATGCAGAATTAATCACTTTGAGATTCTTTGAATTCAGACAATATTCTCAACGGTAAGGTAAGGTAAGGTAAGCACCCACCCTGGGAACCCGCTTTTGGCTTATGGTTAGGTGTAACCTGCAAGCCAAGGGCAGGAAAAAGTTCTACTATCTGCGAAATCCCTTAAATGATTTTTTTTTTTTTTTTTTTTTTTTACATTTTAGGAGAAATAACAATGTTAGATATATGACAATTATTGACAGTGTATGCAATAAATATTTACAGATGACCCCTTTAATTACATTTGACAGAAATATTCATTATTATAACATTTAAATATGCATAGTTTTTAGAATTTAATATTAAACTTTTTTTATCACAATTACCCACATATTTTCAACACTTTTATGTTATTTTCAGGACACAAAATGCTAACATCAATTTAAATTATGTACAAATGTGATATTTGCACTCTCGACGGACATAAATAAATTTAATCAATCAATTCAAAATGCCCCTGAACATTTAGATACATTAGGAAATAAAACATATTGAGTTAAAGATTCCGCGAATTCATTCCAGTCAGTATTTAGGAAAACCAGTTTATCTGGATTCTAAATTACATAAATAAATAAAAGCTGTAAATATAATTACGATTCAAGTTGTAAGAACATAAATGTCAATATATATTAAATTTGTTAAATAAGGCAACTGTTAATTATTAATGGTTATTCATTTGGGAATTTGCTTGTAGTCTTAGTAATCATTATAAATTAACGACTTCGATTTCTTTTTTAAATTCATAGAATAATGGAAACAATCTCATTACGTGTATTCATTATATTAATAATCATGTACTGAATAACATCTAATTGCATATTATTTAAATCCCTGTCGTATCATACGAAAAGAAAATTGTAAGACAAATGGAAGTATAACTATTAAAGGAGAATATCCTTTTGATATTAAAAATTAAATAGACTTTTATGTGAAATAATAAAATGTGGTTACTGAAAATTTATGTTTAAATTCATAAAAAAGTGGGGTTTTTTTTTAATTTTTTAACACGATCAACTGATTAATAAATAAATTATACGAGAAGAAGTTTTTTCAACTGACAAGGGAACCACTTTAAGTGAATATTAGGAAGTTTGGGAATCGATAAAATTTTTTTGTTAAAATAATTTTTTTTTGATTTTACAGCCGATTAACTTTCTGAAAATGCAATTTTCGAGACCACTTTTCGGGCTGTTAAAGTAAAAGTTAAAACAAAAAAAAGTTAAAAATATAAATTAGTCAATAATAACTATAAAATGTTGAAAAAAGTTTTAAAATTCCTTCAAGAACCTACGAATTTGATTTAAAAAAATACAGTATTATATTTACATATTTGGCGAGGAAAGATTGGCGTCTTTTTCATCCCGTACAGTTTTCCGGCAACCCTAGCTCAGTATATTCTCTACGCACTGTGTTGTAATGGTTTCGACGTAAACCTATTACAAGTAAAGCTAGTGAAATTTTTGAAGTGCCATATCTGGCGACTCAACTCTCTTTTGGTGTAAAATTAACAAATAAAAATCGAATAATAAAAAATTATAAATATAAAAAAATATATAAAATATATTTTAACAAAGAATTTTTATCGGTTCTCTAACTTTTATGCATAGGGCTACAAAATGCACCAGGTCTCGATTCTAGGTGCGAGCAACACCTAAAGTGGTTCCCTTGTGAGTGAATAAGCGTCCAGACATGGACAAGAACCCTGAACCTTAGGGTTTAATTATCAATGCTCTTCCAATTGAGTTGCCTAGATGACACCACAGTTAACACAATATTCAATTGGATAATTTAGTTTAAATTGAAATTATTAAAACAATTAATGTCATCCAAAACTAGAACAGCCCTTAGAATTGTTTTAATGTAATGCATTAATGAAGACAAACAATTGATTTTTGAGGTATTTACAATTTGCAATAATACATTAAAATTTTAGAATTTAGAATTTTACGTTGAAATGCACTTTCAAAGAAATATTTTAATTTTTTGCAAAATTTGGATACTCAAAAACAAAAATTACAAAGGTCAGCCGTAAAATAGAATATTGTTTCTATTTTTATGTTTCGTCTTGAACTTTTATAAAATAATAACATCTTTTTTTTTTCTACGAGACTGCTACAAGGGTTCCAAAACTCTATTTATTTATTTATTTATTTTTATTTCCTGAAAAATGATCAGCCCCCTACATACCCCTACATACCATACTCAATTGTTATCACCGCTATAAGATTTCTTCGGTCACAAACTACATAATATGAACTTAAAAATGTTCGCTGTTTACTTAAAATATGACAAATAATAATACGGATGATGAAAGTTTAAAAATGCACATTTTACTTAAAGTTTTGAGTTATTTCGGTCTGCAATCCCGCATCCACCGTCAGGGTATAATTTCAATTCTTTCTGTTCCATTCATTCAAATACGTAACTTTGTTATTAACGGAGAACATGTAATTTGTTGGGTAGCTGGAAGTAGTAGTAGTAGTGCTTCGGATACTTCAGCTACCCTATGAATTATAGTCTCTCCCATTTTAAAGGCTGTGACGTATTTAAATGAATGAAACGGCAATTACTGAAAATATTCCCTCAAGACGGCTTCCGATTGCAGAACGAAAGTACTCGAAATTTAAATAAAATGTATAATTCTAAACATATAACATCCGTATTCTTATTATTTGTCACATTTTAAGTGCACGGTGAACTCATTAAAATTCATATTGTGTTTTCATTGTGATTGGATCAAGGTGGAATATCGCATTTCGTCTTATGATTTGTCAAAGTTTTTTTTTTTTTTTTTTTTTTTTTTTTTTTTTTTTTTTTTTTATCTGTGTCACTGCTTCATATAAGTGAACAATTAACGGCCCGGTAGTGTATGTCACAACCGGCTACAGAACTGTTTCCGAATGTATGCCGTTTGTTATTGTTTCGAGAAGTTATTAACATGGTGTCACAAATGGACTCGAAAGGAACTCTAAGACGGGTAGTTATACGATGTACCCAGAGTTTAATTTTAGCGATGAATAAGATATTTGTGAGTTTAAAATACACTTATAAATGTATAATTTATATAAGGATATCCCTGATAGAAAAAAAAATGCATTTCTTTTTGAAACGATCGCTAAATGGGATACTATTTCATGGCTTACAATATAAGACTTTTTTTTCAAAAATGATCAATCTAAAGTATATGAGCAGAGACATGCTAAAAAAATACATTTATAGCTGCACGGGATAAAATCAGTTTACGAAGAGAATTTTATTGAACTCAGAAAAATATTTTTCAGAATTTTTCTTTCCTAAATTAGATGTTAACCAGCATTAGACTTTTCTATTGAGAAATTATTGGTATGTTAATTCATCATTTCATGTGTCTATACAGGACTATATATTGGAATGCGATGGCGTAAAACTACTGCTGAATTTTATGAATTGTTGATGAATTACGAACATACACATGACACGCATTGGGAAAAGCACTAGGTTGCCCAGGACAGAGAGGAATAATGAGTTTAGTAATTTCCTTTCACGTGATTTTAAAAATGAGGATAATGGGAATTTTATTAGTTGGCGGAAAAGAGAATTTTGAAGTAGTAATCGAAATGTTACAGTAGCAGTGATAGTACTGTTGATAATAATGGTTTGGATTATAGAGGTAATTGTCCTAATTTGAAAGCTAATAGAAGGTGTTTTGGAAGGCAGGACTAAGAATAGAAATAGACTAATTTATTTTTGTTCGCCTGAAAGTAACATAGATCGATGCCATTATAGAAATTCTTACTGCATTCTAGTTTAAGACAGATGAGTGCTATTGAAGGTTATTGTCGTATATTTCATGTTGGAAGGCATTCCAGCAGAAAATTCGGCATAGTTAAACGGGTAACTGGCTGTAGCTCAGAAGATATACTATCGACAGGTAATCTGCAAAAGAAGTATGCCGTATTCATTAATAATACAGTAAATAGAACTGAGATTCCTGAGTCGCTGATAGTATTGAAAAGGATTGAGAATGAAAGTTTATTTAATAAGAGGTAAAAGTTTTATTTTTTATTAATTTTATAATAATTATTTTACGTACAAATATTTTAAATATTCAACCCTATGGTTCCGAATGCACAAGGTTGAATTTGTGACAACAGAAGGGTGAGATCGCTCAGATGCAAGAAAAGCGACACATCTCGCAAAAATCCATTTTGCGTTTTATTCCATTAATAGGTCTGTCTTAGGTGCATCTTGCTACACAAAATTTTCTTAAGTGTATATTTATGGAAAATCACTTTATTACTATTTATTTCCATTTGTGACCATAAAAATGAGTGGTCTGTAGGGCGAGGTAAAATTTCCCAACCATCCAAACCTCATCTTACATCTACAATCTTAAGGTTTTCACACTAATATGCCGTTTTTACTCCTGCATGCAGAACTAAGTGCTATAATTTCATGTTACAGTAAAATCATGCAAATTTTCTTTTACCTCTCAGGTGAAATTTACTTTTGTCGAGATGTGTCACTTTTCTTGCGGGTGAGCGATATATTTATCTGTTATAATCTATTCTATTGAACGTGTATAACAATTTCAGGTACTTTAAAAGTTAAGCGCGCATTATATAGTGGTGTCCGTTAAAGTGTCCATTATATGAGGTATAAAGGTATAAATCAAATTTTTTTTAATAGAAAACTTTGGTTGTTTATCGCGCTGAAAGTACTTGTATAGGAATCCCAACATCTGGTTTTAGTTCTGGTGATTTACTGAAGACTGATCTTAGTGATAATTGAAAAGGAATTTAAGTTGTTTTTCGGGGGAGTTTAGAGAAGTATTATCTGAGAAGTCGAGGCTATCTCGTTTCTCATGATAAGAAAATATACGGATAGCTCCGCGGACTAGCAAACCGTATAAGTACGGGCCAGGTTAAGACGTGTCTTACAGATTATCATAACAACAAAAAATGTTTGATGATAATCCTGTATTGTCTATTGTTTACTACTTTTCTTTGCTAGCAGTGATATGTCGGATGAATAACGGAAAAGTTCTGAAAATTCTAAGCCATTAAGATTTGCAATATATTACTGTAATTAAAATTATGTTACACAGCATCATGTGTTTTCAATACATACGATATATGGTATTTTTGGAAATATAAAAAAATACTAATATTTCGTCCATCCTAGATATAACCTAGGTGTACTTTCACCTTCCATAGGACCCCGAATATGTAGCTAAATCGACATTTGTTAGAAAAATTGTTTGTTTTGAAATGTCTATGAATAAAATTCTGCGCCTTTTGTTAGGTATCATAGTTTTGTTCTATCTGCATTTTATTATCGTCAATTTGACTACTTTTAAGTTTCATTTAAAGTTGGTCAATGATTTTTTTATCATGTTGTCTATAGCATGTTTAATACTAACACCGGAGAAATGTAAACTTTTAAGGAGAGAAAAAAAATATATTTAAGTTTTAAAATTACGCAGGGTGGAATTAAAAACTGATTTTGAGAAAACTAAGGGTGTTAAATCTATGTCGCTTAAAAAAATCATAAGCCAGTTACAATGTGCATAGTCAGAGATCCACGTTTCTCTGAATTTGCGTGCAATGGATAGAAAAAATTTAATGATTGTATGCGGAAACTCAAAAAAATTTGAACTTAAAAAATGTGTTTTATCTCCTTGTTTTATTTTTTATTTAAAATGTAACTACATTCGACGTAGACAGTGATGGTAGTCCTGTTGTGTTGTAGCTGTTTTAGGCTAGGTAGCAAAACATATAGCATACGCGTCTATGATTTTGAATTATGCAGAGAGATATTAATAAATTACGAAAACATTAAAAAGCCTTACGAAAGTCTTGCATTTATTTGGCATTGAAGAAAATTGGTTTCTATTAAAAAACTTATCAGTAAAGGTTGTTATGTACGATTCAGTTTTGAACAATTAAATTAAATGTAAAGGTTTGCCAAACTTTTCCAAGGATATAATTTTCTTTTAGATAATGTTCGTCACAGAAAAGATCATTTCTCCAAATTATTATATTGAGAATGAATTTTGATTGTAATACAATAATTGAGATAATTCTATCGTCTAGTTTTCGATTTTCTTTCTATCAACATCTATTTTTTTTTTATTTCTGCAAATTGCAGACATTCCATAAAATTTAATTATTGTTTATATATGCAAACAAGCTCTTAAAACAAAGATATTTTGTACAAGGTATTGTTAGCAGTGTTGTAACGTAGATATAATTTTGAAACTGAAACAATGACAGGAAACAAAAATGCCATTGTTGAGATTTTATCTCTTATTCTACGGGAATATATCGTGGAGGTTTTACACCGGGAGCCGACAGCACAGACAACAACCTCATCGATTTGTAGGATGAAGTTCCAGAATTACGTAAATCGGTCGATTCGTAGGTTTAACATCGCGTTCCTGCACCTAAATGTATAAAAATACACTTTTAAAAATTTGCAGCATTCTGTCCAGTCATGTTGTTATCGAAAACGGTTACACAACCGTAATTTAACACTATTTTGACCATATTATTGGCCATTTTATGATCAGAATATAGTTACATTACGATTATGAAATCGTGTTTTCAAAATACGGTCGAATGACTGGACAGAATGCTGCAAATTTTCAACAGTGCATGGCGGATATGCACTGTAAAAAAAATTCCGCAACGTTCCTGGGAAAAAATGGGCAGCTGAGTTGCCCATTATTTCCAAGAAACATTTCTTGAAAATGACTGGTACTTTACTGTATATGTTAAAAACTTTCTACAGAAATGCCAGTAAGTTTCCTTTGAAATACCAGGAATATTTCTGTTGACAGCAAAACATTACTGACATATTCAAGACTGGAGTAGCACAATAGCGAAAAATGTCCAGACCAGGGATCGAACCTGGATACTTGGCGTGCCGTGCCAATGCCTTACCTGTTAGGCTATCCGGACCGATACCTGGCTGACATAATTCACTCTGGATGTTCGTTCCCTTCATTATGACATTACTGACATTTCACAGCATGCGGGATCCGCAGACGATTTTTACATTTCCAGTTGGCAATTTTCGCTTTATTATCATTATTTGTTAGAATGAAAAAATATTTTGAAATTGATATCAAAATTATTATTTATAATTTACACGAAAAAATAAATTTTCAGTTAAAATTCAATAAAGTAAATATATATGTGATATATTGTTTCTGAACTTTGCTTAAAATATAAAAATATATAAATGTAAATAATAATTAGAAAAAAAATCTAGACATAAAATATTTTGGATTTTCGTCAGTGATTATGTTAGTTTACAAGTTAGATAAAATACATATAAATTTTCATGAAAAAAAAACCTAAACGTAATTGTATATTTTTTCCGAAAAAAAAAAAAAAATTCAAATTTGCAGCAATTCAAAGTGTCAAATATATGTCAAATTTAAATCAAATTGTAATAAAGTGTTAAAATATAAAATTAATTAAAAAAGAAAAAAAAAGTCAAGAGGTAGCATCGAACCCGGGCCGTACGGGTGGCGTGCAAGCTTTATGCGTCCACACCACAAAAGACACGTTGAGAGCTGCAAACTAATGGGTATTTGAAACGTATGCTAAAACTCGGCATCTAATTTCTGAAAATCTAAGGCCGATTTGAAGAAATCCTTTCACAAGAATAATTAGAGATAAGAACTCTAAAACATACTTTAAATTAATCAAAATAGGTGAGAATCATATTTGATTGTCCCCTGGTTAATGCAGATCCAAATAATAGGTGTATTTTTTTTACGCAGTCTGCTCGTTAAAGATTTCACAGACAAGTACGAGAGATAATCTCTTAGTGATGTCACAGAGGTATTGTATTTTCATCTGAATTATCTTGACAATAGAGACGTAAAGGATTATGTCGTCTATTGATTTATTTGCATTCCATATTGATTTTTTTTACATTCATTTAAGGAATTCGTTTTCGACACTCGCGCGCGAGCAACGGATTATAGGAAAAAAAAAATAATAAATGGTGGCCGCAGCGTTTTGCTGTTTCCAACTTTTGTTCAGGAACGTTTCAGATAAGAAAACCAGAATTTCACAGGAAACAGCTAAATTATTCTGAAAACCTGATAAAAGGCGAAACGTTCCTGGATTTTACATGGAAAGTTACCATTTTTTTTTACAGTGTGAAGCAGGAAAACACAATAGCAAACCTATGGTAAAATCCTCAATGTAATGACGTCACGACCATGAGAGCACTCGGTAGAAGCAAGACCAAAAAAGGCATTAAAATACTGCTGGTTGTTAACATTATACTCTAAGGTCTTAATAAAAAAAATTTAAAAAAAACTTTTTTTTTCTCCAATTGTGTTTTTTGAGAATGAAAATATGCTTTTATATATAATAAAATTCAAATAAAAAAACATTACAATGGAAGCAAATCTAATTTAACTATCTGATGAGAACTAACAAATATATTAATATTTTAAGACATACCTGAACTGAGTCACTCAATCATGAAGAACTGGTTATGTGAGAATCAAAACATTGAGCTAAAATGCTTAAATATTGCAGAATATCTGTCCGGAGAAGTGTGACTAAGGAATGTGATGTTAAAAATAGGCAACGTGCATTCTGTGATGTTAAAAATAGGCAACGTGCATTCTGTGACACATTTTTGGCCATGAAAGATTCGTGTGGAGACATGTTCATGTCACATTGATGCGAATACCATTCTCACCGAGTTTTAAAGATCATATAATTAAGATTCTGAAAAGAAAACATAAATGTTTGAACTCTATAGTATTATTTTAGATCTAGGTTTAAGATGAAGGAGATCCTTATAAAATTCCTGCATTCTAAGGATTTATTTAAAAATACATGCAAACAATTTTATTTTGCACATAGTTTATAAACTTAAACGCAGAAAAAATTTAAAATGTGTCTTGTTTTTATTTAAATTTCATTTAACTAAATCTACTGGTTCATAATATGTTTATTTGATTGGAATGAAATAGGGATACTAGCAGCTGTGTCTTGTGATTGCATATAATTATTTTAGTGAAATGCAGCATCATATGTTTAACAAATGTAAATGAAAAATCCGAAATCCTTTTTTAACATGTATTTTTGTGAAGGATTGTGAAAATTTATTTTACAGCAACTTAAATAAAATAACATTTGCTTATTGATAAATAAATAAAAAAAATGCATGCATTTCAGAAATACATTTTTTAAATACAGAATATATATATTTCAGTACTATTAAAATATTCATCTTAAGGTTATCTTAAGTTTTAAAAAGCAATTTAAAAAACTGATAGAAAGCCACGGTAGTGTAACATTCTGAATTATACAAAACCTATTAAATCAAATCAAAATAAGAAATTAAATATGTTTAAGAATAAATGTACTACGTTAGATTGCTGTGTAGAAATGTTTTATGGAGAAAATTAAAAGTAAACATAAGCTACAAGATAAACAAATGTACAAAATATAACATTTAATAGAATGCGCAGTTTAAAATTTTTAATTCTATACGAAATAAATAAATAAATTGTAAACAGTGCATTCGGTCTATAAAATAAGTAGATTGTAGCTTAATATAAGCAATGTGATAAATTTACTTTCGCAAGCATGAAACTGTATATCAATTTATAGTTAGGTTTAAACACCCATATTACGCTTCAGCACATCGAAAGATATTACGAAAAGACGGATAAAATTAATAAATTTAACGAATAAAAAATTAATAAAATCCTTAAAATAATATATCTAAATGATCACAAAACTTTACAGATTATAAATAAAAACAATACTCACCCATTAGAAATCTTTTATATACTTTAAATAGTAATCTTTTAAAAACTTTATCCACCTTAGTACTTTAATACGGAGAAATTAAGTTTACATGATTCGGTCCATTTGACATCATTAAAGTTATGAACTGGCCTTGTCTATCGTTTGTCACGGATAAACCATCTTTAACATTTTTATCTGGCCGGCTTTGATGAGTTTTTAATTTAATTTTGATATAAGAACTGGCTTTATCAGAATCATGTTAAGGCAGTATTCAGAAAATATTTTGCCATGCTCAAAAACTCGAAATTTTCTGACACATTTTCAGATCCATTTTTAAAAGGAAAAGCATGGAACTTTCTGACGTGATTTTTTAAAGAGATTTATAAGCGACCTATTGTTTTTCGTTCAATTAATTAGAACTTGATTTTTAAACAATTATTTTCTCAGTGGACAATATTTTTCATTTCCAACACGATCGCTTCGAGAAACTCGGTTCAAAATGCCCACTTTGACATCATTTTTAAAAATATATTCTGCGTCTGTCGACCATTACGGCACATTATATAGTTTCTGAATAAGAAAACCTATCAATTGGATGCGTGTGAAAATAAACATGGATTTAAAATTGAATAGTTTGGATAAAATAAGCAGTAAGGTGAAAATAAGCAGTTTGGATATGAGTTCATCCTTAATACGATATTTCTTTCTCATTTTGTATGCATTTTTAGTTTGTTTTTGCTGTAAGAATTGGTCCTATCGAAAACTTGTCAATATAAAAGTTGTAGATAATATTAAGAAGATATAGAATAAATTTATGCGTATTTGATATCTTATGAATTGACAGATTTTTTCTTCTTCAACCCACCTCCCACATTTTTTTTTTCGTTTTATTTATTTTATTTGAGGTAAGAATTGGTCCTATCAAAAACTTTTGAATATAAAAGTTGTAGATAATATTAAGAAATTTTATAATTTAATTGGATTTGATATCTTGAGAATTGAGGAAGTTGTGCATTTTTTTCTCTCCAAAGCATATTTTTTTTGCCCCTTGAGCACATTTTTAATTTAATCAAAAACCTTTCGCACATACATTTTTGGCCCATTTTGTAGAAGTAATAATAGCTTTAAACTTAGTCCATATCTATTACAATTAAGAAGTTATAGCTTTTTTCCTTTTTCGCCAAACTCGTCCCTATTTCCACATCCATGGTCCGATTTTGCCCATTAACGAACTTGACCGTAAGTTCATGCTCCTTGAGTTTTATGTATATGTTTGGAAAAAAAGATTTGTGGAAGTTATCGTGTCCATAAGAAAGTGGGGTAAATACATATACAGATAGATATATAGATATATAATGTTTTTTACTGTGGGTGGTTTTGGGTTCTGGGTCATGAACGGTGTAGATCCGCAAAACGTTTTCCGAAATTCCTACATAGGGAAGATCTCAATAGGTAGTATTTCATAAGAAATCTACCTAAAAGACCATCAACCAATGTTTAAATAAATGCCACCTTTATTGAAAATAAGGATGCATGGGATGTACTTGTCCCATCTGGAAACTCCAAATAATGATATATTTTACGAAACTAAGGCTTTTCATTCAGCTTCTGAATCGACAGCTTCTACGAACTTAATACCAACGACGACAAAGCAAAAAAGCTTTACCACCTAAATAGACCAGGAGCAGGCAGCACAGACACATCGTTCGTACGGAGTGCTCTCATGGTCGTGACGTCATACCATGAATTGTCCTTCTATTTCGTTGGTCACGGTTTATCTCTAATAATGACTTAGTTTTTGTTTGTGAAATTAGTACTTATCTTCGAAATATATCTGTGATTGTAGGCCAAGCCGGTAGGAATTTTGTTATTCTAAAAATGTTCATTTAAGAGGATAAATTTGATTTTATTCCCGCTAGTTTTTGTGAAGCCATTTTTAATTCATTTCATAACAGTTTACTAGCAAGACGTTTATGTGTTATCAAAACATTTTCCCGATATAGTGACTTTTGCCAGTTTATTATAACGAAGGAAATATTTCGTGAATATGTATTTGCGTGCACTACATGCCAAAAAGTTTATTATAATAATGGACGTCCCGATAGTAAATAATAAAAAAATATATATGAAGTGTTATGTCCTCTGGAGTCAGCGTTACTGGACTAAATTGGCCCATTTCTATTTTATATTCTTGAAAGGTGTATATACGTATTTGTAATAGTAGATTATTTTAAAAATGTGTAGAATTCGACCCTCTCAGAATGCTGTTTTCCGACGGGTTTTTTCGATAGTTCATTTCTGAATATTATACACTTGTAGAATTGGTTATCGATATAGAATATTGTTTTGATTTTTATATTTTTAATCTCAATGCGCTATACTGGAGATATCCCACTTTCTTTAAATGTGTAACTTCCGCAATCAAGTACAGCTAAATGAATAAACCGCACATAAATTCAAATGAATTAGTCATATATTAGCTTCTGTCATACAAAAGTATTACTCGCTGCAGCATTTTTCTTATATTTTACTTACAGATATCGAAAGGAAATCTTCACCGACAATTTTTTCATCTGTGAAAAAACAATTACTCACTTTTGGTAGATTGGACGTGGTGTAGGATTAACAGGAAAAAAATATGTTAGAGTGTGGATAGGCTGTTCAAAGATGTACAAGTATGTGTTAGTAAGGCTCCAAAGGTATAGTTTCTGTACTATAATATGAAAAGGATGAAGTTAGAAATAATGGTTTGTGATTTGACTTGTCTCAGTCCCAAAATATTATTTTAATGGAAAGTTGCGGAAAAACATAATTTAATAAATCCTAGTTTTTACAGGAAAGATTTTGTTGAAATTAAATATCAAAGCATCAGATCCATAAGTCCGTTTTAAAATTTTACTTTTTAAAGAAATATTGGAATGAATAAATATGGAAATAAACACATGCAAAGAACCTGCATTTGAACTGAGTTCCGTCAAATCCGGCATAAGAAACCATTCAACTGAATGAGTAAAAACAACTTTTTGTAACAGAGATATTCGATTATCGTTCTCCAAAATAACTAATAATATTTAGTTTAATAAAGTTGTTTTAAGTTCTAAATCGAGCATTTAAAAAATTCTATCACCCATTAGATCATCTTTCCTTTGAAGATGTTATTATAAAATTCAAGGAACGCGTTGCTTTTAGGCAATATGTATCTAAATACAATGCAAATATAATTATACATAATTGCTTGCAAAACTGGATGTATATATATATGACATGTGGGTATATTTAGTCAATAACAAGAACGAAAACTGTTCATCATTGTACACTGTACAGTGTTGTAAATGAAAAGAAAAAAATGTGTAAAAGGCAAGGAACATAAATTTTGTACGTGTTTTATTTTTTCCCTGATTTGTTTCATAATCTGAAACAACTTAATTCTTGTGGATCTGCTACGTTAAATACGAAATATTTTCACAAATATGTCTGTCAGCTCAATATAAAACGATAAGAAATTTATATCCATAATGTACAAGGTCTGACAGCTTTTTGTCAGTACGATCATTGGAAGAGCGATGTCTATATGTTAAGTGGTGTGCTTCATAGTGGTATGTATTCCCAAAGAAAAACTGTTAAGTGGACAAAATATTTATTTTTCCATTTTTGACATGTCAGTTCAGAATGCATATATATTATTGAATCGCATTGAAGCTAGGAAGATTTTCGTTTATCTATTATAGGAAGTTGAATTAAAAAAAATGTTAAATCAAATGTACGAAGACTACTCCATAAACATCAACTAATCAGCATTGGTCACTAAATAAAAAAAGAGGACAAGATGAGTCATTTTTTATGAACATATGCTGCAAAGGTGACATGTGTTCCAAAACATGCGGTGTTGCACTGTGAATTGATTTTCAGAATATCAAATCCCTTAAAAAAAGAAAACTCGTTTAAGAAATGTAATAATATTGTTGTTCTTATTCAAAAATTTCATTTGTCATTTAAACAAATAAAAAGCTGTTCATTAGTTAAAGAACGACTTATTTCGGGAGATATATAGGAAACTTTAATTTATATATATAAAAAAAGAAACCACATTAAAAGAATCATCATTACACATATAAAAGTACATATCGGGTGTCCCAAAAATGACTGATGGATTTTAAAATTCAATAACTTGCAAACGGTGACAGATATTAAAAAAAATCTTGTAGGAGTGTTATGTAAGATGTCAGGAGTTTTTATGCTGTGATTCTCAGTTTTAGTTACAAATAGAATCGATAGATGGCGCTACAAGCAATAACCGCCAAATTATGGCTCGATTTTTCGGCATCTCTCTTCTTCCATGTGAAAAAAGGAGATTCAAATATATTGAAAGGATCCCAAAGCACCAACCATCGGGTCTGGACAGAGCATCTATTGCTCTCAGTGCCATCTATTGTTTGAATTTTGAACTAAAATCTAAAATCACCTTACAAAAACTCCTGATATCATACATAACCCTCCTGCAAGATTTTTTTTTAAATATCTGTCACAGTTTGGAAATTATTGCATTTTAAAATCCATCAGATATTTTTGGGACACCCGGTACGCATTATAACATGTGCCTAAAAATGAAGCAATTATGTAATATACTGATTTAATTTCTACGCATATTTACAATAGAAAAAAATAATAAGAAGAAAATTTTAAGAAAAAATAGAGAGATGTTCATTGCATCCACCACCTCTCTGTTCTTCAGTCGTATACAGTTTTTATTTTTCATGCTTTTTAAGACGACCTTCTCCCTTTGTCGAACCTCATAAAACGTTATAAAACGCCACATTTTACAATATTTTTTTTTATATGTTTTTAATTAAAAAAGGAAACACTATGCTATTCATTAGTATCGGGCTATAAATACCTTTCAATTTATCGTATTTATGAAAGAAAATGACTATGTGAATATGTAAGAAAGTAACCAGATATAATTTCAGGAAAGCCAGATGGATGTGAACCCACTCTTCTTCAATCGTATCACGTTTTTCATTTTTTTTTTTCTGGTGGACTTTTCCATATGTCGAACCTCATAAACTGCTTAAAACGCCGTATTGACAATATTATTTTTAAAATAACTTGTCTGTGTTCGTAAAAAGAATACTTTATTCGATTCCTTGGCATTTTAATAAGAATAATTGCAAATTGAACGCATTTACAAAAGAAATTGATTTTTTTACCGTGTGTAAAGTGGAAATAATTCATTTTATAGGAACTTACCATATTCTTCTAGAATAAATTAATTCTCAAAAAGGTATATGATCCATGATCGATTTTGGAATTTACCCTTTTATTACATCATTTCACAGATTGCTAATTTGTAACAAACTTAATTCGATTAAAGTTCTTCATACATTGTTATTATACACTGGTTATCAAAAATTAAGGAAAAGTCACGAAATGCTAATATTTAAATACGCGAATTCTCAAAAGGAAGTAATATAATTTGAATAATTACTATCTCTGCAGAACAGCTAGTCCATATAACATCTCATTCAGGTCACACATGGTCACAAGTGTCACAATCACTACGGCGAAACAAAAAATACGAAATTCCATATGTCTCTTTTATGAGTCTCAAATGACTACTATATGTGACTCCACTGACATATCACTGTGACTGCAATTTTGTGACGAGTCACCAGGCGACTTTGCAATGTCGTTTCATTGAGACTTTTGTGTGACTCTCATCTGGAGATTCAATTTCAAAGTCATTGTGCACGTTGCATTATGATAAATCACCAAATAATGTCACATTAAAGTCACATGGTGACTTTCTATCACATGACTTTGTCAAATGGTAACAGAAACCCTACTGTAAAGTCACCACGGTAAAAAGTGGTGTAAAGTCACCATGTGACTTTAATTTGACATTATTTGGTGATTTACTATAATGCAACGTTCATAATGACTTTGAAATTGAGTCTCCAGATGAGAGTCACGCGAGAGTCTCAATGAAATGACATTGTAAAGTCACCTGGTGACTCGCCACAAAGCAGCAGTCACAGTGACCTGTCAGTGGAGTCACATATAGTAGTCATTTGAGACTCATAAAAGAGACGTATGGAATTTCCTATTTTTTGTTTCTCCGTAGTAACTGTGACTCTTGTGACCATGTGTCACCTGAATGAGATGTTATATGGACTAGCTGTTCTGCAGGAATAGTAATTATTTGAATTATATTACTTCCTTTTGTGTATTCCCGTATTTAAAAATTGGCTTTTGTGACTTTTCCTTAATTGTTGATAACCAGTGTATAAACAAAAAACTTTCAAGGTTTAATTTATTTGAATCAATCATTTTAATTTCATTTTATTGATATTTTATTTTGTTAAAAACATCAATGAAATTATTTAGCATATACATATATATTGCAATTTGGTACTTTTAAAATATTTCATACACATATTTCGCTCGTAATTTTAAGAGAAAATCATTTCTTCAAAACAGGGGTTATGAAATTATGCAAAAGAGCTGTATTTTTGGTTGATACATATTCAGAATTCTGCCGAATGGAAGATGCTAATAACATTTTCGTACTGCATTTTTGGTTAAAAAGTGGAAAAAAGTTATCTTCAAATAATTCAATTCAAATGGTAGTGGTTAAGAAACTTAGCAGTTTTAAGCAAGAAATGATAGAACAGTTACAAATATTTATGATGAAACAACTGAGATATCCCGTAAAGGACAAAACTGGAAAAGACAAGCAGGTAGCTACACCTTTTCTAAGACTGTGTTGAAGAAACATTCCGCCGCTTTTGATAAACCTGCGAGAAATAAATGTCCTTATAAGAAAAGGAATACATCTATAAATAATCCCTATGTTCTATCTACATTTCTACAAAAAAAAAAAAAAAAAAACGTATTGAATCACGCTTGCAAAAGAAACAGGACGTTTCGAATTATTTTCAATTTGTTTTCCAGCGTTTAAAAAGAGACGATCCGTATGTATGATCATTCTTTGACTTCATATATTACCATCACGAATAAACACATACCCAGATGCACCTCTATTCCATAGGAAGCTTGGAGTAAGGTTCGATCACATTCCGAACATTTAGTCCAGTGCTCTACAATCCATAGATAAGTTCAGACCTGGAAACCAGCCAGCTGCCAGGCATCTCTCTAACGCATTAATTTATGATATATGTATAAGTAGTATTGTTCAACGTATAGGAAGAAAGAGAAGTTGGACTCTAACATTTTTTGGCACTTTCAAACGGTATTACCGAACACGCTTGTGAAGAAATAAAAAATATTTGTGAAGTGTTAAAAAAATATGTTGACTTACTAAGTTTTTAGCGACATGCTTTTCGTTTTCTGGAAAATTATGTTTGAAGACTTTATTATGTGTATATTAAAATTGTATTGTTTGAAATATTGTTTTAATTTACGCATTTTTTTAGCGAACGAGTAGTTCAGTATTGGAATTTTTCCCTTTAGTTTGTTTCTTTGCCAAAAGCACCGTAACGTAGGCACGTGTAGTGGAGTTAAGATGTCCTTGATATGACAGACATTTCTAAATGTTACTAAAGCTAAGCGTTTGTATTTTTTAAGGAAAATGTGTGACAAGCGAAAATGACCGAGTTTGTGTAAATTGTTTGTAAAAATGTTGTAAAAAACGTTTATTTTAGGTTAACAAGTCCTTTGGCATTTTATTCAAATGGTGGATTCCGTATTTCAAAATAATATAGAAAAATAGTTATTATATATCTGATGTCAAATGTATATTGAAATCTTAAATTTACATTTATTTCTTGGTGCCAAATTACACATTCAAAGTTTCTGTCAAAAAAAAAAAAAATACATATATATATATACCTGTAGTGCACTGAAGTTTTATCATGAGAATTCTTGATTTCAAACTTGCACATGAAATAGAGAGGCTTCAAAGACTATTTAAACTTTTATAGTAGAATTGAGATTTTTTTTAGGTTGCTAGTTTGAAGAAAATTTGACCTAATGTTTAAATACTGGAAGTTATTTTTCGAAGTTATTTAAATTAATGTACAACTTTTTTTTTCAGCAGTTATTTAAAATATCGTAGAGTTCTTATTTTGTGACATTTTGTGAAGATACTGTTTATATATTTCTCATAGTCGATATTGTGAAATTGACAAATTTAGGAGTAAAATCGTGTGAGGAATTTATTTTTAAATTTCATTTATAGGCAACCACAGGTTGTGATGGGTATAATAAGATAAAAGTAAAACATGAATGTGGACAAAAATGTAAAATTGTTGGCCATTGTATTAGTTTTATTGTATTTAGATCTAAACCAATTAATGAAAATAAATCTCGGCGATGTTTAGCCGAAGAAGTTTTTTTCAGATTCCTGAAGAGGATACCATACTGCCTAGATACAGTTGCATACTTATAGTAATATAGTTACAGACCAACACACCGATATGTATTTGGAACAAGACGTAGTTCATCGTAAGAAACCCATGCCATTCATGTTATGTTTACAAAGCAATAATGGTGGTCTCATCTAATATAACGAAAAATAACTCAAAATTCACGTAAACTCAGTAAGACACATTCCATTACGTATCCAAGCATTTCTTTGTACTTAGTAAACAAACATTGAATGCTACGCACTTTATTTTAATAAGAAGCTTGCTGTAATACAATGCAAACATTAAGCGGCTTTAACCCGAGAGTACTTGCCCTTTTTTCAGAACGTTATTAGTCGCGGTCGGTCTTTTTGCCGCCAGCCCACCGCATACATAAAATGTAAAATAAGAAACATATTTCACTTAATATTTGAATATTACATTTCAATAAAGTTATAAATTTGCAATTTACTTAACTTATACGTTTTATTCATGAGATTTGGGATAATGGAAAAAGTAAAAACGAGCTGACATTTGTGATCGTTGCGCAGACTTTTCCACCAATTTAAATATTGCTTGTAAAAATTTACCTAAAGGGAAAACAGAAATGCCTTGTTACTTCACTATCGTGGTAGAGAAACATTTAAAGTCAGCTAGATGGTAGTTTTCTGTTGTATTTGTAAAGGTATATGACTTAGGAAAAGGTATGTGGATAGCAAAAAGACTGACAAGCGGCTAGTGCCGGGTTAACCATTTCATGACTCAACAACTTCGATTTGAAAATTACTTATTCAGATATTAAAATACATCATTTTATGCATGTAAAAATAATTTACAAAAAGGAGAACATAAAACTGAAAAAAAAAATATTGACAAAAATTACACATCAAAACGATCTATTTTCGAACGACTCCAGTTTTTTTTTTAATTTGACAGTTTTATTACAGATACATTTAGAAAGTTATTTTTTGCATTAACAGCATGAAACTGTTAAAATGACAAAAAAAAAAAAAAAAAAAAAAAAAAAAAAAAAAAAAAAAAACTTTGGTATGAATAATGAACTTACTATTGCTGACTGTTGAGAATGCTATGATCAATTTACATTAACTGGTGTGTTGGTAAAAAGGAGTAATAAATATGAATGTATTTTAACGCTTGCTGTATAACTAACATTGACTTTTAGGCATATTTCAGATCTACAACACGGTGATACAAAGCGTTAAAAGGATATATACCCTTAGTTGCGAATGACGTAGGTATTGAACGGCTATGTTTTACGTCTGCTTAATTGTATCGGAAGTGACAGATTGGCATAAAAATGATTGTATACCATCAACTTTCCCTTATTAATGACAATATTTCACGAAAGATTTAACTTAATGAAAATCTGAACTAAAGTGGTTTTTTTTCCTGTATTTTCCGTACGTTAAAAGTAAACATATCGCTTGCCAATTCTAGTGAACATTTATGAGACAACTTTCCAATATATAATATTTAATTCATTATTTCTTTCTAATTCTCTCTTAAGTTTTCAATTTCTTTCCAACAAATCAATAAAAAAATAAACACAGATAAATTATTGATTTTTTTTATCAAGTCTAATCAATCCACTTACTTAAATAAAGAATTAAAATTGTGTATTAATCGAATTTTATTCAAGGATTAACTTCCATCTTAAAATTTGAAATTAATCACGATTTATTTCATGTTACGTGTGTAGAAATTTCTAAGTCTAGCGAAAAAGAAGTTAATTGAATGTACTTTTTTTTCAGTTCGAATTTTTAATTAAAGTAAACAATTCAAATATTTGTGATTTATTTTCTTATTTTTAACAAATTAGGCACGAAACAATAATTGTTTTTTTTTTTTTTTAACTTAAACAAAATCTAATGATTTTATTATATCTTTTAAATGCTTATTAGAAAACATTTAATATATTTTTAAAGACTTTCAGTTAGTCTAAATGTACAGGTAATCTGCGCACTAAAAACAAAATTTAATAATTATAATAATTAAAATTATTTAATAATATATATTGTATTTAGTAAAAAGCTATTTGTAATACTAAAGCCATGTTTCAAAAGCAAATTTAAGAATTTTTATGATTAATTAATATTTATTAATTTTATTTTCTCTGATACTTCATACAAGGTGATCAATATATAAGATATAGCTATTACAAAAGAAAAAACAATAGTACTGATACTTTTGAAGCACTTAGAATTTATTACAAATCACTAAAATAGATTAATCGGTATGTATCAAGTTGAAAAAATATTCAGTCATAATCGGAATAAAAGTATAGAAATCGTATATTTTTTCTTTAATTCAACAGTTATATATTCTGTAAGAATACAAACATTTTCAAAATTTATTAAAGTATTTTAAGTGTTTTCACTGACTTTATTTAGCAACCGTTATAGCAAAATCAGTACACCTATATATGAGTTAATTGTTAAGAGCAACAATAAATTCAAAATTTATACTTGCATTGGAATCAGTGAGTCAAGGATAATTAATAATTTGATAAGTTATTTAATGAATTTTTAAAGTAAAACTATACAGCATTTCAGTTTTTCCTGGTGTGCTATATAAGAAACTAAAAATATTGCCTGTAAACTAATAAAGAAATTAAGATATAAAAAATGCGGTATATTTTTAAATTTTTCTCAGTTGATATCAAACTCTAACCTCTTTCAATTAATTTTCAATTCAGACATTCATAAATTTGAGCGAAGATATAGCACTGAATATTACAGCCATAGTTTACAAACATTGTATATGACATTTTCTGAGCTTGAGATCAGAAAATAAAATTAATAATCACACAAAATAATAAATAGCAGAGAACAAAATTTACTATGTAGCAAGGTTGCAAAAATTCTGTCAAAAATTAAAAACAGCAAAGGGATGGTTTTTATTGGTTTTTAACCGAATTTCTTTTATCCACAATTTGCTTTTTCTGAACAAAGTCAACTTTTATAGATAGTGAAGTATTTTAATTATAAACTGTATATTGTTGAGTGTTTTAATTAGGTTTAAATATATTAATTTTTTGAAATAAATAAATAAACTAGTTTATTAACACGTTCAGTGCCACGTCAGTCATCGGTGACTGATACTTACAGATTGTGTAACGGGAATCGTATTTCGTGGCCCATACGGAAAGACGCTGAAAATAGACTTGGCATTCAACGTGTTACTAATGAAGACATTATTATTGGAATAAAATATTGGTAAAGCTGATAGTGATTTGAAATCAGAATTGCAAACAATTCACCTAAACATTAAATGAATGTGGAATTAATTAATTGGCAAATATTATGTAAATCTCCATAGGATAATTTAGAATGTTTCAAATCTCAAGTTTAAAGGCCTAACAATTTCTTGGAAATCATAATTTTTGACATATTTCTACCTTTTGCATCATGGAAGGTAGCGATTCGAAGAAAAAATAACCCAATGTTTATATATAGTCACTATTTTAATATTGAAGGATCGTTTTAAATCAGTTTCGTCGTTTCGAGTTTTTGAAAATTTACTGCTTTCTTCCTCCTTTTAAGTTTCAAATATTTTGATAGCCATTCTTAGAGAGCATTTATCTCGTACCAAAAAATTAATCCTTTCAGTTAAAAAAAAAAAAAAAAAACATTATTTTAAAACGTTGTTTTGTCTGGCATACATTTTGAGGATTTGAACGAAATTTAAAAAAAATGCCTATGTTGGAGGAGAGGTTGTCATCATTATTTTTAACGAAATAAAACCTGTTTCACAAGTGACAATATAGTCGACGCTCGTTATAACCACGCCTCGCGTGCCAATGAAAAGGTTCGTTATAATGAAAGGTCGCTATAACGAAAGTGAAAGGAAAAATAATGAACTCTCATCAGGCGCAGGAAAATTAAAATTTCAAAGGAAATTCTACAATACAATAATTTTTACAAATTTTGAATGATCGTAAAATTCTTTTTGGTATATTAAATGTTTTAGCATTTTCAGATTTAGGCATACATTTTTCATCAACCGCTGTCAAAACTTTTGTTTTTTCATTTGTTGGAAAAAGCCATCATGGGAAATTGCACATATGCAATAAATTGAATACGCATGTGAGTTAGAACGCGCATAAGCATATGCTTATGGCAAGTAAATGTGGTTCAAGCGAGACGTAATGCATATACATATAGTTATATATATATATATATATGTGTGTGTGTGTATGTATACAATATATATATATATATATATATATGTATACAATATATATATATATATATATGTATACAATATATATATATATATATATTGTTTTTGTTCCAAACAAAACAGAAGTTTTTTATCTGCAATAAAAGTAGTTCAAAAAGGGAGCTTAATGTTTAAAGTATATTTTCGATTGTAAATATTTCACATTTTGTTCGACATGGTAAAAAAAAACACAAAAAAAAAACATATATGTTGAAAGAGAATGTTGTTTCAAAAAATTGTGTTATACTAAAAGTACAAACACAAAAATATTTTAATACTGAATGAACGTTACATGTGATTATTATTTGAAATATTTGTGTAAACGTCGAGAAATATCAAATGCTACAACTTGTTCCAGATGTCTCTTTTATAGACACCTATTAAGCAAATATTATGCATTATATTCTGTTACAGAAGAAATGTAATTACATCATGTGTTTCCGTGTTATGTTGCAAAAACATAGCGATAACATATTAATGTAACTGTCATTTTCCTAAAATGATAGCATGTAATGCGTGTAGACACATTTCCTTATTTGGTAAAATATCCTTCTTACAGATTATTTTATATACAAATATTGTCAGTTGAAAAGTATTTGATCATAGTTATGTAATCATGTACTATAATAATGTATAGGCTCATTTATGACTTGAATTTGCTTCGAGCTCAAAAATGGGTTTATTATTTTTTAAATCAATCATTGGCAAAAGAAGACAAAAATGGAATCTCCTCCAAAATTTTATCATTAGTAAAAATGAGATAACTTTTTGTATTAACAAAATATGCTGTTATGTTTTGGTTACACATTAAACGGTACATAATAGAAGAAAATTCACTTACGAATTTATTCGTTATAGACACTCGTAATAAATATTCTTACTATTCAAAAGAAATATATTCATAATTTTTTTAAATACCCAAATTACACATGCATAAAGCATAACGCAGTGATATAAAGTAGTAATATGCACAAAGCAGTTAGTTTTAGGTATGTCCCCAGCAAACACATACCTTTCGGCACACGATCGGACCGCAGCCGGCAGTGTCGGTTAAGTGTCGGCAGCATGTCGGGAACTGAAACTTATAAATCTGCTTTTTCGACTGCCGGTTACCGTAATCGGTCCCCTTATGGTTATATATCGGCAAGCGACTTACACCGGCAAGTGACGCAGGACCGATATATGATTTCTGATAGTGGCCCGATTAGATTTGCCAACACTGGTCCGAATTCGGAATTTTAAGTCTTAGCCGACATTTTTTTTTCTTTTCCTTAATTTTATTTGAATTTGAGTTTTGATAAGATATGTATATTTCATGTATTTCATATGAAATTGTAACAGCGATAAACAATTTTTTTTTCAAAAATAGCTTTTATTTATTTATTTTTTTAAGCTGTTATTGAATTCATTTTAAAAAAGGCTTACAATTATTTGAATCATCAAAAATTTTTTTAAATCACCCCCTTAATATTATTATTCGTTATAAAACTAACCGTAGAAAATAAATTTCATAAATTAATTATTTTCTAACTATGTACAGTAAAACCTCCCTAAAGCGACCACGTACCGTTCCAATGGAAATTGGTCGCTCTGAGAGGTGGTCTCTTAATGGAGGTCATGTTTTAATTTAGATTTTAATTGTTGAAAAAAGGTAAGAAATAACGTTACTAAAATTTACTTTTCACATAGGAAAAAAATTAAAAATTTAAGTATTAAAGCAATAGTTAATTACATAAGTAAATTACTATAGAGTTTAAGAAATGAATAAACTGACGTTTGCTCTGATTTTACGGTTTTATCTTTTATAACTTTTATTTCCAAGTCTTTTCGAAGTTCAGTAAATAAATGCAATTTTTTTGGACGGAAACAAATAATGTCGATTTCATTAATTTTTCTATTTCTTTCAGAGTTTCCTGACAGAATATGGTAGGGGAGTTTTTTGACTGTCATTCTTAATTTGTCATCAGAGTTAAATTCATTGCCTAAAATGGCACAAAGGTGTTATCAAGCACTTAACAATTACCGGAATAAAAAAAAAATCTAAACTTAGTTTAGAAGTTATAGAATAATGAACTGTTTGGAATTATTTTTCTAATAAAACCTTCTTCAAGTGACCAGAAAAAAACGGAATTTGTTTCATTTTATTCTAAGAAATGGGTCGCTCATGGAGGGAGTTCAACTGGGATGGTCTCTGAATGGAGGTAAAATTAGTATTGAGCCTATGGGAATAAATTTCGTTCCATGAAAAAATGGTCTCTCAGGGAGGTGGTTGCTTAATGGAGATGGTCACACAGAGAGGTTTCACTGTATTAATTTTAAAAGCAATATCTATGTTTCTTACTTTATTTAAAAATCAAATTATTAAAAAAGTGTTTAAAATTATTTTACAAGCTATAAAATTATAAAAAAACTAACCAACTTTTTAGCATTAAAATTTAAAAGAAAGATTCAGAAATCCCCCACTTCTAAAAAATTACTTACCCCCCACCCCCCCCTCAAAAAATATATATATACACACATATATATATATATATATAAATTAATATTTCTATTTAATTTGATGATTAAAAAATGTTGATAAGTAAAAGAATCATTACTGCTACATAATCACTAAAAATATATTCTACATTAAACTATGAAATGACAAAAAATGAACTCTTATTCTAATTAAAAGTGATTAATTACCAACTTATTTTTTATTAAAATTAGTTTTTCTATGTTACAAATATATATTTCTTGAATTAACGCATTTAATTACATTATAATTCCATAACAACATAATAATAAGATAAAATTGTATTAAGAGAAAAACCTCTGAAAGCCACTTATTTTATTTAATAAGCATTCTTAAATTTATAAGAAAGATTCAGAAATATCCCTCATTTAAAAATAATCTTCCAAAAGAAAAAAAAAATGTAAATTAATATTTTAATTTTATTTTTAAATTAAAAATATTGATAAGTAACAAATTAATATTGCAGCATACTCATTAAATATATGTTCTACTTTAAATCATTAAAACGACATAAAAGGAATTCTTATTCTAATTAAAAGTTAATAATTACCAACTTTTTATTTATTAAAATAAATTTTTCCATGTTAAAAATATATATTTTATAAATTACCGCAACGCATGTAATTACAGTATAATCCTAATAAGAAAATTTGATTAACTGAACAAGACCCCTAAAAATATTTTTTTATACTTAATTATTCTTAAATTTAAATATATTCCTAATTATTCTTAATTATAAATTTATCTTATTTAAACTTAAATTTATCCTTAAATTCCTTTGCTTTAACGAATTCGCTAAAATATTTATTTCATTCATTTAAATATTAAATTAACTTTTAAATAAACGCGCGTAAGGCAATTATAAATAAATAAATAAAACGCGTCAAAATTCTAATTTTCCCATCTACCATTTACCTTCAATGATGAACTATTACGTATCGATAAGACTTCCCTTTATTGTCTCATATAATCCTCTCCTGATCACGTCTGAGTGGCCGAGGGGTTAAGGCGTCTACTTCCTGTCCTAGGTTCGTGGGATCAAACCCAACCTTATCCAGCGTCGAAACGCATTCCTTTCAAATATGCATTGCGCGTTGGCTCATAGACGGCGCCATCAAAACATTTTTTTTAATTGATGCTGGTGTCGGGCTGCGGCCGGCATTCGTATGGATAGCTATCGGCGTGCTCTCGGCATAGTGTTTTGCCGATACCGGAAAGGCTGTGTGCCTATCTGTCGGACGTCACTCGCCAGGCGTGTCGAAAAAGATACGGAACCGGTACGGCAGCCGGTATCGTGCCGATACTGTCGGTAACGGCAAAGCGGATGTCGGCCGATTGTTTACCGATAGCTCTATGTTTGCTGGGTCGTATTGGGATTTTGCAGCATTTTCAAATAGGCTTTTGCTATAAGTATACATAACATATAAATGTTCAAAGCAATTCCATCATACTAAACAAGCTACTTTATTTTATCATACTAGCTGGCTCCTAATTACATCGGAGATCGAATTACATGTGGGCCTTAAATTAAAAAAAAAGAGTCCTTACAAATGAATCTCTGGTATGGTGTCCACTGCACACCACTGAGTAGACTGAGTGTGCTGTGCACTGGCGGGAAAACATTTAATTACTCGTTTTTCTATAGCCAGGGGATGCATTCTTCTTTGTAAAAACCTCACAACGAACTAAACTTCGGTTCAAGTACCCGCTGAGTACGACAATGTATATTGGGCGCACTGCGCAAGCGCCGGGAATACTTTTAGTTCAACCTTCTGACTCTAGAAGAGCATTCTGTCTAAACAAACCTCACTCCGAAGGAAACTCCCAGAAGGTCCTAGATGCCTAACACCGAATAATACTTGTCCTGTACACGCGTCTGAAGATATTTCAGTCCCAATAGATATATATTCCACTGTGTACTCATTTAATGCTCTAACATTTAGTCCAATCGGTACAATACATTTATCGTTTTATCATCTATTTTAGAATATTGCTATTATAGAATATGGGAATCTTTGGATACTTCCAATTGAAACTATCCATTATTGTTTAATTTAAATTATCAAAAATGGCGATATACTAAAAGATTAATTCAGTGTAAAAATATTTATATGACAGACAAAGTACTTGTCGTGAATTAACAAGACACACACTAATAAAATTCTTTTAAGCTTGAACTTCAGACATGTCACAGAATAATTGCGATAAATCAATTAAAATTTTCATTGTAAAATACCTTAACAAACATTTAATTTAGATATATGATTCTTTAGTCAGGACGTTGCTTTTATATTATACAGAAAGAACTGATAAATTGAATGTCTGAGACTCCATAAAAAGCCCACAATATACGGTGTTCCTTTTTAGGTTGAATACGGTCTATTACATATGATTTAAATAGCAGAACACATTTTGAAAAAAAGGAAACATTTTTATATATAGCAGTTTACAAAATAATTGCAGTAATATCTATTTTAAACCAAACTGTACTCTAAGCAGGCATATTTTGCATAAATAATTATAAATCTCGAAAGTTTCGAAAAAGTATATGAATGATTGAGGAAATCTGTCACTAAATTATGTCTTCTTATAAGCAATGCAGAGAAATTTATTTCTGATATTTTCTCATTTATTTTAACTGTATTTAACTGATATTTTTAAATACACTATATTGCCATTAATGACAGGCAACTTTTAATTTTAGACATTTTGTCGAATATTTAGAAATATACTTGACAGATTCTTCTGGAATTTCAGGATTGAAAAGAACAGTTATGACCTCATATTTAGCAATGTCGATTTGATAAGGGGGCAATTAGGGGACCAGCAAAAAAAGAAAAAAAGAAAAAAAAAACATTATATGGGATCACCCTGTAAAATAAAATGCATGAAATGATTTATCGCTACCGAATATAAACAAACAGACATTGTGAAATATGTGTATTATATTGTGTAAGAATAGCAAGTTTACTAATAGAGATGTAGCGATTTATTTAAAAAAATTAAAAAAAAAATATTGCATGTTTTTTGCTTATAACATGCAGGGTTTTCAACCAAATTTAACGCCGGTTTCAGAAAAATTGACAAAATATAGTAGAAACAATATAGTGCAATTGGAATATAAGTATATGAAATATTTTAGGAAATATAAGCAGTTGTATGACAATTTTTGTCTGCACATGCGCGAACGATAACAAGGATCATTTTACATAATTTAATAGGCAACTCTATGGAGCAACTTATTAAAAAAATCTAGTCAAATATCGTAAAAATTCAGAAAGATATCGGTGATAAAGTGAGCAAATTTCAAAATGTTTTCTAAAAGCAGCTGAATGATAGGGATTTTCCACAAATTGTCATTTTTAATTTTTAATTTCTTTTAATTTTAATTTCCTATTGATGCTTTAGTTCTTCTTGGATAACCATCAGAACGAGCATATACCATGATCAAAAGGAGTATAAAAATCGAAGCATTTTTTTTTCCAAATATACTCGTTGATACTCACTAAATACTAACTTTTTTCTGAAAGTCAGTTATTAAAATATACCGCTGCCTTTCAAGAGGTTAAACTGATATCATTTATTTGGTGAATTAAATTTTAAATTCAATATTTAAAATATATAATGCATACATTATTGTTATTTTTATGTAGGTATAAGCGAAAATGTATTTATTTTTTATGCTTAATAAGAAGAAATTTTAATAAGGCAAGAATTTACTTTTCATTATTTGGCAGATATTTAGTAAAACTTTTATCTAAACAAAAAAGTCCCTCATTTTATCGTAGAACGCGATATTTTAAATCATATTGAAAACAAAAGTTTTCATAAATTTCATAAATTTCTATCTTGAAAACACAGAAGAATTCAAACGTCAATCATTTTGAATTAAATATAATTCATGAATAAATTTATTTAAAATCTTGCTTGAGCTTTGTGAAATATATTTTATTTAGAAAAGAAATTAATTAAATATTTCAGTTCTCCTCAAATTATTATAAAAGTAAAATAGCTAGGATAAATATTTGATGAATTTCTTAATTCCAAACTTTTGAAAGCTTTTGATGACTTAATGCAAAATTAAAAAGGATAAACTTTGAGAAAAATATTTTTTTTTTTTCATTTTCAATTATTGCAATAAATGGACGAAAATCATAAAAAATAAAATAATCAATTTATGGCATTATACATTATGGATTATATTATTTAAAATATTAAATACTTTTTTAGTAGAATGCAGAATTAATTCACTGCATTAGAACTAGTCTCATTTTTACCCGACTGCCAAGAAGGGTTATGTGTTTCACTCGTATATGGGTATGTGGATACCTTTATACCCTCGAAACATCCAAACGGCTGGATGGATTTTAATAAATGAGGTCTTTATCGATTCGTCTTAATCGTCCAATGGTTATAAAGTCATTTTGTTTTTATAAATTTAAAATGGCGGCCGTAAAATACAAAGTGACGGTAGAGACGATTTTTTTTTTATGCAGCGTATTGAGTGGCATATCATTGGTTAGGTCTTTCAAAATGAAGACATTGTTTCATTGACTATTTTACAGTCAGAAGCTCCGTTTAAATATCACACAACCTGGAAGATGTGTAGGTAGGATCTATAGTTTTACTGAAACTCTAACCTTCATAGACACCTATAGCCCTCATCAAAACTGTATTTATAGATAGGAACTAACAATTAAACACAACTCACAACTTTAAAATCATCAATACAAGGAAATAAAATAGGTAAGTAATATAAAAAATACTTTCAGATTGATGAGACATAATTAATTAGTTTGATTTATACGCAGTCGGGTTTTTCATTTAATTATTTAATTTAAATTTATTTTTTTATTTTAAATTTAATAATTTATTGTCTTAATTAAAAATTTAATCTATACTGGCGTTATATCAGGATATATGTTTGTATTTATGTTTTTCAGGTGATCGTTATTTTTTAACACTTTACAACATAGTTGAAAAGTGCTTATGATTTTGGTTTGTATCTCTGCTTTGTGTCATATGTCTGCCGTAATTCTGTGTCTGTCTGCCGTCTTCCCGTGCTTTTTATTCTCGTTATTTTTTAACACTTTACAACATAGTTGAAAAGTGCTTATGATTTTGGTTTGTATCTCTGCTTTGTGTCATATGTCTGCCGTAATTCTGTGTCTGTCTGCCGTCTTCCCGTGCTTTTTATTCTCGTTATTTTTTAACACTTTACAACATAGTTGAAAAGTGCTTATGATTTTGGTTTGTATCTCTGCTTTGTGTCATATGTCTGCCGTAATTCCGTGTCTGTCTGCCGTCTTCCCGTGCTTTTTATTCTCGTTATTTTTTAACACTTTACAACCTAGTTGAAAAGTGCTTATGATTTTGGTTTGTATCTCTGCTTTGTGTCATATGTCTGCAGTAATTCTGTGTCTGTCTGCCGTCTTCCCGTGCTCTAACTCGCGTAAATATTCTCGAATTGACACATAATGCATGTTATTGATGTTTGTTATACAATGTTCTGAATTGAAAATGAAGTATGTAGCATTCAGTGTTCATTTACAGAGACCGTCAAAAATATTGTTTTACATTATGGTCAGAAGGGAAATATTATGTTCAATATATTTTAATAGTGTTAAACGATATTAAACACAATGTAATTTATATACATTATTGGAGTGCACTAGAAGATACCGGGTGTCCAAAAAAGGACTGACTGATTTTAAAATTCAATAACTTCCAAACAGTGACAGATATTAAAAAATTTCTTGCAGGAGGGTTATGCATAAAGTCAAAAGTTTTATTACAGTGATTTTCAATTTTAGTTCGAATTACAAACAATAGATGGCGCTGTAAGCAATAGTCGCTAAATACAGGCTCGACTTTTGGTCCTTTCTGTTGTTCCATGCGGAAAAAGGAGATGGAAATGTATTATCCGGGCCACGAAGTACCAAAAATCGAACCTGAATTGAGCCTCTATTGATCGCAGCACCATCTATTGTTTGTAATTCGAACTAAAATTGAAAATCACTGTAAAAAAACTTTTGACTTTATGCATAACCCTCCTGCAAGAATTTTTTTTAAATATCTGTCACCGTTTGGAAGTTATTGAATTTTAAAATCAGTCAGTCCTTTTTGGGACACCCGGTAGTTACTATGGAATATATAATCTGTAACCCCTATAGTACCCGTACAGAAGAACTCAAAGTTATTTCGTTATATTATATTCTATGAAGAAAAATAGTTTCCGGTGTATTTTAATGATGTTACTCAGTTACAAATATCATGAAATTGACATGATTTTCAGTTTACTTCCGTAATCCAGTTCGCTCATAAAAGTATTTACATGTTCTATAAAATCACTATTTTTTTTAGATAGTAACATTTTTTACAAATATCTGATAGATACTACAGGAACGCTGAGCATGTTGTATTTGTATTTGACTCCTCATGCATGATATTGAAATCATCGGTAATTATTTGATTAATTGCTAGTATTGGCCGATTTTTAACATTTTACAATATAATTGAAGAAAAATTATTATTTTGGATTTTCTGTCCGTCTGGAAGTCTATCTGTCTAATACTCAGCGTAAATATACACGGATTTTCATGTGATTGATATGTGTTAATAACATTTACCATGGCATGTTCGGTATTGAACGTAAAGTGTGTACTAATCATTGTTCATTTACTGGGACACTCAAAAATATTCCGTCAGATAATGGTCTATGAACAACAATTATTTTCAATGCAGTTTATTGGTCTTGCACAATTTTAGACATAAAGAAATTTATATACATTATAGGGATGTTCTAGAATATGGTTCCTGTAGAATATGTTATATATAGCACATATAGTACTTGCTCAGAGATACTCAAGAATATTTTGTTATATTATTGTCTATGAAGAAAAAATCGCCTGCGGAGTATTTTAATGTTGTTACTCAGTTACAGACGTTATGAAATTGATATGGATTTTTGAGGTGTACTGAAACATGCTTTCTGTTGAATATAGAGTTCAAGGCATTTATCATTTATTTACAGGATCATATAAAATACTCGGTTACATAATAATCTAAGTACGAATCTGTTCGTAGCTTATATTAATTGTGTCCACTATTTAAAACATAACGGAATTGATACACAATACTGAGGTTTACTATAAAATACTTACACTAGAGTATAATATGCATCACATTTATCATTCATTTACAAAGACGCGTAAAAGACTTCTGATACACTACTGTAGATGAAGTATTGTTTCTAAGGGATGATTGCTGAAAGTGTGTTTACTATTATGCTATGCGTTTAAAGCTAAACTAATTTTTTGGAGGTTACGTGATGTATATAAATTCTATAGACAGGGCTACTCAAAATAATTCGTAAGCATTACTGAGAATAAGTGTGAAATGTACTAAAATAATATGTGGAGTCTATAAAATTCTTTAGATAATATACATGTCTGTACAAAAGTATTCAAATACATTTCCGTCAATCTTTAGAAACTGCTAAAGGTGTATTTTCAATTGTGTTAAACATTTTCTTACTAAACCAAATTTTAGCATACAGTGTAAAAAAATTTACTAATCTATAGATCATATACAGAGCTGTAAAAAGGAATTGGAATATTTTATCAGCTATTCGCAGTAATTGTTGAAATCTGGTTTTGAAATGTGTTATTCGTTTTCTAAAATCTTTTCTCATGCATCTCTTTCAACTTATTAAACGAAAAAGTTTTTTTAAAGGATTTTGTAAGTCTTGGGAAATCTTTCATAATTTATGCTTGGTGCATGATTTTTTTCTTTTTATTTCTTTACTAAAATAAAAATTCCGAAAACTCGAACGACAAAGGTACATTGTAGAAAAAATCTAAAAAGTAAAATATACTGGTAGCATAATTGCCTTCTACTCTTCTTTTTTTCAGAAAACTTCACTTTTGATAATCTCAAATTTTGGCTTTTAGAAATAAATATCTGCTAAAGGGCGATATTTAAAATTTTCTACATACGAATTATATTACTAATTTAAATTTATATGGAACACGGTTTTTTATCGGATATCATCACTTTTTTTATCTCTTTGGCTTCTTTGGGATCTGAACCTCTGTACTCGCCATTGCAGGCTTCTGTTCGCAACGCTATCTGACGAAACACAATATCTTCGTTAAAATCCGAAACATCAGTTTAACGAAAATTTAACTGGATATTTTCCGTTTTCTCTCAATTTAAAATGAACATTTCCATTTGTCTGTCTAAGGAGATTTTTTTTTTGTTTTTTAACATTTATCAAATAAGGAGTATAAGAAAATTTTTATTTTATTCCAGGAAAATTTGCGATTCTTACTTAAAAGAAAAAGTTTCTGTTTAAAGATAGAAGTTTCAAATAAAATCAGCTGTACAAATTCGGGGATCGTTTTACAGTGCATGGCACGTAGGTAAAATGTTATGCAGTTGAAAATTTGTTTACTACTGGACAATTATTTGACGAAGAAAATAATAAGATATTACAGACTGTCGGACGAACAGCATGACTAGGTTTTCCGATGGTTTTATGAAGGATAAAATTAAATTGAAAATTTTTTATCATCATATTCATTATTATTATTATTATTATTATTATTATTATCATTATTATTATTATTATTATTATTGTTGTTGTTGTTGTGTGTTCAATATACACATACAGAGTATCCGGAAATTTAACGCTGTGCATAGAAACGGCGACTCCTAGCGCAGAAAATCATCATTTCTGTGTTACAGTCTTAAAACTAATTTGAAAATCAGAAATGTGGCATATTTTAAACCAAACATATGGTGAAGTGGTGGAACTAATTTGGAACTAAGTGTTTTCATTCGCTTGAAGATTTTTTTTTTCCTGAGAAGTTTTTCAGTCCAAACCACACTCCTGTTGGACAATTATTTATAGAAATTAAGACGGATGTGTTTTCTAGGATCATGTAGAATTGCTAATAAGAAGTGTTCTGGATTCACAAAATATGCATTGTTTGAGAATACTTAGTAAATGATTTGCTTAACACTATCTGGAAGCTGCCCTTCCAAGGGAAATATTTTTTCAGAAATGTTAGGCATCATACAAGCAATTTGATATCATTTTTATATCAAACCACATTGAAACATACACCAGCATTTCATACCTCACGAGTATTATAGGATTTTGTGACGGTCTTAGAGCTAATGTATATCCGTAACAAACGGTTTGCAGTGGTCAAAACTTGTGCATGACTCAGTTTACCTGGGTTATTGTCAATCACGTTAGAAGTGCTAGTGTCATATTTTATGGCAAGGCAGAAACAATACAAATATTGTTGCTCAGTACTTAGCTTTTGGATACCTTTCAGATCCATAGGGTGAAGAGTACCGTGAATTTGATAAAATTTGGGATAATTGGGATAAAATTTTGGAAAAATTGCAAAATATATTTTTTTCACACACAAAAAAAACGATTTTTCTCTTTTTTTCTGTTTTTAAATATTAGAGGGGCGTTATTAAATATGGAGCAATATTGATGAAAATTTTTGTGAGTTCTAACTGACCATTACACAAATTTTGCGCACTAGGCCAAAATCAATTTCTAAAAAAAAGTTTTTTCGGTCCACCCTAATGCATAGATGTGACTAGATTGTAGAATGCACAATCAGTTTTTAATATGCAATATTTTTTTTTTCGTTTTTTGTAATCATTTTATATTTATTATATGAAAACATTATAATTATATGTTTATTTTTTATATGTGATGTTCGCGCCGAATTCGGTAGATCACAGGCATTTACTTATGGAAATCTTCAACTAAAATCGCCAGTTGGGGAAAATGAAACATGTGTGGTTTTTCCTGAATCGGAAATATTTTATTACATTTACACAAAATAGCGTATTTTTGGAGTGTTTGCTCTGCGTTTCTTTCAAACCTTTTTTGTAGCGATTAGGAAGCAGGCTGGCGAATTTTATTAAATTAAAAGCGCTTTGCCTGCTTACTTCTATCACTTAGCAGCTCTTGATTATGGCTATATGGCTATTAATTAAAGCCAATTGCATACATTGCATCGTCTTTTTAAAACACAATAAAATAAATAAGTACACATAAATTATTATTTATGTAAATGCCTTTTTCAAAAAGAAACCGTTTTATTTGTGTGTAGGCTCTAGTTGTTTACAAAACAGATCATGGTGAAATAAAAACTTAAAGTAAAAAGGAAATTATATTATAAAAATTTAGTCCTTTCTTTTTAGATGCGGATTAATGTGATTTTATTTTTTAGGTTTTGTTTTCAAAGCACCTTACATTTGTTTTGGTTTTGTATATAAAAGTGAGATCTGAACTGAAACAATTTTCCACTGTATTTTTCCATCATTTGTGTAAGGTATTATGAGGATAGATATTGCCGCAAATACAGAAGAAAAATATTTGTTTTTCTAGCCAGAATATGATTTCAAAGAATTTAAAATTTATTTTAAACTTATCTAGAAAATTACTACATATTTTTAAATTAAGAGTATTATTTAGCAGCATGAAAAATACTAGAATGGTAGGGGAGGTATGGTACACTTTTTTTTTACTAATTTTTTACAAACCTCAGAAACCTATTTTTAAACAAATTTTACGTGTTTTCTTATAAACTGATCTTTTATTCATTTATTAAAAATATTGTGAATTTAAAAAAATAAACATTCAAAAAATATATTCCAATTATTGTGAATGTTTACAACTGTATCAAATCTCCCCATTGATGGGGAGGATTGATACACTAGCGAAGGAGGTTTGATACATTGTTATGTAAAATGAAAAAAAATGCAGACAATTCAATTTATGTGTCATACAATTTTTTATGGTAAATCTTGAAATATTTAAGTAAATTTTAAAAAGAAATAAATGACATTGACATATTTTTGTTTCAGAAATGTTTTTTACAAAAATATTTAAACAATTGCTATTATTAAAATAATTCTACTAACACACTTTTTAGAAAATAAATAATGAAACAAAAAAACCAAGAGATCTTGCTGCAAGAAAAAATGAAGTGAACATTGCTGATTTGCAAACAATTTAACATAAATTTAGCACATTTAATATTCCTTTAACCCTTTCAGGTCAAATCATTTTCAATGCTAAATTGTTGAATAAATGAATGGCACCGGAATTTACCAACACATTTAATTGAAAATAAGAAAAGAGCTATATTTCACTTTCATATTAAATGGAAAATATTTTACAAAATGCTGGTGCCAATGTGGTGTTTGGGAATTAAAATTAAGTGGTTTCATAAACATACCACTACCACTGAAATGGTTAAAAGAATAACTAATAACTCTATCATTTTAGTAAGTAAAATTGGGTGGATTTAATGTCTTTTCAATTTGCCCTTCGTCAATTATAGAAACATCTTCCTTTTCAGACCATTTAAAGTTTTTTCCTTCTACATGACAAGCAAAACGAACTAACCATCTATCATTGCACTGTTTTTCTATGTAACCTACATAATGTCTATGAATAGTCTCTTTGTTCTTCCTTACCAATTTCAGTAGCTCTTGCTGTAAAACAATAATGAATATTACAGTCCCATATTAGTTTACAACTTTAAAAAACTATTAAATTTCTAATATACAAGTGTATCATTTCTCTCTATCATGCCTTATTGGATGTTCAATGACTTTGTATAAATGCAGTTGCAAAATGCCAATCTACTTTCTGGTAAAACTCACCCTAACAATGTGCGTTACAAATAAAAAAAATTACAAGATATTATCTTCACAGTAATAAGAGTTATGAAAGAAAATCAATATTTAAAAAAAATACATTGACATTCCAAACGTCTTCAAAATTAAAAGAAAATAAACGGTTGTCACTTCTTCACTGCTAAGTCCAGCTAATGATGACATCTTCTAATAAAAGAGGACTTTACATCTGTTACACTGGCTGTTAATGCCATTTGTTGAGAAAACTTGTCAATGTATTAACCCTCCCTATGTATCAAACCTCCCCTACCTTCCCTAGCCAATATTATATATCGAAAGTTTCTTTATTTAAGATGTATGAATTAAATACAAATTATAACAAGTCTAAAATTTTACGTCAAACGTGGGAAAAGAAGTGCGTTCGTACTAAAATTAGTTTATAAACATTCAGATCTTGATGAAATATCTGTTGCACTCATGCAATAATGCATGGAAACAAAGTTTATTACCATTTTTTATATTAAATTCAGTAATACGATAATATAATGACTCTATCTTAAATGTGACGTAATCACCATGGCAACTTGAATCACTACCTATCATGGGATAGCATTCAGTTAATTACGTATGGTACGATTTAATAGAATTTTATTATCTTTTTTATAGTTTTGACTCGATTTTCATAAAAAGTTTAAATGACTCGACAAAATTCTGCAACTATTATACATATGTAATTTCAAATCATTCGGATGGGTAGTCAGACGGACAGACAGACTTACGGACTAGACGGTGACTATAGGTGCTACGTAATTCCATAATTATGAACGCACCTAAAAACAATAAAATAGGGTAATTTTTTTAAATAATTTGTATGATTAATTGGGTGTTCATGAAAGAAATAAAGGTATAAATAATAAAATGAGTAATTTTTTATCAATTTCTAATTCAAATGCAAAAAAAAAAAAGTATATTTTGAAAATTAATAAGTAAAATGCATCTGAATAATAATGAGATAAAAAAATCAAAGAGCATAATTTAAAAGCATAAAAATTCGATAAATATGAAAGAATAATTTATAAATGTCTTCCCTAAAACAGATGTTTCTGAGGTTGTGAATGTTCTGAGAAACATTCTTCTTCTTTTGAAATGTACCACGAAAGATAGGAATAATGCATCACATACATTTTTCATTTCAATTTAAAATGTTGTATTGTTCTGACAGATAAAGCTCTGGATACTGAAGAAAAGAATTTAACTCAACCGAAATTCTAAAACTTTCCTATACAGATTAAATTGTATTTGAATTTATGTTTTATATTGGTTATATTTTACAAATATATTTTTCTCTAGAACGTTTACATGGGATTTAATATTTTAGTCTTAAAGCTAGTAAGTTTTAAAAATAAACATGTTCAAGACCAACAAGTAAATGAAATATACATGCTAAGTAATAATAATAATAATTAAGAAATGCATTAAGGTGTGTATTTTTTTTTTTTTTTCATGGTTTCAAGCATTTAGAAAATTCATTCATATATTTCATATTCTGATTTCTACATCTAAACCATACATTAAAACTCATTAAATATTGCATCTTGATGGATAATGTATCATTTTACAATACAATGTAATATTTGTGTTTTATTCCTTACAGCATTTCTGAAAATAGAGTTAATCAACTGGTATTTAAAAGATTCCATTTCGGTAAATTTCCGAATTAAAAAGTACAACCTTTTGATTGCTATCTATATTATAAAGGACAAACATATCTGTGCGTAACACATACGTCATTTTGCGAATGGCAACACTTTGAAATTTGAATTAAAATTTCGGTTTTGCAATTATATCTACGGCAAATTTTTAAACTTCTAAACATCGTACATTTTAAATTTTAACACCATCGTATAAGGAAACAAATTCTCTTTTAAATGCAATTTGTTTGAAAGCTGTATCTCAATTTATTTTTGAGATATTAATTTTTTTTGTAGTTTTTAATACAAATTTTGTAATTGTGGCAACTGAAGTACTCTATTTATATTGAAAGTAAAGGGAAAATAGTCATGGTTTATTATTTTTATTGATTATATCCTTATTGATGCCATTTTCACAATACAAATTAAAGTAACTTTTTATAATTTTGGAACAGAAAATGATGTCAGACATTTAAAAAAAACACGCATTCTTCTTCATAAATCAGTTACATTTCAATATTTTTAAATTACGCTGATACTGAGTTTGAGACGCTGGGCAAAATGATTCAGTGAGTAAAAATTATTTCAAACAAAACGATCTTTTTTTTTTTTTTTTTTTTTTTTTTTTTTTTTGATAAAACTAAATATTTGACCAATACTATGACAACTAAAGGCAAATTTCTGAATTTTTTTTTCGCGGGTACTGAGATTATAACTTAAAGTTTGTGCGAATGTTTACATGAAAAGTTGTATCGGACAAACGTAACTTTAAGTTTAGAAATACATTCATTAATAATCTATTGCGCGTTAAAATACTTTCAAATTGTGAATTTGAGTGGTGCGTATGTAAATTATGGGAATTGAAAATAACGTACAATTTAGATTTCATGGGGGAAAATTTTATGATGTGACAAAGCGAAATCCTTTTTACTGATTTTTTATCCCATAAAAACAAACATAAATGTCTCAATCGATAAATTCATCATAATTACTCATCTTGATTACGTATTCTAATAGAGTTTAATTTTTAAATAATTTAAGCAGTTGAAGTTTGTGGAAATAATCTTTTAGTAATTTTGAGTTAAAAATATTATTTGCTTTAAGAGTGCGACAACCAATGTTAGATGATTTTTGTATTGTAATTATTTTTGTAGGTTTATTATAAATTCGATCTGACAGTTTCTTTTTAACATTTTAGTTCGTCGAATTTCGACGGGTTACAACTCGTACTAATAAAATAAAGATGCATGTGTGTCTGCCTGACGGTCTGTTATTTCTCGAAAAATTTACCAAATGAAAAGTTCTGAAAATTTGTATGACATAGACCAAGGCAGGTCCTGATGAACATAAGGCTCAGATTTTTTTTGTCGTTGTTAATTAAAGAATATATTATTTAAAAATGATATTAAATATCTCAAAATCGAGCGGAAACTACCAGCGCTGCGAATAGAACGATGCTCTGAAATAATCCAAAGAAAGGCACATAGAAAGAATCTTTCTTTAACCAGTTCTTGAAAATTCGTATCGGCTGGGCTGCTCGTAAAAAGTAGCAAACTAAAATAACATTCCTTAATTTCGTACTTTTTATTTTTTAAATCTACATATAGGGAAAAATTACGGAATATAATACTTTAAAATGTTTCATGAAAGCATTTCGCGATATACCCCCTTTTTTCTCAGCTAGCACCGTGCTTACTTTTAGAGATACGGTTAAAACGAAAAATACCCTTTGAATTCGGATAGATTCAAATTAATGATGCATTAAATCGTTTTTTAAAATATGAATATTATCTCTTTAAAGAACTTCGAAACTGGAAATCAGTTTCTACTTCTTTAGATTATTATGTCTTTTCTAAAAGTAACTAAATATCGGTACGTTAAAAAAATATTTTTTTCACGTTCTGCGTACCCTTAATTTACATTAAAAAAAAAAAAAAAAAAAAAAAAAAAAAAAAAAAAAAAAAAAAACACTCGAAACGATGGATCAATTAGAACGAACAAACACAAAAATGAAATCCTCAAAATTCTTTCTCCGAACGTGAATAAGTGGTTGTTTTTGGTCATATATTTAGAAATAAGTATCATTATTTTTGCATATAAATTATATACAGATTCTGAGATATTATAGTATTTATAACTATAACACAATATTTAATATTAAGTGAACTCATGCAAAAAAGAAATGATAAGAAAAATTATATATTAATATATTTTCAGGGAGTTAAAAAAAAACAACTTTATATGTATAACTCATAACAATTTTTAAAAAAGTTTACAGAATAAGAACTCCTTGTAGGTAGATTTCGTAGGAGATACTATATATTACATTCTCCACTAAGCTGGAATTTCTGAAAACATTTGCAGATCTACTGCGATCATGACCCCTAGAACCCAAAATAACCCCCAGTTTAAAAAAAAATGTCTATATATCTATCTATCTGTCAATCTATCTATCTATATCACTTTTTTATGGATACGATAACTTTCATAATTCTGATACATAAAATCAAGGGCATAAAATCACGGTCAAGTTGATTAACGGACAAAATTGGTCCACGGGAATGGAAATAGGTTTCTACAAACCGAAAAATTTTTTTTAATTATAATACATATCAAGTTAGTTTAAAATTATTTTTAATTCTAGGAAAAAAGGCCAAAAATGTAAGTATCACAGATTTTGATAAAATTTAAAATGGGCTGAAGGAGAAAAAAATAGGCTTTCAAAAAGAAAAAAAAATCATAACTTCATCAATTCTCAAGATATAAAACTCAATTAAATTTATTATAAATCTTCTTAAAACTATCTACAGCTTTCATACTGATAAGATTTTCATAGGACTAAGTCTCACCGAAAGAAAGGGACGGTTGAAGAAGACAAATAATTAAGAAGATATCAAATCCGCTTTCATTTATTATAAATCTCCTTAATATAATATTCAACTTTTTTTGCAAGTTTTTGATAGGACAAACACTTACCGCAAAAACAAATCAAACAAAAATAGAGGTTGAAGAAAATAATATCGTATTAAAGTTGTACTCAGATCGAAACTCCTTATTTTCTGGCTCATTTGTACTCTCAAACACATGCAATTGTCAAGTTCTCTTATTTGAAAACTATGTAACGTGCCGTATTAGTCGATGTTTTGATAAAGGCGGAATATATTTCAAAAAACGCTCTCAAAGCGGGCATTTTGAATTGAATTTCCCGAAGCGTTGATGCTGGAAACAAAAAAAAAAAAAAAAACGGTCTTACTGAAAAAATAATTGTTTATAAATCAAGTGCTAATTAATTGAATTAAAAATAAAAACACAGGTCGCTTATAAATCTTTTCAAAAAATCACGTCAGCAATTTTCACATTTTTACTTTTAAAAATGAGTCTAATAATATTGCAAAATATTTCGAATTGTGGAGCGTGGAAAAATATTTTTCTTTTTTTTTTAATACCGGGCCCTTAACTTTATTCTGAAAAAAAAACAGCGGTTACAGAAAATTGAAATTAAAAACTCGCCAAAAGCGGACGGATAAAATTGCTGAACTGGATTTATTTTTAATCATGATTCTATATATTTTTTTGGAGAAATTAGTAGTTAACTTTGAAATCTACATCCGCCTGAAGGCCGAGCCGGCAGCGATTTACATATATATTTGAGCGAGTGTGAAAAGAAGTCTTTCTATAAGCGCTTTTAACAGTAACAATTAATATAGTCTTCTAAACTATTCAATTTCGGACTGATAGAAAATTCAAAGAGGACAATAAGATTTATATTTCTTTAATATTAGAGGACCCTATAAGAAAACTAAATCTGCACAATTTAAAATTTTGAATCAATTATTTTTGTTAAAATACCGAAAATAATATAACGGTGACTTAAAAAGCTGAAATTATACATTAAAATGACTCATTTAAACGACTGTTTTTAAGTGTATAAAGATTGTGTAAGTCAAAATTCTAGTATGGTTTGAAGAACTTTTCAAATGGTTTGAAGATACAAATCATATAAATTTGAGGTAAAATGTTTTTATAACGTGCCTTTTTACAAATATGTACACGTGACATTGAAGTAACCAAAGAAACTATCGTTACAATATCAGTATGTTTTGTAAATCACAAATTAGTGCACACAATTTCTGCACATATCTGAATTTCCAGTGTATTCTAGTAAAATAAAAAATTATCTATTTTTTAGACATGTTTAAATATGTGATTTAAAAAAGTAGTAATAAATGTAACTTTAGTTTAATTAAAAGCGATTTGCGTATACATTACTGTTGTGAATACAGACACAGAACGGTAACTTTTACAATATATTTTATTATATTACGTTCTATCACACGTTCGTATGCATATTACACTTTCGCTACCTGCATATGAGCGATATAACTGGGTTCTATTACAATATAACAGATGATATATTTGATATATGACTTATATTTTACATAAAATGAGTTTTTATGAGTAAACTTATAATGTTCAGATTAGAACTATAGCTATAAATTTTTACCTCTAAAACTTGTTTAGAGAAATGACTAACAATTTTAAACATGAAGGATAATTATTTTTGTTTAAATATACATCAGCCCAAAAAAGTTTATGATTTTGTTTTTACTATATTGCTGTAACATCGTAAATATTTCATCGAATTCCGTGAAAATGTAACAAAATATCAGTAAAGGTACTAAAACAAGGTGTAAATCACACCTTTGCTAAAAAAAAAAAAAAATAATAATAATCAGTAAGAGCCAGAAGTGCGTCCAAATTTTTTATATTTTTTTTCTTTAAATAAACAGACATTTTAACAAATACCAGTCCGTAATTGGTAGGATAGGCAAGACAATGTATGGCAGCTTTGCATCTGGAATCCTAGACCATGCTTGGCTCAAAACGTCGAATTTTCCGTCAGAATATTTAACTTTAATATCCTGAGTAACTCTTTCGATTTTGTCCAATTATGCTCGAATGGGTTAATATCAGGTAACAGTCTTCTTTACACCATTAGTTTGATTTTTTTTTACTTGTAGAACTTCTTGACGAACTTCGAAGTAAGCTTGGAGTCTTTATCAGGATTGTAAATAAATTTATTTTATCTATTTTCTTTTACTAGCAAACAACAGAATAATATCTATATATATATTACGCTAACGTACGTGGCACAGAAATCGCGATTATTTGTTATTGTTTAATGGCAACGCCATAGAATCGCATCTGATTGGCTATTGTGTAAGAGTCCTTGGCAGGATTTATGGCGATCGGGTTTGTTTACTTTTCGCGTTTTCGGTGCGATATCTTTCGCTGCAATTATGTAGCTTCAAAATGTCATTTGAAATTTTAAAAAATCTCGGTGAATGCTTGAAAGTAAAGAAGAAGCCGAATTCGAGTAGAATAGAAATAGATTCGAAATCCAAATAGGGAACGCCGTTAAGCGATCGGCAAAATAGGCTTAATAACTGTAGCATGCACGCGTTGTTTCTGAAATCCAAATTACTGATTTAAACGTTCCGGGCATGCATAACTGTGGGTGAAACGTGCAATTTCTGCAAAGCACTGTATTGGAAATGCGAATTAAACAGCAGCAAGAAGTTTACAAAATGTTTTCATGACGTAAAATGTAATTTTGTACGGACAGGTAGTTTTGACTGTAGGAACAAGTAGTTTTGACTGCACGGACAGGTAGTTTTGACTGTACGGACCTGCGATACGAATTTCAGGTTCATTTAAGAATATTATTACGCACCCCCCCCCCCTCCCCCAGAAATAGGATACAATAAAACCTGCTTAGACGAAAACGACCAGTGATAAATTTCGTTTTATGAAGGTTATTTAAATGGAACAAAGCATAATAGCATTTTTTTTTTTTTTTTGGGGGGGGGGGGGGAGAGCTGGAACTTTTTTTTTTCGTTTATTTCAGAATTCCGTTATAAACAGGCTCTACTCTATTAAAAAATAAATTTGCTGGATGGTACTTTAAAATAAAATCTATATAGTAATAATTGCTTACAATTTTATTATTTCTTTTTCAGTATTACACGTTATGTTGTGTTTGTGATTGATTTTTCATATAAAGACTTTAAATAAAAAATTAAATTATTGAAAATATAATTACATTTTAATTGAATTCATCAGTTAATTTGGAATAAAAAAGTTTAAAGTATGAGACATATAAAAATAAAAAAAATTAACCTTTGACTTTACACAACTTTGAGACTGAACAAGAGTCGGGCTGTCTCCACCCAGCCCTTTCTGTACGGACCTGCGATAAAAATTTCAGATTCATTTAAGAATATTATTACGGGCCCCGGCAACGCCGGGCGGGTCAGCTAGTTTTTATTATACTTTTGTGTACAGAGGCATCCATATTGTCATGAATACGATTAAGAGTCTAAATCCAGGGTATCCAAAACAAACCCATACCATGACTGTGACACCGCCATGTTTACTGGCAGGAGATTTATTATCATGGAATATTTTCTTGTACGATTTGGACGTCTCATATACTTTACAACAAGCAAGATAATTTTTGATTCATCACTGAAAAGCACTTTTTGAAAGTCTTCCTTGGAACATGACAGGTGATCCTTGGCAAATGCAATTTGGATTTTTATATTCTTCAACCTAAATGAAGGTTTCTTACTTGGACGACTCCCAAATAGTAAATTGTTAACTAAGCTAAGCTTTGCCGTATCTGCACAAAATTTAAAACTCCAAATGTGACCTTATGAATATCGACAGCTGCCAATCCGAGCTTTTACCTGGCTGCTCCATTGATCGCATTGTCGTGCGGTGCAGTAATCTACGAAATACCTTACAAACAACATTACAGACCAGGTATCGTTTATAAATAGCTCAGATCATATTTGGAGTCAGGTTAAATTCAGCAGGTAAGTAAGTGTTCGTTGCGTTTTCCGACTATATTAGCCTCAGTAATAGGCTTCTGAACGTCTATGCTGAACTCTTTTCCCTTTTCTATCTAAAAAAATAATATATCTAAAGGAAATATATACTATTACGCACAAAGAAAGCTATTTCAGTTCAAATATTTAAAGTTAGTACAGAAAAATGCATGATATACTGAAATATCATAAAAATATTTTGTCTCACTTTTGAATGCTGAAGAATTTGTTTGTCCAATTTATTTTTCCAAATCTGTCATTTGTATTGTTTTAGAAAATTTTACTGACATTTTGTTTAAATATTATGGAATTCTGTGAAATATTTGCGACATACTCAGTTAATTTAGTGCGATATCTTCAAAAACTCATAAGTTTTTTGGTCTACAGTGTATATATACATATTCATTTTTTTCTGCATATTTACAATACCACAGAAATTACAAATTATGAAAAAAAATTCTGCTTTTTTTTCATTTTTCAATAAAATAATTATAATTTTTCTACAAGAAATTTTATATTATAATTTTGAGCATAATAACCCTTTTGTAATATCACAGCGTTTTTTCTACGAATATAAACCCAATAAAACACATCCTTTATCATTCGTACCTTAAAAAACACGCATAACACTTATATACAAAAATTTAAAAAAGTGTATGTTCTATGTAATTAAATTTGACGTTTTCTTTAAAAAAGACTAAATTAATTTTCTAAAGATATATAATGAGTTTTGAATATGGTAATTTTGCTTAAGAAAAATTATGATTTTTGGTACATTTAACATTAATTATTTAACATAATTATTTATTATATTTAATGCAATTTATTTACTATAATCTAGAAGAATGTTTTAAAACGAATTTAATTATATTTTATTTTTATTTTTTATTCGAAAATGAAGTTTTGTATACTTTTCAATTCAAGTAATATTTAAAATATATAATTATTAAAGCAAATTAATCCTTCAGTAACAGGAATTATAGCATATACATCTATATTGTATCAATATTATAAATTCAGATAATGAATTTCGTAATTTTCATATTCTGTAAAAATATCAACTTATAAGAATCCACCAACAGAAATACTTAATACAATAAATTATCAAAAACAATATAATATTTATTTACATTTTTTAATTATAAAGCTTATTAAAGAATTCGTTTTTATTATAATATAAGAAAGTAGATCGTTTGATTTATTTTTAATTATTTTCTTTCACGTACAAAATAATTGCTCTCTTTTGTGCGAAATTCTTAGAAATACTTTGGAATTGGCAGAGTTCTGATTTAAACAAAACATAATGTAGGAAAAAAAGTCTAAGTGTGTATAGAATTCTAACAAAAGAACTCAACAAAAGAAGAGTTCTTTTATTTCCTTTCGATGATCATATTTCTACGTTGGCAGGTTCAGTTAATGTACATTGCTTCAAAGAAAACATTTAGTACATCGTTCCGCTTTTATGATATAAAGATAAAATTGATTGAGACTTTGAAAAAGTTAGAAAATAAAATAAAAGTGTTCTGGTATGTTACAGATATGAATAACATTACTTACGTACACATTTCATTGCAATATTTCTGGATGAAATGGTTCATTTTCCATGCACTATCGGTAACTACAATTTTATCAAGATTACCTTTCTCCTGCTAGTTTTTTTTTTTTTTTTTCCACAGAATTTTTGTTTTATAAGTAGTCAAACATTACAATTGTTTTTCAAGTAATTATTCAAGCCTTGCTTATTAGTTGTCAATTTAATATTTTAAAATCATTTTTAAATTACGAATATGTAATTTTCATTAAATATGCTTGTGAAATTCTTAGAATTTGCCTAATATGTATTTATGATCGATACTGTAGAAAATGTTAAAAAAATTAATATTAAATAGCCATAAGCGTATGTTTACACTAATGGTAAAAAAGCGAATAGAACGTACCGATCTATGTTATTTTTTAGGGAAATTGACACAAATAAATGCAAGTGATACACTTCATCTCTGAATAACTATGAATACAATTTTTAAATAGGAGTCGTCTATAAATTAAAAATTGTAATAACTATGATTTTCACTAGGAATCACCAACTATTAACATCATATTTCAGTTCCTTTGATCCAGTCAGCTAAAGATTCTTTTTTTTTCTGAAATATTCGTATGATTCGATTGTGTCAAAATTTTACTATGTTAAACCGATGGTATAATATTAGATTTATATCGTCACAAACAAATATTCATTTATATATTTTTTTCTTTTAAAGAGATACAATGACCAGAGTGAAAAATATTCCAGAATTTATTCTTTTGACTCAAGAATATATTTTTGTTCACAAAAACAATAATTTAATATTAAAAAATATGACCTATATCGCGTTTTAACTAACAGGAATCGCAATCGCTAGAAACATAGGTTTAATAGTTTATAGTTCATTTCAATCATTATAGTTGCAGATATAATAGATAAATTTAACATTTCGATAGTTCTAAATGGAGCATCTCGTGCTATTAAAGTATCAACAAAGAACAAAATTTCAGAGTGCATTTCAAAATGTTTTGCAATTTTTTTTTTCATTTAATGTTTGTTTATTTATATATTAGATTGAACAATATATTTTTTCTGGTAACTAATTGTGTGTTCCAGTGCAGATAGTTTCATTCTAAGATCTTAATTTATTAATCCTTATTTATTTTCTTAAAGTACCTATCTTGATTTTTTTACAGCACGAGGTAGAGTAAAAAAATGTTTAAATGACACCTTTGGTCGAACGTATATATACATATACTTTAGTACCAGTGGCGTGGCGCCCGGTCATCGCTGGATGCGGCGATGACCAAGCAATATTTTAAAACTCTTAATAAACTTTTAAAACTCTACGTTCCAGTTTTAGCAGAACATTTGGAGTTCATGTATAAATGAAGGTACCTTCCTTAATCCTTATTTATTTTCTTAAAGTACCTATCTTGATTTTTTTACAGCACGAGGTAGAGTAAAAAAATGTTTAAATGACACCTTTGGTCGAACGTATATATACATATACTTTAGTACCAGTGGCGTGGCGCCCGGTCATCGCTGGATGCGGCGATGACCAAGCAATATTTTAAAACTCTTAATAAACTTTTAAAACTCTACGTTCCAGTTTTAGCAGAACATTTGGAGTTCATGTATAAATGAAGGTAAGATTTAAAGTTTCTTTTTTGAACATTCAACCATTGAATTTTAGAGTTAATAATTTTTCACCACAAAATTAAATAACTGCGATGACCACCGAAAAATTTCACGCCACGCCACTATTTAGTACATATTTCAATATTTAGATCAACACTATTTAAAAATATTCATTCATATTGCGAAAATAGACACAAATAAAAGTCAATCTCTCTATAAAATAAAATAAAAAAATAAATAATAAAGTCATGAAGTTATGGGTTTTTTTTCTTCAGGGATTAAACGTGCGTGTATACAATATATATTTACATGTATACTTATATATACAGGTATGTCTCGATCTTGATAGACAGGCAGAGAGATTGATTCCCTTGATAGTTGTTTCTATTTATGTATTAATAAATATATATATATATATATATATAGATAGATAGATAACCACGCATTTTTATAGAAGAATATTTATAATTATATGATTGATTTTGAATAAAGCTAATAACATATTTTTAATAGCTTCTTTTTATTTACGCTTCTCTGTTTTATGTCATAATAACTAAGAATGTATGTATATATTTTTATGCATTTCAAAACGTCACTCCAGTTTATTTTTTTTGTTTTTTCGATTAGGAACTACCTGAGGAAATAAAAAAATGAAATGTTATCAACAACAACAGCAAAAATTCGACTGAATTCGGTTACTAATAGTAGGATAGATAAATCGTTTCTAAAAATAATAAAGTTTTTTTTTTTTTTTTTTTTTTTTTTTTTTTTTTTTTTTCGGGGGGGGGGGGGGGTTCCGTACTTAAAAAATAAAAACGGAACCATTATAAGATCGGTCCTGAGTCTGTCTGTCTGTCACAGCCCTTTTACTCGTAAACTATGCAACGCTGAAAGTTCAAATTGGGGGAAGTAATAAAGACTATTGACCCACATATTTACAGATTAATAAATATTCATAAATATATTTAGGAAAAATGTACAGGGGCTAATTAAGTTACTTGAAAAAGAAATATTTTCTTTGTATATCGTTTGAAAGCTTTCGTAACGCTGAAATCAAAAATATATTTCATTTAATTTTAGGTATTATATTTTCAAAGTTATGGTGGAAAATGTAGTGCAAAAATATGTTCCCACCCATCTAATTCCGAATCTATTGAAACAAAAATTATGAAAAATTTAGAGGTAGTAGACATTAATTTAAACCTTGCAGGAAAATTACAGCGATTACCCTAGGTCACATAGTTTTTGAGAAAATCGCATTTTTCCGTTACACTCAAATTTCGATTTACGGGCTTCAGCAAAACTGTTGAGCAGAGCTGGAGGTACCTATCGTAGCAGAAGTATAAAAGCCTTGTTGATCATGAATTTTGGAAAAAAATCGTCGGTAATTAGCCGATATATTAACCTTTAAAAACACGGACATGCATAATGACAGTGACGGAGTACTCTATGATCCATCGGCGTGTAAAGCCTAGATAACAAATTTTAAGGATATATTTATGTAATGCGATGCCCAGTAGCAGTATAAAAGCAATAAACGTCAAATTGTTAGAAAAAAACAGACTCGTTTACTTTGAATTAATCGCATAAGAACTATGGGATTCGCGACTAGCTTCCATTGAGTGGTTTTTTCAATACACCTACTATGTCTTTAAAGGTTAACTGAAAACCTATATGGAATAACAACTATACAGAATAGCTATTTTTGCTATTATTTAGGTTCCATATATCTTTGAACTTTCATGGTATATCCATTTATACTTTTCTAGTATACGGGGTGCAAAAGAAAGTCCCTTAAACCTGAAAATACTTGTGAACGGAGAGAGTTACAGATATGCAAGTGAGTTAACGGTATAGTAAAGCAACTACGCCCGATTTAATGAAAACGACAGCAGCGCCCTCTAGTGTTGAAATTTGGAGGATAGCCAATGCAAATCAAAAACGAAAAAAGATAGAGCAAAATTTCCAGTTAGATATTTTTAGATCATCAATTAATTAATAGAATACGATAGATTTGGTTTACATGAATAAGATAAATCTTCGTCTGTTTACCCAAAAATGTCCGAAATCGATGCACTTCATTTTGTGTAAATATTTCATTGGAATAGTCGAGAAGTATTAAGAAATACGCACAATTTATGCTATAAATATATACTTATCTCAATACATTTTGATAACATCACACACAAAAAAAAGACAAACTATCTCACAGTGATAAAAAGTTAATATTCAGTACGTTCGAAAAGTTCGCCATTGCTCACGATACACGTTTGTATTCTTGAGAGTAATTCTGCATGCACATTTCTCAGCATGGAACGTCTATTGCAAGCCTCTACAATACGACAATATAGATTTAACCCTTCCAAAGGTGATGAGTGGACGGTCTAGCCATCTAATTTTAATTACAAAACTGTCAAATGGCACCAAGAATATTTTAATAAAATTTTGCTTTTGTAAAGAAAGTGCAAATTAGCGGGTTTTTGTTTACTGAGAAATTCGTTTGAATATTCTGGTGTCAAATATTTCATCAGTTTACGAACATAATTCTTCTGGCCCTGAAAAGGTTATTCTAAAATTTTAAATGCATTGGAAATTAAATCTTTACAGACATTACAGTCACAATCTGCAATTGTGCACTGCTACATTTCCGGAATGTGAATAGGCAAAGTAGAATCGTCGCTCATCGATTTCAGACATATTTTAGTATGCAGGCGACGATTTATCTTATTCGTGTGCATAAAATGTCGTTTCGTACTAATTAATTGATGCTCTAAAACTTTCTAATTGGAAAATTTGCTCTACCTGTTTTCGTTTCCGATTTTCAATGGCTATCTTCCAAATTCCGCCACAAGGGTTGCTGCTGTCGTTTGCATTAAGTCGGGCGTAGTCGCTTTACAGTACCGTTACCTCACTTGTATAGCTGTAGCCCTCTCCGTTCGCAAGTATTTTCAGGTTAAAGGGACATTCCTTTACACCCTTATACTATACAGCTATACCCAGCCCTACGTTGAATAGTTTTTACAAAGTCTCAGTATTCTTTTAGCGAAGGTATTTTATTAGTAATACATTTACTAATTCATATATTATTGTACGGAAACCTCTGTGCGCGGGTAATACTCGCACTTGACTGTTTATTTTAACAAAACTGTGCTTTCATTTTCTCATTGATAGATTGAGATTTTTCGCAAAAAAAAAAAAAAAAAAAAAAAAAAAAAAATATATATATATATATATATATATCTAGAGAATATTGAGATATCAGATTAACTCGTTCTCAATATGGTATTTAGCAACATTATCTGGTACAGGAATAAATTATAGATATTTATGAATTTAAGATTTAAATTCGAATTTTTTTTTTTTTTAAATAATCAAAATATATATTAACGCGTATAGCCAGTCAAACAATCAAACTACTCAAACAATTTCAGAATGTATGTTTTTGGTGTATATGATAGATTAGACAGTACTGGTCACGAAACTGCCAGTCAACAGGTGTATCAGTGGAGTGTTTTGCCATAACAATATTGCACAGGTTCCTATGATGCAAAATGCGTGGCAACATGATTAATGATGTTATCCTGAAATGGAGACATAATCAGTAATTATGTTGCTATTCACTTAACATCGCAGCATGAGGTATGATGTTTATATGAAACCTCTCATTTGTGTGCAAATTGACTTATAATTTCGTCAACTATACAGGGTGTCCGGTCTCAACGGTGTCCAATGGTTAAATCCTAAACCGTTAGTCATAGACATATAGTTCCAATTAAAAAAATGTTTTAAATCAGGTAAAGAAGTATTTGAAAAGCGATTTGGGTCAATAAAAACATTTCCTGAAAAATTACGAAATTTAAATTTTTATACGGTCCACCGGTCCTATAAGTTATATTTAGTAAAATTTTCCTATTACACTGACAAGCAAGACAAAAAAAAGTCCTATTCATATAACACTACAATTCAGCCAGTTATGAAACTTTAAAAATGCATGACTTATGCCACTTTTCTGCTCTGAAAACAAATGAGTTCGACTTGGCTATGAGGGGTCACATATCAAGTGCTTAAAGTATTCAAAGATCTTATTTCATGTGTATCTGCTCTTTGAAAAATATCGTACAAGTATTTCGATTAAGTTAACATTTATTAAGTTTCAAATTGGCTAAAATAACATATGTTTTATTTTGTCAGGATTTGAGACTGTTTCTTTTATGATTTCTTTTAACAAAAATTATGTTATTGTTATAAGTTTTTATGTTACTTCAACGATCGTATGGATGTTTTTCCAGTTCAAAATTTGTACTCGATCTTTAACTCACTTTTAAATATCCGATCGAGATTACATTTTACATAATGGCCAAATCCAATAACAATCTAATATTATTAGGATTTTCGGTGGTTACCATTTATACTTATTTTACAGGATAACACAAAATATTTCGGATAGATTACCGCCAAGAAGTTTAAGAAAACGTTTTAGATTAGATAATACAAGACTGCGATTGTTGTTGTTTTTTAAACTTTTATGCATTTTTTAGCACTGAATCTGAAAATTACATTAATTTTTAACCATCATGTCAGGATATTTCGCAAATCATAAATTGTCAAATTTAAAGAATAAAAAAAAATCGGATACTAAAAGTAGAGGAGATGGTTGTGTTTTTCTTTAACTTTTGATAATTGATTTTTACGTACTTCTTAGCACTGAATCTGAAAATGACCTTCATTTTTAACCATCATGTTAGAAATTTTTTGCAAATCGTAAATGTGTAAGTTAAAATATAGCGAAAATCTCATACTATAAAACATATGTAAAAATTTATTTGTTTTATTTTATTTTATTTTATTTTATTTTATTTAATAATTTATTCGATATTTTTTCTTATCCTGGGATTTTTACAGCTAAATAACTGAGTAGTCCGATGAGATGAGGGAAGAGATTCAATTTTAATTTTGAACTTTTTAACTTTGAAATTTACGAAAAATCATGATGTGATGGTTAAAAATCATGGCATAACACAACTTTTGCAGGCTAGTGTAATCTAATAATATTTTAAAATACGTATAATATTTTGTAAAAAATTGAGGCTGTTAATTTAGCATAATTTTATTTAACAAAAAATATGTTTTTTTCTTTCTTCTTAAACGTTTATTACAAATTGTATATATTGCATTAATATGTCAGAATGATTAAACATTTCAAATTTATATTGCAATGTTAATTTTGCTCTCAACCATTTTTTAATATATCTGGCGAAATTATATTTCGACTAAATTTACGAATGACCCCCAATTTGCAGCAAAAAATATGCTCCAACTTTAATCAGCTATTACTCGGTCAATTTTAATCGTAGAACAACGGGACTTTTTGTGTATTACTTGTCAGTGTTAAAGGAAAATTTTACTAAATATAACTTATAGGACCGGGGGACCTTATAAAAATTTAAATTTCGTATTTTTTTTAAGAAATGTTTTTATTGACTCAAATCGCTTTTAAAATATTTCTTTACCTGATTTTAAACATTTTTGTAATTGGAACTATATGTCTATGACTAACGATTTAGGAATTAGCCATTGGACACCGTTGAAACCGGACACCCGGCACAGACGACAATGCTATTTTTGAATGAATCCACTCATAAAAGTTTTCAATTTAAGCGCTCTGTAACACTTTATTGTCGGCAAACCATTTAACATATCATATTTGCAAAATTCCTCTCTTTATTTATTTGAATTTATGCCGTTTTTTGCAATGGGATTATAGAAATTAGTTGAAATAATAAATACGTCTGATGTATGTACCTCTGCATGTTTATTATATAAAATTACGAATTTCCGCAATCAAATTAGACATTGAGCATTTACAACAAGATTTATTATGACGATTTTAGGGAGTCATGGCGGAGTGTTTAAGTTCATACAGTACAATAACTAAGTCACCAATACAGCGAGTTACTATTTTGTAAAATATTTTTTTTTCATTAGTAGTTTAACCTTCATATAAACAGATCATTGTTTTAAATTTCTATAGCAATGATAAATGCAGCTACTTTTGGTTTATAGACTATACATTGTTCTACAGTAACGCAGGTGTTCCAACAAACTTTTTTTTTCCTTTTTTTTTTCTTTTTTTTTTTTTTTTTCTTTTCGTAACGCGTAACCAATTTCCAAGTTTGCTACCAACGGACAATTTAATTAAGATCCTCTAATCGGAATTTGAAAACAATTTTATGAAGTATATTCTTTGTTTTCAGTTATAATGATCCCCAGTGTAAAAATAACATTTGTACTATAATATTTCATTTTTTGCACTGTAAAACCTTACCTTCTTGTGGTATTTTCATTGTCATGCATTTGTAGCATTTTATGGCAGCAAAAACTATTTCTTTTGAGAGACATAAAATGCTTAAAATTACCGAGTACAACAACTCAGTATGTTTTATTCATAGAAGAAATAATTTATATTATTTATGAGCAAGGGAAGATAACTCTCCCTGAGTGTCTTCCTCTTAAATCTACCATCTTGTCCTGGCTTATATCAGTACTGCAATGTACTTGAAAACATGGAATTTTCATCGTGATTTAGTTTATTAATTTATGCTTTGATAATTTCATAAGCGTTCAAAATGGGACTTTTTTATGCTAAGTTACATATTTTTTTTTTTTTATTAATTATCTTAATTTTTCAATGTTATTTAATTTAATTTTCATTGCAATATAACGAACAATTAAAAAAAATATTTTCATTATTTTAAACATATTTTAAATACTAGCTAACTTGCCGGCGTTGTACGGGTACGTCCAAAAACAGCACGAATTGCGAAAAAGCTCTGAAAATCACAATAAGATATCGCGAAAAAATTTTAAATCGCTGCACAAATTTCGAAAAGAGAAAATATATATATATATTGTGCTCGAAGATTGAAAGTTGATTCTTTACACTAATGTGGAAAAATGGTAGCAAATCGCTAAAATACACTAAAAATCACATACAAAATTCACAAAAAATTCGAAAATTGCTATACGAAATTCGAATAAACTTGATTGAAATAGGGGCAGATATTACTTTAGTATTATAGGTCAAAAATGGAATGTCAAAAAATTGCAACGAATCGCGAAGAAACGTAAAAATCGATTTAAAAATCACAAAAAGTTTAAAAAATCATTCAAAAGTCAAAATTTACTATAATTGTATTTTAAATCTAAGTTCAAATCTAGTTTCAAATCTAATTCCCCTCTTAAAATTTATGTTTGGGAAAGCATGCTAATCATTGTACCATGTTATTTTTATTCCTAATTTAATTTACTTGGATTCCCTTCAATATAATTAATATAATACCTTAAGTTAATATTAGTTTTTTTTGCATTAAAATATTTCAATTTGTCGATTTTCTATAAGCAAGTATTCCCTATTGGTTTACAATGGATCTTTATGGGAAATGTGAAATATCCGAGATATCGTATATATCAGAGATGTCATAAATTTGGCGATATATCGCCAAGTTGGTGACAAACTTGGCGGTGTTTGGCTACAGGAATTTGTCCCCGGTACGGTAACCCACTTATAAGCATTGCGATGCATTAAATGTTGTTCAATAATCGCATAAAAAATTCGCTAAAAATTCAAACATCGCTGTACGAATTCCGAAAAAAAACTTTTTTGAAAAGTAAACAAAATTTACTATATTGGGTTAAAAGAAAGAAACCGTATTCCTCTTACTAATGTTGAAAAATCGCCTCGAAACTTAAAAAAAGTGCTAAAAATCGCATAAAAATTAAATAAAAAAATCTAATCAAAAAATTAAAATCGGGCTTCGAGGTGCAAACCTTCATATATAGACGTACCTTTTCCCCAAATTTTGTAGCTCTACGTGCAGCAGTCTCTTCAGAACACTGTTGACACACACACAAACTTCTTTTCTTATTATTATAAATTTTGCAGTTAGTAATTTCGAAAATTAATGGGGTATCTCCTTTAATCTATCATTAAATAGAAAACTATAAAACACTAACATTTATTAGCCACGTTAAATAACGCATATCAATTATTATTTTGTATTTCATTTATTACCTCCTAAGTCTAGCACAGTACTGCGGATGACAGGTCATCGGAATTCATAGCACACATGTGACAGTTAGTTTCTATTTCACAGTATGTATAATTAATAATTGTACCTTTTTGGTACTCACAAGCTAATTGCCAATACTGTTCTACAGAACCAGGTCATGTATGTTGGTGTTAGTATTTTAAGTCTACAATTTCAATATCTAAGTACACTTTATTCTAGCAAAAGCCATTTTGAAAACAATGTTCATTACATTAAAATTTAAAAAAATTGCATTTACACTTAATATGGTTCGTAGCTGCTAACTGGTCTTTTTCTTTGTTATTCAGTACCGTTGTATATAAACAGAAATATTAGCTTTATATATTTACAGGAAGTTTGTTAAGACAAATATTTTTAAAAAAATGGTGCTAACACAATACATCTTTTTTTTTTTTTTTTTTTTGCCAATCAAAAAAAAAATATATACTACACTAAATAAAAATTTTACTTATTTATAATTATAAAAGTAATTTACTGCGGAAATATTAAGCTGAACAAGAGTTAAATATTTCCAGATTTAAATCAATAAAGATTAACTTAGCGTAACATTTACAAAGAATTTAAGTTTTCAGTAGAATTATTTTTCTTGGGAAAAGAAACTTAACTGAAAATATTTAAATTATTTCTTCTTCTTGATGTTATATAACATGACTTTAATTAAAGATCTATGTCTTTTTTTTTTAGAAGAGGAGTGACATTGTGAAGGATATTTCAACTTGTGCATAGAAATTCAAATCGGAAAGGAATAAAAATATATTGAAAATACAATATGAAATGTGATGTTTTTTATATAAAAAAATAACAATTATTTAAATAAATGCATAATACAGTCTGAATAATGAATACGAAACATATTTCTACTTAAAAATACAACATTTTTACACACTATAATTTATTTTAATTAATTAATTGACACTATATTATTTATCGTTTGTTTACTTAAATGTTATATATAATTATTTACATAAAAAGATATTTGAATAAATATATAATATATTTATTCCTGTCAGTTTAACATTGTCTTTTAATAGACATTTTGGAAATAGTTCTAAACCATTTATTTAATCTTAATATGAGAGAAAAAACGTTTTGGGTAGTGCATAGATGTCAACCAATGTTGAAAAGCATAAATATATATTTCATTCAATTAATCATATGCAAGCATTTATAATTAATTTATCTTTTAAGTTAAAGCTTTAGCTGCGTAAGCTGCTTGCGTAAGTTTCTTGTAAGTAATAAATTACTGTATTAATTCTTCAGAAATTTTCACGCAGAAACTTGAAGCATGAGTTGAATACAGAATATTAAATTTTAAAGCTATTTCAAATGTACCCGTTTTTCTTTGAAACGCACAAAATAACTGCACATTCATGTTATATAAATATTTCAATTTAAATTAATTAAGCCAAATCATCTCCCTTTACGCAAAAATATACGCATGGGTAGGTAAATTAATCTTTTTAAACGCCAATTAATCTGTACATGTGAGAATATTTTAAGTTAAAGAATCGAAAATTAGTTTAGAGATGGAATCTAAAAAGGATGCTTCAAGATTAACACACAATTATTATTATTTTTGCTCTTATTATTGCCCGAAGCACGAAATTCAGAGATAACGTGTAATAAACCTAACAGATTCAAGTAAATGTATGTAGTAAAAATTAAATGCTGGGATGAAACGACAGCATACTAGTTAAACAGCTTACAGTTACTTATAATACTTACAGGTACGCATGAATGCATTCAGAAAAGTGAGAAGATACTATCAGAAATAAAAAATAAATAAATAAAAGAGAGTGTGAAATACTTAAATGCACTTTTACGTAGCGTAGTTATATATTATGGGTAAACAGTTCTTAATTAAAGATTTCGTATTTTTTAGGAAAATGACAGTGAAAAAAAACATTATTGTGTTAGTTAGCATAAATGAAAAAAAAAATCATAATTGAAATATTTTATACATCATTTTTAAGATTACAATCGCAAGAACGATTTATAGGGAAATTTAGTTCTAAGTTATTATTTTGCATTATGAATATCAAAATACTTTAATACAAAATATTTTTAATGTTTATGTGCGATTTATTGAAATCTGTGTTTAAAAAAAGCACAAAATATTAAAATATTCAATATTAGAAATATACCAATTTATTTTTAAATATATAAAGCGGGATATGCTTTAAAAAATTACAAATCAAAACAACATTAACATAATGATACATTTATAAAGAACTCCGGTTTGTCCTGTATTTTTTTTTTTTTTTTCGTACAAAAGAAATCGTATTTGGAAATACTGAAATTATTATTTTTTTGCTAGTTCTTTAATACGATTTAAATTACAGAGATTACCCATTTATTTTTTAATATGTTTGTGATACCAAAATATATTAAAGTTTTAACACAAAAGTTTAAACCAAAAATGTAACAGGAATATGTTAATGTTTAACGATCCTGCTGCGATACAATATTTCGCTTTGGAATAACTTGCACAGATGGAAGTGAACGAACATTGTCCATGGAACATTTGTTTGGAAATATGAGTCCCATTTTTACCTAAGTGGCGATATAAGCACCCATAACTGCAGGATTTGGGTCAAACAAATCCCTCATGTTGTGAGCCCAGTTCCATTGCATTCTCATAAAGACACCGTTTGGTGTGGTATGAAAGCAAGTTTGATAATCGGAGCATTTTTCTTTGAACAGAAATCGATAGCTGGACCTGCTACATGCACTGTGATTACAGTTCGTTTTGCATCAATGTTAATACGTTTCGTGATACATGGACTCCAGCAAAGTGGCATTTTAGACTCCACGATTTTTTTGCAGGACGGGCACATTGGTACACATGTCATACAGTTACATAAGCAACAATTCACGAATGATTGGATTATAAGTTGATACTTCCCCACTTCTTGGCCTCCCCGGTTACCAAACATAAAACCCTATGATTGTTCCGTATGGGTTATCTCAAAAGCACTGTTTATGGTGATAATCTAAACAATTTGGCGGAATTGAAAGATGCGATGCACTGACGTGCCTGTAATATTCTTACAGATATGTTATGAGCAACTGTTGAGAATGCAGTAAAGCCATTTCATTTGCTTTCAGAAAATGGTAGACGCTACATTGAACATGCTTTGTAACACGTTGTAGAAACGTTTAAACACATTTTAAATCGATGTCTTCATGTCTTATTTCGTTTAACAATATTGCATACAGCGACTTATCTCCCACTGTTGGTGAGTAATTGCATTTGTTTTGGCTGGAAATGAAATCCGATGACGTCCTTTAACCCTCTCGCTGCCAACCCGAGATATTATCGGGCATGCATTTTTCTGTCTAATTAATACTATTTGGTTATTCCAACCACTTATTGTTTTAACGAAAACTTTGATTTAATCAGGACATTTTCTGCGATTGCAATAGTAAAAAATTTCTGCTTTAAAGAACCGGTGATAAAAAAATTAAAAATTCTGTAAGAGACGCTCATCGCGAAGAACGACTTACGCAGCGAAAAGATTAAACTATTACCAAGTTTGATTACATTTGATCCGGTAGTTTTCCCTTTATGACAATTTTATAGTAGGACTTTAATTATAACAACCGTGTATATTTCCCCACAAGTTTAGTACTGCCGTATGTGTCATTATAAGGAAATAGTAAAGATAGCTTTTGGGGAATTATTGGGTGATTGCAAAAGGTCGTGCCATATTTCATACATGGCAGAAACTTGTAATTTTAACTGCGCTGATGTTTCTTTTATAAATATTATTAACTGAGAGTTATCAACATGTGTCGTGAGTGAACATATCGTTAAAAATGTTTTTCCAATTAATTTGCGTGCAAGGTTAATATTCAAAATAGAATATGAAATTTTACTTTTACTTCTTGTTATGTTATATGAGTTTAACAAAGGAGAGAGTGTTGGACTTGCCAAAAAAACATTTAAGACGTTTGTTTGGATCGCGTTTTAAGTAATTTTGTCGATTCCGAAACGGTGATTTCATTCAAAACAATAAAGTTCGCTCTGAGCGAACTTCTGGCATTAATAATGACTTAATCTGTATTTTAGTTAATATTAATCGACGGATTACAGATTAAAAGATTACTGAGAGACTAAACGTTGGCAATTTTACTACATTTCGCATTTTAAATCAACTTGGGTTCACTTCAAATCTCGATGCAGGGAAATCAGGCATGGACATTTGGAATCATCTAATATATTCAACTGCTTCTTGGAACGATATCAGGATGGCACATTTAAATAAGAATATGTCGATAAAATATTATGGGACTGCTGTGTCTCTCTATGTCTAAAGCAAATTAAGTCACCCATACGTCACTTTTGCAGTTTCCTTTTGGAAAGTAAGCATTTTAGATATTGTTATTTGAATTTGTAATTCCGTATTTTGGTTTGAAGAAATTTTTGACAATCCAGATATCATTTTCGGTACCTGTATGACCATTTTAATTACTAACACTAGTCATAACTCAAACTTTCTTTTTTATTTAGAGAACTTTATATTTTGCTTCGGTCTTTCCGAGTTCAGTGACAAAGCCTCAATAAAAACTAATAGCTGCCAATGATTCCTGTCTCTCTGCGTCAAGTATATCTTATCGTTCTTATTGACCTAAATATCAACTAAAAATAGAGATTATATAGCACTGGCAAATTTATTCGAAATCTTATATTAATGGGCTATACATATCCAAGTCTTCATGAAATGACTCAGCAATTTCCAATACTTTTAACAAAATTAAACATGATGTGATACCATAAACGTGGTTCTCATCATTTTATGTAAGGAAAACTACCTGTCTTTCTTTGTTACAATTTAGAAAACCCGTTAAGATAAAAATATTTTGTAAAGAACTTCCTTAATATATTATTTTAAACAGATTTGAATATACTTCTGATCTGTCATCTTAGATGGCCTATACCTCGATGTGTACGCGCTTTTGTGCGGAATTTTGTTTATCTCTACCGTTTGCACATTTTAATTTTCTTTACTTTGTGTATGCGTATTGCTTTTTCCTGCTTTTCGGCGACTCTTCATTCTGTTGAAGTTCGTATCGCGATGTAATTTGTAATTTTGGGAATTAATAAAAATATATATGCCCTATATTTAAAATTTTAAAAACTATAATTTGATGTCTTAAAAATCAGTAAACCAACGTTTAAAATGCACAAATAATGCGTGAAAAGCAGCAAACAGCTGTTTCGAATCTACAGCGAGATTCTTCTTCAGTGCAAGATAGGGAAAAAAGAACTACGTGCTAGAAAAAGCAAGGCTGAGCCAAAGGCTGTGCAAGGAAAGCAAGGCTGAGCCAAAGGCTGTGCAAGGAAAGCAAGGCTGAGCTTTTTCTAGCACGCTGTTCTTTTTTCCCTATCTTGCATTGAAGAAGAATCGCGCTGTTGATTCGAAACAGCTGTTTTCTATTTTTCACGTATTATTTGTGCATTTTAAACGTTGGTTTACTGCTTTTTAATATTCCTGCACAAATTCTTTAATTGCTAATTTAATATAATTTGGTGATTTTTTTTTTTTATTTCGCATACTTTTATTAGCATGCTGTTGTATTTATTTTAAATGTTCATATTCAATAAATTTGTAATATCCCAAAAAACATTTACGTGATAGCCATTACATATCAAAATCTCACAGCTACAAACGTACGGCTGATGTTTCTTTTTGAAATTTTTGAACAGTATTATAATGACTGTGACCTGTCTTTCCACACATTGCGCAGAGATATTCGGAATATATGTTATTGCTATTATCTCTTGTACCGCTGATAAAAGAAAAACACTTCTAATTGACAGTGTTATATACAAATAAAGTGTATTTCTTTAGATATGAAATTTGTAAACAAATGAAAATACGGAATTTAAATTTTTATAGGTCTCAGTACAATAATATATAAGACATGTATTAACGCTTACCAAATTTCGTCAATTTGTGCTAAATATATTTTCGAAAATTTAAGGAGAATATATGTATATAAATATATACGGGAGAGTTGTTCAAAACCGGGTAGCGCGGCTACATGATTTGAACTTTGATCTTACGGCCAACACCAGTAATTGCTTGTCGAACGTGTCGGTACGACTTTTGTAGCTTATCAAAATGCTATATGCGTTTTTTTTTTTTGCGTTTTATTATGCGTTTATTATGCGTTTTTTTTTTTTTTTTTTTTTTTTTTTTTTTTTGTGAAGCAAGCATGTAGTTTGAATTACTCTTTAAAATAGTTTTGTTTGATTCTAGGTTTTACGCGTATAATCAATGTTTATCAGCATATTAAATATTGGTAAGTACTATATCTAATTCATTGCTTTTCTTGTTAGTATTTTAATATTTTTACGATTTGTTACTATATGATTTAGAGGTTAGAGCATGTTTTTAAATGTGTGTCATGTTGGATTAAAACCGGGTATTTAAAAGTTGGTCAAAACCATGTTTACCAGGTTTTGTCCTACACTCATGGGATGATCTTTTAAAGATTGTTAATAATATAGCATAGAGCTATAGATTGGATTTATAATGTTGTTACTCGCTGTTAATCCCTGGATGTGTCACTCTAAATGTATACCATGAACAAGAGATGAAGTTGTAGTCACTTTCCGATCCTGGGAGAAAATTGTTCAAAGCTACATTTTTGAGAGCAGCAGTTGCAAATACTCCAATCAGACGGTTTGAGAAAACAGATGTTTTTCTCTATAACAATGATTTTTTTTTCGTCCTTCGGAAACGACAGAAGAAATCCATCAAAGTTAGTGATAACGTATCGAGGTTTATGCGGCCGCAGGTTTACATAGCTACATCAGTAAACTGATCATATCACATTAATAAAAATTTCTGAAACATCACATAATAATGAAGGTCAACATTCTATATCTAAAAGTGTTGACATCACACATCCAGCAGTTGACGACATCCAGCCATTTCCTTTTACATCTCAGATTATGTAACTCAGCAATCTTTTTTTAAAATTTCGCCTAAAATGTTATTACCCACTCCCCAGGAAGGATTGAGAAAAGAAATGCCTAAAGAAAATAAAATCAGTTATTTTGACTTAATTGCCCAATAAATTACAGCGCAAAACAAATATTAAATAGAAAGAAGCCAAACAACCTGCAAAACGAAAAAAGGAATTTTCTTTAAATGAAAAAAGAAATTAATAATCAATAGAAAAAGAAACCAAAAAAGGTTGAGGAGATATCCTCGGAAGTTGAAGTAGACAATGAAGCCTGATACAATAAACTTTACTCCAATTCTAAATCCAAAAAAGCTTGGATACATTGTTTGAAATGCCACAGATTGGCACAAGAAGCATGCAGTATGTAGAATAATATGATAACAAATTCATTTGTGAATTTTGTAGTTAAAATAACTAAGACTTTCAGTGTAAAGTAGGTAGGCATATCCAATGCAGAAAATTTGCCACAGACTTATTTTTATACAATGTCGAACATTTGCCACAGACTTATTTTTGAGACATGGAAGAACACATGTGCAATTTCATTTTGTTAAAAAATAATAAATATGTATTTTTTTTCACTATATTAAACCAAAATTGTTTTGATGAAAATTAGATTTCCAGGAGTTTTTTGAATACCCGGTTATACCCAACCAGTGGGTAAATTCGGACTTATTTTATTTATATAAGCAGTTATATTTTTTTCAAAATGAATATGCTTTATTATAGCCAAAGATTCATTTAATATAAAAAATGGTCTTCAGAGTTTCTTTTCCTATTTGATTTCTTTTTAGAACAACAAACATTTATGGTAAGTGACTTTTCCCCATCTTCCGCTATATATATATTTGTTATTGCAGTACATTAATCAGTTTTCACGACACGAAAACTCGATATTTCAATACTGGTATCGAATCTTCAATTAACATTTTCATCTGCGTACAGAATTTATATATGCAGAGCAGTAGAATAATATATATTTTTAAAGTAATGTTTAACAGTGTTTATTTATTTTGATTAGATTAGCAGTTAATCATATATCGTGAAAATGAAAATGATTGCATGACATTTGGTATCTGGAAAAGTATATTTTGTGTTTTAGAATTCTCTTCAGATTTGCTACTTTAACCCTTTATCAACTGACGATACTTGTATGTACCATTAAAATAACTTGTTACACAATTAATTTAAGACATCGATTAGTAGTAATACAGTTTAGAATGAGTTATAGATGCATTAATTTATCTTCTTCCAAAATCATTATTGTTTACAAAAAACAAAAATATTTTTGAAAGGATGATTTATTTTGCCTTTGTATCATTTCTGCTTTCTGGGTGTTGGGGAGTGTGGGGGGGGGGATGTTCATTTTGCAAATATTTCTATATTTCCATTGTAAGAACATTATATTTGTACATTCACTTATTCTACAACCAAGAAAAATATTTAAAATAAAAGATTTGAGTGGAGGTATAAATATTGCAGAAAAACACAATCAATTCAAATTTATCAATTCTTTCTAATTCCTTCCTAAAAGCCTTCTAAAGTTTATTAAATGATTACGTATCTCTTCTAATGCAATTTCCAAAATTCACAAAAAAATGCTTTAGAAGATAAAAGTTTTATAAATTCATAATTCCATACATAAAGTGTTATATCTCCAAAATCTATTTGTTTCTGAAATTTTTAAAGAGAAAGGGCATTTTTTTTTTGGAATAATAGATAACAAAGAAGATTATATGTTATATTTCCGTAGTTTTGCTAAATTCGGAAACATTTTTCTTTTTCACAATGTAAGTGCTGCATATTTCAGAACGTAGCTGGCATCATTTTATAGTGTTACTATCAAATTTCATCCACTTTTCACACTTTTAACATTTCGCTTACTGCAAATTTCTATTTAAAATGTCTTTATAAACACTTCTTTATTGGTAAAGTTATGATGGGAAATGTGGACTTTTTTTTTTTTTTAAGGAATTTAATATGTGGATTGGACACTGTTTTTCTAGCCAAAAAAACTTATTTAAATTGTCTGTATTACCACTCCCAGTTTGTATTAATAATTTCACGACCTATATATCAAAAGAAAACAACTGAAAATATGTAACATGTTATTAATATTTTATTTCTATACTTCAAAATGCTGTCACTGTAAAAGAAAATGTGAGATTATTTAACAGGAAGGTATTTTTTTCTTATCTTAATGAGTGTATGAAAAAAGTAAAAACGAACATCATTAAAAAAGCAAATAATAAGATTTGACAATGTTTTCGAAATAATATAAAAATCACAAGACCATGCACCTATTTTTATTTGTGTGTTATTTTTTCATTCTGAACATTTTTTTAAAAACTAAAATGCTTTTATGTTTTTTAAATGAATATTTTTAATGAGTTTGAATTTCTTTGAACCTCCATTTTCATGTTTATTTCAAAACAAAAGTACTTGTTGGTGATGAAAACATTTTAACATTTTTAACAATTGATAAATATTTTTGAACATGAAAGGGGATGGCTTACTGGATGCTTTAAACTGAAAAACTTCAATTTCACTTTCAATTATGGATTATTATATATATTTTAAATATTAAATTTTGGAATACTACGTTTTATCCGTAACATATTTTAATAATTATTCAATGATCCACATATTTTCTGAAGTAAATATATATATATACATATAAATAAATCTTGCATAGAACAAAGTGTATGGTAATAGTCTTACAGGAAATACTCTAAGAGCGCCTAAAAGTATTATTATTTATGTTATTTTTATATTAATATAAAGTTCCACAGATATTTTTTACGCTAAATATATATATATATATATATATATATATATATATTCATGGATTTTTCATGTACTAATCCATTTTAGCTATCTTCAATCAAGGTTAAATAACTGAGTACTTTCAATTTTACTTTAATACCAGTTTACCAAACAATTTCACACCATTCAGTCTAGTACATGATACTTCAACTTGAAATCTCATAATTATAGGTACTAAATGTGAATATTTAAGACTCTTATATTTGGATTTCTGATATAATGCACGGTGGCTACTAAATACTGTTACAAATATTCAGTCGTTTTATTCAACAAATGTAAAAAAGTAAATGACAACTACACTAATATGATGAACATCAGAGATGAAAGTTTGCCAGAAAATAATTTTACTCGAATTAGCCGCCATCTTTATCGATTACCAAAGATAATCACTTATGCCATTATCCGACAGCGGCACGAATCATTTTAAAAGGTAATCGGTACCATTCACGCAATATGGAACCTTTGAGAGAGTCCAAACTTCTGTGATTGTTGCTATTTACTTTAGCCTCTAAAATACCCCATACGCAATAATCTAATGGATTTAGATTCGGTGAAGAAGGTGGCCAATCATCTTGCATGATAATGTTCGGACAATCGACAGGGAGCCAAGCCTGTGGTTGTTTAGATCGGTGCGACGGTGCAGAATCTTGCTGAAATGTCCAATTATTTTTTAGATACAACCTGCCAGCATGTGATAATAAATGTGTAGCGAATATGTCCTGTTTGTAATATTCGCATTGATTTTTATCCCTTTATCGATGAACATCAAAGGCAATTTTCCATTGTTTGACACTGCAACCCAAATCATAACAGAATTCTTGTTCTGAAAGCGTTTAACAGTTCGAAAGATTTCAGATATATCCTCGAGGGTTGCTGAATATACGACATCATTTGTAGCATTATAACACTGTTTATTGCAAAATAGCTCCCCATCACAAAATATTATTCTGTCAACACTTTTCCTACCATGCCGCTTCATCAATTTCTTCCTTCTTTGTAATATTTTTATTCTTTGTGCAGCACTCAAATCTTGAATTTTTCTTTTGCGATAAGGGCAATTACCCAGATCTTCATTCATAATAACTTGAAGAGTTCTGCGACTCACGTTCTCTTCTGCAGTCATTTTATTTGCAGAATGTTGTGGATTTCTTCACACCTTTCCATGAATTCTTTTGATGCGCTCTAACGCGCGAACTGAGCGTGGACGACCAGACCTAGATCGATCTTTACATAGCTACTAGTATCCAATAATCGATTTACAGTTCTATATATAAATGTTCTATCAATACCAAAGAATTTTAATTGCTTAAAGATTTTACCTGCGGACAATCTGCGATCATTGGACTGTTTAATCATCATTCTTTTGGCTTCCCTCTTTAAAATAATTTTAAATGTTTTAACAAAATTCGTCTGCACTAATAGAAGATTGTGAAACACTAAAATAGAGAAATAAATTGTTTTCCCAAACGATTAAAATTAATCCTTATTTTTTTGGAGTGTTACAGTATTTAGTAACCTCCCTGTATTTGCGATTCACTCTGTAAAAAAAAAAAAAAAAAAAAAAAAAAAAAAGGAAAAAAATGTCAGTATACTCATATTTGTTTCCTTAATAAAAAGCAAACATTTTGAATTTCTATTAATCCATTTCCTCTGAATAAGTGAATGAAATATCTTAAGTTTCTTATGTTACGACAGCATTTACTTTTTGCATAAATGACTAGAAAGTTAAATGGATCACAGAATGGCGTATTTTCTAGGTATTTTATGAAAGACTAATATCCTTTTTTTATTTTACTAAGTTTCTTTAGAGATGCAGAGGAAATTGTAAAATATGTTATTTCCTAACTGTCCCCAGGGGCCAGCAAGATTTCTATTGAAACGTTTAATAAACTCTATTTATCTTATACTCGAAAGATATCCCTTCAGTCTAATAGTATCTTTAAATTCTCATTTCCACCCCTTTACTGGAAGATCGAGTTAATTGCACCGATTCTTTAAAGTTCAAAACCTCCCCAAAACGCATCAATCTACCGTCCTATTTTCCTGATAAATCCCTAAGTAATCTTTCGGAAGCCTTTATTGCTCATAATGTAAATTACCATATCAATAATAATAATATTATGTAATCGGTGAATTTGGCTTCAGAGAGAGGCTCTCTGCCCTCTATCAAATGTACACCCCTGTTGAACACATCACCATCGCCAAAATTTCAAAACGATTCTCAGCCGCAGTCTTCCTAGGTATTGAAAAAGCGTTCTACAGAGTTTGGATTTAATTCTAAAAATCTAATTTTAAAAAAGGAAGAGTATAATCCGTTCCCCTCTATTTAATTAAACTTATATATCACTACCTACATGACACAAATTTTTTATGTCGTGTTAACGGCAATCTTTCTAGGAAACTTTTTGCTCACTGTGTAATTCCACACGGATCCCGAAATTCGAAAATTCTCTCCAACCTTTCCAATAACATTTATGCCATATTATTCCATGCTTATTAGTCTAAATATGCGGATGACACATGCGTTTATGCAATTAATAAAAATCGTCGTTATGCAATTCTTCCAATTACTCACCATCAAACATTCTACTTAAATGGTTCCAGAAAGGGCGAGCTGGTATCAATGTTAATAAAACGCAGGCCATTCTCTTTTGTAACTTAAAAAAAAAAAAAAAAATCAATAAATATAAAATTAACAACACATGTAGTTATCTTGGTATTATTCCTGACCCAAAACTCAGCTTTAGACAACATATACACTATAATCGTAACAAATTTCGAGCTGCTGAACATATCATTTATCCCCTCTTAGATAGAAATAGTAATATTTCAATTAAAAATAAATTGCTTCTTTGCAACTCCCGTTTACAACAAAATATAACTTGTGGATATCAATCTTGGGAGTACGTTGCCTATTGTCACATGACATTATTAATAAAATCTAAAAAAAAAAAAAACTTTTAGACAAATCATTGATGTGCCATAATGTATTAGAAATTATCGTCTTTAGAAAGAAATTAAATACCCTAAATGAAACACTTTTATTCACAACCTTAATATTAATTTTCGTCTCTCTTTGGAATTCTCTGACAACAGTGCTTTGAACACACTTCCAATGAATGATATTTTTGACATCCGTAACAGAAAAAGACCAAAATTAGGTATGATTTTACACAATCTTCATATATATTTTAAAATATTTTATCTTAGTTTTATTTTTGTCTTTTATTTGTTTTAATCTTTTGTTTTTGATTTATTTATTCCTGAAATTCCGATGCACCTCACGCCGTCTTGAATGGTACCATAAGTCATATTTTAATCCATCCCATTGTCCCGCTCTTCCTGGCTACAGCCTTTCAAAGAGCGTTATTTTGATCCTGTCAGCCATTTCTCCAACTGCTATCGACTCGTGCACTTCTGTCCGGGGTCTATTTAATTTCACCTTTGAAAGTTGTTTGACCACTAATACTGAGCTGAAATTTTTAGATGAAATAACCCTCTTTGGTGATACCACGATTTGGCGATACCGGCTAAAGGTGGCTTCGCCATAAAAAAGGACATTGCATCCTGAGTTTGATCCCAAATTACTTTAAATCATCTTTTAACTAATCCCTCAATGATAGACAATATCATGTGCAAAAATCTCAAACTTTGAAATTTAATATCTGTGTCAATTTTTGTAGTACAGATGTCAAACATTTTGTGTTTTATCTGTTATGATCTGTGTAAACTTTTACTAAATATAACTATAGGGACTGGGGGACCGTATAAAAAGTTAGATTTCGTATTTTTTATAAAATTGATTTTTTACTTTAAATGATACCACAACATGAATATTTAACTCATTTGAAACGTTTATGTAACTTGAAATATATGCCTACGACCAACGGTTTAGAATTTAAAGGTCGTCGATAGATAACATACTGCACCCTGTATACTATAAAAATGCAAAAATTAGTAATATTATGTTTTATCTTGAAGTAATAATGTAAAAAAACCTCATCTATTAAAATGTGGAAGAAATATTCTAAATAATAAATATACAATGTGTTCACAATATTTATAAACAAAGAAATGAATATTCTTAAAAAAGAATATTTTTCATCTTCTTGGGAAAATAATACAGGAAAACTGATAGATAAAAATAAATTAATCAGTTACTCAGAGGGAGCAATGTATAAAAAGTGGTAAAAATACTACTATTTTTAGATAGCATGTTAAAAAAAGGGAATACTCAATGAAAAAGTTATCAGTAAGTTACTATAAATATGTATACTATAAAAAAGTTACAGAGTTTATCAGTATTATGTTTTGTTTTTAAATGTAATAATTTATGTAAGAAACTTCATATTTTATCCAGTAGGAAACATTGTAAATACTATTTTTTTTTCATAATATTTACAAAACATATGAATAGTCTTTAAAAGAAAACATCTTCCTTTAGAAATAGTACGCAGAAAGTTATTAATAAAGGTAAATTTATCTACTTATTTTACCATGGAAACAGAAATTCTCAAAGAACTTGTTACAAAATTTTTTCTCTGTTTATATCTATCAATATTAGGGCGGAAAATTCACTTGAAAGCGAATTTTAAATTATTAGACTGACTTTTTTTGTGTGTTCTGCCTATATTTAAATATTTTTTAATACATTATAATATATGTTGAAATATATCGAAACAACGAGACATTATTTCCGATATATTCCTATATTTAAACTTTTGTATCGCATAACATTGCCGCAGAAAAATCGTTAAGCAAAATATAATTTGTGGATTTATTACGGAAATCTTCAATAGGGTTCTTATTACGTTGAAAATCCAACTACGTTTACGGTTAAAATATAATCGAATGAAAGAGACATGCTTTCGGATTTATTAATTCAGCGAATAACATCTTTTAACGAAATGTGTATCGCTTTTTCAAAAGTTTAAAAACGAAACTGTGCTAAGGGGGCCTGTTATAGATCACGCAAATTCTGAGTCTTCTTTTACGCAATCAAAGGGATCTAAACATAGTTTAAAGTCATTAATAGAAAATAATGTAAAATTCTTCAGAGGAAAATTGCAAATTTTGTGTCTAGTACAGGGATATTACTTGGGAAATTCCCTCCAGTGGTAGTATTTTCTTTTTAATGGAGTTTTTATCTTAACCATTTCGTTACACTATGCAAACCATTTTCGATGTAATCTAAAAATATCCGGAAATTCTTCTCCATAAACTAAACATCACATGGAATTCTACACTTTGATTTATATATATATATATATTTCTAAAAAGTAAGTAGAATTGATAGCAATGAAAATGTAAATGATTTCTTTCTTTTAAGGAAAACAAAAATAGAGTCATGTGTTGTACCAAGTCAAGTGTTTATATATAGTATATATTACATTTTCGTTTATGAATCACACGTGGAAAAATTATAAATACACAAATCAAAGTAGCTAAATACGAAAAAAAAATGTTAATCGCTTCTTTTCTGTTATAAAAAAGTGAGATTGTTTAGATTTCTTTAATTGTAATTAGCATTCGTTATTTTTCAAATTCATTATTTATTGTTTAATATAATAGCTGATATCAAACGTTTTCAAATTAAACATTTCAAATTCAAATATTTTGTGTAAAGTAGAAGGCCTGTTCAAATGAAAGTGATTCAAAGCGTCGCATGTGAACAGATTTCAATGTATTTTCGTGAAACAAACGAAATTACAAACGAAACGCGGAACATGTATGTACCGCGCGTGCCCAAGCGCAAGCATATTTGTGATAACTTCATTCGTAAGGAAGTGGCATTCACTAAAAATGACTAGTGCGGATGGGAAGTTTTTAACATTGGAAGGGTGTACATCGGTGGACATTCATCGAATAATGCTAACTGTGTACGATGACACGTGTGTATCAATGCCCACGGTGACGAACTGAGCGAGAATGTTTAACGCCAGTCGACAGGAGAAATCGGATTTACCGCGGCCCGGTAAGGCGCACAAAGTTTTGAGAGAGAAGCTTATTACGGGCATTGGCACTGCAATCAAAGGAAATCGAAGTCCAAACATTCGTGATGTAACAATTAATTTTATTGTTTCCATAATCAACCGACATCTTTCTTCGCGGACGGAATTCGTAACTTTCCTAAGTGATGGGAAGACTACCTAAACGCCACGCTGATTTTTTTTTTTTTTTTTTTTTTTTTACAAACTTTCTATGCATTTCACTCATTAAATGTTGTTGTTTCTATCTATGTATCTATCTCATTCACGTCCCTACGCATCTCATGGATACACACCTCGAATCGCTTTCATTTAAACACCCCTCTTAATTTTGTAAGTGAAATAAAATTTGTATGTGAGAACATTCTCTGTGGAATTCAAATAATGCGAATAATAAAAAATAATAAAAAAATTGATTTTACCTATAGTAATTAAATGAGTTATATTGTCTTTTTATTATTTATTTTTCGTAAAAAGAGTCACGCTTTTAATTCAAACTTCGAGGTTATTATTATTTTTAATTTTGAGGAACTTTATGACATTGTTCCTCATCCTTAACAGAATAAGATATAATGTTCAGAAATACTTACTGACTCTTAAAAGTTAAGAGAATTCTTGGTGATGTTTCAATTAATCTTGTTATGGGGTCTTTTATTTGGTTTTTATCTTCTGAAGATATTTGTTTGCAACATTTAATTTGCTGAATTTTGATTTATTATTATTATTATTTTGATTTATTTTGTATATAAAGGGAAGGTAATTTTACATAGATAATATTTTGACTAATGCTTGCATTTGGTTTTTATACTGACTGTAAATGGATATTGTAATTATAGGCATGTTAGTGATATGTAAGAATTTTAAAATTATGTGTGTATCAAAATAAAAAATAATAATATTTATAGGCGAAGACAGTTATCAAATGATTTGAAATTGCATAATTACGATCACATTTAAGCGTACATTCATTTATAAGAATTAGCCTTATAAAACATAACTACTTTCTTTTCAAGGAAATACACATTTTAGGCTAAAAAAATGCTTATCAATAACTGTGAAAACAATATTTGTCAGTAATTTAAAAGCTAGTTTTCCTCGAAACTCTTGAAAAAGAAAATATTTAGTAAACCAAATTTAACAGAGAGAAAATTCATCTATGCCAGAATATTCTATCCCCTGAAAAAGTGTAATCCATCATAAATTTATTTTATGGAAATGTTGGAGCATCTTTATCATTCTTTAAACTTTTTTCTTGTTTAATATATATATATATATATTAAATTTAATTTTTTACAGAAAATGTTTAGTCTTCAAAATTTTCCTCAATGCTGCAGAGTAATATCCACTTTGCCAGAATGTCATTTTCGTAATGATGATTATCATAAATTAGTTTGATAGAAATCTTTGAATCTAAAATCATTGAATAATAAATAAAATTTAGCATGCCTTCAAAATGCTACAGCATCGCTATCAATCTTCAAAAGTATTTTGCATATTTAAAGATACATAAAATTACTTTAAAAACATATAAAATAGAAATATACATATATTTATATTATTTTTAATACACTTCAAACAAAATTTTTACATTTAAAAACAAATATAAATAAAATCTCATCTTATACACAAACACACACACACACACACATTAAAAAAAAAAAAAAAAAAAAAAAAAAAAAAAAAAAAAAAAAAACACTTTTAAACTTTAGTTTTCATTGTTTCTTTTTTTTTAATTTTATTATTTTATTTATATTGAGAATGAGTCTAATGATACAATATATATGTTAGATGGCAGAATTACGTTATACAAGTTCGGATAAACTTAAAGCATTTTTTTTTATTTCAGTTACGTTCGTTTTTAGGTGCGTTCGTAATTATATAAATACGTAGCACCTATAGTCGTCGTTCAGTCCGTCTGTCCGTCTGTCCGTCCGCATATAACAGAGCAAAAACTACTCTACCGAATGATCTGAAATTTTAAATATATGATTGTTGCAGAATTTTGTCGAGCCATTTCAAAATTTATGAAAATCGGATGTATAGTTTAATTACAGGGACAGTCAAAAGTTTTTCTTTACATTACGGCCAATGGGGAAAATTATTGCAAGTTCATTTTAATGATGTTACAGCCTTCCGAATGGTCTGGAATTTTAAATATATCATTGTTGCAGAATTTTGTCGAGCTATTTAAAATTTTAGGAAAATCGGATGTATAGTTTAATTACAGGGACAATCAAAAGTTTTTCTTTACATTACGGGCAGTAGGAAAAATTATTGCAAGTGCATTTTAATGATGTTTCAGCCTTCCGAATGATCTGAAATTTTAAATATATGATTGTTGTAGAATTTTGTCGAGCCATTTCAAATTTTATGAAAATCGGATGTATAGTTTAATTACAGGGACAGTCAAATTTTTTCTTTACATTACGGCCAATGGGGAAAATTATTGCAAGTTCATTTTAATGATGTTACAGCCTTCTGAATGGTCTGAAATTTTAAATATATCATTGTTGCAGAATTTTGTCGAGCTATTTAAAATTTTATGAAAATCGAATGTATAGTTTAATTACAGGGACAATCAAAAGTTTTTCTTTACATTACGGGCAGTAGGAAAAATGCTTGCAAGTGCGTTTTAATGATGTTACAGCCTTCCAAGAGGTCTGAAATTTTAAATATATGATTGTTGCAAAAGTTTGTCGAGCCATTTCAAATTTTATGAAAATCGGATGTATAGCTTAATTACAGGGATAGTCAATATTTTTATGTTTCATTACAGGGAATGGGAAAAAATTATTACAGTGTATTTTAATGATGTTACAGACTATGCACTTACGAAGTGCAAAAAACTATACATTCAGTACAATATGGGGTGCAAAAAATAATTATAAAACTAGCTATAGTACGAACGCACCACATTTGCCACGTTTGACGAGCAATTTCCAACTTGTTTAATATTTGGACATATAACAATCCACTCCTCTCTACCAGTGCAGCGCTCATCAAGCTGGTAATCAATGACATCGAGAAATGAGCTGGCGTAAAAAAATTGCAACACAAATTGTTCATAATGCTGTTCACCTTGATTTCCATCAAGTATATAAAAGATGGTCTTATAAATTCCATTTTACTGCAGTTGCGGCACGACATTGAATACATATGGATAGTGACATTAAGAAACAAATAACTTGTATGCAGCAATGGAGAAAAAAATTCTTAATATGTGACTTTAATAAAAAAAAATAAATAAAAGGATATATTTAAACTTGTACCTTTCCTTTTTAAAGTGCAATCATGGCAATATATGGATATAATATTTGTTAGAAATACTAATCTCTTCAGAAATAGATAAAACTTAGCATATATCAAGTTAATAGCTTTTCAAAAACATTTAATGTCTGCAATACGTAAAACTGTTTACATCATCCATCCATCCTCTTACGAAATTAGAACATTACTTCCTGTTTCATCTTTTGAAGTAATCAAATTTTATAAACACTTGCACAATAGAGCTGCAGTATTGACATTATAAAGAACTATAGCTACAATTTATTGACTTTAAATGAAAATATGTGTTTTATTAATGAACATACCCTTGAATTTATTTATGTATGTAAACAAGTCTTGCATAATGTTTTGTATTATTATCTTTCAGTATCTGTAAATGTTTTAACCAAGAAAGGAGTATAAAATGAATGTTCCGATGTATCTTTAGATATATAAAAATTTAGTTTAAAACCGTAAGTGCTGTCAAATTCTTGGGATATAAATAATAAGAAAATACACATTTTTTTTAATAAACAAATTTACAAGCTCTTTGAAGGTGAAACCACCATGAATGATTCACATAATTAATGAATTAATCTAAGTTTATCTGGGTAAGCAGAAAATTACAGTGGAAAGATCCTGAAGAAGTCAGCTGATTTCCCTTACCTTTATTATATGATTTAAATGTTATTATTTTTATATAACATTAGTCTCCGTTCAAATAATCTAATAACATTATCCTCAACAAATGAACTTATGTACGACACTTGAGGAATATCGGTTCGTCAGAATTGGTCCACTTACTGATTGTCAGATTTAAACCAGACAGACACATAAATCTTGCAATGAACAAAGAAACATAATTAAAAACGTGTAAAATATGCGACTTTCGAAATGATTTAACAATATTATCTCATTCGTAATTTCCACCAAAATAATTAATGTGCTCAATGTGATGTAACAATAATGTGCTTTAAATAATCCAAAGTTTTTTTGTCATTCATTTATCTATATCGTAAATCATGTATAAAACATACAATCAATAGATGTTATTTTACGATACATAATTACGGTTTTATTTTCCATATTTCTATACAAAAGCAGAAGTTTTAATTTATGACAATCCATGTATCTAATTTAAGCGAAATCTTCCTAATTAGAAATTTGATAAATGCATAGGATTTTAGGAATATATAACCTGACTAAATGTATGTTTTGAATAGAATCATACTTTAAAAGTTAAATGAAGCAATAAAATAAATACTTTTAGAAATTAATTAAATGCATTTATGCGGAATACCATTAATCACCAAAATTGCAAATATTTCATTTAAGATAAACATTCAAAAGCGTTAATTAAAAGTTATGGAAAACTAATTTATGGAATATGCCAAGCAGATTTTCTATGGGATTTCTGTTAATAATGCATCGTTAATCTTTGTAGTCATATATGTGTCAAAAATATACTTTAGGAAAACACACATTAATGTTTTAATTTTAAATGAAATAAATAATGTACAATATGTATAATGTACATTAATGTACTTGTGTATGATTACTTGTGTAATGTATATTAGGGTGGACCGAAATTTGTTTTTGTTTTTTGATTCGCTATACCACGGAAAACTTGGCTATAATGTAGCTTAGTAAAATGCAAAAACAAATTAAATATTTTATTTACGTTTCACGGTAGCGCATCTCACTTGAATATTTGAATTTTCTTGACAAAGCAGTAGTTATCTTTCGATTTTTTAAAGCTATAAACGAAAATAAAAACAGCTATGACGAAAAGGCTTTAAAACAGAGATAAAAAACACATTATAATAACAGTTCACAAAATTACTTCATTTAGGGTAGCTCAAAACAATTAAAATATCCTTAAATTGAAGCATTCAAGCTGTATTATGAGTCCTTCTTCTCGGGCAGCACTCCAGCGTGACGACCCCTGCTGCGAATTGGAGCCCGTCAATACTACTTGTACTGACGCTTCACAATGAACTGTGCAATACTCATGCGTGTGCTTTATAACCAAACGGTTTCTGTGAGTTGTTCGCTAGAATTTTGCCGGAAATGATTAGCGGTGTGTTCTTCTTGTGCGTTTCAAATACGTTTCTTAAAGATTGATTTAACTAATGACCGCTTAATATGTGATTAGATTTATTGAATATATTAATCGCTGTGTTATGGATAATTCCAAGGAAATTACTCGCAGTGACTTTAACTGCCCGTTATGTGGCGACCCAAAAGCATCACCTGTGAATAAACTTCCAAATTATGAAGACGCTCTCAAGTGTTACTTCCATGAAAATTAAAACTTAGCCTTGAAATCAAACAACAGGTCAGTTAATTTTTCTCACGTTTCGATTAATGTGACACCAAAAGTTAATCTGTGTTTGATAAAGCTTCAATACTGACAGTAACGCCTTACATAATTGTTCAGCTAATAAATGCATATCATGGCAGTTATCGCAATCTTATGAAGTCCTTTAAGCGTTATAAGGGAAAGAAAAAGTTGAAAAAGGGAGCTGAAGATTTTTTAAAAAATCTGTATTACTGTTTGATGTCTGTGTGTGTAAGTGAAAATAACATTGTACTGCAATTGTAAAATGGTCCCTGAGGTTTGGGAGTGTCCTGTATCTATTATTTGTAACTGAGAAAAAGTAATAAATTTACCAATCATTGAATTAAAATGCTTGTATTCCAAAGAATGCACGGTATTGGTAAAATTGGAAGTGTGGACTTAAAGGAAACAAAAAAAATGTGATTGGATGTGATGGAACTGTTACTAATACGGGGTGGAAAACCGGTGTTATTCACTTTGAAGAAGAAATTAAAAGACCACTACAGTGGAGAAAGGTGGTTGTGTATGACTCTTACATTTCAATGAGTTCCCATTCCGGCATTTGTTTCAAACTTTAGATGGTGAAACGGCTGGGCCAAAATCATTAATCCGATTGGCACGCAGCTCAGGAAATGTGAGAAAATCCCAATGGTAAATTTTGACAGCGTTCAGTGTGAATTTCCAGAACTGACCTGCACATTTTAAGAAAAGATCAGCAGTACCTACTGGACATTAGCTGTACTATAAAAGCAGGCAGCTGTCCTGAAGATTTATCTGTTCTGAGCCCGGTACACTTTCCACTCAAGGTGGGAAAATGACGGAGAACAGAATTCTCCAGTTGTATTTAAGTATTGAAAATCCAACAACGGAACAGAAGATTATAGCTTCTTTTCTCCTAAAGTCTTATGTACCTGTATGGTTAAGTATAAAAAAAGTAAACACTTCACAAATGGGCCGGAACATGTATTGAAAGTTATAAAATCGCCAAAATTCCTCTCTGAAAACTTGCTGAATGTCATTGGCCCAATGATTGAGAGAAACGTATTTTTTGAAATTCCAGAAAATTTGCTTTTGAGTATGATAGTAGATAAAAGTGGTCATATATGAGGGTTATGTTTCAGAAGAATTATAAAGGCTAGAAACTTAGCTTCTAAAAGAAAGTCAATCAGGTGTTTTCACACATCCAAAATGATTTTTCTAGCTACAAACTACATCGAAATGATTCACTGAAACTCTACTACACTTTCACCATCACCTTTTTGAGAAGACTCACCTACGAAGAGGTTTGGTCTAATGTCGAATCTGGTGAAACAGCGGCCCATTGGAAATTTGACCAATTCCCATGTCACATCCAAACAGTAGAACGATGCGTGAAGCTGGTAACCGAGGCATCACTAAAAGGCTTCGGGTCCAGAGATGGTTTTATAAGAACTACACATTTCTCGAGATCTTCAATGCCTAGTTTTCAAGCAAATCTTATTTGAAACTTCCAAAAGACAGTAAAGACAAGTAAAGGACTATATTTTATTACAAAGTTCAATTATACACAGTTACGATCAGATAACGGTAATCAGATCAGGTAAAAGTACAATCGGAAAACTAGTTTTTATTTCAATGCAAATTTGTCATTAAAAAAAAAATGCCTTTTTTAAAACATATTCCGCTGCCAATGTGTTGCGAAATGTATTTATTTTTTCATTCATTTATCATTCCTATACTCCTTTCTACTAAAATATGTCTGTAGTTGCTTGTTATGTAAGTTATTTGATTTATTTCAATTTATTAGAAAAATTATCAAAATCGTGTTTTTTCTCAGATTTTAGGCCTGATGCGCTACCGCCAAACATAAAAATTTATTTATTTTGTTATTGCATTTTACTAAGCTACCCTAGACACAAGTTTTCCGCGCTATAGCGAATGAAAAAGAAAAAAAAAATTCGGCCCACCCTAATGTATATATTTAATGAATGTTTGTATTTTTTTGTGTTACAAACAGGTAATTATACTTACAACATATCCTTTATAAAAATTTTAATGTAAAAAATTACAACGATTCCATTCATATTTTTTCCCTTTAAATAAAATAAAACCTTTATATATATATATATATATGATTTGGATTTGTAAAATAATTATTTAACATTTCTTTTTATTTCCTATGAGGACAGGTTTACATATAAATATAGAATATTATTGATGAAATAAAAAAAAAATTACTATTCCGTTTGGGGATATATAGGTTGTATATGTATACGTGATTTTTTAATTGCATATTTTTTATAAATATATTTCTGGTGCAAAAAAAATTATGAAATAATATTTTTGCTTTTCTAATACCTTTTTACCATCGAAGGAATATTCGTAATTGCCGCAATTTATTTAAAAAATGTGGAACTTAATGTTAGTGTGTTCATTCGAGAGAAAACATGTATTATCCACATATGTTCAACTTCATTAAACGCACATCAAACAAGTATAATAAACACATTAAAATATATATATGCTAACGTTTGTTGTTCTGAAAAAGAATCTAGATGCAAATATGTATTTTTTAAATTGAATTTGAAATTGAATTTTTTTCTCACAAATCAATTCACTTTATACGCCCTGCGCGCAGGGTTTGTTGTAACTGAATTGCCACAGTGAACCAAAAAATTTTTATTCAGTACCGTAATAATACGTGTTTAAAGTCGCCTACACCTAAAAAAATATAATTATGAGTTCTTGGGAAAAAATGTAATATATATATATATATATATATATATCCAAATAAAAATAATTATAGTTTTTACTTGCCGTGCGAAACTAACTGTTTTTAGAAAATTGGCTTTAAAAGTCAAATTACACCTTGATGATATTAAAACCTCTCAAAATGTTTCAGTCATAACTTCCATTCTAAAGAATATTGTTGCATCGGGTTACTTTTGAAACGTTCCTATGTAATAAAATAAAATTATTAAGCTGTAATTTTCATATTATTATTTTTTGATAATCTCAAAGGTACGTGGCTCCTTAAGCATGCTGAAAACACATTTTTGCTAAAGTAAAGCAATTATTGTTTTAAGAAAATAAAGTAAAACCAACTTCGCAATTGTGGTAACTTTCGCAATTTTTCGCAATTGTGGTAACAAATTATTCTTATCCACAATATAGTACAGCACGTGTAAGATTATATTCGTCTTCAAAACAAAACCCGAAGTGAATTCCGTGAAGAAATTTTCCAGTGGTCCAAATACTTTACTAATATTATCTCAATTATTTAGGTATTTATTATTTACTTCAGTCGAGATAAATTGATATGGATAGCATAATCTTTATTTCATAGATAAATAAAATGTCAGCAAAAACATTTTTGCTGACAATGAATTTAATATAATGTATATTATTCAATTTCTTTTAAACATACGAATAAAGATTAATAATTTTTGTGTGTGCGTTTAGTCAACACAGTCATAAAAATACAACTTTATATAGAGCAAATTTTATAATTTTCCTCCATGCAAAGAAACTAATTTTATATAATATTTATAAAATAAAATTAATTCATATCACGTATTTAGGCTTCAAGTTAAATCTATACAAAGAAAAATATATTTATTATTATTATTATTGTCAAAAAAATTTGCTAGATTAAACAAGAAGTCTGATGCTATTTTACTAACAACGTGAAATGTTTACATTCTTTATTTAATAAGTCCGTGAACTGTAAGGGAATTTGCGATATCGAAACATTTGATTAATTATTGCTTAGGAGTCAATTTTAATTTATATAAAATTTATATTTGTTCTTTTTTGCTTTCTTTTATTTTGTTTTGCTGTAAAACGATGTGTAAAAAATAAATCACAGTTACTTTCCTGTATTTCCAACAGAAAAAAAAATGGAATAGCAATTTTTCTGTACACTTTTCCAAATATTTCATATTCAATATTTCAGTACAAAATACGTTTATATTATAAACATACAAAAGATATGTAATAATATAATTTCAATATTAAAGGATACTTTTGAGTATAACAGATTTACGTATGAATCTAAATAACGAAATTCCATATTGATTTCGTATTTAAACTATATGACAGCAGAGTGTTATAACTTATCACTATATATTCACAATGGAAGGGAACCATGTGATGAGATCGTTCGTATAACGAAATATAATGCTTATCATTTGCGAAATGCTTACCAGAAAAGACCTCATCATAAACCAGTACCATTGTTTTTTTAAAAATTATTATTTCTGATGATTATCGTATATTCCGATTACACATAAATGTCATTAATCACTTTCAATTTTAGACATTTTTTCGAATATTTAAAGATATATTTTTCGGATTTTTCTGGATTATAAAGAATATGTTCGACTTCATATTTGTCAATGGCGATTTGATCAGAAGGACAATTGGGGGACCAACAAAAAATCAAAGAAAAATAATGTAATTTTGGGATCAATCTGCACAAATAAAATGCACGAAATGATCTATCGATATAGCTTACGAGTACATGGACATGGTGCAATATATATATATATTCATTTGTGGAAGAATAAAACGTATATTCATGGAGGTATATTGTTTTTTTATTAAAATATATAGTTGCATTTTTTTATATCATGCAGTTTTTTTTTTTTTACCATATTTAATGACTGTTTCAGAAAATTAGACAAAATGTAGTAGAAATAATATGGTCTTGTTGGAATGAAATTTTTTAAATATTTGATGAAATACGAGCTGGGGTATAAAATATTTTATATCAGGGAATGCGCGCGCGATATTTTTTTTTTCATAGTTTGATAGTAAACTCTATTGAGCAACTCATAACAAAAGTCAGTCAAATAAAATGAAAATTCATAATGATATCGCCAGCTGCACATGTTTCATCAAATATTTAATAAATTTACATTCCAATTGCAGTATCTTATTTCTATTACATTTTGTCAAATTTTCAGAACTGGCATCAAATAGGGTAAAAAGACCCGCATGATGTAATATATATATATATATATATATATGCTATTTTTTTATACTTAAAAAAAATCGATGTATCTCCATTAAATTCGTTCTATTGTTCCGAAAATTAATACATATATTGCATGATATACATATATTCGTAAGCTATTGCGATAGATCATTTGATGCATTTTATTTTACAGGGTGATCCCAAACATTATTATTTCTTTTAATTTTTTGTTTGGGCGCCTAAATGTTCTTCTGATAAAATCACCGTTGATAATTATCAAGTCAAACGTAATCTGCATAATCCTGACGTTTCAGAAAAATTCGACAAATATATCTTCGAATATTCGACAAAATGTCTAAAATTTAAAGTGATTCAGTCACAAACGACTTATTAAATCAAAAATGCAACGTGGAGCGTGAAGGGCATACTGCTGGCGCGTTTTGTTCTTCCACATTTTTTTATGTTATTGCATTTACAAGAAAGTTGACTGTGTCTATTAAATATTTTATTATAATACTCTTCAGTTTTATGAAAGATATTTCTGTCAATGCAAATTGAAATATGGTTGAAAAGCCTGAAAGTTTGATTAAGTACGTTGTTTGTGGCACCATGTTCTATGATGATGTTTCTTCCTGTAAATAATCCTTCTGTCTATAATCAGCCGTCTGAATTTGTCGGCCAAGGACGGCAACAACCTCAATATTCACATAAAATGCGCAAGACAAACATTTATAGAAACCTGCATTGATACATAGAAAAAAATAAATGAATGATATTTTCAAAGTGTAATGACTGCGATTTTAATGCAATAAGATAGATATTATATATATATATATATATATATAGCGATCATTACATTAAAAATCTTTGTTACTAAGATTGTCACTTTTTTCTTAATTTTTAATTACATTTTTATTTTTCTAACCAGAGTATAATGAACACATATGATTTTTGATTTATTTTCATGCATCACAATTGCCTGTTTTACGATGCAATATTTTTTCTGTGATTTGTGAGCAATATCGTTAGTATATAATGTTTTTAATTAATATGAAAACAGACTGACGGAGATGTTAGTTCACAGTAGGATAACGGATCTCCAAAATTTGCGTCAAAAAAATGTGTATTCGATTTCGAAATGAAACTCGATTTTCCTTCATAAGTTTAAGAGTAATGAAGAAATTTTAAGTAATATTCCACACACATTTCTTATTTTCTCCGAAATATGACATTACGTGTAGATGAAATGTTAACAGTCTCTGGAAAAAATAAACTGAGATGACAGATACTTCGAAGTGTGACAACTAGTCTTAAGGTAACACTGACCGAATTAAGCACTTTGTTGGAATTTAATAATGTTGCATACGAAACTATTTCTAACAGATTTTAATTTATCTACATTATATTCATTACGTTAATCCATTTAACTCCATCGATAAATATACATTTTGGAATTTTCTTCCTTAACGATTAAAATAATAAAGATAATATAACTATAATATAAATTGATAAGATTATGTTATACATTTATTTGATAAATAAATAAAAATATTTGGATGATTTTTTTTTTTTTTTTTTTTATGGAAAAAATTATATTTAATTAGAATTTTTTTTTAAACAAGAAATATGTTTACATGTCTGTTAACTACATAAATAAAAATAAACATAGAAAAGAGCAGTTACTTTTTGAAAATTTAAACACACTTCTTGATTAGAATTAAAGTATTAGGTTTTAAAAAGTAAATAATACGAAAAACATATATCATAACAAAAACGACATTCCACTGTTTTTTTTTTCCTAATAAATTGTGTGACAATAATAACAATAATTAAGATATATCATTTTAATCTTTAAAGTACACTTTGATGTATGAATATATACAATGACACAATAATATTTTAAAAACTATTATACCATTTTTTTTGCACAGAGAAAAAACTTAATTTTTGCTATCTATATAGTTGTATTTTTTTAATAGATCGTATTCACTAAACGGAGACAAAAAAAAAAAATATTAATCTTTATATGTATTTTTAAGAGACATTGTAATAAGTTACAGGAGTCATATAAGTTACATTGTAATAAGTTACAGGAGTCATATAAGTTACATTGTAATAAATTTATTGTAAAAAGCGTAAACCATGTTTTTAATTCGGTTTCCTATATAATTTAGATTTTGAAATGCATATTTATTTATCTCGACTAAAAAAATTGGAAATACTAAGGCAATGCCCAAATAAATTAGGTATCATAAAACTTTTCACTGATTTCTGTACATATATGTCTATATATGTTTGATAAACTGATAGTTATATTTCATTCGGAACACTATATGTCCAAAGGTGTCCGGCCACTTGCGATTTTAGACGTTTTGTTAAATATCTAGCAATATACATGAGGAATGAACTAAAACTGTAGGTGTGTAAATAGTATAGTATATTTCATATATTTCCGCGAAGATTTTTTTCCCGAAACTCCACAGGAGACCGTCAACAAATTGAAAAGAACGCATATATTTTGAATTTACCCTGTAAAAACTAATGAAGCAAAAGCGTTCAAACTCGGATTATTAATAAGTTTATTATTATAATATACTGTGTCCATTTGTATGAATATATCATGTATACTCGTAGAGAAATTAATGTTTTTATTAAAACAGTCACAAATTTTGCCAACATTTTTTACTTATAATTTGCAGAGTACTTAATATGAAAAATGTCCTTTTCAGAAATATGACAAACAACATTGTACAAAATACTCTGTAATCAGAATTAATAAATAATAAAATTTGGATGAAAAATGAGCAGGTTTACTAAATAATGTTTCACTACGCATGCGCGACAACAATCAAAATATAATGTGCATAATGTATTAGCTAAGTATATAGAGAAACTTTGTGAAAGTCTCAAAATCATAGCTTGAAAATTCTGAAAGTTTTCGTCGATAGAATAAGCTCGAAATCCGTTGTTCACAAAAGGAAGCAAAACGATGAGGAGTTGTATCTAAATATAGCAGTACCTGCAATATTGTGTACGCTATATTGGCACTAATCAACAGATTTTTGATACAACCACTCATATTTTTTATTCTTTTTGGGAACAACGGATTTCGAGCAGATTCTATCGACGATAATTTTCAGAATTTTCAAGCTATGATTTCAAGCAAAGACTACTAGTTTTATGTAGAATTAAAGCATTCTCCAAGCGTCTGACGTTCAAATAAAAAAAAGTATGAATAATTAATGCATTATTGACGAGGAAAAATAAATACTTATATTACTATAAGTTTAGTTATTTACTATAATATTAAATTTCATTTTGTCTTCAAAACAAATTTTTAGATTTATATAGAAATGAAAAATAATTGTATGATATGTTTTTTTCTTATTTATTTAGAAGTATTGTTCATGTAATTAGAAGTGTTTTAACCCTTTATCGGGCAATGGTAATGTATTTAGCACTTAATTTTTATTGAAAATTGATAGATTCGCACCGGAATTTTTGCTGTAATATTTTGTTCTTATAATGCACGTGAATAAAAATGTTGTAAAAAAATTATATAATATTTCAAAAATCTTACAAAAAATTTAAAAATTTTAGAAAATACAAAAATATACATTATTGTTGTAATGCTACACTTAAACTTTCTTCTAGACTCTTCCTACTTTATTTTTATTTTTTTTATTTGAGCTCTTTGCCCATGCAGTCCCAGTGAGATTTTTTTACTTTTTTATGCCCTCGATGCTACCAGCTATGAATTTTGCTATTCCATTTAACCTGCACAATCTTATGTGACGTCGATGTGGGGCAAGTGGCCCCAGGCTCCTCGACCAAATCATCTTCGAACCGTAATCGATTTTTATTTTCAAATAAATTTGTTTGCAGAATCTGGTGGCATTGAATCTTTTGAACATTTCAGCTTCAGAATTGACTTGCCCGATAAAGGGTTAATTTCTATCATAATTTATTTTCTATTTAATTAAATATATATTATTCAATAATAATAATAAATAAGGGCATAGTTCATTTTACGAAATGAATAGTCCATATGTATTTTTAATTCTTTAATGGCATACAAAAAATTACAAAAACAACTAAAAGACTTTTCCAGAAAAAATAAAGTATAGATAAAGCATTTCTGAGATAACGTATACACATAGGAAAAAATAAAAATCTATAACGATCAAAGTTGAATAAATATGACATAAGATATTCATTTGTTTCTCTAAAAACACACCAGTTACAGGGATGTATATTCTAAAATTATATTTTCTTTAAACATAAGCCAGGAAATAAGGAATATGGATCATAAATAATGTTTATTAAAATTCCAAAAGAACATTCTTTCTATAAATTTATTATGTAAAATTTTTAACACTAAAATTTGACTAAAGTTGAGAGATTAAATTTTTCTAGAACTATTTTAACGTTCTTTTATTTTGTTAAATAAGCCAAAAATTATGTTTCTACACATTTATTTGTTTTAATGTAATAATATATTTTAATAACTATTTTATATTTATAAGAATTTTCAATAGTTTTCATTCCAATGAAATAAAATGCAGTACGAATAATTTTTAGGTGCTTATTTTTTTTTATAAAACAAACCATATTTTAAATTTAATAGATATGTTCATATGTATTTATTTAAAATTGTGTGAATTAATTTTATTCTTTTAGATATATAAGAAGGTCTTTAAAAATAGGCTTTGGGCTAAGAATTCTTCTGCCGAATTTTAATTTTTAAAAATTCGCATATTATTATTGATACGCAACATATATTAAGAGGCTACTTCAGTCAAGGGAAAAGGCCCGTTCGCTAATGCTAATCCTATGGAAGAAATTTATAAAGATATCTCGGTTGGATTTCAATATTTTTAAATGACTTTTTTTTTTTGCATTGGGTAGCTCAGATCGGTCTGTATGCAGGCCGTTTTTTACTTTTTCGATTTCGATTTCAGATTTTTTTTTATGGGGATGCTTTCAGTTTCGAAACCGGTTCCGAAAATGAAAGTGTCCTCATTAAAAATATCTGTAAACGAAATTGAAAAAGAGTAAAACGCCCTTTGTACAGACCTATCCCAGCTATCCAATCCAAAAAAAACATCATTTAAAAATATTAAAATGCAGCCCAGATATCTTTATAAATTTCTTCCATAGGATTAGCATTAGCGAACGGGTCTTTTCACTTGACTGAAGTAGCTTCTTAATAAAAATTTGAGTAAACTGTAATAACGAACTTAAATTTACATAAAGTATTTCTACATTTTGATCTAGCTTTGGCCAAAGAATACTTACGTAGTTTACTTTTTAACTATTTGCATATTGTTAATTATACGCAACATAAAAGAATAAAAACTAGATTAAACTGTCATAACGAACATAAAATTACCCAAAGTATTTCTACATTTTGAAAACCAGATAAATATGATATAATGTATCATTCGAAATCATCTGTTCTGAGATTCGTATTTTTAAATCCTCTGATCAGTGCCATGCCTAAGATTATACTGACTCAGTGGGCAAATGAAAGAGTTTTATAAATCCTCGGACTAATTTTCTTTGAACTCTGGACAAAGTATTTTTATTGTCTTTATGCACCCCAACCTACAAAAAAGAAGCAAAAGAAAAGTAACGACTGTCTGTATAGCAAATGCCAAAACTAGAAAAGATCAGTTAGAACCAATTAAAACTCAAACCTGCATAAAATTGAATAGACTAAATACATTTATTCACACACTATTTTATATTTAATGTAACAATCTATGTGTTTACATTTCGTCTGTTTGTTGGAATTACTAAAAAAATCGATTTAAATTAAAAATTAATTAATTTTTATGCGCAAAAGTTTTATATTTTTACATAATTAGTACAAAAATTGTGTTTGAATATTAAAAAAAGGAATAATTTGAAATATATAATTTGTTAATATGAATAATACATGGAGAATACTATCCTACGGGCAAAAATCAACCAAACGAAAAATGCTTAATAATATTCATAGATTAAGACTTTATTCCAGATACAAAGTCCTGTTTAACTTAACATATGGCTTGGGGAATAAGTTAACAACATTTTTTTTTTTTTTTTTTATAGTTTATCATATCATCAAAATGTGCCTTCAATTTAATCCAATATTGTATTTAATTTCATATGTTTTTTTTTGTTTTTTTTCATTCATATATTAAATTTAGACTCTGCATATTTATTTCAATGATTTTCTCAAGAGATCTGTTTTAATTATTTAAAGAAAGCCCATAGACCAATTTTGTATCAAAGCGAGAAGGGTTTTTTAAAAATCGGCCTTCATTTTCAGCTATTGCATTATAATGTAGTCATTTTTAGTCTATATAGATTTTTTTAATACAAAACGTTTTCAAAATTTATTATAACCGGAAGTAATGGTCAAAATTTATTATAACCACTATGTTCTTCATGATACTGAACAGCGTGTTCCTTACATTAGGATAATTTTAGAAGTAAGCCTAATTAGAAAATTCGGAAACCGAAGTGGAACATTCGCGAACAGTGCTTATATCATTGCAACTTTTGTTGGGTAAATTATATGAAGAAGAAGAAGAAGGTGGGGGGGGTGGGGGGTTGTCGAAGCAAATGAAATGTTGAATGTAAGCTTTGATTACATGAACCTTTACCGAGCATTTATTACAGAAATGAGCATTTTTTATATAGAAATTTGAATATAATTTCTGATTTGTATTCCTCTCTAGAAATTTTAGACGCGCAGACAGCTTGTTTTTCCATTTTTTTTCCACATCCTTTGATTATCATTGATTATCCTTTGATTATCACTTTGTGAACACAAATCAATATCATAATTTTTCTTTATGAATAATTAAACTATATATATATATATATTCAGAAAGATTAGTAACTGTAGGATATTCTTGGTAATTTTTTCTAATTTATTAGAGTATTTTCTGCAATAGAACTATAAATACTTTATTCAGAAGAATTATTCAGTTATCTATGTTATTAGAAAAACTACTTACTATAGGATATACAGATCATTATTCATTAGATGGTACTGATTTTTTTTTCTTTTACTTTATTTCACAGAATCAGTAAATACTGGATCCACATCATTAATAGAGTTAGCTAAGAATTAAGAAGTGTTTATCTGTAATAGACTTCGATAGAAACTTGAATAGACTTCGGGTAATTTACGGTACGTATTAGCTGTAGAGAGCAAGGGGAAATTTCTTACAGTCAAATGATTGATTATAAAATTAGACAATGGAAAAGGTGAAACGAATTATAAAAATAACATAAAAATTCAAGGATGCAACGTAGATAGATAATTGTATGACTATAATTTAAAACATAAATAGAAATATATTTTAAATATCTCTTTGTTATTTCAGTGTATGTTAGAATAAAAGAATAAACAGGTAAGAAGTGTAAGTATTTTTGTGCTATACCTTTGTACAAATTTAGCCGTCCCCTATTTTTAGCGTGCGTGATTAAGTATCTTCCTTAAGAATGACCTCTATCTCTTGATCTCGCCTTCTTCTGTTAAACTACAACTCAAAGAATACAAAATAATGTATAATTATACAGTTAAAATATAAAATGACATTTTGTTATGTCAATTATACACACACACACACACACATATATATATATACAATATCACTCAAACAAAATTTGATTCGTTCGAAAAGACCCTAGATGCGGAATGTGCATATTATAAATAGGTTGGGAAGTGCTAATTCTAACATTTTTAATTATTTTAGTGTTTTTTTCGTATTTTAAATGATCTTTCATTTTTCGAATAATTTCAATAATTTCAAAATAATATCATTGTTCATGTAGTTTTATAGTAAAAATAAATATTTGTCAATTTATAAAACATTTTAATTTATCTTTAATTATGAAAATTAAACAAATTGTAAAGAAAAAAAAAGTTTTATTTGAAATATTTAATTGTTTTAATATGATGTCATATTTTATGATATTATATTTTCTCACATATTTTTGGAACCCTAAAGAAAAATATTGGAAGTAGAGAACGTTTTCTTTTAAGAGATATTGTTTTAGTAACGTTAAATATTTTCTAATCATTTACATTTTCATTTTCGGTTTTTAAATTACAATCATGGCAATTAAACAGATTTCTTAAGTATATGATCAATCATTTATATATATTTTTCATTTTTTTAAATCGGAACTATCAATCATTTTACGAAAGGGCACGTTTATACAAGATTTTCTATATTTTCAAAGAATCTATTTCAAAAAATAAATACTAGATCAATGTAATAAGGAGTGCATACATTTAACTAAAACATAATTACAAAATAATCATAACATTGGTAACCATGACAATTTATAATAATGTGTCATATGAATTTTCCGGAATTTAAAACCACGCTTCGTTCTTTAAAACATAATCCGAAGAACATCAATTTCCATCAAATTCCATTTATACATTTATTTTTTAGAACACATTTGGTGCAATCGTTTAAATATATAAGAATTTCGAAATGTAACATTTGACTAATTAGACAAGTTAAAGTATTTTTATGAAGATTCTAAAATTCAATTTTTTTTATAATTATTACTAAACTTTATTAGCTTATGTTTAATTGTTTTATATAACAGAATAATTTAATGTGCGTAGGAGTACTACGATAAAAAATTAGATAAATATCTAACCTAAAACTAAATGTAATTTAATTTCTCATATATTCCTATTTATATTTTATAAGAATTCTGTAAATAAAACAATTTTAATGATTTCTCTTGTCTTTTTTCAGATTTCAAAAATATATGGTTTTAAATTTCCATTAACGTAGATTTTTATTTCTAATTATCAATATTAAATTATATTTAAAGTAAGAAAAGATAAATAACAGAAATATGTTAAAATAATATATGTTATAAAATATCATAATTGAAAGTGGGTGCAAACTATATGTATTAGACCTGATACTAAAGTGCCTCTGAGACATTTTCATTACAGCATTATGAAATCTTTTAAAACTGTCTTATATTTCGATTAAAATGTTTCATATATATTGAATATGGACCTTCCACAAATTCATTTTAACTATTAAAAGAAACAAATATCATTTAAAAGAATAATAACAAAAATAAAACGTTCCCATAGAATATATTTAAAAAATGCCTAAATTATTAAAAAATGAATAAATAAGACAAGATGGATAATTTTTTCACACAGAAGTAAATGCTATTCTATTTCTTTGAAATATATTAAAAACATACATTTTGATTAATAGAGCTCGCTTAATTTGTTCAGATAATAATTCACTTATTACAGAATTAAATTACATTAGATCTGTGGCTATTGATCGAGGTTTTAGTTTGTCTTATATCAATAATTTAATTTCTCATAGTCTTAATAAATATGTTAATAATCTTGATTCTCCTGTTACTACGGTTTCCATTTCCAATCTTATCATTTTACCATTTTATAATAGCATTAGCTTTAAGATGGCTAATATCTTAAGACATTATGATTTTAATGTGGTTTTTAAACCAGTTAATAAATTATCTTTTTCGCAACTTAAGGACCAAATTCCTCCACATAATTATTGGGGCATTTACAACATTCAATGCCAATGTGGTTTGTCCTACATTGGACAAACTAAGCGAAAACTCCGTTACAGAATCAATGAACACAGAAACTATGTAAAGAAAAAAGAATTACAGAAATCCTCTATCGCCTCTCATTGCTGGGGGGAGGGACATAATTTTAATTTTGACTCAGCTACCATTATCAAGAAATGTATTACTCCTCTGGATTTAGACTTTTATGAGGCTATTCATATCCATAAATTTAAAGACTCCTTGGTTAATGATTTATCTAGTACACCATACATCTCAACTTTCTGGATGGATTTGTTGTGTCACGACTCTTCACTTCCGCATTAATTTCATTGGCTGTTAGAGCTTGATGGTCTTTTGGTATTATGTTTTGACATTTGGGTTTTTTTTCACCGTACATGCAGTTGGGGGGATATTGTCTTTAGAGCTTTTAAAGTTTTTACACTGAGGATGTGAGTCCTAGTACTCACGAAACGTATACGTATGGTCAAATATGTTGTTTTATTGTGTGTTTAAACGTTGTTTTAAATAATTCCTACATCTTTGTTTTAAACTTGAGCTCAAAAATCATGGGCTATACTATTTTCATTTTCATTATAAATACGTGTTTAGTTTTATTTATTAAACAAGAAAAGAAAAAAAAAATAAGAATTCAACTATCATGAAAAGTTTAAACGTTTTTAAATTAAATAACTTTTAGTTTTAAGAGAATGACTAAAACATTTATTAAATACTTAATCATTTTAACATAACGACAGTTTACACATATTTTTAACGTGAAACTAATTAATTTCTTGCATAGTTTCATTTGTCGTTATCTGAAAAGATGTTAATTAAATAAGTTCAAATTATACAAGTTTATTTATTTTAAGTGAATTAACTTCATAATTGTAAAGGGATTGCAATCGGAGAATATAAGTCATGAGAAATAAATATGCCTCTCAGAAACATCTGTTACTGGGTTCAGGAAATCTTCGAAAAACATTCATGTAAAAAATTCTTAAAAGATATGACATGTACATCATACACAATTTTCATTTCAATTAATACGGGACATTTATCTACCATTTGTATTTTTAGGAAGTTTAAAATGAAATATCCAATTCATTAGAAATGTCAAAATATTTTTTACATATCGAACACGATTTAAGTTTTTTTTTTTTTGTGTGTGTGTGTGTGTGTGTGTGTTAGTGTACTTTAACTGTATAAACTATCCCCGCTATTAAAAACTCTTTCCTTTAAAATATGCGCATGTTTGAACTAAGATAAGCAACCAGTTATATATCAATTTCAGACATTATTTTACATTTTTAATTACAATTTTAAATCTCTGTAATATATACAGGTCTGTTTCTATAAAATGCAATTGATGTAACATTAAAAAATATACTAGCCGCCACATTAAAAAAAAATACATTAAAAAGTTTATCTCTAACGAATCATGATCATTTTAGTGGTTTATTATTATTTTTTTTTTTAATCTGACGGCTAATATATTTTTAAATGTTACATCAAGTTTATTTTATTGAAACAGACCTGTATATATTACGGAGAATTAAAATTTCATTTAAAATGTAAAATAATGTCTGAAACTGGTATATAAATGGTTAATTATAAACACAGGCATTACAATCTCATATGTAGATAACTACATTTTTCATTTTAATGCATACGTAAAAGAGCTTAACTTTGCAAGACAAATCTAGCGCGTCTAGAAGTCTAAAAATTATGGTAAGGATAGTCCAAGGATGATCATGATGCACGTAAAGCTCGGGTTTTTAAATTATTGATAATTAGATTAGATATAAATCTCTAAAAATATCAAACGGCTCAATTAAAAAGTAACTTTTTCTTTAGAACCTACTGCGTGGCACATCCGGTGTACGCTGTCGATGGCAATGGGGACCTATCGAGAGGTTCATTTTGAAATATATATGTTTGCGTCTTGGTTTTAATTGGTTACAGATGCGTGCATAACAGAAACAGGCTATGCTGCATAAGATTGTATGAACACATCCAAAGGTTCATTTTGATAGATTCGTTATGTTAAATTTCAATGTGAATCGAGATTTAATCTTTCGTGGTTCGTTTTGAAAACTCGACGGGCCCAGACAACGACAGGCGGGTCAGCTAATGTATACATATATTTAATATTCCTGTTCCTATTTAACAAGAGTGTATTTACAGTATAGTTTTTTTATTATAGATTTTTCAGTTATTTTAAAGTTAATAATTATCTCGTAAAATGCTTCTTACGGATGTTTTAGTGATCTTTTAAAGAATTATACATTAAAATAGCTTTAACACGTTCACGCCGGAGCGGTGGGTCACACTCGATTGTCTCTGAGCTAGCAAGTCTTTAGCTGTTTGGATACCAGTATTTTAATACATAAAATGTTGTTTTATTTAATTCGAACTTTTGGGCGATTTAAAAGCAACAACATTTTCTCTAAAATAACAGTGGCGTGTAAATAGCCGGAGACTTGACAACTCTGAGACAGTCCAGTGTGACCCACCGCGCCGACGTGAACATGTTAAAGGAATATTTCTATTTTGGTTCTGGTATTACTATCATGACTGCTGTATGAGGTAAATTTCTCGGCTATTGAAATTTCTTGGTTAAATCTAGCATGTTCAAATTAATAAAATTTATAGGTTCTTACAAATTTACTAATTCTTATGTTAATGATTTTCTCTTATTTTCCAATAGTTCTATGAAACTATATTCCTAAAATTAACCAATAATTTCCGCTTTATTCGATCAATGCCGTATATATAAAAAGCCTACACACATTTTGTTTATATTTGAAAATTACACAAAATACTATAAACACTTGCGGCATAAATAGCTCAGAGAATTTAAACTAATTTAGATACTTTGGAATTGTGTTTTGAAAAATGGCTTATTTCTTGGGAGAATATAAATATATATATATTTTTTATTTATAAAACAGCAACAAAAAAGTGTGGTTTTTTTTTATTTTAGTAAATGATATGTCATCCCTTAAGAATAAAAAGCAACAGCTCAAACCAAAGGAAAACTGAAAATAACATATATTTAAAATGCATGGATTGGCTATATTCAAAATATTCGGATAAAATAAATTATTCGTTTTTGAAAAGTAGTAAAAGAGTATTCTTTTGTTAATGATTTTCTCTTATTATCCAATAGTTCTATGAAATCATATTCCTAAAATTAACCAATAATTTCCGTTTTATTCGATCAATGTCGTATATGTAAAAAGCCTACACACAGTTTGTTTATATTTGAAAATTACACAAAATACACAAAATTACACAAAACACTTGCGGCATAAATAGCTCAGAGAATTTAAACTAATTTAGATGCTTTGGAATTGTGTTTTGAAAAATGGCTTATTTCTTGGGAGAATATAAATAATTTTTTTTTTAATTTATAAAACAGCAACGAAAAAGTGTTTTTTTTTATTATTTTAGTAAATGATATGTTATCCCTTAAGAATAAAAAGCAACAGCTCACACCAAAGAAAAACTGAAAATAACATATACACTGGTTATCAAAAATTAAGGAAAAGGCACAAAATGCTAATTTTCAAATACGCGAACACTCAAAAGGAAATAATATAATTCGAGTAATTACTATCTCTACAACACAGCTAGCCCATATAACATCTCATTCATGTCACACATGGTCACAAGTGTCACAGTCACTACGGTGAATAAAAAAAATAGGAAATTCCATACATCTCATTATGAGTCTCAAATGATAACTATATGTGACTCCTCTGAGAAGTCAATGTGACTGCTGCTTTGTGACGAATCACCAGGTGACTTTACAATGTAGTTAAATTGTGACTCTCATGTGACTGTCATTTTGACACTCAATTTCATAGTCATCATGAACGTTGCATTATGATAAGTCACCAAATAATATCATATTATAGTCACATGGAGAATTTTCCCAAAAGAGCACAATGGTGACTTCACAGTAGTCTCTGTGTCCCCTGAAAGTCATCATGTGTCTTTAATGTGACATTATTTGGTAACTTATCACAATGCAGCGTTCACGATGAATTTGAAATTGAGTCTACAAATGACAGTCACATGAGAGTCACAGTGTAACTACATTGTAAAGTCACATGGTGACACGTCCCAAAGCAGCAGTCACAGTGACGTCCCAGTGGAGTCACGTCTAGTGATCATTTGAGCTGATAATGAGATATATGGAATTTCCTATTTTTTGCTTCACCGTAGTGACTGTGAAATTTGTGACCATGTGTGACATGAATGAGATGTTATATGGGCTAGCTGTATTGTAGAGATAGTAATTGCTTGAATTATATTATTTCCTTTTGCGTGTTCGCGTACTTGAAAATTAGCATTTTGTGACTTTTCCTTAATTTCTGATAACCAGTGTATTTAAAATGCGTGGATTGGTTATATTCAAATTATTCGGATAAAATAAATTATTCTTTTTTGAAAAGTAGTAAAAGAGTATTCAACATTAAGTATTTATAAATACTTATTAATATTTAACCTTCATCAGAAAATACTTATCATACATATCACTAATAATTTTCGTCATAAAAATGATTAAGGGCAAAGCAAAATATTTTTAATATGAAACATAAAAAATGGACAAAACAAATATATTTTTCTTTTATTTGTAAACTGATTTAATTAAACATATCAAATTGACGAAATAATGAAATTGTTATAACTTAGTTAAAATAAAAAAAAGAAATCCGAAACTATTCACTATCGCAAATGTTTATGCATTACGAAAAACAAAAACTACCATTTAACATTTTAAAAACAATGCTATTTATTAATTATATTACCTTTGATTGTTTAATTTCAAGTAAGCATGTTTTCATTGAATTAATTATCTGAGCAATATTATCTGCGAAAAGCAGTACCATATTTTCCATGTGAACACATGAATCCCTTTCCCTAGTCATATTCACTCCTATATTTTCATATCCCATGGGTTAAGTAACAATATAAAATTTTGCTGACGCGAGAACTGCCATAGTTGTAGATTGTGAGTTGTCGTTCAAAGTATTGTTTTGCTGAAATCCAAAACTCTCTCAGGACTTCCAAAAGTATGTCTAAATATAATTCCAATATAACTTTCACTTATAATTTGATATATTTTGGTTTCAGTTGAGAAAGACGAAGAAAGCTAGGCCATTTTTGGAACGTTTTGAATTTTAATGATTTTTTTTATATAAATTTCTTCTTCTTTACAACACGAAAATTGTAGGAAGTAATTTTCTATAAATGTCTTCATCTATTACCGATTGATAACAGAATAAAATTGATATTTAATCGATAAAATGAAGGCCGTTTTTGGTGATTACAGATTTTTCATTTTTCAAAGTAGCAAAATGTAAAAAGTAAGTTTACTTGTATTTTTTGTATCAAGGGTCGAAATAAATAAGTCGTAATCTTAGCTTGTAGACTTCTTTGAAATACATATTTTTTTTAAATTGCGAAATTTTATGTTCAAGCCTATTTTTTATGCATGTTTGTAACATACAAAATATAGTGCGCTAGGCGCAAATAGGTACATATTTCAATTATGCATTTAAGGGGCAATTATTGATGTAAAGTCATTTTTAAGATGATTTTGAAATAAATTGTTTTTTAGCCTCAAAAGCGATTATTCTTCATTTATTTTTAATTATACTTATAATGTTATTAATATCCGTAATATATATATATATATATATATATTAATTTATTTTGCTCTTTTAGGTGCGTTAGTAATTATATAAACACGCAGCACCTGCAGTCGTCGTCTGGTCCATCTGTCTGTCTATCCGTCTGTCCTCTTATAACAACATAAAAAGTACCCAACTGAATGGATGGAAATTTAATATATATAATAGTTGCAGAGTTTTGGCGAGTCATTTCAAATATTATGACAATTGAATAAAAACCTGAAAATATATTAATACAAGTTTTCTTCAGTTTATTAAATCCTATCATATGTAATTAATTCAATGATATCCCATGATAGGAAATGAGTGTAAGTTTCCGTGATGATAACTTCATACTTATGAAGGAGAAATATTATTTCCGTATTTCCGAATTTAATCTACAGGGTGCATCTAAAATGCTCCAACAAATATAGAGGGATGATAGGATTCATGAAGGTGAACAAAAAATGCAATGGAACGTGAGGTCGCAAATGATGTTTAAAGGATGAATATCCAGAAAATGTGTCTGGAAAGGGACAAACTGAGACAGGAAAGAAACACCCCAACAAATTGTTTATATGTGAACACAGCTTGTGATGTCCATGAAAAACAAATATTTTATAACAATTGTTCAAAGTGTCGACCGCGAACATTATTACGCACACACAGAGTACACCTACGGAGGAACAACTGGCGGACACGCTCGAAGAATTCGGAAGTCATGTATAGGTGGATACCTGCTCACAGATATTTTTGGCTTTCTTCCAAGATTTTGCTATCTCTTTCTGATGCACAAAGGGAAAGGAAAACCATCTTCGTACTACTAGCCATCTCTGCAGAAAAGCAGCATGCGAAATTTCGATATTTTTAATAGTTTCCCGATTTTCACCCTTTAAAAGTCATTTGCGTACCCATGTTCCATTGCATTTTTGTTCGTCTTGATGAGTACTATCATCCCCCTAAGTTTGTTAAAACATTTCAAATACACCCTGTGTACAGGGTGTCTTGAAATGTCATTTAAAAACTTAACATGCTGGTCTATCATATCATGAGGTACAAAATTTACATAGGAATTTAAGTTCGAAAATGCAAACTGCGACCGCTAGAGGACGATGAGAGCAGTTATGGAGGGTAAGAATAAAAGGATATCGAAAGTGATATTAATATGACTTTTATTAAAAAACATGGTTCAATTTACAGAAAGTGTTCAAAATTCCTTCCATTCCCCGCAATCATGCTTCACAATGTCGATGCATGGATTCACGGATCCGTTCAAAATGAGCAAGTATGTCACGGTCACGCGCCGCCGCTTCCAAGATCCTGGAGACGAGATCCCTGCCCGATGTTACCGGCATATCGTACACCATGGACTTCATGTGACCCAACAGATAGAAATCCAGGGCAGTCAGGTTTGTGGATCGCGGCGGCCATGCGACTGGTCCGCCTCTGCCAATACAGCGATTAGGATATGTCGTATCGTGGTATTCTCGCGCAATGTAGCTAAAATGAGCAGGCGCTCCGTCATACTGAAACCAGATGTTTCGGCTTGTAGCGGCTGGGACGTCACCAATGAGATTCGGCAACACTCTTTCTAAAAAAATGCGATAAATATTCCCGTCAAGGTTCTGAAGCAGTAGGTAAGGGCGAATTAACATGTCACCGATAATTCCAGCCCAAACGTTTACGGCGAAACGTTGTAGACGTTCATGAGCACGAGTAGACCTTGGATTTTCATGCGCATGTTGTACAGGCTCAGGACTCCGTCCTGTGTAACACAGGATTCACTCGAAAACAAAATCCACGATGGAAAATCTGGCTGCGGGATCCGTTGTTGCAAATATCATCGTGCAAAGGCAACGCGTTGTGGATAATCGACAATGTATAATGCCTGTACTCTTTGTAAGTGGTAGGGTTGTTACGTGTGCTCATGCAATATGCGCATAATGCTCGAAAGATGTACACCCAGGACGCGCTCGCTTGCTCGGAGATTTGTTTGAGGGTCCCTGTCAAATTCCCGTAGCACGGTTTCCACTAAGACAGGCGTGCGTGTAGTGCGTCCCTGACTGATGTCGCTACGTACTTGGAAAGCTCCTGCTTCACACAATCTGCGGTGCAATTGTCCAGAAAAAGATGACTTGGCTGACGTCTGCTTGGGAAGCGCTCGTACATCTCTACCGCGTCTCGTGCATTTCCATCCGTGGCGCCATATACATAATGCATATCGGCCAATTCTGCGTTAATAAACCGATTCCTCCTTCTCCTACAACGTTTTCGCTTGAAATTATTACACTTCCCACTCTCCCGCAATCCTGCCCTGATTGCCCTCTAGAGATCGCAGTATGCATTTTCGAACACAAGTGCCTATTTAAGTATTGTTTATTATGATATAACAGACCAGCATGTTAAATTTGTAAACGACCTTTTTAGACACCCTGTATAGTCCTAATAAAATTTGCGTTCCTGCAATTTTGCATATGAGTGCAACAAATAAGATATGAATATTCATAAAACTAGATATAGTACGATTAGACCCCATTGGCAACGTTCCACATGCAGTTTACGATTTGTTTCGTAATGTAATCGCACAAACAAAATCTTTATCTTCTTCTACCAATTGGAAATGCTCTCCTTTATTTCTTCATAGTTCCTCCCACTTTTTAATACACTATACAGTATTTATTTTAAATACAGCTCTCAGCTCTATATGTTTCACCTCATAACTCCACAGTTTGTCAAATCTGACAATTTATAGAGTGCTCGTGGAGTTGCCCTCAACTGGGAAGCCACTTAACTGTTCGTACACTGTTCAGCGCTGTATTAAACAAATTAAAATAAACTTTTATTGCTCACTTTTTTAAAATCGTATCTGGCATAAAGTTTTTGTTTCCTATTTTTATTATCTTAGATGCGATTAAACAGCAGAAGAATACTATTACTTTAAAGTTCCGAAAATTACAAATATATCTTGAAGTATATAACAATACATATAATAATCTACGAGTCTAAACTCTTCGAATTCGACAAATGAAAATGTTTAAAAGAACTGTTTCACAGAATCCATAAAAAAATAAAAATAATAATTACTATACTTAATTGTATTGACTTGCCGAATAATATTGTATTGACTTGCCTAATTCCTTAAAAAATTATTATTTTTAAATAAAGCTTAGTTTCAATTTTTCAAATTATTGAAAAATTAAATTTATTTCCAATAAAATTGCGCCACTATAACACAATTATCCTTTTCTTTACGAGATAGAAAATAACATATTTTTCACCGTCGCAAAATTTACATGCATACTTTTCATATTCATATTCAACATTTAAAATTATTTTAACGTGCAATAAGTTATTAATAAAAAATTATTGCCACATTTGCCAGTTACAATTTTGCATGTAAACGTTCCTTCTCTTTACTTGAGGTTCTAATTTGAGTTGCGGTTAAATCGTTTTAGACGTATTCGTAGTAAAATATTTAGTTTTATGGAAGGACAAACACATATGATTTTTAGGACAAACACATTTGATTTTTCTGTGGCACCATCTATAACATTTCTATGACATGCCTCTCAGTTTAGTATCCTAATCTCAGTATCAGCGAAATGAATCACATATTGAAATATAACAGCTTTATGAGTAAAAATTCTTAATTTAAATCGTGACGTCATTTTTTTTCTTTTCTTTTTCTTGTAGTACGAAAATGACATCCTTAATGATATGGTAATTCCCATTGTTCCCATTCTCTCTTTAACACTGAAAATAACCCGATTGCCACCAATACGACATTTCATAAATATCTTTAACAGCTTTGTATTTAAATATATAGATAAAAATACATAAATACCTAATAATTACACAATTACATTTCAGTTCGAAACCTACAATTACATCCCGAAAAAATAACTTATTAGAATGAAGTATAAACTTACACATACATAGTTTGATGAATCCCATTATGTTTAACTAAAAGAGAATGGGAGAGGGATAAATTAGAATGTGATAAATTATATTATGCTAGAAAAAGAGGAAAGAAAGGTGCCTAATAGCTTTGGGTTTATGCATTTCATCATCACAGGAATTGAACATTAGCAACCCGGAAATTTGACCTATTTAAACTCCTTGAAAATATAAAAGAAAATACATATATTATATACTTCTCGAGGCAGATTTGATCCTCGGAACTGAAGCAATGTGCAAATGCGAATGTTATTATGTTATTTTGAATATAGGAATAATGAAGTTAACCTATTTTAACTATTATTGAGTGAAATCGCTGAATATGTCTAAAATAACTCTAAAAGGAAATGCAAAATCACAGCATTTTCGTGCTGTGTACAATAATTTCGCATTTTGTTATGTTTGAAAAGATGAAAAAACTTATACCTGGAAGGTTTTGCATGCATAATTTAAAGACGAAGATAAGGACGAAACGAAATAATTTAGAAATAGATCTATGATTTAAAATACTAGGCTTAAACAGACCAAATTTCAACTATATGACCATAAAATGTGTGTTCCTGTAATACAGTTTAAACATTTCGAATCGTATTTTTTTAAGAAATGAAATCAGGTAAATTGCAAAGAAAACATTAAATTTAAAGAAAAAAAAAAACTTAAAAAAATGTTCGGGTTAGAAACATGTTAGTTTACATTGGATCAAATTAACCCACATTGTACAAGAAAAAATATTGAATATGTCAATTATTCAAATAAACAAGTGTAATTGGTAATAAACATTTATTGGTATGGAAAGTTGTAAATTATGGGACGCGCCATAATATATGTAATATTTAGAGCTGTGTTAAATTCGTTATTTTGACTGATTAATATTACGTCATTTTAAAACTCGCATGCAATTTTTACTAGCATTCGTTTTATTTTAATATTGAAAAATAGAATTTTGAAAATTTAGAAGTGTTTCTGCATTCAAGGTACATAATCGATTATTTCTGTCCTTTAGTGTTAACACGGTAAAAAGTCTTAATACATTTATAACACGGTGTAAAATATTTTCACCAGTATAAGTATTATAAAAACCTAGAGATAGTTCATTTAGTTATTTTTACCAAATGGATCTTTAATATTTATTATGAGAGTAAGACACAGTAAAAATATTACTGGAAACATGTAATAAAGTCATTTATTCTAAATCAACAGTGTTATCGTATTGTTTTTCATGTCAGTATGATGCTTTTTGTTCCAGATAAAATGGTCTTGTCATTGTTCATTGGATTGTGAAGGAGACCATGAAAGAGAGCCCTTTTTTTGGATGACAAGAGAAGTACTTCTTTCGCAGGCAAGAGTGATACTTATTTCCATATTACTAATATTTTCCAAGTTCTATGTTCATTTCTTTTTTTATATATTAATGGTGATTTTTTTTTTCTTAAGCAAAATAAAGGAGATTCATTTTATGCACTAAATTAGAATTTAACATAATAATGATTGATTCTTGATAAATCAAAATTGTAAAACATACTACTTAAATGTGTAGCAAAGCAGAGAATAAGCTCAGTTAAATAGGAAAAATATATTTAATACAAATACGATCTAAAACAAACAACCTGCATGTTACATGTAAAAAATATAAACTGCAGAAAACAGAATTTAAAGACAGTTGCCAAACAATAAAATTTAAATAAACATTTAAAGGCAGGTTCCGCGTGAACACATAGTTCAACACTCAAGCTGCCGCATTAAAAATAATTTTATCACATGCTTTACTGAATTTAATCTTCTTATTTTTGACACTTGTCACTGTTAAGAGGATTCAAAAGCTTGTTTAATCTTAAAAACTCATTTAGTACTAATTTCATATAGGTTTTGAAGTAAATCTATAATTCCCAAACATTTCTTTCTTGAATTGATTCAATTTTGCCATTTTCAGCTTTAATCGAATTATTTTGTTCATCTTCAGGTAACTTTTCTTCATTTCAGGCCATGACATAGGTTCATCAACACTCTTAACTCATGTTTATGAGCTGTAGTATATCCTATGGAAGGTACACCTTTCTTGGACCGTTCTGAACATCTTATTATTATATCTTCTTTTTCCTCAAAATCTTCACCTTCCTCTAAAGTTTTTTTTGTTTTTTTTTCGTGTTGATCATTTAAGTTTAATGATATTTTCTTGTGTTTATTACAGTGGTCTGATTCATGAATATTAGTTAATATTTCGATTTCTTCATTGTTGAGACAAATTATATTTCTTGAAATGATTACTTTGTTTGTTTCTTTATCAAGGAAAATATAACCTTATATTCTTCTGTATAACCAAGAAAAATTCCGTCTTTATCTCTGTTGTCTAATTTTCTTCTCAATACAGGTGTAATATAATGTATAACTTTGCAACCAAAATTTTTTAAGTGCTTTACTGTTTGTTTATATCCATGACATATTACAAAAGGTGTTTTCTCGCAAGCATTTGTGGGTAAACGATTTTGCACGTAGCCCGATGTCACTATTGCAATTCCCCAAAACTTTTTATCTAACTTTGAATTTTCTAGCATGTATTTTTTTCTGTCAAATAAGGATTCCTTTATTCATATACTCCGTTTTGTTGAGGAGAATGGGGTACTGATAACTGATATTTAATTCCTGTCTTAATAATTTAATTACTGAGTCCTTTATTCACAAATCCCCGTCCTTTGTCGCAGCGCAGTATTTTTGGCGTATGTTCAAATTTATTATCATATAACGAAAAAATTCTTCAATTGTTTTAGCAGCTCCGCTTTTCTGTTTCAGTAAATGAACCATTAGAAATCAGGATTTGTTATCTAATTTTTAATAATAGCGCTTTCCTGCGGGTTGTCACATTTGGAAAAGGTTCTAAAATATCAGCATGAAATAAGTCTTTAACTTTTGCTCGATGTTCACTTCTCTTAGGATAAGCATCCTTAACTATCTTAACCTTTGTACAACATAAACATTTTATTTTATGCTTACAGTCCTTTATTTTTAAACCATGGACTAACGGATTATCTTGTAATTCCTTAATTGCTCGAAGATCGCGATGTCTAAATATTCTGTGCCACATATGAACACAATTTATATTCGATTCTTCAAAACCTTTATTAGCCATTTCATTGCAGTTTAGCTTGTATAGACCATTTTCTAATTTTCCTTCAATTATAACTTTATCATTATTCATTATTGTACATTTCCGGTTTCAAAGTGTACAAAACAGTTATTTTCATCAAGTCGCTTTACTGATAATAAAGTGCAGTCAACATCTGGAATATATAAAACATCACAAAGTTTTATAATTCTAACTTCATTATCTATTCCTCTGTATTTAATTAAACCACCACAATTACCTTTAATATCGAGTAATTCACCACTAGCAACTTTTACATGGCCTTGTTTTCGTTTTATTTCAGTACAATTAATATTTTTATCGTTTCTCATGTGAGTTGTCGCAGCAGAATCAATATACCAATCAACACTAGAAATTTATCGGAAGCTTTAAAACATTAAAAATTCTCTCTTTCCGTTTTAATCTCCTCACTATCTGGAATTATTTTAACTTTGGTTCTCTAGTTTTATGGTGCTCGGCTTCCCATAAATGTCCTTAAATTTCCATAAATTTACTTAATATGTCCTGGCGTTTACAGTAATGATAAAGTTGTTCTGCTTTGTTTCCAGAGTTACCCCTACATTCTCCCTCATTCTTTGAGTTTTTAATTATTTGCATTGCTGTTTCATAATTTAATTTAGATGTTTCTAAGCGACATTCACGCGTTGCATTAAGTTTACCTTTTACGTATTCTAATGATAATTCCTCAAACGGTTGACCTTCTAATCTTGTAATTAAAGAATCATAACTATCGGGAAAACCCCATAGCAAAATTGCAACAATATCGTCATCTGGAATTACTTTACCTAGACTTCTTATTTGATCAAAAACTTCTAATATATTTTGAATATAATCTTTCATGTTTGAATTTTCATTATATTTCATAGTGTATATTTTTTTTGCAAGAAATGTTTTGTATTTAAATGTCTTTGTTCATAAACTTTCGGTAATGAATTCCACTTACCTTTTGCTATTTCTCATGCTTGATATCTTTTAACTCATTATCATCTACACCTAAAGAAATTTTCGCTTTAGCAGGCTTGTTTGCTTTATTCCAGGCATATCGATCAGCTTCAGTAGTTTGTTCATATGTAATAACATCCCATAACCGTTTATCTCTTAAAAACATTTCTATTTTAAATTTCCATATTTCGCTATTACTGTTATTTAACACCGTAAATTTCATTTGCTGTTCAGCCATGTTTCATATGTTAAATCGTACTTGTTCACAAAAATATAATCTGAACTGTTAAATAAATATTCCTAATTCAAAATAATATAAACTTCTTGACAACATAACCTGTTAAATCTAAATTGTAAAACATACTACTTAAATATGTAGCAAGCAGATTAATAAGTGCAGTTGAATAGGAAAATAAATTTAATAGAAATACGATCTAAAATAAACAACCTACATATTACATGTCAAAATATAAACTACAAAGGACATAATTTAAAGACAGTTTCCAAACAATAAAATTCAAATAAACATTTAAAGGCATGTTGCACACGAACACAAAGTTCAACAGTTCTTACATTTCCTGATACACATTTTAACATTTATAAGACGCTACAAATTTTAAATTATTCGTTTTATTCCCTTTATATTAATTCACAACAACTTTTCCATGTTATAACATATTTTCATTCAGATATATTTTAACAAATACGAGTAGAAACATATCAAATTCGACGAACGAAAATGCATAAAAGAACTGTTACATTTAATTTATAAAAAAAATTACAAAAATAGTTACTGAGAATAATCAAACATATATTGGCTGGCCTAACTGTTACAGAAATATTATTTTTTTACTAAATTTTAACTTCAACTTAATTTTGACTTTATTCCTATACCTTTATCCCTTTATAACTTTATAACTTTATAACTTTATTACTTTATTCCCATAAGTAAACAGTAATATATAATTAAGGTAATAAATTACGAAGTTGTAAATTGAGTCTTTGATCTTTGGTACTAAACAATGAAAAAAACAAAATTTTTTCCCCAACAAAATCTAAATATAGAGTCGTTTTCACCATCTAAAAACTTAAATGTGTACTTTTGACATTCATATTAACTATTTTAAAAATGTTTTAACTCATGCGCACTAGATTATTAATAAACATGTTTTCCAAATTTGATACCCTGTTTGCCAATAACATGAGAACATACGCACTATTGAGTGAAAGTTCTGGTCTCAGTACCGGCGAAAAAAAAAATATCCTTTTATCGCATTCGTAGTAAAATATTTAATTTTATCAATGAAAATACTCGTTTTCTTTGAACTATGAAGTCGTTCTTATAAGTGTAGCCGTCAGTAACTAGCGTCTCAATCTCAGTATCTGCGAAGCAAAAAGAAGTTTTAAAAGTAACAGCTTTAAGAGAAGAAACATTTTTTTGTTATATGTTTTTTTTTACTTAACATCATTTTCTGTTTAAAAAAGAAATATATTTTTTTAATTGTAATGAAAAATTACATTTACTCAACGATATAGCAATTCCCATTGTTTTAATGTTTCCTGTAACTATGGAAATAACTCTAATTTTATAGACAATTAAAATTGAAAATAAAATATAACTCAGCAGATGTACAAATCCAAAAAATTTTCTTCTATGTCATATACACTGACGAAAAAAACATTATGAGCACCTACTCAATAACGAATGTCTTGCCTTTGGTCAGCGAAAAAGCTGCACCCCGCCTTGGCATGGATGGCACAAGTCCTTGGTAGATGGCCGAAGACATATATTCAAGTCAGATATTCAAGCAGCGGTAGCGAAAATGGTTGTTTTTGAGCGTTGAGCTGCCGTTCCACGACATCTCACATCTCAAATCTGCTCTATTGTATTATGATTCGTTGAGTTAAACTGCTAGGACATTAACTGGAATTCGGTATTATATGCTTGGAACCACTCCATCACAATTCGAGCACCGTGACATGGAGCATGAGAAGACTCGAAGACTCCATTTCCTGTTGGAGAGACAGATAACATGTAAGGGTACAACTGTTCTGAAATGATGTACAGATAGTCGGCGGCCTTCATAGTCTGCTCTGCAGCAATCAGAGGTCCTGTGGACGTCCATGAGAACGTTTCCGAAAGTAGTATAACGTTTCCACCGGGTTGTGTATGACCTGCTGCATAAAGGGGAGAAACAGATCGCCTGAAAGAAGTCGCACCTTTACACTGCTGTTATCTCTAATAACTTAATTTAAATTCATAAAAACTACAACTGTAGTTATCATAGCAATTAACGGCTATGCGGCTTCTAAGCGACAAAATAACTCGGATTCAAAGATTACGAACAGCAGTTACATAATCAAAACTTTAATGCATACTAAACATTATTTCCCGTTTACACTTTCGTCAGAAAGAGTATCTGACGTCATTGGGCACAGCTGCGTAACATAAGATAAACAACAATTAATGATATAAACAATAAACAACACTTAATGATATACAAAATTATTAGAACATCAATAAATATTACTTAGCAATTTACAAAAGGATTATGATAGCAATAAATCTCACTGATTGAATGGAAAAAGCACTTTACTTCATTTTTGATTAATTTATGATATCTAAATTATATTTATCGATAACACTCTCCCCCCTTTTGAGTTGTTAACTAGCTACTCAAAACTAAATTCTACTTCCCAAATCTCTGGGGCATTTTGGTCACACGACCGAACCTGGTTCTATAAGTAGTTGGCTCAGACTCTGTCAACAAGTCTGAAGAATCTGTCCCCATCAAAGCACCTTGATTACTGCTTTCTAGCTGAAAAGGAGAAGGATAACAATTAGTAGGAGATAATTCTAATGAAAAAACTCGTTGTATGGGTCTGATAACAACACCATGTTCTGTTTTTAATTTAACTGTTCTAATTTTGCCATCTTTTCCAGGAATTAGGTCCACAATCATTGCTAGCGGCCAATTGTGACGCTTTTGTACATCGTCCCCAATCAGCACAAGTTCACCCAGCTTCAAGTCGGGTAATTGGGCGATTTCGCGACGCTTTTGAATAAGTTGACCAATATATTCAGTTCGAAAGCGCATTCTTAATTGTTCCATGAGCTTAAGTCTGTATCGCAGCCTTTTGCGGAACTGTGTTGCGTCAACTTCATCAATGTCCGTGACACTAGAACTAGAGTTTTGCACTAAAAACATGTTCGGTGTTAATGGAACTAAATCCTCTGGATTTTCGGATTGATATGTGAGAGGGAGAGAGTTAATAATATATTCACAAACACACAAAATTGTTTGCAGTTCCTCAAAAGTCACGACAGCTTTACCGAGTGTTCGTCGGAGAAGCTCTTTGATCACACGGATCAGCCTTTCCCACCAGCCACTCCACCAGGCGGCTGAGGGAGGATTGAATTTCCAAATTATTCGTTTCAGTTCGCAGAAACGAGTCAATTTTTCCCAATCAATCTTTGACAGATCATTATTGGCACCTTTGAAATTGGTGCCATTATCAGAATAGATTATTCTAGGTCTGCCTCTTCTTGCGATGAAACGTCGCAAAGAGAGCAAAAATGCATCAGTTGACAAAGAGGAGACATGCTCTAAATGAACAGCACGATAGACTGCACAAGTATAGAGCACTATCCAGGCTTTATCCGCATTTTTAATAAATAAAGGTCCAGCTAAATCAACGCCTACAATTTAAAAAACTTTAGAATCTTTAATGCGATCTAAAGGCAGTGTCACTGGATCGGATTCACGTGATTTAACTTTGTAGCGCTGGCAAGGAATGCATTTATTTACTACTTTTCGGACAGTTTTTCTACCTCTTTGAATCCAATAGTTTTCTCTCAAAATACTTAGAAGGATGTGAGTTCCAGCATGACAATTCGCTACATGGAAATGTTCTATTAGTCTAACCGTGAAAATACAGTCATCAGGTAAAAGAATTGGCGATAAGAAATATGGTGTATCAATGCGTTCTGTAATTCTTGTCTTTACTCTAATTATACTGCCTTCATCTTTAAAACAGACTAGGTTAGGTATCGAATCTACATCTGGAAAAAACTCACTTTGTACCATTGAAATTAAAGTTTTTTCAGCATTTTCTAATTCCTCAACTGATAATTTACCATTTTTCCTTGCACTGTATCGCGATTTCACATTATTTATGAATCTTAATACCCAAGCAACTAGTCTAACAATAGATTCAAATTTTGAAAATTTCCTAGCGTACCAAGGAATATTTTTGACTGTTGTATTTACATTACACAATTTCACTTTTCTCCTTTCACTAGTAATCTCAGGAGTTTCACTATCAAGAGTCTCAGTCCTGGGCCATTTTTCCCTTTCTTCCGTGAGCCATTTAGGCCCTTCCCACCATCGAGATTCTAGCAATTGCTGGGGAGAACACCCACGCGAAATCAAATCCGCAGGATTCATTTTTCCTGGCACATGGCGCCATTCGCTATTGGGGAAAAGACCTTTTATTTCTTTCACCCTGTTCGAAACAAAAACGGACCATTCACCGTATTCACTTATCCAGTACAACGCAACCATGGAGTCACTCCAAAAAATTGTTTTCATGTTCTGGACACAAAGGGCTTGCTGTACTGAATGTGCCAATCTAGCTCCGATGTTAAACGCGATTAATTCTAATCTGGGAATTGACGCTTGCTTTATAGGAGCAACTCTAGCTTTTGCTCTAATTAATTGAATTTTTACAGCTTCCGGGGTTATAGTTCGAAAAAAGACGCAAGCTGCATATGCCTCTTTGCATGCATCCACGAAAACATGCATTTCGGTAGACTAATTTATTTCAACATATCGCGGAATTTGAACGTCCTCCAATACATTTATTTCGCTGAACCATTTTTTAAAAGGTCTTTGAATTTCCTCTGGTAATGGAGAATCCCAACCTAGATCCAATTTCCAGGTTTGTTGTAATATAATTTTGGGTGGCAATGTTGCCGGGCACAATATTCCAATCGGATCAAAAATTTTCTGCATAGAGCTCAAAATTAATCTTTTAGTGAAATTTTCATTGTTATTTAATTTATCAAAAGTTAAATTACACTTAAGCATATCCCAATCGAGATCCCACAATATCCCAAGCAATTTTTTTACACCCGAACTCTTTGAAACATTTTGAGATTTAACATTACTTTCCCAATTTCTCAAATTAAAACACCCTCGAGACATAATGCATTTAGCCTGCTCGATAAATTCGTCTTGTTCCGCAGCATTCGAAACACCTGTAACACAATTATCAACATAAAATGAATATTTCAATTTTTCTGCCATATTCCTATAATTATGAGATACATTATCTAATAAATGAGATATCGAAGCTGCCAACAAAAATGGGCTCGAACTCACTCCGAAAACCACCCTGCAAGGTCTATAAGTAATTTCTTCGTTCACAGAAGGATAAAAAAATCGTAAAAAATCTCTATGATCCGGGTTTATGCTAATCTGCAAAAAGGCTTTTTCGATATCCGCAGAAAGACCAATTTTATAAATTCGAAACCTATCGATAATATCCGGTATTTGCTCAATTAAATTCGGGCCTTTATACAAAATATCATTTAAGGAACACTTTCCATATTCTCTAGCGGACGCATCAAAAACGGGCCTAATTTTGGTTGTAGCACTGTCCACTTTCACCACAGGCCGATGCGGCAAAAAATGCTCTTTCTGGACGTCCCCCGTTACTTTTTCGATTATTTCTAAATCTTCCCATTCTCTGAAAACATTTTCATAATCAATAAGTAGACCCCCCTTTTGTGCGCGTTCGCACATCTTTTTATGTCTCTTCCACGTCATTTCTTTATTACTGGGTAATTCAATCGTATCAGATTTAAAAGGTAAACAAACTTCATATCTAACATCTGGATGGATTTTGATATTGGTTTTAAATTCCTCTATTATTTTAGAATGCTCATATTGCTTTTTCAAACTTTCTACAGGCTCCCTAATACCGATCGTTTCAAGATCCCATAACTCATTAATAGAAGCATTTTTTACATACAAAGATACAACAGACAAAACAGTATTACTATCATAATTACTATTCAAATTTTGATTGGGTTTTCCAGTTAATACACAACCCAATCGTTTTTCTAACATAAATAAACCTGAGTTTAATTTCATACATTTATTAGTGAATAATGTGCCAATTAAATCGGCACCTAAAAGTAAATTAATTTCCGAATCTTCGGATTCAAGATCAGGTAAAATAATTTGTTTTTCTCTAAGTTCAATAAGTGCCTCTACACTAGAAAGTTTGGGTACAAAACCAGTAATTCTATTTTCAGAGAATACCTCAGCTCTACAACTAAAGGAATCATTTAAATCACAAATAATTAAATCATAAACATCATGTATTTCAACTGAGGTTTCTCTCCCCCCAAAAAGGCAATGGGTCATTTTAATTTTCCTCTTAGGAACCAGATGTAGATTCTCAACCACCTTTTTACCAACATAACTGTTTTGAGAACCAGAATCAATAATAGTGCGAACCTTTAGTTCCACATTCTTATTTTTCACTTTGACCATTAATGTCATGAGATAAACATTTTCACTATTAGAATGATTTGTCATATTATTAGTTTCATGAGTTTCATTTTCTTTCTTATCATTTTCACTATTATAATCTGGGCACATAAGAAAATGATGACATTGTTTACAATTAATACAAGTACTTTTAAATCTACAGTTTTTAGATATGTGGTTAGGCTTAAAACAATTAAAGCAAGCATTTTTCTTTAGTAAAATCTTTTTCTTATTTTCTAAAGTCATATTTCTAGCGGCAAAATAATCTCGCGATGAATGTTTTTTATTACAAGTTTATTAGAAGTTTATTAGAAGTTTATTATTAGAAGTTTATTATTAGAAGTTTATTATTAGAAGTTTTATTATCCCGGTCATATCTTCTATTATTAGTATTAGCACCAAAACCACTATGCGCTAAAGCAACCAACTCTTCGCTTTGCACTTCGTGCTTTAGAAAATACATTAAATTTTTCAGTGAACGTTCTTCATGCATCGCATCTTCGGCATTTCGTTTTCTTTCCCATGACATCAAGACTTCTTCAGGGAGGATCGATTCTACTAACGGGATCAGGAAATCGCCGTATTTTTCTTGCGTACGTCCTAAACTTTCCAGAGATCGCAACTTTCCCTCTAATTCATCGTACAACTTTTGCAAATATGTTTTTACTCGGCCAGCGATAGCAATTTTCATAACCATTGTTAATAAATCCCGTATATAGACTTGTACGAGCAGATCTTCTCTACCAAATCTTTTTTTGATTTGGTTTATTGCTTGATGATAATTAGCACATGTAGCTGGAAAGCTCTCCACCACTCTGGCTGCTTTTGAATTCGGAACGACCGCTTGAATTAAATATTGAAATTTATCAGAGTCCGAAATACTTTATCTTCATGTATCTTCTGAAATTGGGACCAGAAAGACAAATAGTCCTTAACATCACCATTAAATTTTTTCAATTCAATCTTTGGCAATTTAAAACTTCGCTTCTTGAGAGATTCATTCCGATTTTCAAAAACAGGCGTCTGCAAAGAAATAATTTTTTCTTCTACTCCAGTCTTCAACTCAAGGTATTTATCCCGATATTCTTCGGCTGCTTGAAAATCTTCCTCACACTCCTTCTCGGAACTTTCTTTCAACAGTATGCTACTTATATTTTTCTGACATTCCTCTAACCTTCCAATTTTATCCTCTAATTGTTTCTGTAACACAGACAGACTTTTAAGATCAATCTCTAGTTTCAATAATTCTTCTGTAACTTTATTCGTGCACGAAGTAAAACTTATTCGCAAATTTTTTCTTTCTAGTTTCAACGTTTTTATATCCATAATTGCTATGTCGGCCCCACGTTTTCGCGCCAAATGTTATCTCTAATAACTTAATTTAAATTCATAAAAACTACAACTGTAGTTATCATAGCAATTAACGGCACCTCTAAGCGACAAAATAACTCGGATTCAAAGATTACGAACAGCAGTTACATAATCAAAACTTTAATGCATACTAAACATTATTTCCCGTTTACACTTTCGTCAGAAAGAGTATCTGACGTCATTGGGCACAGCTGCGTAACATAAGATAAACATATAAAGCAATAAACAACACTTAATGATTTACAAAATTATTAGAACATCAATAAATATTACTTAGCAATTTACAAAAGGATTATGATAGCAATAAATCTCACTGATTGAATGGAAAAAGCACTTTACTTCATTTTTGATTAATTTATGATATCTAAATTATATTTATCGATAACACTGCCTTCGACGTGTTGAATAATTAGTCATGATTCATCCGACCGGGCAACTCTCTACCAATTATCCATTGTCCAGTCACGATGTGGCCGGGTCTAGTGTAGGAGTAGTTGAAGATGATGCTTTGACAACAGAGCCACATGAGTGGGATGCTTGCTGAGTAGCCTCATATCCGACAGCGTCCGCTGAACTGTGTACTCAGAAAGTATCTCCTTCGATCTATATTGTATCGGACTGCAAGCCGAGCCATTGCCTGTAGCCGATTTTGCATTACCAAGCGGGAGAGTCTCCGACGTCCTTTTTTCTCGATAACACGTGGACGTCCAACGTCATGGCATCTGCTGATGATTTCACCGCTATTCATCCACTTTTCATACGTACTAACAAAGATATGTCGCGAACAATCCATGAGTCGTTCAGTTTTGGAGATACTAGTTCTGAGCCATCGGGCCATTGAATTCTGCCCTCTATCAATGTCGCTTAGATCAGCTGGTTTTCACATTATATGCAGAAGTAAGCGCAAAAATGATTCCTCATACTACCTAGAAAATGTCAAATACCATCCCCAGCTGATTATGTGCCCTCCACGCCATCCAGGCGACTTTATTGAAAAATGTGGAGATGGTCATAATGTTTTGGCTCTTCGGTGTAAATTAATACTTCAAAATTTGCTTGCACAGTGCCAAATTTAATCGGAAATTTACGTACATCATGATGATTCCTAAACATATGAAAGGGTCATCCAAGGCTGTCGTATAGATGTCTGGTGACTTCCCCAACATGGTTTATTAGTGAGAAATTGCAGACTCAGGAATCGGCTAGAGTAGCTCAGTGGTTAGAGCAGTAGTCTTGTATACTGTGGTCCCGAGTTCGATTCCTGGTTGTGGCTAATTTTTCACTCCAGTTGGGTTTATTGTATTTATTGTTTGTATGTCTGTATAATATTTATATATACCTTTAATTGTTAAATGAAGTCTTTATTTATGTGTCTATGTGTGTTTTAATATATATTGGAGTATGAGTGTTTTATTATAATTATTGTAGATCGATGTAACAGTAAAATCTATTCATCGTTGTCCGGTCATCCAAGGCTGTCGTATAGATGGCTGGTGACTTCCCCAACATGGTTTATTAGTGAGAAATTGCAGACTCAGACATCGGCCGGAGTAGCTCAGTGGTTAGAGCAGCAGTCTTGTATACTGTGGTCCCGGGTTCGGCACCTAGCTCTGGCTAATTTTTCACTCCAGTTATGTTTATTGTATTTATTTTTTGTGTGTCTGTATAACATTTGTCAGAGCGAAGCGAAGGCTAATTCTCAGCGAAATATTACTGTCCGGACACATTACAGCTACGATGGATATTAACGCCATGTCCTACTAAACAAAAAGCCTAATAAAAACCTTTCGTCAAGCATATTTAAAAATATATTTGTCGGATTTCGTTTCTGATTGCACCAGAATGTACCTATGAGGGCCATCTATTGAATGCACCTACTATGAAAAATAAGTTCCAAACCGTTTAAAAATTATATAAAAATAACTGATAAAAAAGCACAATTTATCTGCATACGTCACATAAATTTGGTGTGCGTCACTTTCACCGGTGATAGTTTTCGTAGACAACAGGTTTGAACACATGGAGCAAATAATAAAAAAAATAAATAAATAAAAAATACGCACGCAGTAATATTGAATAGATCAGTTTCAACCACGTGATCACAAACCTTGCAACAACCCGCGGCAACAAGTTTTGGTGGGCAAACAAATAATAATACAGTTCTCCGTCCACGGTGACCGTTTTTAGCCTGTTGTATAAATTCTGGCCTCTTGTATGACATACAACAGGCTAAATCCGGCTAAAAACTCAGGCTAAAAGATAGTTGTCAGTCTATCGATTGGAAATTAACAGATTTTTTTAATACTTGTATAACGAAAATTAGAAACGATTGTGGATGATTAAAACAAAAGACAAGAGAGTTTATTGCTCCGGGAGGTTATCTTTCTATGGATGTCTGTCTGTCTATCATACAGCATGCAATTTTCTTGTAAAGGATGATATTATTATGCAGTAAAATCTCCGTAACACACCTCCAACACACCCGATTAGTGAACAGCTCTAGTTAGTGGGCATTTTTTCGATTACCAACCCTTAAATAACTGTACATTTTTTACTCTCAATAGCGGACAATTATAATAGAGGACAAATTCTGCCCCCCCCCGAGGTTTTCGCTATTCAGAGGTTTTACTGGTAAAACCTCCATAATGGACACACCCGATTAGCGGGTACCTCTATTTAGCGGACATTTTTCGACTACCAACACTTAAATAACTGTACATGTTTTACTCTCAGTAGCGGACACCTCCAAATAGAGGACAAATTCTGCATTCTCGAGGTGTCCGCTGTTCAGAGGTTTTACTGTATATATTATTGTTAGTTATTTTACAGTGCCGCACAAAAGAATAAGAATTTATGAAACGGATATAAACTAAATTCGGCATTGGTAGATCGCTGATGGTAATGTAATTTTAGGATGTTGTTACAGTCATCCGCAGCATGATTTTAGAGTTTCGTTCATCTAACGAAACACTTCCTGTCTCACTCCTTTGTCTGTCTGTCTGTCCGTCTGTCACAGAACCCGTTCTCAGAAACTATACATGTCGGAGACTTGAAAATTTGCATACTTATAGCTGAACACCACACATCAAACGGCAAATAATAAAATTTTGAAAAAGTCTGATATTTAACCCTCTGGGCTCTCACTTGTGTATTTTAAGCATTTTTTCTAACTCAGCCCCTAATTAATTGGAGGCCTGAAATTTTGCATACTTATAGCTGAACACCTCACATCAAACGACAAATAATAAAATTTTGAAAAAGGTCTAATATTTAACCATCTGGGCTCTAGCTTGTGTATTTTAAACAATTTTTCTAACTCAGCCCCTAATTAAGTTGGAGACATGGAATTTTGCATACTTATAGCTGAGCACCTCACATCAAGCGACAAATAATAAAATTTTGAAAAAGCACTAATATTTAACCCTCTGGGCTCTAACTTATGTATTTTAAGCAATTTTTTTTAACTAATCCCTTAATTAAGTTGGAGACTTGGAAGTTTGCATACTTACAGCTGAACACTTGCGATAACACGATAAATCATAAAATTTTGATAAAGGCATATTTAACCCTCCAGTCTCTAACTTCTGTAATTTAAGCAATTTTTCTAACTCAGCCCCTAATTAAATTGGAGACATGAACTTTTGCATACTTATAGCTGAACACCTCACATCAAACGACAAATAATAAAATTTTGAAAAAAAGTCTAATATTTAACCCTCTGGGCTCTCACTTGTGTATTTCAAGCATTTTTTCTAACCCAGCTTCTAATTAAGTTGGAGACATGAAAGTTTGCATACTTATAGCTGAACACTTACGATAACACGATAAATCATAAAATTTTGAAAAAGTCATATTTAACCTTCCGGTCTCTAACTTCTGTATTTTAAGCATTTTTTCTAACTCAGTCCCTAATTAAGTTGGAGACAAGAAATTTTGCATACTTATAGCTGAACACCTCACATCAAACGACAAATAATAAAATTTTGAAAAAGGTCTAATATTTAACCCTCTGGGCTCTAACTTGTGGATCTTAAACTTTTTTCTAACTCAGCCCCTAATTAAGTTGGAGAAATGAAATGTTGCATATTTATAACTGAACACATCACATCAAACGACAAATAATAAAATTTTGAAAAAGTCTAATATTTAACCTCTAATATTTTGTCTCGCGCAATTTTTAAATTTAAACTGTTTTGCAAAACTATTTTTTGTTCATTTTGCATAATAAGTGTAATGTGACGTAATTTCTTCTATTTAAGACTTCTAACGCATGTTAATGAATTTATTTTACAATATCCTTTCTCTTTTAAAATTCACATGTAAATATAGTTTTTATGGCGTAATTTCGAATAAGTGCCTGCTTTTTATACCTAATTATTTAATTCTAATTTGAAGGGTTTTTTTCTGTTTATAATAGTAACGTGTAAATATTTTTTTTTATTTGAAGCAAATATTATTGTTTGCGCTGTTTATACAGTTGGCAAGAGTTTAAATTAATACCATTTTCTGAAATATGTAAAAAATATCTGTCGAAATGCTGAATATTTGAATTTAAAATAGAAATAAAACCTCAAAAAATGAGTCAAATAATAATAAAAAAAAATTAATGGAATCTGCCACCAAAATTATTAAATTCCCATGTATAGTTTTTGCTCCTATAAAACTTTTTTAATGGAAAGATTTTGTCCAAATTTAGCATTAAATATCTCTTAAAATAATTCTTCGATTTAAAAACTGTATGCATCAGCGTGTTGATCAAACATTTCTCTATAATACCACCGATTTTCATATTTTTGTATGCAATCGTTTTTTTATGTCAACGAAGAAAGACCTCCGGTCACAAGAAATTCAAAACCGACGGCGGCGGTGACAGCGTTAGTTACTTTTTTTTAGAATAGTGAGATATATAAAAATGAAAACTTGTCTATCTGTCTGTTTGTAATTCTATAGAAATTCACAATTTGAAAGCCAAAATTGTGAAAAGATACGTACATCGTACATGTGTATTAAAACATTGCCGAGGCAACTAAAGAAATCCGGAATCGAAATAATTTATGGTTAATTTTTAATTAATAAAAAGTCCTTCCGGCCAGTGCCGGGAGGAAGAGGTAGCTTTCAAATTCCTTATTTTAAAAAAGCCAACTTATATTATTCAAACACACGAAGCTCAATTTAGTGGAAACCGAATATAGGAGATTCAATACTAATTTTTATCAATATTAAATCCTTATGAATGAGAATTTCGCGAAATTAGTCAGCTTTATCCAAGCTGCTTTTATTTAAAGTAACTTATATTTGGCTGAGATGTTGATGTATACTATCCACATGCCTTCTTACATGGAAATAGGCGAATACGTGTGTTATCGCGTGACAAATACAAGATCGTTTCAACATGTTAGCCATACTAGAAATTCAAAGTGCTAGAATTCAACCATTTTTTTTAAGATATAAACAAAAGAACAAATTTTCAGAAACAAAATCTGCTGCGGAATCTTTGTATCAAGGCCAAACATATAAAAAAATCTTTTTCATATTCCAATTTTTAAATACCTCATTTTAAATTTTAAATTTAATTTTTTTTAAATGGCAACCCTTTTGAAACAAGATGGCGAATGAAGCTGGCCAACGAACTCGGTCGAGATATTGGTATGTACTATGTACAGACCAAGTAACATCCAAATCGGTTCATAAATATGCTTGTTATCGCGTGACAAAACCAGGTCGTTTTAAAATGTCAGCCACAATAGAAATTCAAAATGCTATAACTCAGCCATTTTTAGGTAGCTTTCATTACAAAAAGCTACCTATTGCAGCCGTTCGGAGGAAAGCGATTTCAAAAAAATTTGGTATATTTTCATCGATCATGACCCCCAGACCCCGAAACCACCCTCCGTTCAAAATTGATATATATATATATGTCTGACATTTGTCATACTGTAACTCTCGTATTTATGAACCGATTTGGATGTAATTCGGTATGTACATAGTACTTACCAATGTCTCGACCGAGTTCGTTGGCCAGCTTCATCCGCCATTTTGTTTCAAAATGGCGGCCATTTAAAAAAATTTTTAAAAGTTAAAATTTGGAATGTGGTACCAAAATTTTGAAAATGGAAAAATATTTTTTTCTTGTGTATTTGATCTTTATATAAAGACTCCGGAGCAGTTTTTGTCACGCGATAAAAGGCGTATTTATGAACCGATTTGGATGTAACTTCGTTTATACATAGTACATACCAATGTCTCGACCGACTTCGTTGGCCAGCTTCATCCGCCATCTTGTTTAAAAATGGCAGCCATTTAAATTTTTAAGAAAAATTTAAATTTGAAATGTGGTACCAAAAAACTGAAAATTGAAAAAATATTTTTTTCTTATGTGTTTGACGTTGATAAAAAGATTCGGGAGCAGTTTTTGTTTCGTCTATATCTTAAAAAATGGCTGAGTTATAGCATTTTGAATTTCTAGCGTGGCTGACATTTTGAAACGTCCTGATTTTTGTCACGTGAAAACAGGCGTATTTATGAACCAATTTGGATGTACCTTGGCGTGTACATAGTACATACAAATATTTCGACCGAGTTCGTTGGCCAGCTTCATCCGCCATCTAGTTTCAAAATGGCGGCCATTTAAAAAAATTTTAAAATTTTAAAATTTAAAATCAGATACCAAAAAATTAGAAAATGAAAAAGATTTTTTTTGTATGTGTTTTACCTTAATACAAAGATTCCGGAACAGATTTTGTTTCGTCTATATCTAAAAAAATGGCTGAGTTATAGCATTTTGAATTTCTATTGTGGCTGACATTTTAAAACGACCTGATTTTTGTCACGCGATAACAGGCGTATTTATGAACCGATTTGGATGTAACTTGGTCTGTCTCTGTACATAGTACATACCAATGTCTCGACCAAGTTCGTTGCGCAGCTTCGTTAGCCATCTTGTTTCAAAAGGGTTGCCATTTAAAAAAAATTAATTTAAGGTATTAAAAAATTGGAAAATGAAAAAGATTTTTTTATGTGTTTGGCCTTGATACAAAGATTCTGGAGCAGTTTTTGTTTCTGAAAATTTTTTCTTTTGTTTATATTTTAAAAAATGGTTGAATTAATAGCACTTTGAATTTCTAGCATGGCTAACACTTTGAAACGATCTTGTATTTGTCACGAGATAACACACGTATTCGCCTATTTCGATGTAAGAAGGCATGTGGATAGTATACATCAATATCTCGACCAAGTTCGCTGGCCAGCTTCATCAGCCATCTTGTTCCAAAATGGCGGCCATCAAATTAAAAAAAATTATATTTAAAGTGCGGTGCAAAAAAATTAGAAATTGAAAAAGGTTTCTTTCTTAAGTATTTGACCTTGATATAAGGACTCAGGAGCATTTTTTGTTTGTCTTTATCTTAAAAAATGGCTCAGATATAGCAGTTTTCTAATGTGGGTGACATTTTGAAAAATCTGATTTTCTGCCTGCAACAGCACTCGTATATATCAACCGTTTCAGATGTGAGTGAGCATGTGCACAGCAATTACTAAGGTCTCGACCAAGTTCACTGGTTAGCCTCATCCACCATCTTGTCTTAAAATGGCAGGCACTTTAAGAAATCGCCGAATTTGGCAGCCAAATATAAGTTACCTTAAATAAAAGCAGCTTGGATAAAGCTGACTAATTTCGCGAAATTCTCATTCATTATGATTTAGTATTGATAAAAATTAGTATTGAATCTCCTATATTCGGTTTCCACTAAATTGAGCTTCGTGTGTTTGAATAATATAAGTTGGCTTTTTAAAAATAAGGAATATGAAAGCTACCTCTTCCTCCCGGCACTGGCCGGAAGGACTTTTTTAGATATAGACGAAACATAAACTGTTCCGGAATCTTTGTATTAAGGTCAAACACATACGAAAAAATCTTTTTCATTTTCCAATTTTTGGGTATATCATTTTACAATTTTAATTTTTTTTTAAATTTTTTAAATGGCCGCCATTTTGAAACAAGATGGCGGATGAAGCTGGCCAACGAACTCGGCTGAGATATTTGTATGTACTATGTACACATCAAGGTAAATTCAAATCGGTTCATAAATACGCTTGTTATCACGTGACAAAAATCAGGACGTTTCAAAATGTCAGCCACTCTAGAAATTCAAAATGCTATAACTCAGCCATTTTTTAAGATATAGACGAAACAAAAACTGCTCCCGAATCTTTTTATCAAGGTCAAATACATAAGAAATTTTTTTTTTTCAATTTTCAGTTTTTTGGTACCACATTTCAAATTTAAATTTTTCTTAAAAATTTAAATGTCTGCCATTTTTAAACAAGATGGCGGATGAAGCTGGCCAATGAACTCGGTCGAGACATTGGTATGTACTATGTACAAACGAAGTTACATCCAAATCGGTTCATAAATACGCCTTTTATCGCGTGACAAAATTCAGGACGTTTCAAAATGTCAGCCACGCTAGAAATTCAAAATGCTATAGCTCAGCCATTTTTAAAGATATAGACGAAACAAAAACTGCTCCGAAATCTTTGTATAAAGGTCAAATACATAAGAAAAAAATATTTTTCCATTTTCAATTCTTTGGTACCACATTTCAAATTTCAAATTTTTAAAAAATTTTTAAATGGCCGCCATTTTGAAACAAAATGGCGGATGAAGCTGGCCAACGAACTCGGTCGAGACATTGGTATGTACTATGTACATACCGAATTACGTCCAAATCGGTTCATAAATTCGAGAGTTACAGTATGACAAAAGTCAGATATATATATATATATATATATATATATATATCAACTTTTGAACGGAGGGTGGTTTCGGTGTCTGGGGGTCATGATCGATGAAAATATACCAAAATTTTTTGAAATCGCTTTCCTCCGAACGGCTGCAATAGGTAGCTTTTTGTAATGAAAGCTACCTAAAAACCACCAATTTAACAGCAATTTCTTATCAAATTTAAACATTTTTCGTTATAGCAGTTGGAAACAATTAAAATACACAATAAAATTATTACTACAACAATTAATTTTCTTCTGCAAGATTTCCATGTGAAAAATGAAATGAAATAAATAGTTTGCCGATTTAAAAAAAAAAGGTGAATATTACATCATAACTTTTCTATTGCAAGATATTCACGTGAAAAATGAAAATGGAATAAATAGTTTAACGAATTTAAATGAAAGTGAATATAACTTCATAACTTTTCTATTTCAAGGCTTCCACGTAAAAGAGGAAAATATTACTTCATATTGGAAATATAAAGGACGTGGTGGATATAGTATAACTTCATATGAGTGTAAAAAATGTATTGAAGCGTGATAAAAACCCGATTAGGGAAATATTGGCGTATTTTAACATTATTGCTCCAATTATAAATTGAAATAAGTTCATTTATAGCTGTAATCTTTTGCGTCTGTTATATACATTTATACATTTTTATATAGCGTTTTCATATGATTCTTTCATACAACATTCCGACTGCTTTTTCAATGTTTGTTTTGTGTTGTACGTTAAATTTTGAAATTGATTTTTGAGAACAAATATCCTTCAAATTCTGGGCAAGGCCGGGCTTTTTAGATTGTAACAGATAAATGGCTTTTGTATCTGTACTTCTAATGCTAATATTATAAAGCTTTATAATATTATAAAGTGTATAATATTATTAATGCTTGTACGTTTGTGAGGTGTTATCTCTGAAACTACATAGCCAACATTAAAAAATGTTGGTGGCCATCTCTGCTCCGAAAAAAATACTGTGTTTTATGTCAGTGCAAGAACCTACTTTGCTGCGGGAGCAAAAAAGTTCTAAAATTGCGATTTCTGCGATATTGATTGGGATAGAAACGTTAAATTTTGTGCGGTAGTTACTTTTAAGATGTAATACTCGTAATGAACGCTGTCTAAAAGGTTCAAGTTGACGGATAAACGTAAAAATTTCTAGAAAGGTTCTAAACTATGATTTATTTGGTATACCGAAATTTTTGGGATACTGTTGAGGTTAGAAACTAGAACTTTGGCATGGTAGTAATTTATAAGATGATAGTGCTCGTTGTAGAACGAATTCTAAAAAATCGAAAGACTAAACAATGCGAAAAAGATCTAAAGAGGATCTAAGTAACGAAGTACATAGAATTGTTAGGAATATAAACATGAAAATTGACTCGGCTGTGTTTATCATGACGTAAATTCTCGCAATAGAACAAGTTATAAAAATATCGCTATATAAAACAGTGCAGAAACAAAAAACTTCCGAAAATTTTCTGTTTCTGTGTTACTGCTGAGCCCAAAATTTAGAAATTTTGCTTCGGGTTAGTTTTAAAATATACAATTTTCTCTATGAATGGTTTCTAAAAAAATTAAAATTTAAAAAGGTGAAATTAACGGAAAGCGATCTCAATTACCATTAATTTGGAATTATTAGGTATAGCAACTTTAAATATTTCCTAATGCTGCATTTCCTCCGCAAAACATGCAATTTAAATGCAACAAAACTGATAGATACCCACCTAGCATTAAATAAATTGTGTAAATGTTGAATAAAGACCTGTATGAAACCGTGAGTAGGTTAACCGATAGTACTTGTTAAAGTGTTCTTTTTCTAGGCTTTTCTGTCTCTCGCCAAAGCCACTAACAGAGGGAAGTGCCGTTTTAAATGTGATATGAATTTTTTATCTGATTCATTTTTCTAGACATTTTATCATAAGGTCATAGTCTCAATTATCATTAGCAGATTTTTTATATATTAACTTATTCTGGTGACATTTCATAATCGGGTTCATATTGGCGTATGTTAGCTTGCATGATTTGCTGAATAAATATGTATGGATTTGTAAATTACTTCAAATGACACTTTTACAGCTCAAAAGTTATGCAGACGATATATTCAGATCTTGTGTGATACTTTATGTTATAATCATTGCCGATTTCTTTTATTTAATACATGCTAAATACAGCTCAACTTGTGCAGAATATGTCTGAAAATAAAACAATACAGCGTATGTAGTGGCCAGCATACACTCATCATTTAAATCCGATCGAGCATATCTAAAACACATTTTAACGAAGCATTGCATGCCACTGTTGGTGTATTCGGTACTTTGATAGTATATTATAATTTGAGGAGAGTATTCCTTAAATGTTATCGATAACCTCATTGCATTCGTGGAAAACAGATATTGTACAATATTAACTATTCCGGGGGAGCACACACCATATAAAGTATAGTCCATTCTTTTTAAACACCATATATTGGTCATTTGAAGATACTCAAATTGGTGCGGAGCGGCTGATTATGCTCTTGACATCATTTTATACAGTTAAAATTCAGATATAAGATAATTTGGTGTTTCATTTTCTATTTTACTTTTAATATATTGCGTACTTTCAATTTTATATCCATGCATGGCTGTCTTGCATGGTTTGGTTTCCCATTTTTTTAAACAGTGTATACGAATATAGACATAAGATTTTGTAATTCCACGATTTGTTTATTTTCATCATTTCAATTTATCGCAGTATATGGACAATTAAAGATAACATCTCATTTTCTTTGCTTCCACATGTTATTATTAAATCTATGTTCTCAGCAATATCGCTCAGACTAATTCCTCTGAGGGAAGTCCTAGTTATATATACCTTTAACTTATGTCAATGTTTAACCGAATCTGAAGTTACATGAAAATTTGAGTATTAGTTCTTGAGATAGATTTTTTGCGGAAATTGTGAAAAATACAGCACAGAATCATCATTTGTTGGGCGACTTATACGAAAACATAATCGCTATTGTGGAAATCGTGAAAATTGCACCATTGCAGCTCCTCCCGTTGGGCGATTTACGCTAAAACCTAATCAGCACAAACTCATATCAAGGATTAACCGAATCTGAAATTTTACCATGCATTAGTTCTTGAGGTAGAGATATTGCGTAAATCGTGATAAATGTCGCATAGCAGCGCCACATATTGTGCTATATACACCAAAGTCTAATCACCAGCTGTCTTTATCAAGATCTAACTGAATTAATGTTTTTCTTTTTTTTTATTCCGTGCTATAGTTCCTGAGAAAATTTTTCTCACATACAGATAGACTCACAGAATGACAGACAGACTTACACACAGACATTCTCTAAAATATATCAAATCGCGTTCAGCGCCTCCTAAAACCGGAAGTTAAATGTTTTCACGAATCCAATTATTTCTTCATGTAAAGATATAAGAAAGTAAAAATGGGATTATTTTTAAAAATAGCGAGTGCGGGCTCTTCTACAATTAAACTGCTCTTATTAATATATATATATATATAAATCGATTAGGTAAAAAACTCAGATCAGTTGATTAAATAACAGCCTTGTAATTTTAAATATACAGATTTATTTAATTTTTTCTATTATGTTTATTAGTGAGCGGCCGTTAGAGAAATGGTACAAGTGCATAAAAATAGAACTTTTTTTAAGAATACATAAAATTATTATGTAAGAAACACGCAGAATTTCACAAATTTAATCTTCGAATAAGAAAATTTGAAAGTTGTTATGTATGTAATGTTCACAGATTTCTATTCATTTAACGGAATACATTAATTAGCAATGCACCCAAAAAATCATTAAATGTTTATAATTCATTTCATCCAATGTTTTACTTATTATACCTTTAATGATTTGAATTACATAAAACAAGAATATTTTTTAAATAAATTTAAAACTCCTTCGGTTTGAAACACAACATGTATTAGGTAGCTTTCGTTACAAAAAGCTACCTATTGCAGCCGTTCGGAGGAAAGCGATTTCAAAAAATTTTGGTATATTTTCATTGATCATGACCCCCAGACCCCGAAACCACATTCCGTTCAAAATTGATATATATATATATATATATAGATAGATAGATAGATAGATAGATAGATAGATAGATAGATAGATAGATATCTGACCTATGTCACACTGTAACTCTCGTAATTATGAAACGATTTCGATGTAATTCGGTATGTTCATAGTACATACTAATGTCTCGACCGAGTTCGTTGGCCAGCTTCATCCGCCGTTTTGTTTCAAAATGGCGGCCATTTAAAAAAAAAAAAAATTGAAATGTGGTGCCAAAAAATTAAAAATGGAAAAATATTTTTTTTCTTATGTATTTAACCTTTATACAACGATTCCGGAGCAGTTTTTGTTTCGTCCATATCTTAAAAAATGGCTGAGTTATAGCATTTTGTATTTGTAGCGTGGCTGACATCTTGAAACGTCCTGAATTTTGTTACGCGATAAAAGGCGTATTTATGAACCGATTTGGATGTAACTTCGTTTATACATAGTACATACAAATGTCTCAACCGGGTTCGTTGACCAGCTTCATCCGCCATCTTGTTTAAAAATGGCGGCCATTTAAATTTTTAAGAAAAATTTAAATTTGAAATGTGGTACCAAAAAATTGAAAATTGAAAAAAATATTTTCTTCTTATGTGTTTGACCTTTATAAAAAGATTCGGGAGCAGTTCTTCTTTCGTCTATATCTTAAGAAATGGCTGAGTTATAGCATTTTGAATTTCTAGCGTGGCTGACATTTTGAAACGTCCTGATTTTTGTCACGTAATAGCAGGCGTATTTATGAACCAATTTGGATGTACCTTGGTGTGTACATAGTACATACAAATATCTCGACCGAGTTCGTTGGCCAGCTTCATCCGCCATCTTGTTTCAAAATGGTGGCTATTTAAAAAAAAATTAAAAAAAAATAAAATGAGATACCAAAAAATTGGAAAATGAAAAAGATTTTTTTCGTATGTGTTTGATCTTAATACAAAGATTCCGGAACAGTTTTTGTTTCGTCTATATCTAAAAAAATGGCTGAGTAATAGCATTTTGAATTTCTATTGTGGCTGACATTTTAAAACGACCTGATTTTTGTCACGTGATAACAGGCGTATTTATGAACCGATTTGGATGTAACTTTGTCTGTACATAGTACATACCAATGTCTCTACCGAGTTCGTTGACCAGCTTCATTCGCCATCTTCTTTCAAAAGGGTTGCCATTTAAAAAAAATAAAATTTTATATTTAAAATGAGGTATTAAAAAATTGGACAATGAAAAAGATTTTTTTTATTTGTTTGGCCTTGATACAAAGATTTTGGAGCAATTTTTGTTTCTGAAAATTTGTTCTTTTGTTTATATCTTAAAATATTGTTGAATTATAGCACTTTGAATTTCTAGCATGGCTAACATTTTGAAACGATCTTCTATTTGTCACGCGATAACACACGTATTCGCCTATGTCGATGTAAGAAGGCATGTGGATAGTATACATCAATACCTCGACCAAGTTCGCTGGCCAGATTCATCAGCCATCTTCTTTCAAAATGGCGGCCATTAAATTAAAAAATATATATATATTTAAAGTGAGGTGCAAACAAATTAGAAATTGAAAAAGGTTTCTTTCTTAAGTATTTGACCTTGATGTAAGGATTCATTAGTATTTTTTGATTGTCTTTACCTTAAAAAATGGGTCAGATATAGCAGTTTCAATTTCTATTGTGGGTGACATTTTGAAAAATCTGTTTTTTTTGCATGCGACAGCACTCGTATATATCAACCGAGTGAGCATGTGCACAGCAATTACTAAGGTCTCCACCAAGTTCACTGGTTAGCCTCATCCACCATGTTGTCTTAAAATGGCAGGCACTTGAAAAAAATCGCCGAATTTGGCAGCCGATTTGGAATAAGTTACTTTAAAGAAGTTATAATATATTAAGTTAAGTACTTAATATATTATAGTACCGATAAGTTACTTTAAAGAAAAGCAGCTTGGATAAAGCTGACTAATTTCGCGAAATTCTCATTCATTATATTGATAAAAATTTGTATTGAATCTCTTATTTTCGGTTTCTACTAAATTGAGCTTCGTGTGTTTGAATGATATAAGTTGGCTTTTTAAAAATAAGGAATATGAAAGCTACCTCTTCCTCCCGGCACTGGCCGGAAGGACTTTTTTATGTATGTTTTCATTCATTTTTCTCACGTTGAAAACATAAGTTTGAATTCAGAGGATAACTTCATGACTTCATGAAAAGATGTTTTTTTGTATAACTATGACTTTTGCGATAAGTATTTTCTAATAATGATAAAATTAAGAAAAATGTCAAAACCAAATTCTAACTACATTGCTAGCTGTAAACATAAGATGAATATAGCTACAATGAACAGTAAAATTCTAATGATTGAATGCCATTCGGAAATGCTAATGAGATATTTTAAATTCTACATTTGAAACAAATATAGTGCAGAAAAACGTTAGTCTACGAGCTTCTGGCTTCAAAATTGATCTCAGGTAACTTGAACATAAATAAAGAATTTTTTGACTTTCGAGATTTTACCATTACAAACCACGAGATACCACCATTAACTAACTTCTTAGATCATAACATTCTTACAAAGTGTAACTTAAATCCAAGTGCATTAGATGAAGACATCTTACAGAAGATTAAAATATGCCCTTGTCACAATCAAACCACTGAAAGATATGTGAAACTTGTTACTGATGCTTCTTTTACAGTTTGTGGTCCTTTAAGATGCGATGGGTTCATTAAAACATATGTGGAGCTCGGAAAAAAAATGCCAGTTTTTGAAACCAAAAAACAGTACAGACTGCTATAAAATGGTAACTTCTTTGATTGTAAATTGTAATAGTAAATTATTTTTACCTTAACCTCTTCAATAAAGTAGCTAAAATAATAATGCAAATTAAAAAGCAGAAAAACCAACGTTTAAAAATGCACAAATAATGCATGAAAAGCAGCAAATAGCTGTTTCGAATCTATTAGCGAGATTCTTCTTCAGTAGAAGAAAGGGAAAAAGGAACAGCGTGCTAAAAAAATCATGGCTGAGCAAAATGATAGACAGAACGCGCTGGCTTATATACCCTATGCGGGTAACGAAGGCCTAAAAAGCAACCAATGAGAGAGAAGCAGTGGAAACGACTGCATGGACAAGTAGCGACATCTACCGGAGAAGGCGAGAAAAAGAAACCAAAATAGGGGAATTAAAATTAATGCTTTCCAAACACTTGGAAAATCAGGAGTACTAGATAAGTCATTGACTAAGGGTCAGTATTTTTAGGGTGAAATTTTGTATTAAATGGGTGAAATTTTTAATGATGTGGTAAGCTTCCCAAAAATGAAGGTCAAGGTTAGAAGAACATTTTTGGATAATGACGGCTGAGGAAAAATCGAACCTATGTTCAGAAGACCAAGAATGTTGAGCAATAGAAGAGCGTTTGAGCTCCTGATTTTTAACATAACCTTCGTTCTTTAAACGTTGGTTTTCTGCTTTTTAATATTGTTGCACAAATGCTTTATTTGATAGTTTTGTGAATAATACAAATGCTTATTAATTGGTTTGTTTCAAACAAAATGACTTCGTAAATGACCGAAATTGTCGAAAAAAGTCGGCGAAATTGGTCCCTTAGGTGCTTAGTAATTTAGGTTGAAAAATATGGCACTAAAACTACAAACCTTCTTAAAAACATCAATTTAATAATCATTAACCTTAATGAACGCAATCACAAATTTAAGAGCTTTAAGCAAGTAAATAATCTACAAATCCTCAAAAATGTTTATTAAAAAAGATTTGAGTTATATACTTTTGAAAATTTCTAAATTTCTTGGTCATACTATCTTTTGGGCATTTTTAGGCATTTTTCAAATTTAGATAAAAATAACATTTATTTTATGTAGGAATCAGCGTATATGCTGCCATTTATTCGTTTTCTTTGAACGCAAAAAAACAGTCAACTATTAAGAAGTGGTGTGAAAATGTAAAAAAAAAAAAAAAAAAAAAAAATCGGACATTATTGCTCTTATAAAGAAAAGAACAGATGTCCAGGGACCGAAGAGGTTAATATTATATTTCTTTAAGAATAATTTCAAATTATATTTTCTTACATATGTTAAGTAAAAAATATAAACAATTACACAAATTTCATATATTTTTAAAAAAGTATAGTAATTGAGTTTGTATAATAAAAGCGAGTATGATATAAATATTACATCATTTTACTTTAAATATATAATAATAATAATAATAATAATAATTCGATGATCATCCTTTTAATTGAATATTAATTGTTTGTATATTTGAGGGGGAAATGCACAATTTTCCCTTTATTATAAACATTTTCTAAATATTCAATGACCTTGTGGCAGTATTTAATATTAATATTTTTGAAAGATATTTTATATCAAGAATGAAGATATGATAAAGCAACTATCCCACACCGCTTCATTTTTATTTGGAGAAATCATTCTTTTTTTCCCATAAGCGAGCTCTTTTAGATCTTTTCTCAATATTCGATGATTTTGGGGCGGTATTTAATATTAATATTTTCCAAAGATATTTTATATTCAAAATGATGATATGATAGAGCAACTTTTCCACACCGGCCCATTTTTATTTGGAGAGAAAAAAATCCATAGGTGAGCACTCAACCCTACTATACAAGTTGCTGCAGGTGCGCACTAGTGTATATTATCACTTTAGTCAGAGTATTCTATTAAGTTCTCTTTCTGCTGTGCAGCAACCAATATTTTTAATTAAAAAAATTTACTCATTTAATTGCAAACATCTTCGTACTTAAACAGCCAATACATGTATACTACTGAGAACTAGTCGTAGAGTCCGCGTCTTCCGAATAGCTGTTTGAAGTATGACAAGATCGTCTAAATTAATAAATTAGAAAGAAAAACAATCCTCGCTATTACAGATAAATTTATTCAGTGACGTTCTGATGTACATATTTACGATTTAGTTTCATAACGTAGTTATCAAATGACGAGCTCAGATGGTAAAGGTTGTAAATGACACAAGAATCATTTTGAGAAAATGAATATAAATATAAAAATCCCTACCGGCTCGGGCCTATAGGCGGAGGTAGATTTCGATGTTAAGTACTAAATTCTCCAACAAAACTTAAATCAAGATTAGAGATAAAACCCAGTTTCTTCACAAAGAGCGAGCTAAACTTTTTGTGAAAATTGTAATATACACGAATACACACACACATATATATGGAATAGGTTTAAAAAATGGCTACAAAAAATTCGGAGAATCTTAAAGTGTTAAAATATGTTAATATTTCCATAGTCGGGTTTTTATCATGTTTTAATACGTTTCTTCAAACTTACATGGCGTTACATATTCACCTGCTGAGGTCCATTATATTTCCAATATGACGCAATATACATATTTTTTTAATTCGTCAAACAATTTATTTTGAGTTTTCATGCTGAAATCTTGCTCTAAGAAACTTATGACGTAATATTCAATTTGTTTTCACTTTGTCAAACTATTTAATTTTACACGGGAAAATTTTGCAAAAGAAAAGTAATTGTTGTGGTGAGAATTTTATTATTTGTTTTTTTTTAATTGTTGGCAACTGCTATAACGAAAAACTTTTATTTTTTTCCTGCCATTGTTGTGTAAGAGCTGGTTTTATCAGAATCATGTCAGAATGTTAAGACAGTATTCAAAATTTTGAACCCTCCCCATTTCCACCGTCTAGGGCCGATTTTGCCCATTTTCAATCCCCGCCGAGATATTAGCCATCTCAAAGTTGTTGGCGAGTTTGAAGATGATTCGTGCATAATTGCGACTTTTATCGTGCGTACAAAATTTAGTACATACATACATACATACATATATATATATATATATATATATATAAACTGTTTAGGTGGGGGTGGTTTGGGGTTCCTGGGGTCCTATAATGAAAAGTCATGAAGGAATTTTTCAAAAGTCGCACCATGGTAACGACTGCAATAGGTAGTATTTCTTACGAAATCTACCTAAAAATACATGTATTTACATTACTTGTCCAATACCTAAATTTGTCAAATAAAATGACTGTGATTATTAGGTTTTGTCAAATAGTAATTTAACAGACAGTAGAGGAGTATTTATTATCTTTAGTAATCTTTTAACTAAATTCTTTTTGTCACATACTACCTTTATCGTCTAAGCTCTACAATTTTACAATGAATTTTAATTTCGTAAAAATTTCCTATGTAAGTACAGTTTTATAGTAGCTTTTTAAATATATATTAAGTTGTTCTTTTATCAGTGTTCGACTGTCTTATTAACACTTTAGACCTAATAGAATTCTTAATATCAATGTTTTTTGAAGAGATGTAGGCCACCACAAATTTTCATGTAATTTCTACACAAATGTTCAAAATTAAGATAATTTCAATATTTTGCTAAATTTCAGGAAAAGAACTGAGCAAAAGGTAAAACTAACGCTTCGAAATAAAGATGCAAACGTTTTGTGACAAATACGCAAGCGTGCATGTGTGAGTGGACAGAGCTAGTAGAGGAATATGCTTTATAAAAGAGCCCGTCAATTTTCGCGTTTTGTTCTCTGGTACACCTCGCAGAAAATTTTGGTGTTTTCATGCATCATTCAGTGACCATCAAACGCAAACACTAAAAATGAAAAACCACTATTGTTTGGATGATGGAAAGAGAAGGCGATTCGCGGGGAGACTAGAATCTTGACAGTACAGATTCGAATATGCATCACAGTACTTAAGTGAAGCGTTGTGTCCAACAAAAGAAAGGTGTTCAATGAAACTGGATCCATAGAGCGAAAGCATGTACAAGGTCATCCATGAGCCATAGGGCTAGTCAATATCACTATTTTCGATGACAGCGAGCGGTCATAAAAGTGCAACAGCATCTAAGCTCTATCGGGACTTTTATGCGGGCATTTGAAGCAGAGTTTCAAGGGTTATTGTTTCCAGAAGGATACATAACAGACGGTTGTTTAAAACAAGAAGTGCTATTTGCATCCCGCTCACTTCAGCACACAGGATAATTCATTTAGTATGATTTAGAGATCATGGACTTTGAACCAGTGAACAATGGGGGAATGTTCTATTCACTGATGAATCTGGGATAAGTATAAACACTAATTTTCGACGTACTTTCATTTAGAGAAAACCAACGATCCGTTACATGCCCTCCAACGTCCGTGCCCTCCAACATGCCCTCCAACGCCCCAATCTCTGGCAGCAGAGATTTGGTGGTCTTGACAGTCATTATGTAGGATGAGTGCTCACCGCTTCATGTGTTTGTCAAATGCTCTGTGACTAACGTGAGATGTCGGTATGATATATTGGTACCCATGTTCGCCTTTTCAAGGATGCAGTTGGCCCTGATTTCATTTTAATAGACTACAACGCGCGCCCAGACAGAGTTCATCTGGTCGGAGAATTTAAGAAAGTGGGGATGTTCGCTTGATGTATTGGCCAACCTGGTTGCCATTCGTAAACCCTAAAGATAATATCTGGGTAGCTATGGGGAGGACAATTGCAAATCGCTTTCCATCTCCCAGGACCACACAGTACCAGAAAGCAGCGTTGCTGAAGGGGTGGGACTATCTCCCATAGAGCCTAATAAAATGCCTGATTTCAGATTTTAAATCTGTAAAAGAGACCATATCCTTTATTTAAGCATTTCTTTGTTCAATATTGTAACAACTTCTGTACACCTTCCGACGGTGCTGTGTCTTACTCACGGTAGTGCATGCGTACCATAACTGTTGCATGGTTATATTTGTGCATATATACATACATTATTTCATTACAATTCGACCAGTAGTTCTGGATATAATCCACCAAATCTGAAAATTCGCTGAATTTTGATCACATGGGTAAAATGCGGCACCTGCTGAACCGAGTTTCGTTCATATTTTTTTAATGCAGTACGCAATCACACTAAGATAATTATTATTTAATACACTGTTTAATAAAATCTTAGTTTTAGATTGTATCCAATTTTTGGTACATAATTCAAGATTCAGAAGAATTTAGTTTGTTTTTAAAACGATCATAAACGTGACTGTACTGTGGATTCGAGAATGACTACAGCAATTTTGTATTGGATAAAACTTTGTATTTAAGGGTAAAGATATAAAGTTACGATAACAATAACTAATAATATACGTATATGTATATTAAGGGTGTCCCAGGATTATTGGAAAAATACTTTAATGGGAGTTAGTGAACATGACAAGGATTCAGATTTGCATAGCAATCTATAGTCAGAAACGCTTTCCTGGCGCTGTAGTGACGAGACAAATAAAAGTACACGAATAAGAGGAGAAAACATGTTTACTATCCTTAGTACAGCAAAAAACTAAAACCATGTGGCGCACTCTATTCTACACAAACCTATATCCGAACGAAATTCCGTTTTACAACCTATCCGTATATATATTAGTGGAGGGGATCGGGCCCATAGCAGCCGATATAGGTATGCGCCCCTTGGCGGTAAAAAATGGAACTGAAACATGTAAGGCGATGTGCATAATATGAAAGCGTGATCAAAGGGGTGTTGGCAAAAGTTAGAAAAGTACCCATCGGGCGCAATGGGGGGAGGGTTAGAAAAATTGCTTAAAATACACAAGTTAGAGCCTGGAGTGGTAAATAATATAAGAGTTTTTTCAAAATTTTATGATTTGTCGTTTGATGTGATGTTTTCAGCTATAAGTATTCAAAATTTCAGTCTTCAACTTAATTAGGGACTCAGAAAAAAAGCTTAAAATACACAAGTTAGAGCACAGAAGGGTAAATATAAGATTTTTCAAAATTTTATGATTTCTCGTTTTATGTGAGGTTTTCAGCTATAAGTATGCAAATTTTCAAGTCTTCAACTTAATTAGGGGCTCAGTTAAAACAAAAAGATTAAAATACACAAGTTAGAGCCCAGAAGGGTAAATATAAGACTTTTTGAAAATTTTATAATTTGTCGTTTGATGTGAGGGGTTCAACTATACGTATACAAAATTTCAAGTCTTAAATTTAATTAAGTGCTCAGTTAAAATAAAAAGATTAAAATACACAAGTTAGAGCAAAGAGGGGTAAGTATAAGACTTTTTCAAAATTTTTTGATTTCTCGTTTGATGCAAAGTGTTCAGCTATAAATATGCAAAATTTCAAGTCTTAAACTTAATTAAGGGCTCAGTTATTACAAAAAGAATAAAATACACAAGTTAGAGTCCAGACGGATAATTATAAGACTTTTTCAAAATTTTATGATTTGTCGTTTGATGTGAGATGTTCAGCTATAAGTATGCAACATTTTATGTCCCCAACATACATAGTTTATAAGAACGTGCTCTGTGACGGACAGACAGACAAAGGAGCGAGACAAATAGGGTTTCGTCAGATAAACGAAACCCTAAAAAGAGCATTAAATAGACAACGATCGTCGTCAAAGTAGGTTTTCGAAATTACGACCCGCGCCGTGATGCTAAAAGGAGATGGAAGCATGAGACGGAGATGTGGAAGCGCATCTCCGGCGCATGGAAGATCTGTTGTTCTCGAAAATACTGGGAGTAACCCAGAGTTTCCCAGCAGCTACCACGATGCGTGCAATAAGTTTCGCAGCACTTTCCAGAATTGTCCCGGCATTTTTGCAGCAATAAGAATAATAAACATGTTTTCTCTCCCTGTTCGTGTCCCTTTTTTCTAATGTTTTTTGTCGCCACTAGCGTGCTAGGAAAGCGTTTCCGACCATGGGTTGCTAAGTTAATATGAATCCTTGAGGTGTCTCCTACCTTCCCTTTGAATATCGTCCCAATAATCTTGGGACACCCTGTTTATACATATACATATATATATATATATATATATATATATATATATATATATATATATGAGTTATTTTTTTTTACATTTTTTAATGTTTACTGCAAGATGTTTTTTTTTTACTTATTTATGAATTTATAACTTTATATACAAATGACTACTGTTGAACTGCAATAATAAAATTTGGGAAAATGACAATTATCTAGATGTGACATTTGAAATTATTAATTACTTTCATTTAAGACATATTCTTACATTGAATTTTAAGAATATATCTTACATTGCGTTTCATATTTTGTATGGATTGGAGCAACTCTTCTTTTTTCCTTTTAAACATAACATTGATATTGATTTTTATAACACGATATGGAAACATAAATGAGTTTTAATTAAATCAATGATATTTATATATCCTTCTATTTATTTTACTTAAAAAAATTCTTCCAGAAAGACCTCAATTACTTTTTTACTTTTAAGCATTTTAAAATCAAGGAATTCTAATACGACTATTTAAAGCCCTTCTAGAAAGTTTGCGTCTAAAAAAGGGTTATTTTCCTTATATACTTCATTTATTTATTCTCCAAAACGCTCTATTAATATACTTGAAAGAAATATAACCTTTTAAATAACAAAAGGTAACACATGGTATAAAATAGTATATTTTTCAAAGTTTTTAATTTAAGATTACATTTTACAAAAGTTCATTTTTTTACTCTATTATACACCTCAATTCTGTTTTCATCATAAATGCTGATATCACAATTTTATTTTTCTATTCATGAATAAACGTTCGAAAGATGCTTCGAGGGTTTTGTTGAAAAAGTTAAGGATTATGATTTATTAAAACTTTGAAAATTCATTCAATCTCCAAAAGGCTTTCATATAATAATGAGTAATATTATAAATCCACGCATTTAAATATATTAGCAAAATATCAAGAAAATTTATTTTTATTCCTGGAAGCAATGCTTATTTACATAAAGTTCACGAAATATATTTTTGACAAATTTGAACTTATTAGATTTAAACGTTCAGCACATTCGATTTTCTGATCATGTTGTGAAGATGTTTCAATTTTAAAATGTACATCGCCTTGCTATATATATAAAAAAATATATAATAAAATATATTACCCATCATTAACATACCATCATTAACCATCATTTGCGGAATCAATTATATAAAATATATATTCATTGACATGTTTATTTTTAGATAAGTACTTAAAACTGTAAATCACAATGAACTATCATTATGACTATTACTGTGCTCATAAAATCAAACTAGAGTTATAATAAATATTAAATGAAACTTAAAACCCATAAATAGTAATTATCTTTTCCAAGTTTGACCGTTTATAGACTTAAAGCATATAAATCGGATTAAATCATTATAATAAAGGATAAATTCAAATCACTGTCAAAATAAGTTTACATTTAACCCATAAATCCGAATTAACTTCTCTCTAAGCTGACACTTATAATTAAATCATAATGATAAATAACAATTATCCGTTAAATTTAGAATGATTATTCGGGATGCAACTGGGTTGTCACCACATCTTATTTCAGCCATATAATCACATAAATAAAAGTTATTAGCCAATTAAATTATATGTTCCTCTCTGATATCGTCACCTTCTGCTTGAAAATATCCTGCGTTATTAAGCAAAACTCACACGTTTCTCACATGAGCTCTTTTTTTAAAAAGATTTGATTGTGCTCTCATGCTTGAATCATCTGATTCATCAAAATGATGGTTTATCGGGGCCTCCAATGGACACGCGAATGTCTTGTACCTCAGTTTTTAAAATAAACTGAGTGTTAATGCAAAGAGTAAGATCCCGAGTCAATTATTTAATATACCAGCCAGATCTTTTAATTGAAACCACCTGCCAAGACGTTATATATAAAAGTAGTATTTTGTTCAAAAGTACCTGTATAAGAAAAGTACTTTACTACACTGCTCAAAACAATTAAAGGATATTTGAAGATTTATATAAAATAAAGATATAAACGAAATTTTTTTTGCCGAAAATAGAAGAAGAGAATCACAAATGCAAATTTTTCTGGTTTTGAAACTGTGGAGTATGCAAATTTTGAGTTCGACGTCAAAAACGTCGCTTCAGCGGCAGCGAATGAAATTTGACTTTCAACTGGATAAAAGAGAATGAAGACAAGGATGATCGGCATTCAGTGATTGCTTTGTTTCGATGAGTACGATGTCTCAGCGAAGTCATTTGACAGATTCAGAGGCTTTGAGAATTGTTGGTAGGTTAGAAGGGGGCCAAACTCAAGCCGAAGTAGCGCAAGCCATTGGAGTGTCACAAAGGATCATTTCCAGGATCTGGAACCGTTTTTTGGAGAGTGTATGTGCATACCAGAAGACCAGGGCAAGGTCATAGACGGGCAACAACGCCCAATGAAGATCGGTATTTAGCGTTAACAGCTCGGAGACACCGAACCATGAACGCTACTCTTCTCCAACAACACCTTCGCTCGGCTACAGGCACCACGATTTCAACTCAGACTGTCCGAAACCGGCTCCATGCTGTAGGTCTGCATGCTCGCCGACCGATGGTATGTGTTAGATTAACATCAAGGCATCGTCGCGACCGCAGGGAGTGGGCAACCGAGCATGTCAACTGGAGGAGAAATGAATGGATCAATATTCTGTTTTCTGACGAGTCACGTTTTTCTGTGCATCCGGATAATAGGCGTATTTTCATCTGGAGGGACCGTGGCAGTAGGAATAATCCTGCATTCGTGCACGAAAGTGTCAGATTTGGCGGTGGAGGAGTGTTGGTGTATGGTGGCATCTCCATTGACGGGCGCACTGACCTCTACATCATTCGAGATGGAGCTCTGACTGGTCGCCGATATAGGGATGAGATCCTCAGATCTAGTGTAGTCCCTTACGCTGCAGCAATCGGAGATAACTTCATTTTAATGGACGATAACTGCAGGCCACATCGTGCAAACTTGGTGGAGGATTTCCTTTTCGAGGAAGGAATCTTTCGAATGGAATAGCCAGCGTGTTCTCCAGACATGAATCCAATCGAGCACGTTTGGGACGCTCTAGGAAGACGAGTTTCTGGCCGCCAACAACCCCCACAAACTCTCCAAGAACTGGAAAGAGCTCTTCTGGAAGAGTGGGGCAGAATACCCCAACTCGTCATTAATAGCCTCATTGAGTCCATGCCTCAAAGGTGTTCAACGTTGCTGGCCGCCCTTGAAAACCATACCCCCTACTGAAAATGATTTTCTTTGAAGAAAACACCTTTTCTTATTCTTTTTTTCTCATATGCACAAATTGTGTTTTTTTCCTTTAGTACACAAATGCGCAATAAAATGCATTTTTTTCTGCCAAACATGTGTAATTTATTCTCATATAACCTACTATGTCTGTCGACCATGTATCAATCAGCTAAACAGTTTACCAGATACAAAATCCACCTAAAACTGCAATATCCTTTAATTGTTTTGAGCAGTGTATTTCTGACTATATACTATACTATACTATACTATATACTATATCTTTACTATATATGACAGGATCTTGACGTTCAAAATTTTTTTTCGACTAGAATCGTTACTATATCTATGATATAATTCAAAGGTAAAATGATTTAAAAATAAGTTTGCGCAATTTGTATTAATTATTTTATTTACGAAAGACATGTACTTTATATAAAAGATCTAAAACTTCTGCATTTATTTGAGAGGCAAGTGTCCTGCTAGTTTAAGTCTTTTGGAATTGTTTATCTCTATGGCACTGAAAAATTTTTTGTATTTTTGTATACCTTAACCCTACAGATATTCACGAACTTTAATGCATTAACGTGATATCTCTGCAAGTTTGGCTCGCATAATAGTGCGATTTCGATTCTTCTGTATGTTAGAACGAGGGGGAAAGTTTCCAAAACATAATTTATACTGCCAAAGATGCGTATGAAAATTTCAAAAGTGTTACTTCTTGAAAATTACTGGTAGGACTATTTTATCAACATTTTATCACACATGGGAAAAAGTCTAAAAAATGTTTTTTTTGTTTTTGTTTTTTTTTTTTTTTTTACGTACCCGAGTTTTACATAAAATATTTGAACGCATATGCACAATGATTTAAAATTCCTTTTGTGCTCAAACCTTTCGCACAAAAAGTATAACACGAAAATTAATATTTTAAAATAATGGTGCGCAACAATAAAAAAGTATATAGTAAAACCCGGATATAACGCTCTTTCGTGGGACCGTGTATTATTATTTCAAATCAGAATAAGTAAAAGAATTGTTAGCATTAAAACAAAAGCTACAAAATATATTTAACATTTCTAATAGGAACCTATATCCTTATATTTAACATAAAAACGAAACTAATAATAATATTTCGTTAAAAAAAAAAAAAAAAAAAAAAAAAGTAACATTTGTATTTTTGAGCACCACTATGAGGACTATAAACTTTCACTTACTGTTTATTCTGTTTTAGAGAAAAACTCTTAGAGTTTCGTCTGACGGTTGGGTGAACGGCCACATAAAAGAGCGTTTTCTGCTTTGTTTCTGTGTCTTAATATATCGTCATGTGAAGCGGCGGTATCTACTGAAGCGGTGTATAGCCGGATAGTGCTAAAAGCTTCCATTACTTCAGCTATCGTTGGGATGCGCCCTTGAACATCGCCATCAGCAACTTCCTCAGGGCCATGTTCTTCTGCGGCATCCTGTACAGTGTCCCCTATAATGTCGCCAGTGCTCCTAACGTTGCTTGTGATAACGTCTTTATCAATGTTAATCTCTTTGTTCCTTGGGTCTACATATATGGACCTTCGTTTTGCCCCGTTTTATTAATGATACCCGAACATAATTACAATTTCGAAATCAGAATGATATGTTTCAAAGTCTAAGGTTCGAACTATTGCAAATAAATTAAAAATCGCTATCTGAAGTCAAATGGGCGAAGAAATAAATCAGTAATAATCAATAATATTGCATTAATACTCAGTACGAAGTGATTACGTGCGAAGTGCCGTGGTGGGTTCAAAATTGGTCTAACCACCCATTAGATGGAGTAAAATCTTCCATTATTAGCTTTAGGGCTACTTCTGCAGCTTTTTCTTTAACTATGGATCCGCTGATAGGTATGTTACAGTGTCTTCACTCAAGAATCCACTTGTACATAACTTTTTCTAAATCTTCATATTTTCCTGTTTTCACTCTCTTTTTCCTTGAGCAACCAATTTAAGCATTTTTTCAATATCTTTTCTGTTTTGAAGAAGAGTCCGAAGAGACGACGCGACGGCGAGATATTCATAAATAACGCAAAATCTTTCTGGCTCAGAATAGGTGATTTTTTGTTATAATTTTTTAGAATTTCTAATTTTTTCGAAAGTGTCCGCGTCTTTCTTTTCATACTTTTAGCTTCCATGTTGCACCTAATTGTAGTCGGCAGCGATGCTACGTACTTATGTGTAAATGAAAAAAGCGAAAACAATTTGTGTGAAGAAAGAGACAGACAGGTGCTGCTGAGATGGACGGCATGAATTCTTTTGTTCTCAGATCCAATGAGAAAAGACCGCCGTGCCGGCTGATTTTTTTACATAGTCTTTGGGCGTTGGCTGGCTGCCAATTCCACGTATTCTCTCTTTCTCCCTCTCTCTTTGTACGGGCGAGAAAATGAGAACACCGGGTGTAAACCAAAGTACCATAAGCGTAATATCCGGGATTTCTTTGTTATAAGTATCAATAAAAAGCGCGTTAAAAGTGGGAAAGCGTTAAAAACAGAGAGCGTTAAAAGCGAGGAATTTTCACATTGTTCTTTTGGGTATGGTTCAAGGGACCGGGACAAATGAGCGTAAAACTCGGGAAAGCGTTTTAAGCGGTGAGCGTTACATCCGAGTTTTACTGTATTGAACACTCGTCGAGAAGGCTCTATCATTGTTTTTCTAATTTATTATGATATTTTAAATGATTATTTCAACGTCTAACCATTACTCGTCAATAATCTGTGAATCCATTGAAATTTTACTTAGAAGTGATGATGTTTGTAACGATGTCCTTTCCTATAATATTCCCGCAATTTGGTACAATATCATAAATATTTCTAGACCTCCTGATAATAGGAACTGATCTTTTCACCCCTCTTCAGAGAAATGGACCGAACTCCGCTTGCGCATGCGCACTATTTTTGTTTTTGTTTTTAAAATGTATTTATATTCAGTCAAGGGGCCTCGGTGGCCGATCGGTTAGGACACCGCGCTGCCAGCCGCCAAGCATTGAGAGCGGCAGAGGTCTGGGGGTTCGACTCTCGCTGGCTCCATTGCACACTCTTTGTGGAGCTCCCGGATGTAATTTCTCTGTGTTGTAAATTTCATTGTGCTATCTCGTCCCTGTATATTGACGATGACTTATAAGCGGATATAGATGTCAAGCACACAAGTCAGATGTATGTGTTAATAACAATAAATTCAGTCAATTACCTTTTTCCCTTTGAAAATGAACGCTTGTGTGTTCGAAAGATCTCAGATTTGCATTAAATAATATTTTTATATGTTTGTGTAACATTTAAAGTAGTTATAAGTAAATTTTTAAGTTTATGATAGAATGATTTAAAATGGTGGGCATTTTTTTTTAAACTTTTAAACATAGTGATATCGCTCACCCACAAGAATAGTGACACAGCTCGCAAAAATTCATTTTGCGTTTTATTCCATTAATGCGTCTGCCACAGGGCTATCATGCTACACAAACAGTTTCATAAGTGTAGTTACACGGAAAATCAATTTATTACGCTACATGTCCATTTGTACCACAGAAGAGGGGTGGATTGTCTTTGGCGGAAAAATTACTGTACCCTCCTACCATCATACTATGGCTTCATAGTTAATGGTTTTGTGTTTTTATGGACGTTTTTATTCCTGTATGCAGAGATAAGTGCTGCAATTTCATCTTCTTTTAACACACTGCATATTTTCTTTTGCCTTTCTTGTAAAATTTGCTTTTGTCGAGATGTGTCTCTTTTCTTGCGAGTAAGCGGTATGGGCTAATGACGTTTGGTAATATCTTTGGACATTTATGGTTTTATTTATTATTTACATGTTTTATACTTACAACAGGACATTCCTTACTGAAATATAAAGTTAACAACATATATTTCGTATAGGCACAAAAAATTATATTCCGTTACTTTATGGTCCACAAAGAAAAACTATTTGCAGCATATTTTAATGATGTTACACTACGTAGGGAAGACCGGGGCTAGTTGGCTACAGGAGTAAGTAGGCGCAGTCCTCATAATCGTCTGTTTGTGCATACATTGCGCAACCAGTCACAGAGTACCTTTCTTCTTGCCTTTTACAATCCTCATTGTGGTTTTGCAGCGTTACCTACGTGCAGTGGACTGCTACTAATATTTTTCCGTTTTTTCATAAGTAATTTTTTGTTGCTTCATTCTTTTTCTAATTTCTAATACTTATCTTAATAATCGCGATTTAACTTGCACAGTTTTTCTTAGTGTATGATTAACTGTACGTACCCTATATGTGATTTACTTGGATTATTTATGCTTATATGGTTACGTGTCCTTTTTATGAAGAAATTTACTATGGGACTAGTAGTCGCATTGAACACGGGGCAAGTTGTCTCGGTGTCTGCTGTGTGCTGGTAGCTTGAAAAACAGCAAACACCGAGAAAAGTTGTTGCAATGCAAAATTTTCGGCACACGAGGCTTGCCTAAAAGGAGATACTCGATAATTTATTCGTGACAACTGTAACTCTGATGATGATATCGAGTAGGATAGAAGTTACTCAATGTTAATGTTTTATTCATTATTTTTATGTCTGTATAATTTAGAATTTATATTGTACGGCGATAACGCCTTTGTTTAAACTTACTGTTAATAATGAAATTGATTTCTCTTAACTGCGTGTCTTATTCGAGTTTCATTTAAATTTTTATTAAGCGTGTGTCAACTTACCCCATTGGTATAGGCAACTTGCCCCGTGACGGGGTAGGTTGGCGCACAATTTTCCTTTTATTTTAGGTTCCCGCTAAACATAAACTACAAAAGCTACAAACTCAAAACTCCGGGAATTTATAGCCCAATGCCTCTTTTTTAAAATGCACTTGTGGCAAAGGCGGCGATATTAAGCACTATCTCTTAGATAGCTGATGTCTTTCGGCGGAAAGGTTTGAAGTGATTAGAAATAGGACTATAGAATGGAATGTTAGAAATATTTTTCTGTTCCATAAAAACTACAAAAAAATATGTTCCATTTATAATGAATTAAATGCAAACTTCTCGTTAATTAGATACAAGTTCTGATGCTTTGACTGACTTTTATATTCAAGACTTTAAATTTTATTTTCTGGACTTTACGCATGAACTTGTGATTTTTATCTTAAGTCTAATTTTATACAAGAACTTTGTTGTCCTTAAGGTGAAATTTTATTCACAGGACTAATGCATGGCTTAGCGTCTACTGGCAAAGTTTATTTTCCTGTTTGATGGAGTTTTCATCAAGACATGTATTTCATATTGTAACTACACAAGTATTGTATATTTTATGTTCATTGTGACAGTGTTCAGTTGGATATTTTTATTATCAGACAATTGTTATACGGCAATTTTCTATAAAAGAGTTCGTTATAATTTAGTCTTACTGACAGGCAGACATTTGTTAGATTGTGAATTGCCTTTAAGAGTTGTTATAAAGATCTTTTTATGTTTATTTATTTTTGGTGCTTGGCCACATATGCTTTGTATTACATATTTTAGTTAAATTAGGACCTGTTACTTTTCCTGGTCGGTTGTCTTAGTTTGCGTTTCGATGGTTAATAATGGGGAACTTCCACCGGGAAGTTAATACCTATGCCAAATTTTGGTGGGTACCCCGGTAGGTGATCTTGTTCTCTTGATCTTGTCTCTTGCCTGTTCTTTAAAAGTACAGTTAAAGTTTCATAAAAAAAACTTAATAAAAAAATCAATAATAATTATATAAATTATTATTAATTAATCAATAACTAACAATAATAAAAAAAATAATAAAACTCAATAACTAAAAACTGCGCCTACTAGCCCCGGTCTCCCCTAAAACATAAAAAAATGTATTATTGATGTACAGCACAAATGATTTTTGTTGAGTATTAAGTGTGTAGCCATTATCATTTCATTACAGAGACACACAAAAATTAAGTTACAGTACTCAATGTTAGCGACAATTGTTGAATGCTGTATGTCTTTTAAACTTCATTGAAATTCAGTTTATTTTGTATTGTGAATAAATTCTATGTAACATATACATAACAAAAATCGTAACCATTGTCGTTTATGGGTATACTTATGGTGTAATATGTCTTTTAACTGTGTTACCTATTTTATAGCTGAACATTATCTTAATATATGTGAGGTTTACAGAATAAACATAAATGTATACTTAGTGCTATGCAAAAGAAATTAGATATACTTTATCTGGTAAATCTATATCCTGGCTTAAGAAAATTGATTAATATACTACAAAAACTAAACAGAATCGTTTTAAAAATAAGTAGCAGGAAAACGAACTATGATATATATATGAGGACGTGAGTTTTAAAACTCGCCTTATCGAGAAAATCAAATTTTGGTAAATCGCGAAAATTGGTTTTCATGGTAAACCAACATTTTACAATGCCAAAAATACAGCATAAAACTAATTTTTCTGCACATATTGTAGTGTATTTTCGGTGCAGGTTTATCTTTGAATTAGATTGATAGAGAAAACATGATTTTTGAAATTCTAGATATTGCGAGTTTTGAAACTTACGTCGTGATATGCTTTTTAAATACCGAAAGTTTTTTGTTTCGGAGGTTTTTAATTATATAGAAAGCTTTTTGCAATATTTGTTTAACTCGGAAGTTTTGAACAACTTTGTTTGTGTTTTTAATGCATTTACCTATGCTTTTTGATTTTTTTTAATTTTAGATTTGTGAAATAGACATATAAGTAGAATTTGTCCTCTAAATAGAAAACAATTAATTTTTTACGCATACTGCTTAATCTGTTTGCGCTAGTCTAATATGAGATTTAGTGCAAGTATAAATTCACCTAGGCTTGATTCAGTCACTGTATGATCTAAAAAAAGTATACAGAAAACTCACAGTTACATAAACTGATAGCTTTCTGAGAAAATAATATTGATCTTTAAAGAATTGTTTTAAAAGTCACAGAAATATCATAACTGCTTATTATTATTCAGTGTTAATTGTACGAAATCTTTTGGATAAAATTTATGAAATTAAGAATAATTGTACCTACATTTTGAAGATACTTAACTCAACATAAATTTGTTGGTACTAATTTTAACAATGCGCCTACCTAATATCACAAAGCATATATCCTAGAAATATAATTGCTGAATTCGTAATGACATATAATAAATAATAAAGAGAATAATGCAAAAAATAATTTTAAATTTAATAGTTAGTTTTAAAAAATAATTTATACTAATATTTATTTTTATTGGGTATTATGTTGTTATTCAGTGTATCTTTAAATTTATGTATTTCTTTCATACTTTTTTCAATCATACTTACTTAAATATGACAAGGAAACATAACTAGATACTGGGGCGGGAAACTAAACTAAAATTATAAATATAAATGTGTTAAGAGATAAAGATGTAGGGCAGTATGCAGTTAATTAAAATTGTACATGTTTCAGATAAGTTAAAGCATTTGGTATTCTAGATTTTAACATAATTTTAAAATATTAATTTATATGAAATTAAAATTTTCAACTAGGCGAAAAATGTCCGGACTAGGACATTTTTCGTCCAGTTGCAAATTTAAATCTCAAATGATTTATTTCCCAATTAAATAATTGTTATAAATTTAATTTAGTATCATTTTTTTTGTTTTTGCTTTTCTATTTCACAGACTACAAAATTTTGCAATATTTCTGGAAAAGCCCAAACTAATCATTGAACGTGACATAAATCATCTGATATATAAGTCAAATTTGATCCGTTCAATAGTTCAAGGTTATGTAATGATATATCTGCTGTATTAAACTTCTAATGTGCGATCCGCATAACTTTTCAATAAACGCATGTTCACATATATTTTTTGAAAGAATGAACAACTTTGAACAGCACACATGCATGTATACAAATGGTGCATGCAGCTATACCAAAGCTTCTAAAGCTCTATCATCAGTTAGAAGGGGGGAAAAAAGGTTAAAACATAGCGATCCAGAGGTACGCATCTCACAGCTCGCTCTCATAGCGGCGGGTGTCGAAAAACAAGAACGGAGTCAATCTTTCTAGCCGTGATGAGAACAGCAACATTAGACCAACACGACTGCCCAGTTACCCTGCATGAACTCAACGAGAGCGAAGAAAAGGAGAGCGTGGTGAAGACAGCGAATAAAAAAACGCACTGGAAAATTTGTCTGCGCAGTTGTTTGTCGACGGCCAACGCTATTTCGCCGTTGACGGCCGTCTGGTTCGCTATGTTTTAATATTTCATTTGTAATTTTCGCACTGATGAGGGTGCTTCAAATGTTTGGAAATATCTGTATACACTTTTTATACATACATTTGTGCTATTTATCGTTGTTCCTTCTTTATTAATATATCGGTACAAAGTACAACACCCACCCCTTTTATGTTATATCAATATTCATTCAAAAGAAAATGAGAGCTGTATGTTGCAAAATACGCTTTTCAAACTCATTGTCTGTATTTTACTCAAAAGCTACATTCGATACAAACGAACGGCTCACATTCATAGTAGACCAAGTCCATTTTTCTTTATTGTGAATAATAACGCTTTAAAGTCCTTAATAAATAAATAATTAAGGCCACGTTATTTATAAGAATTACATGCGGTAATATTCAAATTTAAGTACCATTTTTATAGCGCGTTACTTTTACAAATGACAAATTAATATTTCTATTGAAAATTTATACGTTTTAAAACAATAATAATAAGGACTTCGTCTAGTATGGTTGTGGAATTTCCATGTGTAAATAAAGACTTGTTTATTATGATTTAAAAAGCTCTTGATTTTGATTTATATTTACTTATTCTATTTTTTACTCAAAGAGTGAAAGATATTACCAGTTATCGTAAATCAATCTCTGTGCACAATCACAATAGTATCATCATCATCAACGTCACATGATGTACTCAAAGGGAAGTAGCTTTAAACTTGGTATTGAACACTGCTGAAAGATTTTCGAAGTAAACATGATGAATTGGAAGAATGTATGGTTGAAGATCCACTATATCTTTCTTTTTGGCCAAAGCAATTTTTCTTCGGGCCCACGAACAACGCATATTGACTAACATTTGGCAAAGAAAGTAACTTGCCCCACTAGCCCGATTTTCCCAATTTACATTACAAAAAGGTTGATCCGCATTGAGGGTTTCTTTCAAGAGTAACATGAAAAGGGAACCTTACACAACTCGCAGTCATCCAATATCCGCACAACTAAAAGGAATTCCCGCGGTATCCTTCTTTCTGCTTGTGATACTTTGTTCCAACGCTGTAGTAAAAATAAAGTGGAAATTCTTATCTTAAATGACATCAAATTTAGAATATTTCCTCTTTGCATTCATAATAGTTTCCTTCCAGTCTCCAGGAACATAGATGTGTTGATTTTTGATAGTTGCTGCTTCAATCGAGTTACAACTTTCTGCTGGTGTCTTGCAACATTGCTAAAAAGGTCTTGAGAACCTATTCCTGCCCCTATTTCATCCCAGACGTACATGTAACCCACATCATTAATAAAGGAATGCACCTCAAAGTTCTAAACATGTAGACTTTGTTTACAATAAGCTATGTACGTTGAAAGATTAGAAAGGGTAGTGCTTTTTGCAAGTCGAATGTATAGCAGTAAATTTCATCTGACGCTTTAATTTTATCTGTTTTCATTTTCTCTGTAGCATGTTTAGCTTTCCGCAAGTGGAGCTCTCCTTTGATTCCAAGACATTTTAAAATCTTTTTAAAGTTTTCTGCCGAGAGTTTGATTGATATGTCAAGAAATAATTTACATTTATCTGTACTTTACAGCTTGAAGTTTAAATTGAACTTTTTGCTGAAGACTTTGTAATAGAATTTATCTTTGATAGGGATCTTATTCTTTGTCGTACATTCCTATCTAGGCGTAAGATCGAACTATATGGTTAGAGTTATTTTTTCTATATAATGATTTTTTTTAAAGAAAAACGATGTTTTTGAAAACGGTATTTTTACCTAGAGGAAGGGGGTGGTCATCAAAAACGATATTACTTTTCATTCATAGTTTATACATCTGATTCACGAACGTTTATTTTTTTATCAGAAGTTTTGTAATCGCTACTTATTTAAAACAAAAAAAAATGATAGCAATGAGGCAAGATTTAGACAATAATGGGTCACAGATAAAAAGGCAGTGATAGAGTAGTACACAGAATGAATGGACTTGATTCAGTTTGGTTGAGAAGGTTTCTTGTATTACTTCACCAACTCCAGACACAGATGTGATCTATGAGAAATTATGTGAACTACAGACTTGGTGCACTATGGCAGTAGATAAAATACAGTTTACTGAACCATCTACATGAGCCATATTATTTTTAAGTGAACTTGGTCTACTCTGGTTGTGAGCCCCACAAACATAAAAATTTTGATTAATTTATATATGTGAATAGAGTTAAGTTAAAAAGAAATTTTGTGCTTAAAGTGCTGTATAGAAATACCAACCTAATCATGGACTTATTTAGGCCTGTAAATGCATTTTTATGGATTTTGAGTGTTGCATTTACTGTTTCCCGATCGATCAAGTTCACTAGGCCATTTTCAGCAGATATAATCAAATACACAATCTGTGACTTTTTTTTTTTTTTTTTAAATCTTTGTAATATATATATATTTAACGTATTATTATATTCATTTATCTTAAACATTTTTCTTTGGAATGCCACTTTTAATGCAGCATTAACAGTTACATGATTATAAATAATATAATTCTATACCTGTGTCATTAAACTTAAAAATAAAAATAATTCATTTAAAAAAAAAAAAAAAAACTTTTCACCGCAAAAAGTTTATTTTGGAAAGTATATTACATGTATAAAAAATAAGTAATTGAACTGGATTCAAGAAATCGAATCTTTACTAGCACATGACGTTAGAACAAAAAGACAAATACAAGTTCCCGTAACAAGATAAATTGAAACTTCATCAAGATTTTGTTCTTATCTGAAAGTCAGCAAGTTTCTTTCTACAAGATTTTTTTTTTTTTTTAATTTAAGAAGGGAAAACATTGTCAAAACTTTTCTTAACGCTATAAGAATTAAACAAAATTTGTGTTTTAGATTATACATTTTTAACTGGATAAATAAGTCATTAAAAATAATTTCGTAAAACATTGTAAGATATTACATAGCTTATTTTAATATTTTGTGTATTTCTTTCTTTTCAGCATTTAAAAATATTTTGCACACACTTGTAATAAATTAATTTTCGTTTTATTATAATGCTTCTTTTTCTGCATTTTAAAATTAATTTTCTTACAGGATCTTATAGAAAATTAATTTACATTTAATAAAGAGGTACTCGTTAGTTATCCCGTCGACCAATTTCGCCAAATTATATAAATCGCCAAACCACCCGCCAAATTATACAAATTGACATAATTTTTATTTTAAATAACAAAAGAAGAAATAAATTAGTATAACATTAATAAAAATACAAATAAAACGTCGAAATAAAAATCACTTGATGACATAAACACGTGTTGTCAAGTGAAGGTGACATTTACGATAAAAAATTATTGGCATTTAATCTTACAATTTGGGGATAGTAATTTGGTCGACGGGATAACTAACAAGTACCAATAAAGATTTACTGCTTTATTTATAATGAATATATACATATTAATATTTAAAAAAAATTTTCAATATTGTTTTCTGGAATGTGAACATAATCAAGGAATTCAGTGGTATTGACATGTAATAAAGTTCATCTTTTAATTTTGCGATCTTTTGTTTCTAAAAACATGTATATTTTGATCAGAGAGAACAAAGCGACTACTACGACTACTCTACGACTACTTCAGAGGTTTATATGTGACGCCACTTTTCAAAAGTGTTTGACGAAGATTGATTTTATACTCTTCAAATATGCAAATACAGAAATAAACCTCATTCCATGAATTATGTTCGACGTTATGCATAAAAATTACACACATTGCAGTATGCATGGAAATGTTCAAAAGTAATTTAACATTAGAAGATCTAAAATTAAACTTCTATAAATATTAAATTGCATTATAGAATGAGTTCCCTTTCGGAACCCGAAGGTGAATTTGAGGAATATATATCAATACTAGTTGAATGTAACGAAAATTAAATTGTTTAGTACAGAATTTTTATGCAGATGAATCCATAAGCAAATTTAAATGTAGCAATATTAAGTATAAATTATAACTGATTGATTGGTACCAATCGCAACAGCTGCAGAGTTTCTATTAGGTAAACAATGATTTTCTCCGATTGTACATTAACATTTACATACAGTGGTAGCCAAAATTGTGGACATTTTTTGAAATTTTCATGCTTTATAAAATTATGTGCTTGAATAATATAATGAATTTCATTTACATACAAGTGTATATATTGGGTCGTTCGGAAAGTTGTGTCATTTTGTGAAAATCAATTCGTACCGGAAAATTCAGCCCAGTAATTATTAGACATTATATATCGAAATCAATGTCTCATAATTAAATGATAGAATTTTCCGGTACGAATTGATATTCCCAAACTTACACGACTTTCCGAACGACCCAATATATCAAATTCAAAGGCATTTAATGTAGAATTTAATAAAACAATCACAATTAAAATATCTGCATTACACAAAAACTGACGCTTACAAAATGTAAGATCTACCTTAAACATCACTGTATTTTAAAGTTATACTTACACAACCTATATTTAGTAGGATAACAATAGTTTTTGAAGTGAAAACTTCTTTAGGCGCGTTGAGCTTTTTTTGAGATGGGGAAAAACCACTGATTTCGAGACACAGTAACGTAACCGACATGCTAGCATTTTGACACATAGACACTAGCGCGCTAAGCGGTTTATGACAGGAACTTTTCCCTCTTCAGCTCAATCCGTAAAAGAAGAAGGAAGCTAAAACTCACTTTTTCTCCCGGCGTATTGCTAAAACAAATTATTATTTTGTTTTTCGTCATGAATTATACCGTATTCGTGACCTACCTATTTCGTATAACTAAAAACCGATAACGCTGTATTTTATCGTGTTGATGGTCTGGTCAATGACCACCAGTATTGGCGGGAATTTCGATTACGGAAGATAAAATACGGGGCACAGATGTCAGATACGTACTTGGGTACCTAATTGAAAGCAAAATGGCGTTACTTTATTTTACAAGGTAACCCGGCTACTGTTGCGTATTTATTAATAAATTGTTCATTTACTTTATTTTATTTTTTTTAATTGTACAATTGTTTTGTTCTATAGTTATTAATGAAATTACCGTTTATTTATTGTTGTTTACTTTTTAAAACAATAGAAAATAATTTAAAAATATATATTGTAACTGGTATTGGAAAACGGGCTTTCGCCAAATTGACGTTAAAAAATCGCGCCAAACCTGGTTCGTATATCACATATCTGCCAAATTCTCGGTTTTTTGATTTTTCGACTTTTTTTTCCAAATTTTCCGGATTTTTTAAATGTTCCCTTTCATTGTATCCCAAACACTACCTTCATACCAAATTTCAAGATTCTAGGGATACAGGACGTACCTCTGAGTTTTGATGATCGGTGAATCAGTGTCTAAAAGGCGAAAGTTTAAGTTCATATATCTTCTGAAATAAAAAAAAAAGATAGAAACGTGAAATTTCAGCATTTAGTTCCATTTCCACATTACTTTAGATTTACGAAGTTTCAAGTTTCTGGGAATCACCAACACAAAGATATTAGGGGGTCAAAAGTACCTTGAGTTGCTTCCAGAAAAAGGTGCTTACGGCTGTGCTTTCAAGGCTTGGCAGGGGCACTGCCGTGTCCCCAGATGCTTTCATTAGTGCTGCTACACAATTCAACGCATAAAACACTTCCTGACGATTAAAAAAATCACACACGTAATTGTTGAAGTTTTCACTTCTATTGGCACTCCCGGAGTGCCACTGTTTTTTTTTTTTTTTTCTATTACAGTTTGACAGTATCTTTTCATTGACAGAAATAGTTTTTGGGGTTCATCCTTTTTAATCAAATTATGCCAATTATCAATTATAACTTCAAGAAGTTTATCAGATGGACGCTTTGTTATTGTACAAGTATTTTCTAACATTGCCACAATTTTTCTATAAGATACAAATCAGGGGTGTTTTCCTGGTCCGGGTAATAATTGTATGCTTTTAATTTTTTTATTTTTGCCATATGGCATTGAGCTGAGTCCTGCTGAAAGATAAATGATGATTTATCGTGGAAGCGATACCTGATGGAAGGTATCAATTTTGGTTCCAGGATCGATGCATTCTTTTGCATTCAGAATTCTATCAATGATTTGAATGCAGCCCACACCATCTGCAGATATACAGGCCCAAATCATGACATTTGTTGGTTTCTTTGTAGTTACTTCAATGCCATTCATGTAGCGCTTTACCTACGCTACGTGTCACATATTTTCGCCCAACACCACCAAAGGGCAATATTTAACTGTGATCGCTCCAGATTATTTGCTTCCATTGATATTCTGCCAACTAAAGTGTTTTTTTTTGCCCACTGAAATCGTTTCTGCGTTGCCGAAGAATTAATTTTTTTTTTGTTTCTTCGGATTTCTATCATTTCAGCCCAAAACCTGCTAATCTTCTCCTTATTCTTCTTGAAGTAACTGAAATACCCATTGTATTCATTTCACATTTAACAGCATCGGATGAATTTTTTCTATCTTTGAGGCATATCCTAGAAATATATATATAAAAAAAAAAAACATTATTCTCTTTAGTTACACTATTATTAATAATTCTGCAAAATTCATTCCAGCAAAATACCGCTTTTACAAATCAAAACATACTAAAGTTTAGTTACCGACATTTGATTGGTTCTTAGAACAGTCATTGTGATTGGCGAGGAAACTTTTATTACACTTCGGCATTCTTCACGGTATATAAACATTTGTAATTAAATGAAAATTAAGATATTCTATATGCACATAAAGTTATAAAACATAAAATTTTCTAAAAATGTCCGCAATTTTGACAGTCACTCTATATTACGAGTATTTTCGGAAGAATTGCTACCTTTAATAATTAATTTAATAATTAGTTTAAAATAACAGTTACTGTCTTAATTTGTATATATAATATTTCACTGCAAAACGAAACTCGGAATTTCATATTATATAAAACACCAATTAAAATAAATATCCGAATGTCGCTTTTGGCTGCTGTTTGAATTTCATGATGAAAATTAATGAAATTTAAAACAATTTTCTACGTTTATTCACCATATTACGTTAGTGAAAAGCAAAGAAGAATTTTCTAAGAAATAATAGACTGTCCTGTGAACCACTTTATTCTGCGAGGAATAATGAATACAATAAAATTTATATATTCACTTGACTATGAAAACTTGAAAATTTGAAAGAATAGTTTTGATCTTTGCCCTGAAAATTTTTTTGGACATCGTGATTTTATTCGTTAAAATACATTTTCACCATTAAAGATATTCTTTTATTTTATTTGTAACTTACTACTTACAATTTCATAGAAAAAATAAAATATTTAAATTACTGGTTTTATTTATTTTTTAATATGTTTTTAATTTATTTAAGCATGCCGGTGAATTTCTGTAAATTATCGTATTTATTTTAAATATTTTGAAATAAACCTTACGGACTTTAATACAGTTACAAAGGAAATGTCTATCAAAATTCTCATATATAGTGGAATAATATAAGTTTATAATTGTTGTATTTTTTGTTTTTAATATATGCACATGTATTTACACTTCTGTAGCCCCAATTATGAGGCCTTGTAATACATGTAAAAAATATTTTGCATGTGAAATTTCAGTTGTAATTTACTTATTCACTCAAAAGTACACCAGGTTTAAATCCTAAACAATTCTTTTTCAGCAATAACTGCTATTACTAATGAAAATAATTTAATTAACTTTTCAAAATACATGTTTTGCAGTGTGTGAATTATAACGACAGTACGAAAAAGGCATAAGGTGGCTGTAGAAGAAATTAGATAGAAAGATGTATATTAAATTAATGACAGAATAAAAATAATTAATGAAATAGGATTATTTGTGTTGGTTTATTAGAATAAGCAAAAAGACGTAGAATTGATTCATAAATGTATTGTATTATAGTAAATTAAATTGGATAAATTACAGATGGAGAATAAAAATGATATAGACTTGATTTTTTATTATATAAAAGTATAAATCAAAGAAATAGTAAAATGCAATAGTAATTATCTCTCTAGGACTCATATACATTCAATGGTAAACCGATTTGCTCCTTATATGAATAACACATTTTGTTTCATGATTAAAATTTAAATACATCTGTTTCCATAATTTAGTATGATTAATGCAATAAAGTTGTAGAGCACCATCTATTTAGTACGAAAAAACACCTTGTCGACATTAATGTCAAGAATAGAACTGTTAAAACGCGCATTTGTTTTTTCGTGATTTCCTACGCTGTGAGGTCAGGAAACTTGAACGGAAGGAATAATGATTATATTTCTGACAAAACACGGCACCGCAATGTGGCATAGTGGTATCGTTTGTGTTAGTAATTTAATAATTATGTGTAATAAAGATGTATTGTTATAACTAGTAGTTTTTTCTTTCTAAGATAGTTTTGTCACGTCACAGTGTAGGAAATCAATTTCCGTTTTCGAGATAGGAATGCTGATTTCGCACTTAACCACCAGGTGGCACCGTAGGCAGTTTCATTCAGTAGCTCATGTATACTTTACTATACCTAGACAACAGATTTATGAATATGGCAGAAGTCTCTCCGTCCGAAGTTAAAATTAAGAGGATTACAGGGGACTTTAGTGGACATACTGTATATACGCATGCAGATATATACATATACATTAACTATTTATTTATTGTTTCAGTAAATATATATATATATATATATATATATATAATAGAGAGATCACAAGAGAGATGGAATAAAATTTAAAAATAAAACTCTAAAAAATAATATTATTATTTTATATATTATTACAAACTGTTATAAACATAATATATTCTTATTTGCTGTATAAATGTTATTAAAACTTTTTTGTGAAAATCTTAATATGATTCAATAACATTCAAAATTTCTGTTTACTTCTGTAAAGGAAATTTCTAACTCAATGTTACACGTGATATATTAAGTATAATTTAAAGCAGAAGTTTACTTTCTACAATTTCACTTAATTTAACGTGTACCCTTATTGAAATTACAATCACATATATCCCTCTTGCTAAGAACTACTACTTAAATGTGTAAACATATTAAATTTCTCTCAGGGTAAAAAGTAAATTAAAATTTTATGCATTAAATGCGTGACCTCTAAAACGTAATTTAGAGAAAACTTTTCAGGTTACAAATTCTACAACATAAAGGTGTAATTTGTCTTGAAAATTAAATGCTATGTACATTGGTACTAGAACATAAATTGAGCTGTTTTGAAAGAATCTCTCAGTTTAAATGAAAAATATCTGATTTTCTGTTATATCAACAGAAGTAGATGACGAAGCAATTTTGTGCAATTTGTTTTTTAATATCTCTTTCTATAATTCACCAACAACATTTAGATTAATTTAATAAAAACATATCCTCAAAAAAACATGAAAATTATAAAAGTACATTCAAAGAACGCTTTACATCTATTGCCTATTATCAATTTTTAGAAAAAAGCACTGAAAGTTCCAACTGCAGCAAATATTGTGTGTTTTATTGACGTTACAAATTCTACTACATAAAGGTGTAATTTGTCTTGAAAATTAAATGCTATGTGCATTGGTACTAGAACATAAATTGAGCTGTTTTGAAAGAATCTCTCAGTTTAAATGAAAAATATCTGATTTTCTGTTATATCAACAGAAGTAGATGACGAAGCAATTTTGTGCAATTTTTTTTTTAAATATCTCTTTCTATAATTCACCAACAACATTTAGATTAATTTAATAAAAACATATCCTCAAAAAAACATGAAAATTATAAAAGTACATTCAAAGAACGCTTTACATCTATTGCCTATTAGCAATTTTTAGAAAAAGCACTGAAAGTTCCAACTGCAGCAAATATTGTGTGTTTTATTGACTAGAAAATGCCATCCTTATTTCCCTGATTGGAATTTAAAATATTTAAAGAATCTTATGAAATATGTTTTGAAAAAAGAAGTACTTTGTCTCAAATGTCTAGGTGCAAACAGAAAATGTCATTTATGAAATAACAATGCAGAGTTAAATAAAAACGTATTGCTCACTTATTAGATTATTTTGATGTATTAAAATGAATTATATCAAATTGAATATATCGGTACATTATTATAACTTTAATAAAAAAAAAAAATCCGTAATAATATAGTGTCTCAAAAGTTTTGGTACAGTAGAAAAAATACATAATTTAACACTTTTACATGGTGTTCTTTATAAAGAATACTTCCCTGGTTTGGGATAAGTGTCGACAGAGAGAACATAAATGCCACAAAGAAATATCGAAGTCATACACACTTTGCAACTAACATGGGACGTGTTCAAAAATATTTAAATACAAAGTCTTTTTGCAACTATATATACGCAGATACGAATAATTGAAAACTATATATAACCAACATATCAGATCTGTATTTTAAACAACATAGAATACATGTAAAAAAAATCCAAATGTAGTTTTAATTATTTTTGGTTGAAAATAAAAATTCTGTTTACGTGAAATAGAGTTGTCGTAGCAGACGATTAAGTAAAACAAAAACCCCGCGGTTTGTAAAAGCAAAAATCCACATACCTTGCATGTCTGTAATTCCAACTCAAGCAAAAATGCGTTTTTATGTGACAATATTCGTAGAGTTAGAGTGGTGTATAGCGCAGGATATAAAATAGTGCATTATTCCTCATAAAATATACAGGTGTAAAAAAAGTTGCTATTTTCAAGTGTACTACTGATGCAATTTAGTCACGTCTGGGCTCAACAAACAAATATGTGATTGCTTTTAAATATTATACAATCGGTGAGTCAAAATATCTAACATTTTTTACAGACATTTTTTTCGAATTTGGAATTGTTACAGTTTTAAAATTTTCTACACTTTTAATAATTTATTAATTGAGTTACATGACAGACGTTCCGAAAGAATGTGAAAATAAACTGCGGTTGTATGAGACGTCGCTGTGATTACAAACAACATTAAAAATTTCAAATCATATTAAGAATTGTAAAACAATGCTCACTCACATCGTTTCCAGGAGATGTATTTTGATTTTTTTTTAAATTTTAGTCGGCTACTTTAATAATAATAATCAAGTTAATATAAATATAATTATTTAATGAATACATAAACAATATCCATACATTCATAACTTAATTCTTTTTATTCAGTTGTTTGAAAAATGTTTTTCTTACACCATTGTAAATAATGAACATCAAAAACCCTGTCACATGATTGCAAAACTTTATTCTGTATAACTAATTTACCAAGAAAGTTGCAAAGAAAAAAAACCCCAATAAAACGAACATAATAATAAAATTCATTTTTTAGAACTTAAATTTTTCAAGACCAGAAAGATGCACAAAACTGCTATTCCTTGAATATTCTTACACGCAGTTGAAAATTTGTATCAATTTGTTTCCCGAATGCTGAAAATTCTTATCCGAACATTTCACATAAGCACTTTGTTTACCTAGTTGAGACATATATGCCGCAGTACCTTTTTTTTTTATTATTCTAATGGTACAATTTTGAAAAATAATTTATGTCATACATTTATACTAGCATATTTTAAAGAGATTTACTTCCAAGAAAAGATTTTGTTAACTGTGGTACGATTAAATAATAATTAAAAAAAAAACGTCGCAAGTCCTGGATCGTAATGATAAGGTTAAGGTATGTAGATATATGAGTATAAACCAAACGGTCCACGAACAAATTAATTTTCGTTCATGAGTAAAATAACAGATAAGATAAAGTTAGAGAAGCTGACAAAACTTTTGAGACGATATGTTTTTCTGTCCTAACTATTTATGTAAGCAAAATTTCTTAATGATGTAAATTAATAATTTGTACACCTTTTAAAGATTAACAAAATACAACATTAGAACAATTAATATATATGCATGAATTGAAAATAATTCAAAATTTCGCAAAATTTTTTAGACTATTTTCTAAACTTATAATGATATTAAGAGTATTAAAGTAACGACATACAGTAAAATAAAATATCTAGTTGCATATATTTTTTTTCTTTGAGATTTGCGGCACATCGTCTGGGTATGGAATTAACAAGGTTTTCTAAGGTGCACCTCGAGATATTCGGTCGTTCCGATTGAAAATGCTGGAGGAGTTCTACCTTTGAAGAATACATCCGTGTACCGACATTTCTTCTGATTTGTTTAAAAAACATGTTTAGTTGGATTGTGGTCAGGTGACTGACTCGGCCAGTCCAGAACATTATATGTTTTACAGTAAAACAATTTTTCATCATTTTGGAGGTGTCCTTTGGGACATACAGAAACATCCACCGAAGAGGCATCTTTTTACGAGCGTAAGGCAGGATGTAATCTTCTAAAATGATTTTATAAATACTTTGATCCATAATCCCATCGATGTGTACGTGATGGGAGACGACATCATGACGAAAGCTGCCCTGAGTATTACAGATCCCTTTCCGTGCTTCTCTGTTGAACGTTGGTACAGGAGACCCATTCTGGTGCCTTTCGGACGGCGAATATAACATCGGCCATCACTTCTAAACAAATAGAATTTCGATTCATTGTTCCGAAGGACCATTTTCCAATCTTTGTTTGCCCACGTTCAGTGCAGCTTAACGAATTTCAATCAAGTTTTACTATGCTTTGCCCGGGTGAGAGTTTTTTTGCAGAAACCCCTGCACACAATCCAGTGGTATCCACATCCAGACGACCGATATATTATGCTGTCCTTAACCCGAGAGTAGTCGCGTCTTTTTTTAGAACGCTAGTAGTCGCGCTTGGTCTATTTGCCGCCGTTCCCGTTTGGCCGAAAAAACAGAGGGAAATTGCCAGTGTTACTGGAAGATCGAAAACGTCGAAAATAAGGGGGAAATATCGCTTGAATGCGATAAGATAAACGTTATAGCAATTAACACGAATTTACGTTAAGTATATATTTGGTTAACATTTAAATAAATGTTTAATAACTTTTTTTTTCCTCAAAATTTGTAAAAATGATAAAAACTATTATAAAAACAGACAAAATTTGTAAAGATTCAATGAATAACACATTAAAACAAATTTTCAGCTATAAATTTGAAATCGTGATACATATTTTTCGAAAGGACAGCAGCGCAGTCAGGTTGGTTTTAACGGTGGTCCGGCACTAGGAGCTAATTAAAGTTGAAAAATTGCATTTCTAATATATTTTTCTTACCATATCTATACAAATAATAATAAAATGAGATAAAATAACTACTAACTTGAAATTATTAATATAATAACAGTAGCTACTTTTTATTTCATTATTTTTTTTTCTTTCCGTTGATTCGTTTTTGTGTGTGCAACTTTAGAGATTTGATAATTCAATACTTTTTCTCAAGTGAAAATATATGAACCAAATGATAATATATGCATGAAAATATACGGACTTATTTCAGGGGGAAGCAGTGTTCTTTTTTCATCCTTCTGGGTATGAACTTCGTATATATGAAGTAAATAATAAGTAATAATTTAATAAAATCCAATATTTTATTTCTATAAATTTCCGCTGTTTTTTTTTTTTTTTTTTTTTTTTTGCAAAATTTGTAAAAATGATAAAAATTGTTATATAAACTGACTGAATTTGTAAAGATACAATGATAAAATATCAGAAAGAGAAAAAGAGAGATAGAGCAAACGGAAGAGACTCCGCGAACCCTTCTTCCGCCTTCCAGGAAATTTGGGGGGATGGGGATGAATAATGGGTAGGGAGAAAAAAAAAACTAACGCTGGTGATCGCACGCCGGTCATTCAGACCGAATTTAACTTTAAAATGCTATAAAATCATGACAAAACGCAGGAATGACTTGTAATTTCTGTAAACAGAAGGTCGAACAGTGAAGGTCAGCTATGCGGCATCCCACCATTGTAACTTTAAGGGGAGATGGGTTTTAGGAAGATATACGAATTTTGGCGGGGAAAAGACCAACGCGCGACTAATAACGGGTTAATCAAGGTGAGTCAATGTTCGGTGGCCATCTCCTTACATATTTCAGCAGCGTTCTTGTTTGAGTCAGTGAGTGACACATTTTGGATCAATGTGTCTTGGCAATGAATAGTTTTATTGGAGCCCCTAATCTTAAAAGATAACGCACACTATCTTTCCACTTCTTTACTATGTGAGGAATAGTTGATTTTAGAATTCCAATTTTGTTGACGAAAACAGAATACGACACCCCTCGCTTATTTATAAACATTATGATTTTTTCGTACGAAGTAAACTTCCAAAATTTGGAGATTAAGCACAAAAAATTTTATGAGAGAAAATCATATCGTCTGAAATCTTTCTCCAGCTACAGTACCTTGTCCTGGAATATGTATATATCGGCTTATACTTTTCACCGGAATTAATTTATTGACTGAATCGCATATTAAATTTTAAGGGAGGCAGCAATAACTTGCTTGAAAAGTAATAGCAAATAATTCTCTCTACACAATCACAGTGGTGGAAAATTGGCGCAGAGGTGGAACCTATTGACACCACTAAATTAGAGTAGTATTTTACCTCTTATCTAATGATCAATTTTCTGAGTTTTTATTAAACTGAATAATAAAAGCATAAAAATTTAGTGGTGTCAATAGGCTCCGCCTCTGCGCCAATTTTCCATCACTGCAATCAGAAGTGCCATTAACGTTTTAAGTGCATGTGTTAGAAACTTTGAATGTATGGTGAGTTGTCCTTTCTCCACCATTATTTATGTCTTTTTTGCGTTTGGACTGATAATTCCGAAACTCCGTGGATAAATGACTCATAATAAATTCCTTCATTTATTCTCATTTAAATAAATAAAGCACTGAGGCCGGTTCATTTTTTTAAGTGCACATAAAGTTTACAAAAATCATATTTTATTAGTTAGAAATCAGTATCGAAAGTACAATAATTTTTTAACTATAATGATTGGTCGACTGGGGAAGAAGTTTTGATTGCGCGTGCGCGGCGTATTCTGAAATAAGTTGAGGATATCTAACGTTGATTCAACGAATTGTAATGTTAGAAAAAATACCTATTAAATCGTTGTGCTGCAGGAAAATGTTAGCTGTGTTTATAATGGCCAATTATCACCACACGAGGAGTATAGGTCCGAAGCGCAGGGAGTGTCATCCGTGAGGGTCTTTCTAAGGGAACATAACATGTATTTACGCAAGGAATTCCAAAGTTCGATGAAAACCATGGAAAATCCTGAATGATTAGTCCGACGGGTATGTTTTACAATGATGACAAGATTAACAGAAATATCGTAACCATAAAACAACGTCGTTTAAAAGAGTTTTATATGACTGATTAAATTCCCAAACTCTCTGGTTAAATATATTGCGAAAAAAATATTTTTCAATGGACATAAAACCCCGTAACCAATTTTCAGCAGTTCTGTCTTATTTTCAACGGTATAACAACGTCATGTGCAACCTGGGTAGACATTGAGAGCGTAACGCTAAAAAAATGTTAACGAAAAATTTTAAGGTTTTTTTTTTTTTTCTTTGCAGCATTTTCATAATACGTGAGCATTCTCTCTACGCTAAGTCTCAAACAATCAATTTATATATATATATATATAAACCTAATCGAGAAATAGTTTTCTGATGAAATACGTAGGTTACTATTCTGAAACGAAATTTTTGATTAGAAAGTCATTTTACTTTATAGATATAACTTAACTAAAAATGCTCATTTTATTTTACAGCGATAGTTGTTAAATAAAAAATTAAAACAAGGTCTTCAAAACACTATCTCATAAACATTCAAAGTTTTCTTGTAAACTACGACAAAAACTTTGACTGCAATTCATGATTTTGTTTTGCAAATAATTCCTTTACAATACATAATTTGGAATAAGCACGCAATGCGATTATGAAAAAATATGTTTTTTATGCGTTGTAGAAAGCACGAGTGCGTGATTTTATTAAAATACATATATAATTTTGCACCTTTTTTAATGCAGGGCAACAGGAAAAATACTTAATTTAAATAACCTTTTGTGTATTGCAAAATTGAGTTTTCAACATATAATCGTAAATTATTCATTGCTGCAATTTCACAGACAATTGGGATATTTTGTCGAGTTTTTATTGTCGCATAAATAAAGCCATTATTGTTTTACCTCGTGTATAATTGTACCAGTAGACATAATAATTGGAGATTTATCACCTGTGACGAGAGAATGGACAAGTGCGTTAAAATTAATGGATTAATTTATAATTAAATTTCGAAAATAGTAAATTATTTTAGTGACATTGAAAACACGCCTTTAATGAAAAGTCCATCTTTACATACAAAAACGAGGTTGATTGTAATCTATCTATACTAATATTATAAAGAGGTAAAAATTGTTTATTTGTAGGAGGTAAGCTCTGGAACTACCGAACCGATTCCAAAAGTAATGGTATCAAAATGATGGTGTTAGTCCAACTTAGAACATAGGCTATATCTTATGCCCGTGCAACTCACCAAAAGGGGGTGCAGGAGCAGAAAACGTTCTAAAAATGCGATTTTTGTGTTACTGGAGGGCCTAGAAACATGAAATTTGGAATGTAGTCACTTATAAGATACTAATGATATCTAAGGACATTTCTTAAAAAAAACGAAATTAAAAAGGGGTGAAAATGCGCGAAAAGCATTCTAAAAAACGTTCTGAATGGCGATTTTTGCGCAATTTCAGGAAGTACCAAACCGATTAAAAAAAAATGGTGTCAGAATGATAGTGACAACCCTTGCTCCAACATAGGCTGCATTTTATGTTGGTGCCACTACCCCTAAAGGGGGTGCAGAAGCAAAAAACGATCGAAATTGGGATTTTTGTGTTACTGAAGGGCCTAGAAACATGAAATTTGGCATGGTAGTTACTAATTAGATATAAATGATCTCTAAGAACATTTCTTAAAAAATTCGAAATTTAAAAGGGGTGAAAATGCACGAAAAGCGTTCTAAAAAAACGTTCTAAATGGCGATTTCTACGCAATCTCAGAAAGTACCCAACCTATTTCAAAAGTGATGGTTGGGAATTGATAATGACAGCCCTTGCTCTAATATAGGATCTATTTCATGTCGGTGTCACTACCACCTTGCGGTTGCATTTAAAAAAAAAACGTTCAAAATTGTAATTTTTGTGATGCTGAAGGGGCTAGCAACTTGAAATTTGGTATTGTAATTACTTATGAGATGTAAATAATCTCTGAGAAGAGTTCCTAAAAAATTTGAAATTTAAAAGGGGTGAAAAGGAACGAAAAGCGTTCTAAAAACGTTCTAAATAGCGATTTCTACGCAATCTCAGGATATATAAACCAATTTAAGAACTAATGGTTTCAAACTGATGGTGACAGTCACCGCTCCAACATAGCCTATATTTTAGGTTGTTCTCACTACCACGTGGGGGTTACAGAAGCAAAAAATGTCCTAAATTACGTTTCTGTGTTACTGAGGGGTCTAATCTTTTTAAATTTGGAATAGTAATTACTTCAAAGATGTAAATGCTTTCTAAGAATTGTCGAAAGAAAATTCCAAATTTAAAAGGATGAAGTGAGCGAAAAGCGTTCTAAATTACGATTTTTATGCAACCGTGTGAAATACGAAACCAATTTCAAACATAATCGTTGCGAATTGAAGGTGATATACCCTGTTCAATCATAAGCTATATTTTATGTCGAGGGTTGCAGGAGCAAAAAACTTTCTAAATTGTGATTTCTGCGGTACTGAAAAGGCTAGAAATTTTAAATATAGCACGGTAGTTACTTATAAAATATAAACGCCCTCGAAGTAACGTCGAAAATAAATTCGAATTAAAAAGGGGTGAAGCGAAGGGGAGGTGCGAAAAGCATTCTAAAAAAGTTCTAAATTACGATTCTATGCAATTTCAGGGAATATAAACGATTATGAAAGTAATAGTTGCGAATCAATGGTAACAGTCTCTTATCCTACACAGGCTATATTTTATGCCGGTGATTCTACCACCTGGGATTCACAGGAACAACAAACGTTCTAAAAAAGGGCTTTAAAAGCTTTTTAAATTACGTTTCTGTGGAATATTAGGAAATAACAAACCGATTTCAAAATTAATGTTGGCAAATTAATGGTGACAGTTCCTGTTTCAACATAGCCCTTTATGTTGAGAGAAGGGGTAGGACTTGGAATTTGACATGATGGTTAATTTTAAGATGTAAGAAGATTGTTTCTAAAAAATTCAAAACTTCAAATACATACAGAAATGAGCGTATTAATTGAGCATAAAAGTTTCAAAATATTTTCTAAATTATCATTTATTTAATTTTATTTCATTTTATTAATTTAAGTCTCATTTCTGCCTAATGCAGTGTAATAATGATGTTTAATCAAACTGTGTTTTAAATAGTAATTTTTGAATTATTCCTAAAAGTAATAAGTACCTTTTAATAAAAAAAACCTTTTAATAAAATAAAATATTACTTTTTAATAAAATAAAAAAATAGTTAGTTCCTTTTAATAAAAATTAGACATATAAATATCACTTGGCATATTTCAAATATTACGCGAGAAAAGCCGCGGGGTTTGCTAGTCAAAAATAAAAGTTTTAAAAAACGATTATTGAAAAAAAAATTAAAAAAGGAATTTTTGCTCTAAAAAGGTCAGTACTTCATCTGTTTTATAAACATTGTAGCGCAGTGTTTAGTGCTTCCATATTAGACGATCTCACAGTCATAGTAGACCAAGCTCATTTTGAAATAATAAAATTAGTTATTTGATTTGTTATGTGCATACAATTTGTTTTATGCACTCCCACAGTAAACAGAGTCTGAAAACAGATTACATATATAAAAAAGTATATGAAAACAAACTTGTTTCCCTGTCGGATTGGATAAAACAGATTTTACGCACCTTCTAAATGGATTACCTCATTTACTTTTCAAAATGGACTTCGACATCAATGGTTATGAACCCCTCATTTAATGCCTAACATTAGACTTTTGATTAATCTTAAAATTTCATCTGCTTGCAATACTAAAATCGTGCATCAAGCATGATAGATGAGTAAATATTCACAGGTGTGTGTGTTGAAGACTAATTCACCGGAGCAATATATTATATATATATATTTATCTAATACAAATAAATTACAAATTGTATTTCTTTTTACTTAATGAAAAAAAGGAAACTACAATTTTTTCCCCTTAAATCGAAAAAAAAATCCCCTATAAATATGATATTTGGCATCTTAGGGAAATATATATCAAATATGCTTTAGGGTGAATTATAAATATATCAATCACTTCAATAGTAAAATGTCAAAGAACTAAACTTAATATAACATTTATAAAACTCAGAAGTTTTCTTTTACCAAAGCACTTACTTAAAGTAAATATAAAATCATATATTCTAAAGATATTTTCCATTGAAATCAAGATATATTCAGAATAATATTATTTCTCATGCTTTCTGTAGTATGTTAAATGTTTTGAGTAAATGAATATTTTCTGAAATTGAATTATGTTTCAAAGTAAAATTAAAATAATTAAAGTATAAAGAAACATATTTGTGTTTTCATTTTAAAAAGTTTTTTTTTTTTTTTTTTTTTTTTTTTTTTTTTTTTTTAAAAAATTCAGAAAATGAAATAAATGGAAAACCGTATCTCTAGGTATTCAAATTATTTGATTTAAAAAAAAAAATGCTATTCTTATCCAATGAAATAAAGGAAATATGAATTTCTGTTTTTTAGAATACGCTGAAAAAAAAAAATAAGGAGGTTTCAAAAATATTTTGTTTTCTATTATGTTTTTAGTAAGAGCTACGTAGGATAAAGATAAATAAATAAAAATAAAAAATATATCTGTATTAATAAAATCAAAGTACTATCCTCGTAAGATATAAACTTTTAATAATATTTTTTTATTATTTATACTTTACATAACAAGGATTATGAAAAATGACATTAAACTATGTAAACAAAGATGAATTTTAAATTCGATATATATTCCAATATTTGAACAGAAGAAAATATTTAGTTTATAGGATTTTTTCCTTTTATAATTTTAAAGTAGTTCAGCTATTAATTAAATCAAGAATTTATTTCATCATTTTAAACATGATATTATTTGGTGTATTTTGTTTTACTTGTATTTCAAAGTTTGGAAATAATGTAAATATCTTTTTTTTTCCCCTGATAAATCAAATAAAGATTAAAAATAAAGAAATCGTTCCCGGGTAGTTTTGTTGTTAGTGTATTAGTCAAATACAGATTTATTAAAGTGTAATATTTGTTTTAGGATACTAGTCATTCTAAATGAAATATTTTTAATTATGTAACTGAATTTACTCATGAAAGAATAGCAAAATTATGCCTATTTTCATGTTGTTAATGTATCATCTTTTTGCTATTTGCAGAACATTAAAATATGTACTTGAGAAATTATAAAACCCGAAATACCTGTATTCCTTATTTTAAAAACGTATTAATTCATTATAAAAACTTTTGAGAAACTTTTTTGAAAATCAGTGTCAGATATGACACTGAAATAGTACACATGGAGGATTAACAAAATAATGCCAATTGCAATGTCAATGTTAATGTTGTGAATATATCACGTTTCTGCTATTTACAGAACATGAAAATACTTCCTTGAGAATTGATAGCACCGAAAAAACTTGTATTCCTTGTTGAAAAAACTGATTAATTCATTACAAAAACTACTTTGAAACGTTTTCGACGAACAGTGTCAGGAAGCAAACTGTTTTTCTAAATGTTAATTTATTCCTCGAAATTATATAATATATGTTCCTGGCGTTTCTAAATATAAAAAAAAAACACTTTTTGAAATCACGAGTATCTCCAAAAACATTACTATTTTTTTCCTCCATGGTTTCACTATAATTTCATATAGTAATTGTAACAGTTGTAACAGTTCTATATATCCAAATTTGTTTAAAAGTTCGGGCCATGATTCGTACCAGGAATGTCTTCTTGTCTGAAGCTTCCAATGCTCTACGAAATAAGTGATCCCGAAAGAATCTGAAGGAATAATTCACCCGACAAACCTTTTAATGTTTACAGCATCTGATTTGGTATCTAAATCAGCTCAACATAACAAATCAAAGATTTTTGAATAATTGTGTTAAAAACTGAGCTAATATAAGAAATATTTCTCTCTTTTTACAGTTTACTTTTTTTTTACTGTTATAGTAGTTACTTTTCACTGATTTAATTCTACACTGATTTCGGAATTTCAAACAAAAATATTTAAGGAATTTAATCACTTATCAGTTTTGCCCGAAAGCAACTAGAGAAAGAAAACTTTTCTTGCTCCATTACAAAAAGCTTTCGGATGCCCGTTATTTTTATCTGTAATTTAACGTTTAATAATTGACTTACACTTATTTTGGTTTTATAAGTCAAATATTTCAGTACAGAAATATTGGTGTTTACTCTCTGATTTTAGTTTATTTTGAAAAGAGAAAAATGTAACTGTTAAGGGTTTTAAGAGGTTATAATGCGTTATACCGAATTTATTGCATCCCTTTTACATACTGCCGACAAATGAAATTCATTACTTAAAAAAAATGGTTTGAATGTATAAGGATGCCTAGATATACCAATCTCCATGTAAGATAGTTTCAATGTTTTTTTTTTTTTTTTTTTTTTTTCTAAATAGCTCCTGATATTTTACTCCATATAAAACCATTGTAATGCGTCCATTCAATTAATGTTTTTACACATTTTTGCACACGGAAAATAAACAAAAAAATAGGTTTTTGATTAAAAAAAAGGTCTATGAACGATAATATTAATAAAATTTAAAAGACACAAAATTTAAAATTCAGAAATATGAAACTGTTAATATCTGATGGAGGGGATAGGAGAAAGTAGGGTAACGCAGCTCAGCGCAATCACGCTCACTGAAATATCTCTAAACAGAATAGAATTGAAACGTGCGATCGGTACCGCTACCTAGCGAACATCATTGTAAGTTCCCTGTAAGGATATAGTTACCACTGGGAGGATAGTGTTTTGTGTACTCACGTTATTGTTTTCCAGTTGTTTTATTATAAAATTCTACATCATCTCACTTGAAGCTAAATGTACACTCTTATTTTCAAATGTTAATTTTATCATTATGTCTATAAAATGTATACATTTAGTTGCACGTGCATGCTTTTATTTATATTTGTAGTGCGTTGTTTCGCCAACTATAATGAATTAAAATCCAACATGGCGATGAAGGGTAAAGGCTTTTTCGGGAATCGTCGATGGAGTCAAAATTCAAAATTACAATGAAACGTACGGTTTCAAAAAGGAAGTTATATGACACTAGCTAAGATGAAAACATTGATAGGTCGCAGCTGTGTGACGATGATGAACCAGATGATTCGCTTCTAATTGGACAGGATATGGCGAAAGAAATCTGTTATTTTTACGGAGTATTAGAGATACATAACGAAATTTGGTTTCGCTTCACAATATGTGGATAGTGGTCACGCAAAACCTGCAGTAGTGTGAACAGCCCACACAACTACATATGTGGCTTTTGTCGTGAATAACTGTAGTATCCAAATTTTGAGCACAGTTACCGTAATATGTCGGGCATTACTGCTCGATCCATGGTATAATTAAGTAAAACGATAAAAAAGTTCCTAAAAATTTTATGCAAAATAGCTGATTGAAAACTGTTCCTTATACCTTTTCTTCCTTATACTTCGTTAATAAAATATTGATTTTTGTTAAATTTGTCTAGAAATTCATGTTTTCCCTTAAGTGAGTGTCACAACACTACTTTTTCCCCTATATATATATATATATATATATATATATATATATATATATATATATGTATGTATGTATGTATGTATAAGAGGATATCTATTTATCTATATATCTATATCTATATCGCTCTCTTTTTATATATAGATAGATAAATAAATAGATATGTGTGTGCAAATAGTATGCTTGGAAAATATTATAGTGCATTTTAGTTTATGTTAACTAATGTTTGTCTGGTCCTTATACATACGTATGGTAATATATGTTCATAGTAATAATATTATATTTAGATATATTCATGTTTCATTTACATTTAGAACATGCATATAACTCAGAATTTATAAAAGGTTTGCTAAGTTTTGCCCTGCTTCGATTTATAACATTTTGAAAATGAATCCAGCTTGATTAAATGACGAATCAAGTGATGAAAAAAATTAGTAATTGTACATATGCAAATGCAAAAAACAACCTAGATTTACTTAATGAAAATTTATGATCATCATAACCACTAAACCGCGCTTACTTTAATTTAATTTGCATTCAAAAGCATAGAATTATTTGTTATATTCAGTTAAATTTCTCTGTAAAACTTTTGGAAAATATGAGTAATTTATCTTCATAAACTAAGTACATACTTTTTGAAAGAAACATGAAAATGGTGGTACAGTTTATTTTAACTTGTTTTTATTTACTTACTATAAAGAAAATCACAGTTGGAAAAGGTTGGAATGAAATAAAATATACGAAATACAAAGAGAGACAGGATAAATAAATATATAAATATACGGTTTTAATATTTAAAAAAAAAGAAATAATTTCTTCATTTAAGACTTGTTTTCCATGTAAAGTGATGTTAATTTTTTTTTTTTTTTTTTTTCAGAAAATGATCTTTTGGAGTAAAATAAAAAAAAGTCTCTTCTTAAATGTATTTTTCTTATTTGTTAAAAAAACATATTCTATGATTATATAGAAGAAAAAAAAATAAAGAAAAAAATATATTTTCTCAGAAACTGTTTTACGATCGATTCATCATCACATAATGTTATTTTTTAGTGCAATGGTGTTTTAAACAGTTCGTCTCTATAAAATTATCAAATAAATATAATAAACATATTAAACTGAAACTCATTGCGTATTTCTCATCATTTCTGGAAAGAGGCACCAAAACGTTTATTAAGTAACACCATATCTTTACCTGTAAAACATATAAGCGAATCCAAATACGTAAGAAATGACTTTACATTTATAGTTAAAGTAGTAGCGATTTTATACAAAGGATGAAATAAAATGTTATTTCTAAAATTTTCCATGGGGAACTTCCTTATATTACAAAATATAATGCATTTTGTTTTCACCGTTGAAATCTTTCTAAACTGAGAGATGTAAATTTATTTTAAATTTATGCGTTATTTTTTAGGGATATTTGAAAGTAATGTTTACCATATTGTTAAATATGCTTTCATTTTTGTGTAGTGAATAGTTGCACTTTCTCAGCTTTTGTCTAAATTTATTTTGATAAAATTCTTCAAAATAGAAAGAAAACAAAATGATTTTCATAATCTTCAGAACTGTTGCGAATCATTCCATGCTAAATTATTTTTTAAATATGCATATTGAATAATAAAACATTATCGAATAATTTATATTATGGCATTGAATATATCATAGCATATTGAATAATATCACATAAAATCATATATTTAAGACTAGATGACAGCAGAAAAAAAAATGTTTTCTAAGTTGAAATGTTCGAACAAGAAATAAAGAGATAAATAAAAAAATATAGACTAATAAATATAAAAATAATTCATTTATTGTAGAGTTGCGTTTATGTAATTATGCTTTCTCTAAGGAATGTAAAGGATCATTCTAAAAGACTTTTTAATACAAGAGCAGAATGATCATTCCACATTTAGAAATTAGTTCGACTTTATATTATTAAAAAAAAATGTACTTTTTAAATATGAAACTTTTTGTGGTATATCTAGCAGAACCATCCAAGTGAGCGCATCTCAATTGTGAGGACTTCTGTGTAACATTAACAAAAAAGAATTAATAATTCTATCATAATAACGGAGTTCTATTTATTCGTCCATAAACACTAAAACAATAATCAGAAACAAATGACGATATTTAATTCATACATAATATAATCCATCCGCTTTATTATGTAGCCTGAAGGTTTTTTTGGTGTGTGTGACATCAAATATGCATTTTCTAGGAAAACAAACGTACAAAATATAACACGTTGAATGCCACGGTGAATGACACTGAATCTGAAAAAATTACAATGTTTTAAGTAATTTTTAAGAAAGTGTAATCCTGCAATAAATAAAAGGCACTAGAACAATTATATTTAGTTTTACATCATATTTTACACGCCAGTAATTGATGAATGACGCGCTCTAAACGAAAAGTTCAGAGTCAGTCCCGGTGACTGTCGTGGCGCTTAACGTGTTAAGGGGACAAGAGACCTTAAAATCCTTAAAAATATTTTTTTAATTATTTTTTTTTTAATTTCACCTAAATATTATTCAAGGGTACATTATATGCACTATGGCATGCATTTATCACAAAAAAAATTTTTTTAATTTATTTTTGAGGAAAAAGGGAATTTTACGTGTTGTCTTAGAAATCTTCGAAATGCCCCCTGCGTCTCCCATATCAATGAAAATCCCCAATATTTTTATAAAAGTTTGTTTTATATATATAAATAAAACAGAGCATCGAATATTATATTTTTGAATTTAAAGGTAAAAAAAAAAAAAAAAAAAAAAAAAAAAAAAAAAAAAAACCTTGAAGAAATTTCAAAAATTTTCATTTTTAAATTTTTTTTTAACTTTTAAATTCAAATATATAAAATTTGATGCTCTATTTTATTTATATATAAAAAAAACTTTTAAAAAATATTGGGGATTTTCATTGATATGGGATGCACAGGGGGCATTTCGAAGATTTTTAAGACGACACGTAAAATTCCATTTTTTTCTCAAAAGAAAAAATTATTTTTTTTTATTTTTTGTGCTAAATGCATGCCATAATGCATATAATGTACCCCTGAATAATATTTAAGATGAAATTTACAAAAAAAAAAAAAAAAAAAAAAAATGAAATTTTTTGAATTTTTTTCAAAATTTTTAATTTTCATTTTTTTTAATCTTTAAATTCAAATATATAAAATTCGACGCTCCATTTTATTTATATATATAAATCAAACTTTTATAAAAAATATTGGGGATTTTCATTGATATGGGACGCACAGGGGGCAAAATTCCATTTTTTCCAATTCGTAAAATTCCATTTTTTTCTCAAAAAAAAAAAAAAATTATGTATTTTTTTTTGTGATAAATGCATGCCATAATGAATATAATGTACCCTTGTATAATATTTAAGATGAAATTTACAAAAAAATAAAGGAAAAATTGAAAAAATCTGAAATTTTGAAATTTTTCAAAAAACATTTTTTTTTTTACCTTTAAGGGGTCAGGTAACCTTTGAAGCTTCCAAAATCCATTTTTTTAAATAGCTTATAATTAAATATGATTCTTTGGGAACATTTAAAAGCAAACCCCATACAAAAATTCGCATTAGAAGTGAAGTTATGTCTAAAACACATTGAGCGTTTGCTATATGATCAACGGGTTTTTCAATCTTTAAAACCAATTTTCTCAAAACAGCGATTTTGATCATTGCGCGCACGATTTAGGAAAAAAGGTTGCCTAGAATTTCACGAAATTTTTGGTGGATGTATTAAACATACAGAAGCACAAAATGACCTATTATTGTGTTTCTCAAGTAAGAAGTTTAGAATTCACGGCTACTTTTGTATTAAAAAAAAATCTTGATATTTCGAATTACTCTAAAAAAAATTTTTTCTCGAGATCTACAAGTTTTATTTTTTTCATTCTAGGTCATTTTTAAAACACTTTATATCTGTGCTCATTAAAAAAACTTGGCTTGTTTCAGCCATTGAAATGGGAAAATTCATGCGCGCAATGCATGCAAGAATAATTCTTTCGTAAAAATTGTATTATCTTAAAAAAAAAAAAAAAAAAAAAAAAAAAAAACTATGTATGTGTATACCTTTTCTAACAACTTTGATTGATAAAATAAATCGTTCCTAAGATGTGTTTTCAATTTTATAATTAAAAGTTAATTAGTTAATGAATGACTGCAATTCTTACAGAGGTCACTTTTCCATATTCTTTATTGGTTCAAAGGTTACCTGACCCCTTAAATTCAAATATATTAAATTCGATGCTCTATTTTGTTTATATATATAAACCAAACTTTTATAAAAAATATTGGGGATATTCATTGATATGGAAGACGCAGGGGGCATTTCGAAGATTTCTAAGACGACGCGTAAAATTCCGTTTTTTTCTCAAAAATAAATTTTTTTATATATTTGTTTGTGATAAATGCATGCCATAATGCATATAATCTACCCTTGAATAATATTTAAGATGAAATTTACAAAAAAAAAAAAAAAAAAAAAAAAAAAAAAAAAAAAAGAAAAAGGTCCCTTGTCTCCTTAATGAACTGGAATAGCATTTTGTGAAAATCTATTTTGTACACTGTAAAGAAAAAAAAAACATTGTACATTTGCCAGCACAGACTGCTTGTGTTCGAATTGCCAGCAAACTGCACTGTTAATGTTACGCAACTACTGTATTTTTCATGTTTATAGAGTCAAGAAACCAAAGAAAGCTACAGCACATTCGACTGTGATGGAGTTTGAGCGCGAGATGAACAGTGCTTTGTACTGTAAAAAATTCTTTTTTTTTCAGTGTGTGAGATTATTTTGAAAAAAAGAATCTTTCATTTCCATTCGTGTTCCATGCGTTCTAGAAGAATATATTGAAGTTTGTGTTGTAAGTATTAGCTGGGAGATCTGTTGAGTGATTGAAAGCGGCGTTAGTTTCTTCCTCCATTTTTTTCACATCCGAATATTATTCGATAGAAGTTGATGTTTATTGTGATTCTAGTTTGGTTGGAGTAAGTGTAGTTTTGTTTCAGATAAATAAACTGATAGCAAGTGCGTTGGAGATTTTGCAATAAGTCTGAACCAGATTATTCTATTATTGTGAAGCGATCTTTCTCTGTTATATCGGTCATGACCTATCATTTACATTTTTTTTAAAGTTTTGATTAAATATTTATAATTAAATTAAAAAGATTTTGCAAATGCATTTGGCCGAACCATTATTTTTTTCGGTTTTCTCGTACGAATATGGCAGGAGTTGGTTTCTTACGTATAAATGGAGCGTAATATGAGGGGCTCACAACCATAGTACACCGATTCCATTTTGAAAAAAATGAAATAGTCCATTTAGAAGGTGACAGAATCTGTTTTATCCACTCAAAAAGTGAACAAGTCTGTTTTAACGTACTTTCTGATATATTTAATCTGTTTACAGACTTGGTTCACTTTGGGAGTGGAAAAAACCGATTTTAGGCACATTCTAAATAGACTAACTCTCTTTTTTCTTTTCAAAATGCACTATGGTTGAGAGCCATTCACATTTTATGAGCCAGGATTTTGTTTAATTTCTAGCATGGGTGTTTTAAAGCAACATATTTCAGTTTTATCCAGTGCTAACCTGAAACTTGAATCTCAATTTCGCGTTTATTCCATTCCGGAATTTATGTTAGGAGACGGGTCCTGCCTTGCAGATGAGCCGCAGACATAGCTTAGGTTCAGAATCGCGATTTACTGCATCATGTCCCGATATTTCTATCTTGGAATACTCACCTATTTAACATTGACTTACATTGACTAGATAAACATTGTTTCTCTTAACGCAAATCTCTGTCATATCGACATTATTATGTGAAGTGACGGAGACACCCGTTACGCTGTTAAAACCAAAAAAAGTTCTGTTCTTTTAGCCATATAACTATATTCTATCAATCTACTATTGACATTTTATTCCTCAAGAAATAAGCAGAAAATATGTATTTAATAATTAACATGAGAATGTATGCGCCACGGAATTGTTAAAAAAAAAAAAAAAAATAAGATGAAGAATATCTTTTTACTATATGACACATAAAATTTCTTTAAACAAAACGAAAACTCGAGCATTCAGCATACATTATAAAATATCGTCAAGCATCAAGAGTTCAGAAATGTTTAAAAATATTAAGATATTGCTAGGAAATTTTATTTTTCCATACAATGAAATGATTTATTTAAAGAAACAATTTAAAAAGTACTATGCGCACTCTATTCTATAGTATGTACTTCAGTGATGTATAATCCTCGAAAAATACTAACACTTCCTACTAACTCCGAAAAAAGTATTGTAGAATAAAGTTACTAGTACCAAAAGATTTGATATAATGACATCATTTAAATTATGTTTATGTTACTGTGAAAGACTGAACTTTGAGAATGTCGACTTTCACCGGTGAACATATACCAACATATACCAAAAACGTCGGTGAAAGACCGAATATTTTATTATATTCTTGTACATTCGGACTATCACCGGTGAATGTCGGCAATCACACATATGCTGTGGTGGAGGTTGAAAAGAGAAGCGGTGTTTAACAGAGAGGCTTCAGTCTGTCGCTAAATTCTTTGTTCTACTGCTAATCAGTCAGCTTTGTCAGTTTTATGTTAGGTTTCATGGTGCGTGCAATGGTTTCTTAAATTTTATTTATTTTTTGTTTAAAATCCTAATTTATATTCAATAAGTACTGCAGTGAGTCGTGATCTTTTTCTTTTTTTTTTTTTTGGAATTAAATACATTAATTGATAGAAAACGAGAAAACATTTTTTTTTCCAAGAACACTATTCTAAAATAATTTCTGAAGTGTTTTCTGCTAAAACTAAGTGCAGCGCTCATATTTATAACACTTAATCGGTTTGGATTGGACACATGTGTTTCTCAGCTTATTTTTCTGGTATTAAATATTGAATATCTGAAGTACTTATGATATGAAGCCGATAGCTATTCATGGAATCATGAAATTGTTATTTGACTCGTTCGGGGTGATGTGTCCCATTAACCCTTTCAGGGACAAATAATTGTGTTTCCGTAATGTTGATTTCACACCGGGATATACAAAAAACATTTAAAAATAAGGAAAAGCTATTTTACAAATTTTTCCGTCAAAGTTATAAAATAAATGTGTAATTACATGTTTCTGGTGCAAATCTTGATTAAAATTGGGTGGTATATAACATATTCCACCGCCCCTCAAGCGGTTAAAAGAACACGTCTTTTCATTTGGTATTATTTTGCCTTAACCATTAGTTTTGTTATTATCTCCATGTACTAATGATAGTCTTCTAATTCTAATAATATTACACATGTGAAATTGGGAAAAGGTATGGCCGAAGTCAACATTAAAGCATATGATTAAATGCCTTTGACTTCATTATCCATTGCATTCATTTTTTTCCCCATATGTGCAAAATTTTCGCTTAAGTTAAAAAAAAAATACATATTTTATTTGTTTCTATGAGATAAAATAAAACTTATAAAAATAAAACCAACTTTCAGTCAAATGTTTCAACTTACAGTTTGTACATATCTGTGCAGTGCTTTCAAAAATTATTTTGCACTTTCACTATTACTATTTCCAACATAGAGAAAGTATTTTTACAATATTGACGTTTTGTTAGAGATTATTACAATGTACAACAACCTTTATGCAGCATTCACGTTTCACTACAAATATTTCCAAAGTAAACCTAATATTTTATCAATATTGGTATTTCAGTTCAAATGTTAGCGATTAGTATTGAAAACTAAGAGTAATTTTATTTTTAAAAAATGCCTGCATTTTTTTAATAATAATTTTCGCTTTGTTTAATGGCCGACTTTCATTGAATAAATACAATGAAAATTGCCATTTAAAAGAAAGTGGTAGATATTTTGAATCCAAAATTTCCGCTAAATTGCCAACTCCGTTAGCGATGACTAAAAATATTGGCCAATGTACCTGAAACTGTTTTTTCGGGTAATTACGTTTCTACATTTTTATAATAATTATTAACAAATAGTAATCTTTGCCTTATTTGTTATCAGGATTCTTATGGCAAAAATACTATTAGGAGGAAACAGTGGTTATAAAAAAAAATACACAAACACAATCACTCCATTAAATATGTTAAATTAAAAAACTGAAGTAAACTATTTCTATATTGAAATAAAAAATTGAATGGATAATGGATACATTACTAGAATTAGGATTCTATCATTATTACATGGTGATAATAACAAAACTACTTGTTAAGACAAAATAATACTCAGTGGAAAGACATGATCATTTCAGGGATTCTATCATTATTACATGGTGTTAATAACAAAAATACTTGTTAAGCAAAATAAGACTCAGTGTAAAGACATGATCATTTCAGGTCTCAGGAAAAAACCATTTTCAACATTTAATATCTTAAAATGTATTTGATTTTAAGACACAATTTTTACTGAGATGAAAGATGCAGAAAATCGGAATAACAGATTACGCGCACGATTACAAAATAAATTTTACAACTAGAACGAAAATTTTGGTGCCTATACTTCAGATTATAATAATTACCCTGAACCTAAATAAATTTGTATTTAAAGCCTTTTTATATTTTTAATACAAAAATATTTTAAACAAAAATATTTTGCATTAGCTAAATACATTTTGTATTTAGCTAATGCAAAATTTAGAAAATTTCAACAGTATAATCACTTAATTTTTATTTTTATTTATTTATTTATTTTTTTAAACAGTAAAAAGGAAATTTTAGGTTCAGTTTATACAGACTTATAAGAAACACATGTTTTGAAAATGTCATGAAAAAAATCAGGAGTTTTTGAGATATCGTGTGCATTATCCCCCCAAAACGCCATTTTAAGAAAAATGACTTCAAAGTTTTGGAAACCCCGCTTTCAACAATTAAGCTGGTATAATTCTAAAAGCCATAACTTGTGTTCAAATGGGCAGGGGAAGTTTCTAAATGGAGTTTCAAGGAAACAATTAAATCAAAATGTTCAGACAAGTTACGAGTTTAACATATAAAAAAAATAAAGTTTCTAAAATTTTAAATCTTTAACAGTCCTGAGACCCTTAATAGGACGTTAGGCCCCGAATGAATTAACCGTTTGAGTGCGGAACAAATCTTGTGAATATATGTAAATAAAATGCGAATGTGTATGGGTTGTATAGTAAAAAAATTACTTGTAAGCAGACGATATATACAGGAATCGCACACTTCGCTAGTGCAACCAACTTAAATGCACACCACACTGTCACAACAATTGGGAACACTGTCAACCTCTCCGCAATTTTAGCATAAACTAAAATTTTCGCTGTCCGGCTTCCCGCAATTGTGGTACATAACAAGAGTAGCGCTGTCGCGCTTCCTGAAATTTTGGCGCATAACAAGATGAGCGCTATCGCGCTGCTCGGCACTCAACCGGTTAAATAATAATTAAAGGCTTGCGTGATGTCGCAATCGTCTGTATATGCGTTTCAGAATATTCAAAATTTCATACCAGAGAAACATACGGAGATACATGTGTCGAAACCGAACCGAGTAGGCATTGTGTATTTGCTTGCAACATACCTTTGGATTACAGACGATTAAAATGTTTTATTTTTTTTTATTTAAAAATTAATGATAGAGCCTGAAACACGGAGAAGTAAATGCAAATCTCTGACATATTCAACATTCACCTTTATTGTATGGTGAATGTTGACTATATATAAAATTGACTTAGGGAGTCATCTACATAACTAAACTCCTAGTGAATGTAGTTTCTGACTCATTCATCATTAGCTAATGTTGTAGAATAAAAATTAAAAAATCCTAACACAAAACGACGCCCCAGTTGTAAAAGAGAGCGAAAGACTGGTGTAAAGACGGTGGTCGAGAATAGAAGGCCGCTTTTGTCGAGAGGAGGTGTGCGGCTGAGTAGGGAGGATCCACTCCAGTTTAATCTAGCTCAACACTGTTCAATATAGTTCAAGTGCCTGGTTTTGTTATAGCAAAACAAACAGAGAGTTGCACAGCGAAAATTGTGAAATATTGGTAAATGTCCGTTTGTTTCTAAGTCGCTGGGCGAACGAAAATGACGAACGAAATGAACGAAAACTAATTTGGCGACTACTGATCAGAATTTAAATTATTTAGATTTTTTAAAACAAATAAGAAGCATAAAAGATAAAAAGTGTTTATTTTAAAATACATGACGAACTTAAAATATTTTTTAAAAAGGCGCTTTTTTTGAAAATTTTCATTAATTTTAAGAACGATGTGCGAAAGGAAGATATTATTCGATTTCAATTCCTTTTATGCCGTTTTTCTTATTATTACAATAGACAACTTTTCCGCACTAAAGCGTTCCGAAAATAAAATCGAGTCATTCTAATATACAGGTCATTGATTCAGTGAGACCGTTAGTAGAAGTATCTCTTTGAATAATCTGTCAAGCACTTGAAGGTACAAATAATTCAGGTTAGCGTAAGATCGCGAGCCACTGAAATACGTTTTACGCTTTGTTTACATAGTAAGGCAGACTTATGCGCTAAGTTGATTTTAAGTGAGACACCGTAATCCCAGCCGAAAAGATTCAATAAAATGAGTAATTTTCTTTTTATTTTTTTTTTTATTTTTTTTTTTTTTTTCAAATTCTGCTTTTCTGCACATTACCTTAGACCAGAGTGCACACAAAAATATCCCATTCGAACAATAATTTCAGGTGATGTTACTAAAAATATGAAAATGTAATTTAATATTAGAAACTCTAAATCAGAATGTTTGTAATTCAAGCATTTTTTATCCAAATGACTTGAACATTACATAGGAATAGATTGAACCGAATATTTAAAATATCTTGTCAAAATTGGCTTTTGCCATTTAAGAAATATTCTGCTATTTTTGATTTGTAAATAATCCCTAAGAAAAATTTCTATACATCATTTAATAGAAGACTTTAATTGCAATCGTTCGTTACATGTAAGTTTCTTCTACGATAATTAATTGCTGAGTTTGTAGGTGGTGATTATTTTTTTACACATCATTACATCATTTTAATATGAATGTAATAGTATAACAACATTAAAATACATTTCAAACGAACTTGATCAATACATCATAATATAACAGTATTCTTTTGAGTGTCCTTGTATATCATCTATAGGATATATGCACAAACAACAAAATTCAAATATTGCGTTATTTAAAAAAAAAAGCATACATTAATTAAAACTGCACTTTTAGCATTCATTGCTTATTAAAATACTATAACTCAATTCGTTTTCGCGACCCTGCAAATGACCGGAAAATGCTATGCAATACTAGGCATATTCTTATGCATTACAGTTTTTCATATCATGCTCAGTACAACTGAACTAGCATAACGTCACTAAAATACAGTATCGTGAGTATTCCCTATAGACCATAATGTAATGGAATTTCTTTAAATGTCCCTGTAAGCAAATTGTAAAGGCCATAAACTAGTTTAATTTTCAGTACCGAATGTGCTATATTATACCTAGATAAAAGTTATAATTTACATGACAATGCGTGTATATTTATGCAGTTTAGAGAAGAACTTACACGTTGCAAACCTAATTTATAAACGTGATAAGCGTTGTAGATCATCACAAAATTGTATCAGATTATACTTTTTCAAGAATAAATTCACAGAAGAATTTGTTTATAAAAATTTCTTTACATCTTTGAGACAGAAAGACTTACACGTTGCAAACCTAATTTATAAACGTGATAAGCGTTGTACATCATCACAAAATTGTATCAGATTATACTTTTTTAAGAATTAATTAACAGAAGAATTTGTTTATAAAAATTTCTTTACATCTTTCTTATTAATGTTTCATTTTCCTTACAACTGCATTTTATCCTATTGTAATCTAACATTCTGTTTGATTATACATTTAAAATACTGTATAATTATATCAGAAAATACAAAATTTCTTACAAAAAATATATATATAATCTTGATTTTAATTTTCAAAACAGAAAAATAATATATTTTGATGCCGTAAGGTAATATATATCAAATAATTTAATAAACATAAAAAAAAAAAAATTCCTGAAGAAAATTTAATATCGCTTTTATGAAACTCAGAAGACCGACTGGCTGAAAGTAAATATTTAATGAAATATTCCGAATATATTTTCGTTTAAAATCAAGATATATTCAGAGAAAAATTAATTCGTACCTCTTCGGTAGTGTGAAAAATGTTTCTCTGGAAAAGGATTTTCTGAGATTGAATTCAGTTCGAAAAGAAAGGGTAAGTATTTAACAAATTTTTGGTCTTCATTTTTTTCAAATTTATAAAAAAAATTAAAGAAAACATGAAATTTAATCACTTTATATAGACATTTTAATGTGAAAATAAACATATACATTAAATCGAAGGTAATGCAATATCAAATTTTGTTGTTTGTGATTAAATAAGACTAAAAGAATGAATAATAAAAAAAAAATACATACTTGTTTTACGTATTCCTCTTTTTTAAACGTTTTATGCCACATGTTATGATGGTACAATTTAAATCACTTCCATTTTCATAAAAAAGTACAGGAATATAAATGAAGATAATTTTTTACTTTTATACTAAAGTTGAATTTAATAAATAATTGCTAAAGGAAATTATACTCTCTGCAATACACAATATAAATATGTTTTTTAAATCCCTACCCATTGTGATGCTAAATAGAGGCTATGTTTATTATGACTTTAGATATGAAAATTATTTTTAAAAATACTGTATAGAATTTACAATACGAAATTTACATTTTATACGGTCTCTGAATCCTATAATATATATTTATAAACATTTACCAGCTCTGATAAGTAAAATAAAAAAAAATAAATATTTTACTTTATTTGACAAAAAGCTCACTGAGTTTTGTAGTTTTAAATTTTATGAAATTCCATTGTTTTTTTTTTATTATAAAGATTTGTGGTTTTTTTATTATAAAGATATTGCCGGTAAGGCTGAAAATTCGAAATTCTCAGGCGTCGGTGAGATTTGAGTTGGGGAATAAACTGATTTTTGCAGTTTTACTTTGTCACAGAAAATATTTCAAATTTTTAATCAAAGGACTTAGAGAAAGTATACAAATTATATATCCTACTTTAATATCTATACGCACATTTTCAAAATGCTATATTTAAAAACAGTACTGTTTTTTTTAATTATTATTGGATGTATTTTTCTATAATCATTGTTTCAATGACGGCATGCTTCCTTTCGAATATATAAATTTCTAATAGTTTATGGATAGTGTATTTTCACATAACTATACTATTTTAGCCAAGTTTCATAAGTTTCCTGCCTTAATAAACCCGTGAAAAGTGTTTTTACAGCAGCCATTTCAATTTAAATATAGCACGAATGAATTATTTAGTACCATTTTTCTCATTTTTTTTGTTTTTTATATGTTCATTTTCATTGTATTTTCACATATGTCATGACGTTGCTACGTATCTTTTTAAATATCACTATACACAGCATTAAAAAACACAATTAAAAGAGATATATCGATTTTTTAATTCTAAAAGATGTTATAAGTTTTTTTTTTTATTATTTATTGACGGTAATTATGTTTTTATCATTTTTAAACTTTAATTTAAATTTTGAAAATTTTGAAACGTTTTATTGCATTTTACAAATTCTATGTTCTCATTTTTAAAATCAAAATGAATGCGAATGGCATCAAACCGAATTTTAGCATAAGTAGAAGTGAAGTAGAATGTCCCCTATTCAATGCTCCATGAAAACTAAATGAAGTTGTTTTGTAAAGAATAGCAGTCGTTATAAAATATTACTTATATCAACTAAATAATTAAAGCACAGCAGGAATGGTAAAGATCCACCAAAGTTAGAGGTAATTAAAGCCCTTAGAGAAACGATCTATGAAATTTGGAAGAAATTGTCATTTATTGCAGTGTCCCATACACGTATTGATCAAATGATAGACAAATAAATTTCTGAATAGCAGAAGCTTATTAGATTCCCCAAATCCAAAAGAAATAATAATTAAATGAAGAATGTTCAGTTTTTCAAAGCTGAAGCAGTAAATAAACTTCTAGACATTTCAGCGTGAAAATACAAGACAGTTCTTAAGTGTATCTATGAAAAATCATAGATGGTGCCTCAAAAAAAAAAAGAACAAGAATGTCTTCTTTATCAAAGGTCAAAAGAAAGGTTAAAGGAAAGAAGGTTATTGACACGCTCGATAAAGTCGAGACAAGTAAATTGAGACAAAGGGAAGACATGTAAACAAGGGACTGATTGAGGTCAGAAAAGTCCAGTTTAAAGTCTGCCGCTAATCAGAACAGTGCCGTTGTTATATATTATGACCATGGAGATGAAGAAAAAGTAGTAGCACTTCATCGGATTGTAAAGAATTAATATTCATAACACAAGCATCTACTTCTATAGAAAAGTCACAGAGATATATCGGAACACATCTACCTACGGTTTCAAGGGTATCAGATCTGTATGGAGTTGCTGATATATGCGTGGCAGTAATAGTTTCTGTAATTCTACAAGATATTGAAATTGTAACAAAAAACGATTCACCACATATAAATCACAGAATCAAAGTACGCCTAGAACGAAATAAAACTAGAGATTTTTTTTTAAAAAAAGAGTATCTGAAAGCTTTAGAAGCAAGAACCATTAGTACATATTTAGATGGAAGAACATATAGAGCACTACATCTAGAGAAAATTGGAGACAGATTACATAAAAGACCTATAAGTGAATAACACGTATATCTGATTTAAGAGCCAAATTCACTGTAACTGGGATACATTACACCATCATCTGGATCAGGAAAACATATTGCAAAAAGCATTTTTAAATACTGCACTGAAAACTACTCAAACCTTGACTAGTCGAATGTGTCAATCCCAAAACTTTGTTCTATCTCATACATGTTAATACTTCCTCATAAATGCAGCGCAGCGGCACTACCGGTGCGGTGATTTATACCAAAATCAAATTAGGGACAACTTACCTTAACTTCTAATTGAATTTGAGTTTAATGAAAATCCATGCATTAGTTTTTGAGATGGAGCTATTGTGGAAATTTACACCAAAAACTTATGAGGATCTATCTATATCAGGGACTAACTGAATCAAAAGTGTCATGAAAATTTATGCATTAGTTCTTGAGATACTTTTGCGAAAATCGTGAAAATTGCAGTATAGTAGTGCCACCAGTTGGACGATTGACGCCAAAAACTAAACATCACTAATTTATATCAGGAGCTAACTGAATCTGAAGTTTGATGAAAATTCGTGCATTAGTTCCTGAGATAGTGCGATAATCATGAATAATGCAGCATAGCAGCGCCATCTATTGTGATCACAGAATTATATGAAGGAATAACTGAATCTGAAGTTTTGTGAAAATCCATGCTTTAGCTCTTTAGACATAGCTGTTGTGGAAATCATGAATAATGCAGCATAGCAGTGACCGCTGCAAGGCGTTTTACACCAAAAAGTAATCAGCCATAATTTATATCAAGGATTAACTGAATCTAAAGTGTTACTAAATTCCGTTCAATAGTTCTTAAGATAGAGCGCCCAAAAAAATTTGTGTCACACACAAAAAGGCATTTTGTAAAAACATGTTTTTCATTATCTCTGTCCCCTAAAACGTATAAATCCGTCGAAAACCGTAATTCGAAAAGTTTCACGAATCCAATACTTTCTTCTTGTAAAGATAGAAGAAAGTAAAAATGAGTTATACAGAATAGCTATATTTGATATTATTTAGGTTCCATATATCTTTGAACTTTCATGGTATATCAATTTACATTTTTCTAGCATATCTTCTGCCCAACCGTAATTTGTATAGTTTTTTACAAAGTCTTAGAATTCTTTTAGCAACGTTTTTTTTTAATAATACAATTACTAATTCATATATTTATTGTACGGAACCCTCTGTGTGCGAGTAATACTCGCACTTGGCCGTTTATTATTTATTTATGATATAACGAGTTTAAGACTTAACCTTATTTGTTTACAATTCTTTTGTTGCTACTTTACAAAAAAAATCCATAGTATAATTCTTTTAAAATTCGTAAGTATCGTCTGCGTAAATGATTTCACATAATAAGATTAGATTGTGTATTTGAATTCTTAACACTGAAAAATACTTTTATAATTGAATGAAAATAACTGAATTTTCACAAATTTTAATTCATTAAAAATATGCTATATTTTCATAAAAATATACGTTAAAAATTTTATAAAAGAAGTCGTAAATATCGTTATTTAATCATGATTCTATCTATAATTAGTAACTCCATGATTTATTTTTTCTTCTGAAAATGTACGTGTTTCATTTTTTATTTGTGATAATGCGTCTGTAGTGGAAAAAACATGTAAAATGAATTAATTAAAATAATAATTTTTTAAAGTTATTCTGTAAAAAAAAAAACTAATATTGTGCAAATCTGCAGATAATAATTTATTTTTATGTTTAATTTCAAGTCAAAATACTCAATATTTTTTTTTTTTTTTTTTTTTTTTTTTTTTTTTTTTTTTTTTTTTGTAAAGTGTACGACAAAATGTAGTTCGTGTAGCCTAGCAGAGGATTAGCTTCGCTCATCCTAATAAACTTATGGCTATTGGTTGTGACGGAACAGCTTTAACACTGGGAGAATGATTGGCGCTATGAGACTTTTTAAAACTATAAATAGTCGCCCCTTGCAGTGGTTAATATGCCAGCTTTACGCAAACGAATTGCCATTGTGTCACTTATTTTATGACTTTTGTAGACAAACTACATGCCCACAAGCTTTTCCTAGACCTATTGGAAAATTGTTGGATCAATGTGAACAAACGACAATTGTGTAATTAAAAGAATTCTGCTCTTGTCTCCTAGAAATGAAATCTGGAGAGATAAGTAGAGACCTAAATTAATTTTACGACATGTGTCAAACAGTTTCATCTGCCAATGCTCCTTAAATCTGTTAAATCGCAAACCATAAAAAAAAATGTCTCACTCTAGATAATTGACAACTGACAATCGACTACTTAGACACTACACTTGAAAGCAGAATCCTTCCCAAAATCTGAAAATTAGAGCTGGATTTGCAATCAAGTATATGCGCCTATGTTATTTCGTATTAAGAAAGATTCTTCCTGCAAATGTGGCGCTCAAAAATTTTTAAAAAGAATTATCTCATTATATCAGGGAACATTTAAAAAAGATTGTCTATCCCATTATTCAAAGAAACACGCACTTCTGTCATCCAGAATTTTTTTAATAGGAATGATAACTGATGAAAGAAACCATTTTCGAGAAATTGAATTCCGAAGAATAGTGAAGGCAGGGGTCTTTCATCTGTTATGGTGAAAGAAACCATGTTCGAGGACTTGGAATCCGAAAAATATTGAAGACAAGGGAAATTAAACGTTCAACAATAAGGCAGTTTCATATTCCAATATTGAACTTCAGTGCTACAGACTATATTGACATAATTGGCTGGCAAGAACATGAAATTACATCACCTGTCATTCTTAATAGAGTATCAACAGATGAGCTCAAAGTTTTTATAACAAGATTGGTAGCCCAATCATTTTAATTCCCCAAGTTTTCATTTCATATTCAAGAAGTTGAAAGATGCGTGAAATTACTTACTAAAGCATCATTAGCAGTAGTACGAGTAGAAGTAAGGGATGGATATATACGAGCAAAAATCAAGTCACGGAAGATAATGTCTAGTTTCGATACCAAAGGCTAATGTAAATTTGAGTGAAATGAAATGTCGTTTTACAGTATCTCGTATATATTATTTTTATTCAGAAAACTGTCTTTCCTATATATTAAGAAAACTATCTTTCATGTATATTCGAAAAAGAAAAGTGATCTAAATATTGTGCTTTTTCTAGTTCTTCTTTGCGACAATTCCCATTTTAGTGTCATCTTTACCGTTTAAGGTGTTAAAACATGACGACAGTTTGATTGCTAACAAGTAATATTTTAATCAGCCATTTTTTATGCGTTATTTTAATGAAATCAGAAATTTCGTGAAATAAAATTGGAATAATTTACCGAACATAATACTATCTTGGTTTTTGACGTATAAAGGGCATGACCTTTATGATCTGGTAGAGCCCTAAAGAGGAATTCCAAATGAAATGAAAATTTTACTTTAATGCAGTATGCCAAAATGCAACATTTTAGACATATCTTATTTATTTTTTCATTCCACCTTAGAGTACAGGTAAATAAACGCCTTCTGGAATGCCTCAACTCTAACACTATTGAGTTATGATTCACAGCCCCTCCAATGTCATCTATAGGCACTTACCGCTTTCCTTTTATCTTCAATTTCAACTTGTAAAATTAAAAGTAGACAGAGGTGGAAAGATCTAGTGAGTATGATGGGTTCTTGATGCACACTACCTGCATTTTTGCCAAACATTGCTGCACAAGGATGGCCTTTGTGAGCTGGTGCGTTGACGTGCAAGAAGCACCAATTTTCTCTGTTTAGCAAATCGGACATAACAGGCCGTAATCATTTCAAAATCCAATGCAAGGCATTCATGAAGAATACATAAAACACAGTGGAAATTGTCAAAATATAATGCATCGTCTGTAAAAAAAATTCCAATGTCAGAAAATCGGACGTCACATGTCGCATTCGTTTTATAAGTCGATGGATCACATCTGTGTAGAATGCACCTGTCACAGTGGGAGATTTGATGTCATCAACAACTGCACATGTAAAAATTTTTAACCACTTCGACTTGAACATGGACGACCTGATCTCTACTGTTTTCGAACTTGAAACCTCGAAAACCACTCAGAATCTCGTCAACTACTCGCAGCTTCGTCACCATAAACAGATTTAATCATTTCATGCGTTTCTGTGGACCATTTTCCCAATTTAAAACAAAATTTAATGCTCATTCTTTTTTAAATTTTTTCCAATGACAATGTCCCATACAGACGCTTTACGGTAATGAGCTCTGCTAAGCCGGAAGTTCACAGTAATTATTGCAACCACTTTATACTCATCACTATAGGTTATGGATAGGTCATCCCGATGGTTTCGCAGAGATAACGCCATAAGTATTTTTTACGAAAGGAAGTCCTGGAAATTTTTTAATGCACTGTGCAATTACGAAAGAAAATATACTGTAACATCTTCCAGATTTCACACTATTCCAACAGCCGTTCTCCGTAATTAGACGCATTAAAAACAGATTTGTTTTTATATTAAATTAAGAATTAATCAAAACAAAATTTCTGTGGCTGCCACCGATATTAAGAAACGATGCCTAGTTGTTTAAGCAGTTACGTGAAAATGTAATATCGATGTTTTAGGATGCTATCATTACTTAATTAAAATTTCCCTTTCCGTAATAGAAATTCTATATGCAAGAGTTATATATATATATATATATATATATATATATATATATATATATATATGTGTGTGTGTGTGTGTGTGTCTGTGTGTGTGTTATATAAAAATTTTACTTTGCAATATTAATTTAAATTATTCTAAATTTCCGTCCTATTCAATATTTCCCTATTTCTTTATATTCTCTATTATTTATTTCTAGTTAAATTCCTATAAACATAAAATAAATATCCTAATAATCATGTTATTCGAAATTTTTAGCGAAAACATTTAATCCCTTCATTAATATTATCAGTTACCCGATCTATAAAATTCTGTGAGAAGCTAGTTCTTATTTTGGAATATTTTCAAAAGCCATTTTGTTATTTTTATTTTCCACGAATCTAGTTTCCCGCACATCTCGACGCTAGACTCTCTTCTTCAAAAACATTTCGCTACTAGTAAAGAACTGTTTCACCTTAGACCATTCCCCTCTCGCGTAAGCAGCTTAACTTCTCATGTGAGGTCGTGCAATTTTCACTGATTCTTTCGTTGCGTGCTACGTCGTCAAATGTTTTCATCCGCGAGTTTAACAAAAAGCGCATGCATTGGATTCAGAGCTCAGATTCTATCTTGTTTCATGCGCTGTAGAAGATGTTATCTGGTGTCTTTTAAATCTGATAGTATTCTAATTTGCTCTTTAAGAATTACAGCATAATACAGAGACTCCCGCCGAGGCCTGAAAGCTTCACTGAAGTATCATTGCAATGTGGTAATTCTTTTATATTTTTCTGCATGATGAATAAAGGTACTCGAACGATTCAGTTTTTCTTTTTTGGAGAAATTCGCTTAGACTTACGCCCTTATATATGAGTTGATAATCCGACTGCAAGCGACTATATGAATTAATAAAACGACTGCAAACGACAGTATGATTTGATAATACGACTGCAAACGACCACCATGTTTTCTTCCTTGTAGCTATACATTCAACATCGAAATATTCTTCCATGGGTCGAATAAATTCGCCTCCTAAGCCATGATTGCACAAATAAAATATTCCATTTGATAGTAGCTGTTACCAACAAGCTTCTCACAAGCCTGATAAGATATCATGAAATTTTGATAAAGAGTCTTTCGTTTAATCATCAGTATAGACATTGTCCACAGGTCATCATCTCAACACAGTGTCGACATCAGATATATAGCAATCTAGAAGCTACACATAACACTATTGTGACAAATTATGAATCAAATCATAGTTGATTATTTTTTTTTTTATAAAAATTCAATTCTTTAGGAAACGGTTAATTACGTAAGTTTCTTGAAAAGATTTATTTATTATTTATTTATTTATTTAGCTATATCCTACTCTGATTCACTTATTTATATATGTTGTTATTATTAATATTACTTATCAGAAGAGGAAATATTTACATTTGTTATTTAATTTAAAATTTATTTTACATTGATTGTTATGTTTATACTATTGAAATCATATATAAATCAGTTATCCCTCTTTATGTTAATACAATCTGGACTTGTTAAAAACTCTAGTGGTAAAATGAGCGAAAGCAAAGTACAGTAAACCCTCGATTTAACAGACTAATTGGGACTAAGATGTGTCCGTTAAATCGAAAGTCCGTTAAATCGCAAAGTACTATTTATAATATTATTTTGTTATAATTATAGTACATACATATATTATTACGTACTTGCAATTACATATATTATTACAGTGCAAATTACATATATATATATAATATATATATACAATATATACAGTGTATATATATGTATTGTATATATACAATATATGTATATACATAAATATATATTGTATATACATATATACTACTCTATGTATATATATACATATAAACAGAATACATTACTTTTAATAATACAATATTGGTAATGAAATACAAACGAATAACACATATGCAACTTTTATGGGAATGAAACACTTTTTACACAGAAATAATAATTAATACACAAGCAATAAACAAATGGAAAAAATTACAATGCCCCCAAAACAACAGGCATCATTTTATGTTATTTACATCACATTAAGGTTGCTCCATACTGCTGGATTGAAAACAGGTGTCTAGTTTTAGTTGTTTCCCACTTGGATGCTGTTTTTCTATTATAAGAGCTCGAAATTGTCTAAAGTGTTCATAATACGCAAAAACTTCGGGATCTGAAGATGCCCCTATGTAAGTAATGACATCATCCATATGCTCTCGTACTGTAGATAATTTCGGTCGAAATTCGCTTAATTCTTTTTTCTTATCGCCCTCGACCTCATCTTCATTATCATCATGCAGAATACTTTCTGCGATCTCCTCCTCATTTAGAATCTGGTAGCCTCGATCTGCTTCGTCATTCTCGAGCGACTGTTCTATATCTTTCTCAGGGATATCATCACCAGCCTCCATTATTGTACTCCTAAAATCCGAAATCTCATACCCTGTAAAATCGTATTCAGGATCTGCGTCGTTGAGTAGTTTTGACCAGCCGTTAGCCAGTGTGGATACCTTCATATCCCTCCACGCAGCAGCAAAGTTAAAGATAGCTGATTTTAAATTGTAGGTGCGCAAATTTTGCAGCGTTCTGGCTCCTCTCAAATCTTCTACTGCATCATTTTCATTTTTCAACACTACCATTACTTCTTCAAGGAATTTCTTCTTATAAATCCTCTTGCAGGCAACAATGACTCCTTGGTCCATCGGTTGAATTAATGAAGTTGTGTTTGGAGGAAGGAAATCACATTTTATTCGTCCATCCCTAAAACTAACTTTTCCACGTTAGGGTGGCAGGGAGCATTATCAAGAAGTAATAGAGCTTTTACTTCGTGGGAAGGTATTTTCATAACTTCTTGATAGTGACGCACGGCAGGAACAAACTGGTTAAAAAACAAATCAGAAAAAATATCGCCTGTGAACCAAGCATTCTTTGAACAAGAATAGATGACTGGCAGTTGTTGCATACTAATATTTTTTAGAGCACGCGGTTTCCTGGCCTTTCCAACTACCGTTGGTTTAAGACGATGACTACCATCAGCATTAGCACAAAGGAGTGCTGAAATACGCTCCTTGTTCAGCTTGCGGCCAGGCGTCTGGGCATCATGTTTGTACGCGAAGGTATTTTCCGGCACAGAACGAAAATAGAGTCCTGTCTCGTCAGCATTGTATAACTGACACAAAAGTAGGCCCTAGGATTCTATCAGTTTTCTTATCTTTTTTCGAAAAGGTTCCACCTGTTCGATGTCGGCGCTTAAAGATTCACCGAATGTTTTCCTGTTAGTGAAACCATGGCGTTTACGAAAGCGCCAAAGCCAACGATCACTTGCACGAAATGCCACCAAACCCATATGTTTCGCCAATCTTTCTGCGGCTGCCCGCAACTCAACACTACGGACGACGACGCCACTTGACCGCTGTTGTACAAACCATTTGTATACTGCCTCCTCCAAGTTTTTATTTTGAGCCACATTTACATGTTTCCTGTCCGCCACTGAGAAACCGCTTTTTGAATCACCCACGCTGTATTTAAGGGAAAAATGGACTAGTTTTTCCTTATTCTTGCGAATGTCTGAAACGGTTTGTTTTTTAACTCCGTATAGTTCGCAAACACGTGCGACCGACACACCACTCTCCACCTTCTCTATCAACTCAAGTTTCTGTTTTATAGATAAATTAACGCATTTCCGTTTAATATTACAAGCCATTTCACAAAAGCAGTAGTAGCAAAATATACTTGTGAACTGAAGCAGAAATGGATCGTGGGTACGCTAGTGCATGCATAGAACGAAAAGCATATCACATGGCCGCATAGGTCGCCAGCATCATTGCACATGCTTAGAACGAAAACCACGGTACAGTGAGAATCAAAGCGCGCACTTTCGGCGTTTCGTGTTCTTTCCCTTTTTTTAAGGTTTTGTTCATTTGATCACGAGACATTGTGTCGCCACAGATATAATAAATATATATATATTTTTTTTTTTTTTTATCGAGAAATCGCTTTTTAAAAATAGTAAAACGAAATGCTTTGTCGTTGTTCATTGCTTGATTTTTTACATATAAAAGCTTAAAAGAGGGTTGCGTGTTGATTCTCAAGTAGGAGAGGGGTAGGGGGGCAGTAATACTTTTTTTTAAAGCGTGTTTCATCGTTTTAGAAGCTGTTTTATCATGGAGGCTTCCAGTAAATAATAGTGATAAATAAATATTTGGCATTTGTCAAATATAAAAATTTTAAATACGGGCGTTGAATTTCAGGTTAGGGAGAGGGGAATAATTTTAAATTAACGATTTTGATTTGTTAATTTAAGGATAAAGTGTTTTAAAAGGGATATTAAACGAAACCCTCTGTGCGGTCTGCGATCACACTTACCCACTTGTTTTACTTTATTTTTTGTTTAATTTTTAATTTTTAATTTTTTTTTTAATTAGTCCGTTGAATCCGAAGTTCGTTGAGCCGAGGTCCGTTAATTCGAGGGTTTACTGTAAATATATATATATATATATATATATATTTTTTTTTACCCAGTGTCAGAGATGGATATACAAGCGTAGATGACACATTTTGACGATTATGGCTTTCTGATAAGAAAGATGAAAATTTGAAAATTTAAAATATTCCAAGATTTTTGCAGAGAGAAACTTTAAAGGAGTTTATTAGCGAATATTTAGAATGTACTTCCTTCGGTAAAATTGCTGAAATTCTTACTGAAAAGTTTATTAAAGTACATATTCCTCGATTTTTTTATTTTGATTCTTAAGTTAAATGATCTTAATGGTATGGATCGTTATTTATAAAAAAATGAAATAGGTTCATTTATGTGAAACAATTATTGTACAGGTCTTGACAGATTGTCTAAAGACAGAGTACCAGAATTACATGATTAGTAATCCTCCAGAGAGCACCGTAGATTGGTACAGAATGTCTAAACAACTAGTAACAATTTCCACAACTCATGTTAGCAATACCAATACTAGAAATAATTCTCCGAATCATAGATACTTCCAGCAGTATAATCATGCACCTAGTCATTGGGTTCGACCAAACCAGAATCTTCAAATGCCAAATTCCAATTTTCATCCACAGAACAATTTTAATTCTCAAAATTCTAGATTTATTAAATTGCCTTGATTGCCTACTGCTCATTTTAAGAGAAATTATCCCTGTCGTCTATATCGGATGTGTATGAATAGATATATTCAAGATGCTTATAACTGGCAGAGGAGTTGTTTTTTCAATGCTGAACCTATGTTATCTTATGTTCCTCCTCCTTGTGAACCACAACAACCTAATAATAATATCTGACACTTAATTGTTTCTGGATATGCAAATAACAGAGAAATACCTCGTGTTATAGACTCTGGGTCCACAATATCAATTTTACCTTTGCAATTTGTTAAATTATTAAATCCTAAAGTTATAAATATTCCAGCTATTACTATTGGCCAAGCCAAACGAACTGTTATAATAAATCAATCTTGAAATTTATTGTTTAAAATGGGCGATGTGCAAAGATGTATTAGATTTTTGTTATATAAAACTGATTTAAATTATGCCATAGTAGCCTTTTAAGAGTGTTCTAAGTTTAGTTTGATTATTCATTGTGCTAAATGTAAAGTATTAAAAGAAAACCTTGTTTTTAAATAAATCTTAGAGCATATACAGGGATAATTTAAGATTTCTTAATTTTAATGTCAGTGATAATTACCAGAGAGTGCAACCCGATTATGAAAATGTCATAGCTCCTCAATCCTGTGTTCAAATTAATGCTAGTGAATCTAAATTAATTGGGGAAGTAAATACTATAAAATAATAAAACTTTAAGGTATAGTATAAGGGATTACTTAGACATTTTAAAAATATATATATGGTGTTGGAAAAATTAATATTGAACCGCAGCATATTTTCTTTAATTTTGACATAACCATGTCTATGAGGTCTTATCACACTTATGTAGTAAAATAAAAAGAAATTTCAGAACCAGTTCATTATTTATTAGCAGCTGGCTTAATTAAAGAAAGTAATAGTCCTTATTCTGTCCCTGTTAATTTAGTTATGAAACGCGATGAGCGAAAAAAACTAGACTGAGTGCAGGTTATCGTAAAGTCAATGCAATAATGAAAAATGATGCTGAGCATTTACCACGTATCGAAGGAATACTTGATAAATTAAGCAGAGCTCAGTGTTTTTCCACTTTGGATTGACCCTCTGAGTACTGGCACATACCTATAGGCTATTTCTACTAGAGTTGGCGCTTAACTGGTTCTCTTGTTTGTTAAGCTCGGTATTTAAGACATTTTTTTCGTAAAAAAAAGATTTTTGATCTGTTGTAGTTTCAGCGTTTTCAAGTTTTATTCTTCAATCCGTTGACGTCAGAATTTATTCTTAAAATCTTCTTATTTAGATTCGATGATATGAAATATAAATATCATCTGCCTAGTTCACCGTAAACAAGACTAATGTTTGTTAATGTGCGTAGAAAAAAACTAATATAATGGAGTAAAAAATATACAATAACGTTTTACAAGTTATCCTCGATTCCAAAACCGTTTTTAATCTTGAAAAACGTCAAAAAAGCAATATTTTCAATATGTTATGTAGCATTTAAGGATTTAAAATTTCTTACTCTACCACTGATTTTGGGAAACATTTCCGAGTAGTTTTTATTCCGTAATAACCAGTGTTTCTCAACAGCAATATCGGTTTATTTAATCCTATCAGTACGCAATGAAATATTTTTAGATGCGCAACTAAATTTATAAATGGAAAAAAAAAAAATTAATATTAATTTCAAGAACATGCTTGTCAATAACACATATTCATTGAACATGAAAAAGCTTACTTGAGAGTTGACAGCATCTAAAATAGTTATATCCCATGCTGAGAAAATGAATTAAATCACTTTAAAAGCTACCTGAAATAATTCAGTACAGCAAAAGTAATTTTATTTTATTAAATGCTTATTGAAATCTCAAATATACATTAGTTTCTGAAGTTTAAAAAATAAAGAATGATTTTAAATTTGTGGTTATTGTATGCAATTGTTTTCAAGTACATTATATTTTCCAAACTAAATAAACTTTAGTATATTTTTTAATTCTTAAAATATTTCAAATATTTAAATTAGTGTAATATTTACAAAGAAATATATTTATATTTCTTAGTCTAAAATATATATATATATATATATATATATATATATATATATTCAAAATGTTATTCTTAGATTCTAAACATTAAACATATTCGTTAATCTTTTAAAAATAGAAACACAAAAAAAATTTGATTTCTTAGATACTATTTATTATGCCTTTGAAATATTTATCCATGTCCATGTAGAATAATTCAATATGTATAAAGATATCATAAAAAAAACTTTAATATTCCATTTATGTACTCAAATGTTTTATTTTTTCAAATTACTAAATGTAAATATTTAATCAAATATTCCGAAAAAAATTTCCTTTGAAATCGATATATATTCCAAATCAAATTAATTTTAACGCCTTATGTAGTTCAAAAAACGTTTTCAGTAAAAGAAATTTTTTTTCCTCAAATTGAATTCGGACTCAAAAGTAGAATTCAAATATTTATAAAGTCAAGAAGATAAAGATTTTTTCATCTTTTTGGGCAGATTTGTTGAAAGATATAGAAATTCAAGGAAATTGAATCATTTGATGATGTAATAGTTTTATCTAAAAATAAAAGAAAATAGTTATTTCCATATACTCGAAGGAAATTCAAAGCCCTATCTCTATCTTTTATATTATCTTACATATGAAATTTAGAAGAACTGAAGATAGACATTTTATATACAGGGATACATAGGTTTATATGAACAAAATATAAAAAAAAGTCATACACTGTAAAAAAAATCTGTAATACTACAAAACTAGTTTTTGTAAAACTACAGAAATCTGTATGTTTACTAGAATTTTATCTGTAACCGGGTAAAATATTTACCACTCGCATAGTACAAATACATGAAATATCTTAGTCGCTCCTGTCAGCCAATGAAAAAGGACTTCAAGGATGACGTAATGACTGTTCACGCAGCCACAGAGGTGTTCAAGGCATCCATCTTGATTATGATTTCAAATAAGGATGTAAGAAAATATTTCTTCTTTATGAGTTAAATTTTGTTATATTTCCATTTTCCTTGATTCCTAGTAAGTAAAAATGAACTACACAGTAAGACCGTTTGATTTCGAATTATAATGTAACATGATTTTAGCAGGTATTAATGCGTAATCATCCTATTATTTTATTGTTAAATATTTATCATTCAGTCAAATGACTATTCTTTACATCAGTGTTTATTACATGCGTGCTATTTCTAATGTTTTATGTAATAAATGAAATTTTATTGCAATATGGTTAGCATATTAAATATTTTATTTTTAATTAGCGATACAATGAATTGTACTCCCCCTCTTTGACTGATAATGAAGGCCAAATATTCCACTATTCTTCTGCAGAATACTTAAAATGTATACCAAAATTATCTTTCTTAATATTAGAGTCGTGCTGTGTAATCGGTATTTATTATACTAGATTCCGGCATCGGGTCGGGTTTACTTTACTTTTTTGGTTCGGATCGGTACGGTTTGGGTTTTGAATCTTGTATGTCGGGTTCGGGTTGACTGATTTTTCAAAAGAATGTCCAAAATATTTTTTTTCAGGTTAAAAATCTAGGTATAGGGCAGATGTGCCAGTAATGGATAAAATTCAAAGTTTTTTGTTTATAAAAAAAAAAAACAAATTAAACAATAAAAATTTTACTTTAAAATTTTTCTTCATAAGCCCCCCCCCTCCCCCACCGCTTACATATTTTATAATCTGTGTTATTGTTGATACTCTCAATCAAACCAATTAGGAAGCAAAAAGTGATCCTACGAAGTTCCACCGTTTTTCATTTATGTTGGTGAACATGCAAAGAGCTGGTTTAACTTAATAAATTATATATATTCTTTTACTTTCCTGCAAAATTTCCTGAAAAATTTGTTTTTGTTTTGGTAATAATAAAAATTTTTGAATATGATCATTCTAGATATTTCATCAGTCGCACACTAGATGAAGCAATGGTAGCCCAATCTCCAGTTGAAAAAAGTTGGATAAGATTTCAATTCTATAAAGTAAAAGATTATTTCAAGAATCAGAAGTAATTTTGCTTCATATACTTTTTATGCTTTCTGAATATTAATGACTTGTTTATGCATAGATGTAATAGTTTTCTTATTTATGGAACATTATACTGTATATTATCCATAATATAAACTAAGCCTTCAAGCATGGGTCTAAGCATGGATTAAACTAAGCATGGGGCAAATTTTGAAACTTGCAATTTCTTTCAATTATAAAATTGTTTCTGAAATTATGTTTCTATATTGTTAAAGGACATTAGAAAGTGTTTCATTTTGTATTCTATAAACTGAAATATTGTTTTTGCGTCAAACAAAGTTCATTTGCTTATTTTTGTAAAAGGTGTCCCATTCCTCCATACTCTCTCCTATGCTTCTAACTCTGAATATTGGGCACTTCTCTATCTATACACACGTATCATGGGTATGTGTTTTAAAACTATCAGAAATATTATACATGGGTTTGCGTGTATATGAAAAATGAAATGTTGGTAATATTTTTCCAATTCCTAGAGAAGAATAAATGGTTAACTGTGCCTTAAATAAAAAGAATTTATCACATTTCTTATATACTTTTTATTTCTTAACCTTTAACTGATGTTACCGGTCTCTCAGACCGCAGCTTTTTTAATTTTTATAGTTTTGCCATATTTTATATACTTGCAATTTTCCGTTTAACTACAAACACTACCGAGATTTTGTTCCGTTGTGAACTTCAGTATTATCACCAGACACTTTTGAATAGGTGAATTTTAATTATAACAATCCTGTACAAAAAGTTTAGTACAAAAACACCATCCTATGAGTTAATCGTGCCTTTTATTCATCTTTCGATAAAACGGTCTCACAGACAACTTCACACTAGTTGACTTCACACTAGTTGTGACAATTTCTGTGACATCAGTTAAAGGTTAAGGAGTAAATTTAATAATAACTCATTCATATTGAAATATGTATTTATTTTATCTGAAAAATTGTTCTGCTAAAACTTTTTGTGAAAATCTTAGACTTGGAAAAAACCTAAATATAAACATTTGCATTTTAATTTTACGCGAGTTTCTGAGCGATAAAATGCCGAGTTTTTACTTTCTCATGCAAATAGAGATATATGGGGTAGGTAGGGGTAAAGATACGAGCGGGGAAAAAATATGACCGGCTGATTTCATATGAAGCAACATTTCGGCTCTCATGAACAATAGGTGGCAGTTTTGTTTCAAGTGTACTAGTTATTTGTTTAAACCTTTGATAAAAGTAGCAATTTGTGCTAAGAAAATGAGGTAAGTTTAAATTTTCGAATTTTGATCTAATATTTTTAAAATTTCATTTTATTCTTTAGCTGACAGTACCTGGAATTTTTACAAATCCCAAAATTTTAGTAGAGATCGAAAGATTTTTAGCATCTAAATGCGGTAGTTTGCCTCGATCACATTTGTTTATACTTATGGGTAGCCGGTTAAGCAAAATACGCACATGTTTAAGATACAGGACATCGCCCTATCGTTTTAGCTAGATGCAAAGCTTTCCACAATTTCTAAATTTGTATTATATGAATTATAATAGCTACTTAACTAATATAAGTTAGTAAACTACATTTTCCTTTTTCTAGTTAAGGTTTTTTTTTTTTAATATAGAACGTATGTATCTACCTACCTACTTTTAAAAATCAATATTGTTTCATGAATCGCTTTTGTTTTAAACCATAATCCTTAACTCCTGTTAACGGTCTCTCCGACCGCTGCAATATTCAGTTTTCACAGTTTAACTTGTAATTTTCAATTTAAGTAGTTATGTTAGTTTAATTTTGATTCGTTTGGTAAATTAGAAGTATAGCTAAAGACTTCTGAATGCGGGAAATTTTACTATAATAGTCCTTTGCATAAAGTTTAGCGCAGAAACCGCCTCTTATGAGTCAGTCAACCATTTTATTCAATCAACGATTTAGCGGTCTCGGAGACCGCTTACAGTATTTATGAAACAATTTTTGTCACAACAGTTAGAGGTTAACTGCTATTTGCGATCTCACAGACCGCTGTTTTTTTCATGGTCTAGTTTAGAATTTTCAGTTTAAATACTATCGAAATCTGCTAATTCTTTTACGTTACTCATTCATTTTAGTGAAAATGGGGCAAAATCCGGCCGTAATGGGGCAAAAATGCGCACTGCGTATCTTTACCTCATCAGTGCGTACTTTTAGCCCAACCAATGGGGCAAAGATACGCAGAGCAATGTTTTTTAAAAATTACAATTTCTCACGGAATTATAATTTGACAGAATGTCTTTTGATAGTGGAACGTGCCTAAGGTTTTAATACAACATTTTAATCAGTCGTCACATAAGTTTAGATCAATGTGTTCGTTAAAAATCAAAATTAATGATAAGTGCGTAACTTTAGCCCCCACCTATCCTACATCACTTAGGTGTGTCATGTGATTGTGAGACATGTTGAGGACAACTTGCCACCAAGCGCCATTGAGATCAACCATGATGGTGAATATCGATGGCGCTTTTTAACAAGCTGTCCTCACTTCAAATACTTGTAGGCATGATACCCACATATGTTTGAATATTAAAGTATATACTTTTGTCCATTTTCCTACATAAAACATAAATTGTTATTAGAGATGTAATTGTAGATTACATTTCATAATACCAATAAAACATGATTTCCTTTCCTTTTATTTCGGGTTCGGGTTGAAATAAGTCTGGGTTGAGTTGCAGGTTGCCGAAAATTATTTTGGCTGATTCTGGCCAGATTGCGGATTGAGGAAATATTTTTGGAGGGTTCGGGTCGAGTTGTGGGTTGACTTAAGTAAAATATTCGGTTTTGTGTCTGGTGCAACTTGACCCGTGAAGGACTACTCTGTAGTCGGGAAATTTTCAATATATCAGGATTCATACGGTCCTTAAAAGTACTTGCATTTTTCAAAAGAATTTTTTTTGTGCTTGAAAGTGCTTATTTCCATACAAAAAATTTTAAAAGTCCTTAGAAATGCTTTACTGTCATATTATTTCTTAATCGGGGGTGGAACTCTTCTGCATTTCTTTTCATTTCTGATTTAAAAAATAAAGATAAAACCGCCATTGTGCTAACCTTTCTTCTGAAATTTCACCTCCCCTTTTTACTCCCTTCTCCACAATACCAAAGTTTAAACTGTTTAAAACTTTTTTTTTATCCTTTAACTGATGTTACCGGTCTCACAGATCAGTGCTTTTTTCAATTTTCATAGTTTAACTTGCAAATTTCAGTTTATCTACAAACACTACTGAAATTTTGTTTCGCTTGAAACTTTAGTACTAATACCAGAGACTTTTGAATAGATGAATTTTAATTATAACACACCTGTGCAAAAATTTTAGTACAAAGACAACATCCTATAAGTTTATCGCGGCTTTTATTCGTCTTTCGTTGGAGCGGTCTCACAGACCGCTTCACACTAGTTATGTGACAATTTCTTTGACATCAGTTAAAGGTTAAAAAAAATTACTCTACTGTATGTTACTTTAAGTGAATAAATAATCAGTCCTAAATTTCATTAACTATTCATTACATCATATCCGTTTGATTAAAATTTTATCTGAATTTCACCTTCAAAATTTCGTTTCCCCGTTTTCTTCACCTCTCACAGTTAAAGTTTCAAAAGTTCTTAAAGTTCTTAAAGTTTCAAAACTCTTTAAAACTGCTTAAATAATAATAATAATAATAATAAAAATATGTTCTGTGTCATTTTATTGTCACAATAAATAATCAAGATTTTTCTTCCTTTCAAAATTGGCATCCCCACCCCCCACCCCCCCAAAAAAAATAGAGCACATAGAATTTTAAAGTCTTTAAAACTCTTCATAGACCTGTGGTAGGGGAGGAAAAAAGGGCCGCATTTGGAATTAATTAGGGGAAAGCTGGAAATTGTTTTAATCCCTTTATTTTAAGTCTAGTATGAATGTACTAAGTTTTCTCCCTCTTACTAGGTGAGTGGTTGATGATATGTACAGATTTATAGTCAAAAAACACATTTTTATTAATTACCATAGTAATATCTAAAAAAACCTATCAAAAACATTGTCAATACAGATGTTGTAGATGTTAAAATTCTGATTGAAATGTGTACTTAATATTTTTGTTGAATATTTACATTTATAATGCAAAGTTTTGCCTAATTCGTAAATCAAGTGATTGAAGCCAGAACAGACGAGGTTCAGTTCTAATTTATATATATTTTTTAATTTATTGAGGTATTAATTGAGGATTTTGTAATTATTTTAGGCTTTATTTTGGATATTTTCATAGTTATGGCTTAAACTCTTGATTACGGATTATAGCCCAGTTGTAGGAAATGAAAAAAAAAAAGCCGAAATCGCAATTAAATACGGGAAAGCTGGAAATTGTTTTAATCACTTCGACGTAGGTCAGAAATAAACGTACTAAGTTTTCCCGCCTTACTAGGTGCGTCTTTGCCGCTACGAAAAATAGATAACTTAAAGTGCATTATTTCATGATTTTTAGCATATTTCAAAAAGGATTTGTAAATGATGGGAAATATTGTTTATGATCTCTGATATTGTATTTGAATTATGCGTCGCATTTTATTTGACATATATAGTGAATAACAGTGTGTATGTATCACATTTAAGGAGGTCGAAAATAGTGGGGAGGAGCGAGGGAACATGAGTGTGCAGGATTCTTGTCGCTAGAGGAATTATAGGTCAACCAATAGCACGATTTTAAACTTCGATATTTTACGAAAAGGACTAAGATGATTTTAATAAAAATTATTTTCGACTAGTATACGAGCATCTTAAGTTCATAAAATTTTAAAACCTTCGTAATATTGAAATAAAGTATTATAAGCTTTATTTTTTTTTTAACTAAGGTTTAAGTTTGACGATATCAGTTGAGAAATGGCATGTAAAACGGCTGTATATTATGTACCTCTTTCTCGATAACTACTAAATTATAATCCTCAAAATATACAAAATAAAGCATTAACATAATTGCAGAAACATCGCGAGGGCCTCAACAACTTAAAGAAAATACATGTATGTAATAAACGGAGGCAGGGCGGATTGATAATTCTGTCACTCTCTTGATTAGCGGTTAAGGCAAAATTTAGAAATAGAATTGCGACCTTAATGTTAAGCAAAAATATTAATATAGGTACCCATTTATTCAAAATTTCAAATTCTACGACATTTGTATTGACAATGTTCTTGAAAGAATTAATTGTTCTGAGACATTGTTAAGATAATTTTTAAAAAAGCGTTTTTCGACTATAAATATGTACATATTTTCTAATGTTCACCTAGTACGTGGGATAAAACTTAGTACTTTCATTTTAGACCTAAACGGAAGGGATTAAAACAATTTCCAGTTTCCCACCCACATAATTGTCAGTTACATCCCCCCGATCACGGGTCTTTGAAATAGAATTGTGACAATGTTCAACAAAAATATTAAATGTAGTTCTCATTTTCCTCGGAATTTTAAGCTGAGGACGAGCTGAACACGAAAATAGCAAAACCTAAACTTCATTCCAGATTTCAAAGTGCTGCCATTTGCAAAATGACGTCAGCGTTACGCACAGATATATATTTGTTTTTTATAATATAGATATATATAGATTTTATTTCCATATCAAAATCTTGGTGTTTATTTATTTTTTTTTTTCAAGCTAATTTTTTTTCACCCTTAAATCCATTTATATCTAAATCAAATCAATACTCGATCATTTCAAAGCTACTGTATAACATTAAGTGTGTATTTTTCAATAGTATATACGTAATGCGAGTCGTACAGTAAAATGCGCAGAAAAACAGAAAAGTGACTTCGGACAGTGAATTTTTTAAAAAGATTAATTTTGTATTTTTTAAAATGTATTGCAGTATTTCAAAGAGAATTGAAAGTATATGCTTTTTGTTATTGTTATTATTATTTGGTATTAATATTCTGCATAATTTGATTTTCGGAGTCTTATGGGTAATTTTGAAATATGCCTGGAAAGGGAGGTGGGGGAGGGTCAAGGTTCTTCCAGTATTTTAAATTCTTAAAGTTTGTCGTTATCATCCAGACTCTTTGCAATTTTTAGATGTTAAAAACATAATGTTTTCTTAGCCCGAGTGAACAAATATTAATATTTAGTGGGAAAAAGGCTGGTAAGATTTTTACCACGATGTAACTGGTTTTTGCTAATTTTGTCGAAGTTTTTGCACATTTTATTTTGTAAAAAATATTTATTTGTCCGAATGTTTCGAAATTTTCGTAGGTAAATGTAAATCTGGCCTGTTGAGTTGCTCTAAAAAGATTGTGTTAAAATACGGACGTTTAGTTAGTTTTATGGTAGAAAAAATATAGTCTTTGTGAGGCGCGAATTGACCTACGCTCACCAATGTATTTGAAAGAGTTAAAACTCATGTTTTTAAAAATCAATCGCATCATCAGTTAGAAGATTTTAACTTTTAGAGCATATATATATATAACGAAACGTCTGTGAAATGGGAAAACAAACTTTGAACACTTTTATTATAGCCAAGGATTCGTTTTACATTAAAAACTTTTTTTTTCCAAACAATATATATATAAATAATTGTTTATATAAACAAATAGCTTTTTTTAAACGTATGCAAAAATCTGGTTTTACCTCGCTGGTCGGGTAAAACATTCCATTTAAAGTATCCATTTAAAACTACTGGAAAACTCATTTTGGTCAAAAAGGTCTTGCATAATATAGTAAAAAAATACATTTTTATTATTTTTAACAAAACGAAATTGCACATGTGTTCTTCCATGTGTAAAAAAAAATAATTCGTTAGCAAATTTTCTACGTTGTATAGGCCTGCTTACTTTACACTGTACGTTTAAGAGTTTTCTTTTAGCTTCAAAAATCACAGATGAATTTGTCATCACATTCTTCTGCATTACTACATGCTTCGTGTGCCATTCCGTGGCATTTCAAACATCGTATTTTGATTTAGAATTTGAGTAATGTTCATAGCAAAACATGCATGTTTCATTATCCTCTTCTTCTGAAGATGTGTCCGCAATCTTTTTTGGTTTCTTTTTTTTTTCTTTTAAAGAAACTTCTTTTTTCGTCCTGCAGTTAATTGGCTTATTTCTCCTTAATATATGTTTCGATCTGTAATTTATAAAGAGAAGAAATCAAAATAAGTTTTTCCCTTTATTTTCTCAATTCTTAAGCCTTTCTTAGAAGGGGGATAATAACATTTTAGGCGAAATTGGAAATACAGATTGCTGGGCTACATAGTCTGAAGATGTCAAATGGATAATTTTACTAATGTATTCTGTAGATGTAACATTTTGAATGAGTGATGACGTCTGTGATTGTGATGTTAATTGCTGCATCTGGAAGCTGCTCGACGTGAAAGACGCTGGATGTTGTCAACTCGTTTATGTTCGGAAGATTGAGCTCCATTATCCTGTAATGTTTCTGAAATATTTATTTCTGCAGCTATGCAAACCTGTGGCTGCATAGACCTAGGTGTGTTATCATGACTTTCATGGGTTTCTCTGTCACTTCCGAAAGGAGCAAAAAGATGGTCTGGAAAAATATTGTTGTAAGGGAAAATCCCTGTTTAATCGAACCTCCTGATTGCAATATTTACAATTGCTGCTCTCGAAAATGCAGTTTTAAATAATTTTCAAATTTGGTAAATTGTTACAGATCGCGCAGAGAGGGAAAATAACAACTTCTTCACCTCTTGTTCTAGTATGAGCTTAGAGATGCATGAATGACACATCGAGTGTTGAAATCGATGCGTTGCGTAAGGAAAGAAGCATATATAAATACATTGCTTTCTCTTACTAGATTAACTGAATTCATTTATATGAATTGAACACCTATTAAGGATTTAAAGAACGGGCTTTTCAGGGCAAGGATTGGAAAAATCTGTGCATTTTTTAACCAAATAAAATAAAGAACTCTTTCGTAATCCATCCACTCCTATTATTTACAGCAAATGAGTCTGGGAAAGTTTCATTCATCAAGAGGTTTTTTTCTTGCCTGTTTAATATTTGATAAAAAAAAATCCTGTTACAGATTATATAGCCTAGTTATATAGGATTGTGGTTTTATGGATTATTTGTCATTTTGGGCAGATTATTTTATTTAGAGAAACAAGTCACGAAATATATTTGCCTTTTAAGTGGACCCATAACGCAAGTTATTACACCTCAGATTAGAAAGTTATTTATTAAAATATAATAAGCATAATATAAAACTATGCCTTAATTAGTACCATTATTAATTTCATTAATAATTGCAAATTATTTAATTTCATAAATGTAAGTTAAAAATTAGACCCACTTTTTAATATAAAACAAAATCAAAATTAAAGTTTTTTCATTATAACTAGATTTAGAATATTAGATAGATTTAGAATTATATTATAACTTAACAGCATTAAGAATGCAATTTAAAATTCCATGCTAATTTATTAACTATACTAAAAAAACATTCTATGAGTGTCGGACAAAATCGGATATACCCAGTTTTGACCCACTCTTAAGTACCCGGTTTTACCCCAACATGACAGAGTTTAAAACCTGGCGTCACTACTCTTAATCCTATAAGCAAAAGATCAGTAAAAATTTTAAAATATTATCAGGAAAGGAAAGAATTGAATATAGTACTCAGGAATATTTAATATTCTGAAAAAAAAATGGTTATACGCGTAAAATCTAGAATCAAATAAAACAATTTTTTAAGAGTAATTGAAACTAATTCCTTCCCACTAAAAAAAAAAACCGCACACAGTAACGTTTCAATCAGCTATAAATGCCATAATGTTTACCGACAAGTAATTTCTCGTGTTGGCTGATAGACAGAAGTACAACTGAAGGAGGGATTTGCGCTACCCGGTTTAACCCACTTACCCTATTTTTTACAACTCGCCCATATATATATATATACACACATACAAATAAAAATATTTTTTTTAAACAATAACGTAAAATAATCAACCTTCAAAGACAGATTATAATTTTCCAACACATTCAGAATTATGTAAAAAAAAAAAAAAAAAAAAAAATCAACCTTTAAATATAGTTAAATATGATGGCTAAGTAAGCAAATTACAAAACACGTAACACATTTGAAAATTAAAGTTCAGCAATTATCAGTCATCGGAAAAATACCCGAATTCCTTTGTGCGACGCTAAATATGATCTATTGATTTGAATATATACCAAATAGTATGCTAAACATTGGTTCATATAAGAAAAGCATTTTCACAGTTGAAAATTCCCCTTCAACATATTCGTCAATAAACAGAAATGTGTACATCTTTTTTGCAGCCCTGTATATGATTTAAAGATTTTATACATACGAAGTAACTAAATTAGTTAAATTAAAAAAAAAAAAAATCTCGTACCACAACAGATAACGAACTTCCAGCAATTATTGTTTATTTATACAGTACTATAAGCGAATCCTTTTGTTTCCCCCCATAAATAAACGATTAATGCTATGCTCATCATGTTCTATAGTAAGTATCTTTTTGTACATTTCAGTGATGTGTATCAATTTCTATATGTTTGAAATAGTGTAATATCATTCCAATATACTACAAATGATTTTTCCCTAGAGACCATTGAAACAGACCATAAAAAATCATTGATTAAAATCACAAATTTTCTAAAAAAAAATCAGTTGATTAAAATCATGATTTAATCGTTGATTAATATCGTTAACACCCTATCGCAGCTAAATGGCAAGCATTAGTTTTTGTTAATCACGGTTGATTGACGAATTTTTTCCTTCAACCAATTGATGCTTTTTGCAATATTTTTCAACATTTGATTTAAGAATTTCACAATATTTTCCTTCTACCTAATAAATGGAGAATTTTGCAGCTTTTTCTTAGAAACTTTCTTTGCATTTATCCAAAATTTTCAGCCTAATAAAATATAAAATTATAACTAAAATTAAATAAACAGCACATAAAGAAAACTATAAAATTATTAATTTAGATATTTTAGTTCCAATATTTCAATTGACTAAAGTTTAATGCAGTTTTATTTATTTTTTAAAATAAATAAAATTGTGCGATTTGTGTTTGGTTGCCGTTTTCTCTGAGACGGGAAAATTCAAGTTTACCTGTGACCCTGTGAGAGAGAGAGGAGGGGGGGGGGAGTTAATGTTCCTGCTGACCACTAAAATTTTCAAATTAGTGGTCCAAATGAATTTTTGGTGTTCTTGGACCAGCGGACCACCAATTATTTTCGAACACTGATTGATTTTTTAAATGCTGAAGATTTCCTTGTAAAAGAGATTTGAATTGATATACTGTTTAATTTTTTGATTAATTCCGCTGTGTGAAATTTGATTATTGTTATGTCTGCACAAGAAATATTTTATGTCTTAAAATATTTACTCTTTCCTTTAAAACAGGTGGAGAAATTAACCTGATGCTCGGATCTATTCCATTTTACCTGACTTGAAATCCTGATTCAGAACATACTAAGCTTCAAGAATTCTTTATATTTGATGACCTGAATGGTCAGAGAGGGTGTAGCACCCTCCTAAAACTGTCTGAGAGAAGCTCTATGTAAAATGATATTATATTACAGTAAATATTAGTCTGACATATTATATATATAATTTAATGGTTATATAATTTGTATTTTCAATAAATAGAGCGGCATACCGCAAACCAACTTAAATGTGTTGCTATTTAATAGTGTCTGTAACCATTTCTTTTTCAGCTATTGCAAGGCTGCTGGTGATGAATATTTTTCTTTTTTACGAGTATTGTTAAAAAATAAATAAATCGTAATCAAAGATTATCAGTTAGGAATATTGAAAAAATACTTATATACGTAAGAATAATTAGTCGCTTGGTGGCGACACTGCTGTTATTAAATTAACCCTTCAAAGTAAGTATATAATATACTATAGAAATACATTGTGTATTTAAAAAAGCTTTAACGTTTAAAGTAATACTTTTGTATTAGCTGATATTAGAGGTTAAATAGATTCTGCTACTTATAGCTGCCTTTTTTAATGCTGATTATTTCAGTGTTTACGCATATACTTTGATTATGTATTCATTATGCTTGTGCTTTATTTATTCAAAAGTGTTATATTCATTATTGAATGTTAAACAGAAACAAATACTAAACTTTTTTTGTTGTTTTATATTCAAATCAATTAATTTTGCATAATTGAGCTGTGTTGCAATATAAAATTTAAAAATATTTATATTTTATTTTTTTTGTTTTGTGAAAAGAAGGTAAAAATTTTAAAACTGTATAATACGAAAATTTCAGCATCTATAGATTAAAAAAAATTAAAGAAAAAAAAAACATCATGAAAGTAGCAGCTAAGTGCATTATGCAAAAAACCTTTTCAAACTCGTGCAAAAAATAATATTGGTTGAAGAAATTTATTCAGACATTGTTTAAATTAAAACAATAATAAAAACAGGGTATGTATTTAAATCTAAAGAAAATTATTATTATTTTTTTATATTGTCTTTGTGAATAAGCAAACACTAAATGGACTATAAGTGTAACTGAGTGCGAAGAAATATTCCAAAATGTAAAAGGACAGAATGGTAATATTTGTGGAGAAAAAAATGCAATTATTTTGTGAAATTAGATCAAATTGGTTTACATTTGTTTTTTAAATATATTTCAAAGACAATAGAACAAATAATTAAAACTTAAATAATTTTCGGTGTAATGAAAACAAAAACAAAAAAAATAAGCTTTCCTACTGCAAGATAATCTCCATAATCTGAAATTTTATTTATTATTACACCATAAAATGATAAATTGAAAACCAAAGTGAGGGGGAAAAAGAAAGCTACAATCCGGTGTAACCATTCCCCATAATGATGAGAGAAAATCCTGAATCGTGGTTCAAACTTTTAGCAAAAAATTAGAATAGAGAAAACCTTGAATTCTGATTTAACCTTTTACCAAAAAATTGGATTTAAAAACAATCCTGATTCGTGGTCCAACCTTTTACCTGAAAATTTTATTAAAAACTAAATTATGGTTCAAACTGTTACCAGAAAATTAGATTTAAAAAAAAACCCTGATTTATAGTTAAACCTTTTATCAGAAAATAGGACTTAAAAAAATCCTGATTTGTGGTTCAACCATTCACCAGAAAATTGGAATTATAAAAAACATGAATCATTGTTTAACATTTCACTGATACAATGGTATCTGAGAAAGCACCAATAAACTGGTAAAACTTATCGCCAATATCTTGCTTGCAGCTAAATTTCAGCGACTTTTCACCATTTTCTTGGTGAAACATCACACTTTATTTTTAACAGTGTATCGATAACATTAAAAAAAAAAATTAGACATTATAAACTCAGTAATGATACTTTACTTTCATTATTGTTTCTATTCGCTTTTTTAATTTAACTAAAAACAGTAAGATCTGCTTATCTGCTTATTTACTGCTGTTATTATAATGCTCATTTAATATGGAAATGATTTTGTACCTATTTGAATATCTACAGTGAAGCTTCAGTCAGTATTTTAAAGCATAACATACAAATATTTCAATTACTGGCAATTGTTGTGGTATTACTGAAAAACACGTCAGGCCATATTACTTATTTTGATCGAAGTATTTTGATCGAAGGATTTTGACTTTACTGCAATATCTCTTGCACGGTTACAAAAAACTTTCTGGCGAGAATACTAAAACTATTTTAGATACAATACTAAAAAATCATTGATAATTTTTCTGACGGTACTTTAATAAAGTTACCAAAATTTTTTTGCTAAAGTATATGTAAAGTTTTGGGTGCAATACTAAAAAAAATCATAGTAAATGTACTATGAAATCCTTCGCAAATTTACGAAAAAAATTCTTAATGTACTAAAAATTCCTTTGTATGTGTACTAAAAAATCATTAGAAAATTCACAAAGTAATCTTTAAGAAACTACCTAAAAAAATCGTTAGTACCTTGACTAAATAATCCTAAGTAAATTTACGAAAAATTCTTTAGTAAACTCCCTAAAAAATCGTTAGTAAGTTTACTGAACAATATTTAGTAAACTTACAAGGAATTCTTTGGGAAACTCTCTAAAAAATCCTTAGTACGTTTACTACACTATCTTTGGAAAAATTACCACAAATTCTTTAGTAAACTCCCTAAAAAATTGCTAGTAAGTTTACTAAGAAATATTTAGTAAATTTACAAAAAACTAATTAGAGAAACTCCCTTGAAAAACCGTTAGTAAATTTACAGAACAATATTTAGTAAATTTACGAAAAAAAATTTAGAAAACACCCTAAAAATGACTAGTACGTTTACAACATATTCACTGATAAATTTACTAAAACTTATAAACTCCTTAAACAAGCATTAGTAACATCACTAAAAAATATTTAGTAAATTTACAAGAGTTTTTTTGGGAAACGCCCTAAAAAATCACTAGTACGTTTACTAAGCAATATTTAGTAACAGTTACTGAAGAAACGTTTGTAATTTTACATGATTATCTTTCGTTGTGGTTACATAAAAAGTTCTAGGCAATTTCCGACAAAATTCTTAGTAACCTTACAATTTTTTTTACAGTGTATCAGATTGTCGTTTACATTTTAAGAGTCTGCTTTTTGGGGTAGAAAATACTTTAAGATACCCATAAAAAAGTCAAAATGTTCAGATCCAGTTAAAATTTTTATAAACGTATAACAAACAAATTGTCTGATGAGTGTCCAGTTTGCTTTATAAGATCTATAACTAGAGTGATATATTCTCGCAAAATGTATATGTGTTTAAGCAGTTCATGGTATCCAAAAGTTACATTAAAATTTTTAAATTTCCAAAAAAAAAAAAAAAAAAAAAAAAAAAAAAAAAAAAATCATACCACAAAATGGTTTACACCACGAAACTCTTCTATATCGGAATTATTTTGAGAAAAAAAAATGATAAAACCAAATTTTAATTATTGTTGTGGTTTTGCATTAAACGGTAAGTTTGACAAATCCTACTGTGTGAACCACAATCTGATATTACAAATTCTTAACATGTCAAAAACTCTGTATCAAAAATTATTATTTTATATATTTGTCATATAACATTATAAAAAAATTTAGAAAAACTTCAATAGTAAAACACAAATATACATACATGTCTCATATGTGTAATAAAGTGGGCCGAAAATTTTTTTTCTGCTTTTGATTCGCTATACCGCGGAAAACTTGTGTCTAGGGCAGCTTAGTAAAATGCAATAACAAAATAAATAAATTTTTACGTTTGGCTGTAACGTATCGGGCTTAAAATTTGAGAAAAAACACGATTTTGATATTTTTTCTAATAAATGGAAATAAATCAAATAACTTATATAACAAGCAGCTATAGACAAATTTTAGTAGAAAAGAATATAGGAATGATAAATAAATGAAAAAATAAATACATTTCGCAACACATTGGCAGCGGATTATGTTTAAAAAAAGGGCATTTTTTTTTTTAAATGGCAAATTTTCATTGAAATAAAAATACTTTTCTGATTGTTCTATTACCTGATCTGATTGCCTTTATCTGATTGTACCTGCGTGTAATTTCACTTTGTAATAAAATATAGTCCTTTACTTGTCTTTACTATCTTTTGGAAGTTGGAATTAAGATTTCCTTGAAAAACTAGCCACTGAAGATCCCGAGAAAAGTGTCGTTCTTATAAAACCATCTCTGCACCCGAAGACTTTTTGTGATGCCTCGGTTACCAGCTTCACGCACCGCTCTACTGTTTGGGATTGACATGGGATTGGTCAAATTTCCACTGGGCCGCTGTTTCACCTGATTCGACCTTAGACCAAATCTTTTCGTTGGTGGCTCTTCTCAGAAAAAGGTAGTGGTGATAGTGTAGTAGAGTTCCAGTGAATCATTTCGATGTAGTCTGTATCTAGAAAAATGATTTTGGATGTTTGAAAGCACCTGATTGACTTTCTTTTAGAAGCTAAGTTTCTAACCTTTATAATTCTTCTGAAACATAACTCTCGTATATGATCCCTTTTATCTACTATCATACTCAAGAGCAAATTTTTTGGATTGGCAAAAAATGCGATTCTCTCAATTATTGGGTCAATGAACGTCAGCAAGTTTTCAGAGAGGACTTTTGACGATTTTATAACTTACAATACATGTTACAGCCCATTTTTGAAGTATTTACTTTTATTTATACTTAACCATACTGGTACATAAAACCTCAGGAGAAAAGAAACTATAATCTTGTGTTCGTCTGTTGGATTTTCAATACTTAAATACAAATCTAGAATTATGTTCCCCGTCGTTACTCACCTTGAGTGGAAAGTGTGCCAGGCTCAGAACAGATAAATCTTCAGGACAGCTCTGACTGCTTTTATAGTACAAATAATATCCAGTAGGTACTTCTGATCTTTGTTTAAATTTTGCCAGTCAGTTCTGGAAATTCACACTCAACACTGTTAAATTTACCACTGGGAGTTTCTCACATTTCCTGAGCTGCGTGCCAATCGGACTAATGATTTTGGCCCAGTCGTTTCACCATCTAAAGTTTGAAACAAATGCTGGAATGGCAACTCATTGAAATGTAAGAGGCATACACACCACCTCTCCCCACTGTAGTGGTCTTTTAAATTCTTCTTCAATGTGAAAAACACCAGTTTTACACACCATATTAGTAACAGTGCCATGACATCCAATCACATTTTTTTTTGTTTCCTTTACGTCCACACTTCCAATTTTACCATTACCATGCATTCTTTGAAAGTACAAGAATTTTAATTCAATGATGGGTATATTTTTTGCTTTTTCACAGTTACAAATAATAGAGACAGGACTCTCACAAACCTCAGGGACCATTTTACAATTGCAGTCTAATGTCATTTTCACTTACACGCAGAGACATCAAACAGTAACAATTTTTTTTTTTTTTTTTTAATCTTCAACTCTTTTTTTCAACTTTTACTTTCCCTTATCACGCTTAAAGGACTCCATAAGATTACGATAACTGTCATGATATGCATTTATTAACTGAACAATTCTTTAAGGCGTTACTGTCAGTATTGAAGCTTTATCAAACACAGATTTAACTTTTGGCGTCACAATAATAAAAACGTGAGAAAAATTAACTTACCTGTTGTTTGGTTTCAAGGCTAAGTTGTAATTTTCATGGAAGCAACACTTGAGAACGTCTTCATAAGATGGAAGTTTATTCACCGGTAACTCTTTTAGGTGGCCAAATAACGGGCTGTTAAAGTCAATGCGAGTAATTTCTTTGGAAACAGCCATAACACAGCCATATAATCACTTATTAAGCGGTCATTAATTAAATCAGTCTTTAAGAAACGCGATTGAAACGCTCAAGAAGAACACACTGCTAATTATTGCCGGCAAAATTCTAGTGATCAATTCACAGGAACCGTTGTGCCATAAAGCACACGCATATGCGTATCGCACAGTGCATTGTGAAGCGTCTGTACAAGTAGTATTGACGGGCTCCAATTCGCAGCAGGGCTCGTCGGGCTGGACTGCTACCAGAGTAGAAGGACTCATAATACAGCTCGAATGCGTCAATTTAAGGATATTTTAATTGCTTTGCGGTGCCCTAAATGAAGTAATTTTGTTTCTTTTTTTTATAATTATAATGTGCTTTTTTATCTTTCTTTTAAAGCCTTTTCACCATAGCAGTTTTTTAACTTTTTCGTTTATAGCTTTAAAAAATCGAAATATAACTACTGCTTTTTCAATAAATTTCAAATATTCAAGTGCGATGCGCTACCGCCAAACGTAAAAAAAAATATTTATTTTGTTATTGCATTTTACTAAGATACCCTAGACACAATTTTTCCACGGTATAGCGAATCAAAAAAAGAAAAAAGTTTTTTTCGGCCCACCCTAATGTGTAATTCAATGTTATATAAATATAATTTTTATAAAATAATATGTTTGTAAATTCTTATTAATAAATAACTATTAATAGAAACAGAAATGCAAATACAAACATGGAAAAAATGCGTCTTGAAATGTTTATATATTTTAGAAAATACCAGTTTTGGAAAAAAATATTTGGTAATTTTAAACGATGCAACTTTATTTCTCTAGCAGGGTACGCCCGCTGCGCTAGTACATTTTTCAAAAAGAACTTTAAATAAAACAAAATTCTGAATTTCATCTTGCATTTTAAAGCAATATGGACCATTTCTTGCAATGTCATTATGCATTGCTGAAAACGATGGGAACAACATTTTATTACATTTTCTTATGCTTTCAGTAATATTTAGCCTATTAAGAAGCAACTATTTTAGTTGATAATTTATATTAGTTATAGTATAGTCCTTAGGAAAAAGAGGCCGTTAGTAAAATAGAGAGCATTACAATGATATCATATATTGACTATTGAAATTGAATAATGTTCGGGTGATATATTTTCGTTTGTTAGTTCATGAAATACAGTCTTCTCAGCTTGGTGCTATGTGTAGTTATAATAGCGTAAATGAAATCTTAAATCTAAATATAACGCAATATAACATACGGTACGTTGTATTTCGTAATATACTCCCTCTTAAGGCTGGTCTGCTATGGTTCTCTGTATATCAACAGAGTTAATACAGTCAAAAATGTATTTTTTTTTTTTTTTTTTTTTTTTTTTTTGCGGAAAAAGAGCAGTTTTTAACTTTTCTATGTAAAATTAATTGAAATTTTAAAGCTTGATTGTTTGGACAAAATTAAAACGGTGTCATTTTCACTTCTTTTTCATTTTAGACATCAATGGCACTCATATAACCGTTAGGAAAATAGTCGATGAATTATTTTTGCTGAAAAATAAATCTCTCCATTTAATACAAGCTTCCTAACCTTCCGTAATCGGCCTCATAGCCAAGGTTAACTTTAACATTAGAAATGCTTTTAAAGATTTGATTTTAAATGCAACAGATTTAGTTACAAAACGCAGAATTTTTGCACCAAGTTACGTTCCATTATATAATGTGAAATTGTTTTTGACCTTTTATAGATCTTTCATCAACAAAACTCCTTAACTTTCTAGAACTGACAGTGATATGTATTTACTGCTACACAATTTTTAGTAATATTCATTTTGTTTAATACATGAACCGAAGATTTTCTTTGCTTTTTTTTCAAATTAGCATAATAATATGGACAAATAACTGGACTTGCTATTTCATTTATATTGAACATTAAATTGTTTCTTAGTCTGTTACCGAAGTAATTCCGACAATGAAGATAATTCTTAATTTAACACTAAATTGAACTTTTAGGATGTGGATCAGCAGGATTTGCTTTAAAATGCTCTAAATTTTATCTAATAAGAATTTTAGGTATTTTTTCTTTTTTTTTATTCTTTTTCCATACATTGCTTTTTCATTGATAGTAAAACAACTGTAGATGGGAAATATATTAGCAAGTGGACACTTTCATAATTTCTACTGACCCACTTGAATTCCGAAACAAAATATTAATACATAAAAATATATATAAAACAAATTTAAAAAAAATATATATATGAAACGTACAAAGGAAGAATACATGGAAATGTAAACATAAAATAATTAATAACAATAACATTTTTGTTTGATTACAGTAACGAACCAATAACGAACCAGTAACGAAAATGCGTAACGAAAGACAGCACCCAGACACTACCTACGCCATATTTGCCGCGACTTCATCTTTTGCACAATCAAAAATATCCTTCAGACTGCTACAATTTAGAGTTCAGTCTCTTCTTGGGGCGGTTCTGAGGTTTAGTTATCTCAGCCCACTGTCAGTTCAAGCACTTGATTAGTAGCGCAAATATAATGACGCAATTATAGCTAAGGAGTGAAAAAAAATATCATCATTAAAAAAAAACTACAGTCGGAACTCGTTATCTCGACACACGGTTTTCACATCACTCCGCTTATCACGTCAGTTTTTCAAAGTCTTGATTTTCTGTATGGGATTTTAATGTAAATAGACTCCGGATTTTACGTCGTTGAGTAATTTTCAACTCCGGATATCCCGACGGTTTAATGAAATTGTCCATTCTTCATAATCCATCTTATAAGTATCTTATAAGTAAATTAAGCGATAAGAAACGTATTGGCCAAACATTTCACAAAAGTGTCTAAAATACCCATTGAGATAAATAAGAAATTTTACGTCAATTCTTTATCTGAATAAATAAACCCACACACTATGAATGACCCACTTAAGCTCCAGATAGACACATTAGTCTGCTCGCGGTCTTCTTCTTCTGGTCAGGCGGCGCTTTCTTGTGGTTACACAGCGGTTTTCATCTGACTAAAACCGAAGCAATGTATTGCATCGATCAGAAATTATCTAACATCTATTTCTGAAATAACGAATATTGATTACTATTCATCGTGAGAAAAGAATTGTAGGAAGCACATCTAGGGACAAACAAACCTTAATTCATCAATATTTCATGTAACAATAATAAAACAAGTCATCATACATCTGATTTCTATCATTTTCAATATTATTTTTGTGTTTATTTTGTCTAATAATAATGTTTTATTGCTTAAAACTGCAAGACCTGTTATGAATTTAAAATTATCTTGAATTAATTAAAAATACTTTTATAAACATATCTATCTCCATCTCCGGTTACCGCGGCGCTCCACATATGACGACACTTTGTTTTGGTCATTAGAGTGTCGGGATAACGAGGTTCGACTGTATTTCCATGAGAAAATAAAATGCATTAAAGAGATTGTTTCAAGATTCGTGGAAAGAAAAATGCGGATGTATCGAGAATGGTGACAACATGATATGTAAGTTATGTATACATGTAATTATTGTTAGAACTTACAATATTAGCCGACACCTTTCTTCAAAAAATAAAAATGTGAGTGAAATGCCAAATGAACGAAAATCTGGATGCATTGCCTAAATGGTTTTAAATTAAAACAAAATAATGTCTTAAATTCAAACCAAAATCACGCTACATCTACCAGCTTTGTTGCAGGAAGCCAACGAAATACCGTTTACAAACGCCAGATTTTTGAAAAAAAGTTTTCATAAATAGCCCCAAACATTTATTCATTGGCTTCGAAAGGGAAAAAAAATTCTTTGAGAGAATTAAAGAAATGCCATTGCCAGCTTGAACTGTTCAGCGATGCATTGAATAAATGGCCGGTAATATTGATGAACCTGTCAAACAATTTTTGTTATCTAAAGATGTAATTACGCTTGCACTCGATAAAAGTAATTATGTAAATAGTATATGTATAATTCCAATTATTATTAAATATGCATCAATAAGTAGTTCAAAAGTCAGTGAAAAACATTGTATCCTTATAATGTAATTGTATTCGTATCTTCTATAATTGATGCGAGTAAAGTCATTGACATTTTTCGTCAAATACAAGAGTTTACTATTTTACTATTTTCTATTTTTACTATTTCAAAACTATTTTCAAAAATGGGCAAATATTGGATTTATAAAGTAAAGTTTTTTCCATAACAACTGATGCATCTCCAGCTATGAGAGGGAAATTGATTCATTTTTTTTAAATAATGGATAACTAAACTGGCCTTAAACTGTTATCGTTTATTTCTATCATATAGGAAGAAAATTTATTTGGAAAGACATTTACGCAACAACTTAAAGACGTAATGAAAAAGGTTGTTAAGATCAAAAACATGATAGTAGTACAATCATTGTTAGTAGACATCCGCTTCAAATCATTTTTGGAGGATATTGATTTAAAATATGGAAATTAGTTGTTACATTCGGAAATACGATGTTTAAGTACAGACAAATCTCCTAATAGATATATAGACTGCTTTGATGGGATACAAACATTTCTTTACGAAATCAGTGAACATGATCTCGGACTCAGTGATAATGAATGGTTTTTAAGACTTTTGTTAACAGACATAATCAACTGTTATAATGATTTAAACCTACGACTTCAAGGATATGGTGACATAATTTTGTAAATGTTCTAGGAATGGATTTTTTTTTTTCCGAAATTAACATTATATGAAACAGACATAAAAAAAGAAAGAATTTTGTTTCTTTCCACTGTTAAAAGGGCAACATGGAAAAGCAAATATTGATGAGAGTAATCTAAATATTTTCGAAAGTTTGATATTGTGCATTTAAAGTGAATTTAAAAGTCGAATCAAATTTTTTAGAAGCTCTGCGAAATGTTTGCATTTAAGAGAAAGTCCTGAGTAACAGGAGAAAATGTTTTAGATTATCAATATTTTAAATATCTTAAAATTGATTATTTTAGTTTAGAAATGACTGATTTTAAAGTTTAGAGTTAGAGAAAGATAATTGCAAGACATTGCGGAAAGATTTGGATTAATCTATGATCTTTCCATGATATCAACATGCTGGGCATAACATTCTACGAAGTCGCATTCGGTGTAACTTATTAATGTGAGCAAATATTTCACCACATGAAATATAGTTTGAGTTTGAACAGGGACAGCATAGCGATAGAAAATTTAGATGCTTTTATTCGTCTTAATACGACAGTCTATGAGCTAGACTTGACTGAATTGGCGTCATAATTTCAGCATCATAGGAGCCATTGATATCAATGAGAAAAGTAAAGCTCTTTCAGTTATGTTTATTTTTATAATAATCATAATTATAATTAAAATTTTTATGTTTAAAGTTAAAAAACCTTAAAGAACCCTTAATACGCATATTGTGGTTAATTGTGACCCTCAGCCAAAGCCGTTTTCCGACCCGTGCTTTAGACATTAGATATGTCTGAATTTAAGACACATAAGCGTCTTACACAGATAATGGTAACTATGGTAAAAATGACCTGTGAGAAATGTATGAATAATAATGATATATTTACAATTAAGACATTTAAATTGGTTAGACATTTCAGAAGTTTTGAGAAGCATCTTTCTGAAAAACCCAAGTTTTCTCAGGTTCCGAAATGTACCACTGGGGAGCACCTGAGTACCTGAATTTTGCAATTTATATTATTTTGTGTATTTAACAATAGCAAAGTTACTCTAATTTCTTTACAGATAGATATCATACGTCTATCAGATAGTGGAACTGTTTTTTGTGATAAGAGTGCTATTTTTCTTCAATAATTCTGACCTTGCTGGTGATGAAAAAAAGTAACTATAATATTGTAAAAAATAATTTAATTCTGGCGTGACACACAACTATCGAAACTATCACATTGTGTGTACAACTTACAAATTCACACCAACTAAATTTAACGAGTGTCTGGTACGGGGTACAGAAGATGCACGAGGACAAAGTTATGGTATTCTAACATAAAGACCTGATAACTTATAAACAATATTAGTCACATTGCCTGTATGACTTTGCACCGTATTTTTGGATATCAACTGAAAATCATTTAGATCTACATTGCTGTTTCAATCATTCCAACGGGCTGTGTGAACAATCTTCAGTAGAAACCTGACGGCTCTATAAACAGACTCCTCATTATTCTTAACCTTAATGTAAGGTACATTACGACTAATTAATGTACTAAGTATTAGGATATCATTCCGCTACAACAAATTGATTCTTTAAAATTTTAGTTCTATACTCATACTTGTTCCTCAGCTGTGTCGAGCAATCTGTACAAATGAACGACGTCCAGGTACCAAAAAATGATACATGTTATTTGTTCCTCATCTTTGTATAATTATAAAATTTATTGGAATAAATATTGATGATGTCGTTACTATTAGGGAAGCCCGAATGAATCAAGATTTGGCTGTTTTATTAGGATAATGTATTATAATTCGGGATTACAATCCCGGGATCCCGTATCCGGGGATCCCGCTTAATTTTTAATCCCGAAAATCCCGTGATTTGTCAGAAAAAATCCCGGGATTTTCGGGATTGTCTGGTTTTTTTTAATGGAACAGTATCCAGCTGAAATAAAAAAAATATATTTATAAACTTTCGCATTTGGGGAAAAAAATCAATTTTTATGAAATTTATATATCATTGAAAAAGGATATATACCTCAAGTATTTTTTACATATATTTCTAATCGATTAAATCTTTTAAAGTGGAAATCTTTTTGTTGGCAAAAAAGCCTCCTCTGCTCTGCGCAGTAGTTACGCGCACTAATACTTATATGAATAAATGATTGTTATTCTGGCCAAATTATGATATATCAAACAATTAAAATAATAATATAGGTAATTACTTACCTTTATCTTTCTTCAACAGCATTCCTTACTTCACTGCGTGGCACACATTTAAGTCCTATGCGATGTATCCGTTGATCAGGAACACCTGTTATGTTACTTTCTTATAGTGTTTAAAATATATAAAGGTGGATGTTTAATATTTTATCTTATGCAAATGATTCCACTCGTGAGACTTTTTCTTTGCTGATTAACTATTATATAATTAAATCTTTAAGTTTACATTTTTAAGTTAATTACATATTCATTTGCATTAGGCTGCTTTTTGCAGCAACAATATTTAAACATTACATCCTTTCTTATTGAAATCTACACAACAACTGAAAATTAATAATAAAAAAGTTTATGAGTCACTTTAAGTTCTTTTTTTTATGATGATGGGGAAATCTTGCATCATACGTGGGCTGATATATAAACATATTTCACTTATTAATGTTATTGTTCATTTTTAATATCATAATTTAGGAAAATATAAAGTGAGTTGATTACGCAATGATTTATTGCTACTAAATCTGTTTATTTAAGTATGAAGATGTTCGTGTCCTTGAAGATTATTGCTTGTTTCCTGTTTCGAAAATAGTTTATTATCAATATCTGATAGGGTTATAAATTCAACAATTTTGAGTTGCAAACAGATGTAACCCGCAGAGGTATTAGTCAGAAAAAATAAAATCGTTTCTTTATTTCGATTTAGCTGCGTGTGAAGAAAAAAATCTTTCACTTTGTAAGTCATTTTTTTAATTAGGCTTTACTGATAAGTGTTGCATTTGAGTATGATAGTCTTGCTTTTCGTGCGTTTATATTTACTTTGCTTAAAAGATGTCTAATGAAAAGGATTTTGTAGGTCATAGGAAAGATAAGGATACATCTTCAGTACGGTACTACTATTTAACGTCTAAAGATAGAAAAAGCGCAAAATGTAAAAAAATGTAGCGCAGTGCTTAAAACATTAGGTGGATCGTCTAAGGGTTTACACACACATTTATCTACGAAACAAGGTACTAAAATTTTGAAAGAATTTAGTACAACCTCTCTTCCTTCCTCAAGTCAAGATTGCACAGAAGATAAATTGCTTTCTAAAAAGCGAAAAATAGAGGATTATTTTAATAGTGATAAGGAATCACTGGATTTAATTTTATCGCGAATGACAGCTAAAGATGGTTTTTCGTTTAACATTTTCATTACTTTGATTGATTTAAGAAATTTAAGGCTATAATGATTTGCCAAAATCTGCAGTATCAGTTCGAAATCGTGTAGTGAACTATAGTTCCATAATAAAGGAGTTAATTACAAAAGAAATACAAACTTTTAAAAATTCAGGAAAAAAAAATAGTTTGGCTTTGGACATCTACTGCAAACAAGCGAATATTAATATGAATATTAATGTCCATTCAAGAAGTTTAAATTTGAACAAATTCTGGAATTTGGGTCTTATGCGCATACATGGATCTTTTACAGCAGGAAAGTGTATTGAAATGCTAACACAACGTCTAAACCAGTATGACATTTCACTAATAAAAGATGTTGTTTCTATAGTAACTGATGGACCAAATCTAATGCTTAAAGTCAGAAAAGAAATTGAATCCGATCATCAGCTTTGTTTCTCTCATGGCATTCACTTAGCAATTTGTGATACTTTATAAACGAAATACAGAGCCAGAAACTTCCTCCAGAAAAACAGTAGCTGAACCATGCTGCGGAAGGGAAAATTTAGACTTAAAAGAAGATGATAATGATGAAGATATTGAATCTTTCGAAAGTTTAGAATCGGGGTTTGTGCTAATTTCTGAAGACGAACAGGACTTTGCATACTCTGATGAATGTATCAATGTACTTGTTAAAAAAGTTCGGAAATTAATAGTTTATTTTAAACGATCTCCAATAAGGAATGAAGTTCTTCAAAAGTATGTTAAATCTGAAAAAGAGAATTATTGTCCCTTAAATTAGATTGCAAGACTAGGTGGAACAGCCTAGTAACTATGCTTGAACGATTTTAATGTTTGAAAAAACAGCATATAGAAAGCTTTAATCGATTTAAAGCATCAGATCTGTATAGAAGATTCCGATTTTCTACTTATGAACGAAATTGTTGAAGTCCTCAAACCAATACATCTCACAGTGGAAGCACTCTGTCGCAGGAATTCTAATTTGTTGACCGCAGACGCAGCCTTAAAAATTCTTTTAAATGAATTGTCGGAGAAAAAATCTAAATTTGCTTATAAAATGACAGAAGTGCTAAAACTACGCATTAGAGAACGACGACGTATGGAATTATCTGGTGTTTTAAGTTATTTGCATAATCCTAAACGAGATGACTTGAGTGCAGAAACTAGCAGTATATTTTCTATTCCTAACAAAACTGTTATTAAGAAGCACGTAAAAGCAATAATTGAAAGGCTAAACAGTCTTGACAATGAAAATTCTGAAGATACAGAAATAACGCACAGTGAGCCTACTGCGAAACGGCAATCGGATAACCGAACATATCAGGAAAAATTGCAAGAAGAAATAGAAAAAAAGCATGCTAACTGTAGAACCTGAAACACCAAAGTAAATGGATTTATCAATAAAAATTAGAAATGAGATATCTCTTTTTGAAAGTGGAGGAGTCCGCGGCCATCATTTAGAATTAGCTTATCAATATTTGCTGACAATTCCTCCCGCGAGCGTAGAAGCAGAAGAAGCATTTTCGGCAGCATGATTTATTGCAAAAAAAATTAGAAATCGACTTGGAGATGATACTTTAGAGGCCTTGATATTTCTTAGATCATATTTTCAAAGGAAAACCGATTACTTAAGAAACAGTGAACTATTCAAACTAATTTTTTTTTTTCTCTTGGTATGTACATTTTTTTTCATTTTATATTATGCAACTTTTTCATATTTTAACTAATTAGAAATTTAAACTATACATCTATGTAATTTTCTATTGTATGTGTGTATGTGTTAAGTTCTTTTATTTCAAGAAAAAAAAAAGCTTCATGTTGGGGAAAATCTTGCGTTTGCGATATTCTAAAATTGTAATCTTTAATTACGTGATTATGAGAATAATTCAAAATTTAATTAGTGATATTAATTATTTTTAATATTGTAAATATTAAGCCAATCAAAATTTTTTTAAAAGGAAATAAAAGAAATTATCTAGAATATTAAGCATAGACATTTCCTTTTCTTTTGTTACATTGTCAAGCATCAACATATCATATTTGTTTTAATTTCCAATTGTTGTAATTTATCCTATACTTTTTGATAATTAAAGTCATAAATTTTGAACTTGGTACATTTTCATATGTAAGTTAGGCTGTATTTTACTTTAATTACCTTTTTTATAATATTATAATATTTAGCTATTGTAAAAATTGGTGATATTAGAGAAATTCTAATTTTCGTAATCCCGGGATTGTCCCGGGATCCAGGGATTGAATCTAAGCAATCCCAGAATCCCGGGATTGCAAATTAGTCTATGGATTGTAATCCCTAATTATAATTTATTACGATAAAAACAATTGTTTTCTTCTCTTTGTTTAATATTATTGAAAGCATAAATTTTATATTTATTATTAAAAAAACAATTAATTAGGTGTTTATTGATTCTTACACTGGTAGTTTAGTAACTTTTAAATTTACTTTTGCCAAGCAATTTGTCTTCAGTATGTCGTTTAATTTTCATTAAACTTTTTGTTATATTTTATACATATTATGATTTTTTAAATGTAAGTATAACTGCAGCATTAAGTATACATGTTTTACACGATTATCAACGTATTATTAAAAATTACATTTTAATTGATCATTAGCTTATGGTTATTTTAACATATAATTTTGTAACAGAATTAACTTTCTGGGAAAATATATTTCCCTCCGCCCATCATCGTTAAGTTTCATTTAAAGACTCTAAAACTTTTTTATAGTCTTTTCAGCGCAGAAACTTGTAACATTAAATAGTTTAATGGCACTATAAAACTAAAGCAAACGGGTAAAAATCTTCTCAAATATTTAAAATTAGTACCCATAAAAAATACTGAAAACAATTGCTCACGGATTACACACTATTTTTTAAAAAAATAAATATACTTTTCGGCAAAATTCTAAAAAAAAGTAATGTAATATGAAAAAAAAATGTGTTTATATCAAAATGGTAATTTAGAATAAAATGAATTAAATTATTTTTCTAAGATGCTGAAAAACGATAGAAAGTTGTGAGATATTCATGAAATTATGTATGTACTAAAAGTCAGTATATATGTTGTCTTCCATTTAAAAATTAATTTGTTTTAGAGATATGTAGAAAAATATTATAAGCGAAGTATTATCATGTAATTATTTTTATAAAAGAGAAACATAAGTTATGAATAGCTTATTTCTCAAGCTAGCCAATCATTTTAAAAATTTCCCAATAAGTACATACGATGTTTTGCATGCGATATTTCGCATTAAACAATGTTGGCTCAAGATAATCTACCAAAATAATATGGAGGGGAAAAGTTTATTTGTTATGGAACGTTATTATATTTTTAGTTGTAAGTAAAAAATAAAAAAATAAAGAGATATATAAAAATTTAGTAAAGAACAAACTTTGATTATTTCTTAACATATTTTTTGTGCGTTTGAAGTGGAAGGAAACAATACATGTATATATTTAGCTTTAAAAAGAGATACAGTTTTCGGGTAATGGCAACTAGTCGGGTAATACGAAAAAGGGTCACAAGGAATATTGAAATTGGAAGGAAAACGACGATCAATGTTGGATCAAAAAAGTCTACTAAAATAATATGGAGAGAGGTAGTTTGTCTGTTATGGAACACTATTATATTTTTAGTTGTAAGTAAAATAAATAAATATATATATTAAAATTTAGTGAAGAACAAACTTTGATTATTTTTTAATACATTTTTCGTGCGTTTGAAGTGGAAGAAAAAAATACACACACACATACATATATGTATATATAGCATTAAAAAGAGTTACAGTTTTCGGGTAATGGTAACTAGTCGGGTAATACGAAAGAGGGTCACAAGGAATATTGAAATTGGAAGAAAAACGACGATTAATAAGAATAACCAAAATTATTTAATGCGTAAAACTTAGTACATAGTCTAAATGATCAGATTTTTTGATTTTTTTATTTATTTTTTATTTTTTAGACTGGTCTGGAAACAGTTGTCTAGATGAAATGACTCGACGCGCCATATTGATAAACATACCGCTTCACTCGCCAACAAGTTAGGATTGGGAAACACTGACTAACATAGAAATAAATATAACTGTTCAAATTTATTCTGAACTTGGTTAACATGACTGACAATATGATTTCATAATTAATACAAATTGTATAAAATTGACCTGCAAAAATTTGGGAGTAAGTTTTTTTTTCCCTCCATGTCTCTCTAATAACAGGTGTCGAAACAGAACTATGCGCAGTTGCTCATAGCCATAGTAGAAAGACTTAAGGAAAATTTTCGCTTGGCTGAAATACTGTATGCGCCAGATTTTGAAATATTCCATATTATCCGACCATTCCATTAGACACGAATATCCGCATATACTCATTTTATGAAAAATTCACACAGCGCTTTATTGTTTAAGGAAACTGTCTGCGACGTATTACATTTTTATGAAAACTACCAACAGATATTTTTAAATAGTTTCCTAAATTCTAATTATATATTTTCGGATAAGTAAAATTAATAATTTTGAAAAATATAATGTATTTTGTAAAATAATTTGTGAAACGTGTGAAAATTTTTATGATTATAGTTGTTCTTGAAAACATCAATTTGAATTGACAATATATCATACCTTAAAAGCAAATATAGTAAAACTCAAGAAATTTGTTCAGCTAAGAGCGTGAATTATTTTTTTTTAACCATTTTGAATAATGCTTATTGTCCTCGTCAGGGTAGGAAATCAAAAATATATATGAAGCATTTTATTGATTGAATCCGCATTTTATTCGTTTCCCGATTGGTCTATACAGTAATCTGTATTTTCCCTTTACTTTCAACAGAAATGGATACTTATGTTGTTACTATAACAAAAAAGTAATAAAAACTACAAAAAAAAATAATAACTCAGAAATGAATTGAGGTACAGTTTTCAAACAAATTGCATTTAAAAGTACATTCTTTTCTCTATACGAAGGTGTAAAAAGTAATATTGTGGGATGTGTAGAAGTTTAAGAATGAAATATCATTTAAAATTGGTCCAGGAATATTAATGTTTAATCCATGGCGTACGTAATGTATGACCAGTTCCGTAGAAGTCTAAAAATTTACAGTACCGAAAAATGCAATCCATGGCGTACGTAATGTATGATCAACTCCGTGCGATTTTTTATGTCTTAAATTTTAGCCTTTGAAAAAATCATTTTCCAAATGGTCGTTGTAATTTGTTAAATTGCATTTTTTTTTTTTTTTTTTTTTTTTTTTTTTTTTTTTTTTTTTAGTTTTGAGTTGAATATTTTTCAAACGTAAAGATCCACAATTATATAAATATATAGATTTTCGTTAAATAGATATGTCCGTGCCACTAAATACACTGCTCAAAACAATTAAAGGATATTTGAAGTTTTATATAAAATAAAGATATAAACGAAATTTTTTTGCCGAAAATAGAAGAAGAGAATCACAAATGCAAATTTTTCTGGTTTTCAAACTGTGGAGTATGCAAATTTTGAGTTCGACGTCAAAAACGTCGCTTCAGCGGCAGCGAATGAAATTTGACTTTCAACTGGATAAAAGAGAATGAAGACAAGGATGATCGGCATTCAGTGATTGCTTTGTTTCGATGAGTACGATGTCTCAACGAAGTCATTTGACAGATTCAGAAGCTTTGTGAATTGTTGGTAGGTTAGAAGGGGGCCAAACTCAAGCCGAAGTAGCGCAAGCCATTGGAGTGTCACAAAGTGTCATTTCCAGGATCTGGAACCGTTTTTTGGAGAGTGGATGTGCAGGCCAAAGACCAGGGCAAGGTCGTAGACGGGCAACAACGCCCAATGAAGATCGGTATTTAGCGTTAACAGCTCGCAGACACCGAACCATGAACGCTACTCTTCTCCAACAACACCTTCGCTCGGCTACAGGCACCACGATTTCAACTCAGGCTATCTGAAACCGGCTCCATTCTGTAGGTCTGTATGCTCGCCGACCGATGGTATGTGTTAGATTAACATCAAGGCATCGTCGCGACCGCACGGAGTGGGCAACCGAGCATGTCAACTGGAGGATAAATGAATGGAGCAATATTCTGTTTTCTGACGAGTCCCGTTTTTCTGTGCATCCGGATAATAGGCGTATTTTCATCTGGAGGGACCGTGGCAGTAGGAATAATCCTGCGTTCGTGCACGAAAGTGTCAGATTTGACGGTGGACGAGTGTTGGTGTTTGGTGGCATCTCCATTGACGGGCGCACTGACCTCTACATCATTCGAGATGGAGCTTTGACTGGCCGCCGATATAGGGATGAGATCCTCAGACCTATTGTAGTCCCTTACGCTGCAGCAATCGGAGATAACTTCATTTTAATGGACGATAACTGCAGGCCACATCGTGCAAACCTTGTGGAGGATTTCCTTTTCGAGGAAGGAATCGTTCAAATGGAATGTCAGCGTGTTCTCCAGACATGAATCCAATCGAGCACATTTGGGACGCTCTAGGAAGACGAGTTTCTGGCAGCCAACAACCCCCACAAACTCTCCAAGAACTGGAAAGAGCTCTTCTGGAAGAGTGGGTCAGAATACCCCAACTCGTCATTAATAGCCTCATTGAGTCCATGCCTCAAAGGTGTTCAACGTTGCTGGCCGCCCGTGGAAACCATACCCCCTACTGAAAATGATTTTTTTTTTTTTAAGAAAACACCTTTTCTTATTCTTTTTTTCTAATATGCACAAATTGTGTTTTTTTCCTTTAGTACACAAATGCGCAATAAAATGCATTTTTTTCTGCCAAACATGTGTAATTTATTCTCATATAACCCTCTATGTCTGTCGAACATGTATCAATCAGCTAAACAGTTTACCAGATACAAAATCCACCTAAAACTGCAATATCCTTTAATTGTTTTGAGCAGTGTATTAATTCATTAGTCAAGAAATTTTAACTTATTTTCTGTATTTGGCTCGTAAATAGGTGCTGAATTCAGTGTAATAATAAAATTATCTCAAGCACATCACATTTTTAGATACATGGCAGTTACGTGAAAACAAATGTGAAATATTTGACAAAAATATACCGTTTGAAATGCAAACCTAATATTCATGGGAAGAAAAAAAATTCTTAACACAAACTATTAATTAATACGAGCACCAAACAGTTGCACAAAAGCCCATAATGTTAATATTAACAATGTTATTTTTTAAAACAGGTTAATTCCTTTCTTCATGACAGTGATGAATGTTTCGGTAGTTACTTTTTACAGCAAAAGGCATCCAAATAAAGAATTTATTTTACACAGTATTCATGTATTTATTATATTAACTGTAAAATGTAAATTATAATTATCATTTTACCACGTGATTTATGATGTATGATAAAATTAAATTCTAAAATTTTGTAAAAGTCTAAAGTGATAAAAAAATTATGATAGCAGATTCGTATTCTACATGCATAAATACATTTTTTTTTTCAAATTACAAATCATATACAAAATGGTTGTTGACCTGAATTGTAGAGATTTATCTGTAGTGCCATAAAAAGTCCTATTTATATAAATTTATTAAAAAAAAATTAATATCAAGTAAGGTAATATAACAGAAACATGATCATTTTCCCCTATCAGTGAGCCCCTCGATATAAATTACATATATATATATATATATTAATATCTTCGGATTTAGTTAACTACTTCTTTCAACCTTATTTTAACTTTTATATATGCAAGATTAAATATCTCTTAGAATTTCACACATTGAAAAAGAAGAAAGCCTCCCTTTAATTAAAGTCACGTTAAACAAGACCACCAGAAAGAAATAATTTGAATATTTTCAATTAAATTTTCTTTCGGTAAGAATAACAACTTTCAACAAGCTTAAGTTCTTTGAAAATGTGACGCTGTCTGAATCGTAATTACTTGTTTAACTCTTGGAATATTTCGGTGCATATTTTCCTTTACTTTTCTTTGAAGTGAACTGATGTATCTCCTGAACTGATGAATGATAAATATTTAATGAATTCCGCGCTGGTTTTATGTTTATGTGTCTATATTCTGTTTTTCACTTAATTAACATTTTGTTTTGATATTATGATTTTAAAAATTATAGTATTTTTAGTAATAGGTGATATTGAGGTATGTATATGAAATATTATTTTTAGTAGTTTCCGCAGTATTAAATCAAATTAAAATACTTTTACATTTTGATATTATTTATGAAATCATAAATTTGAAAAATAAATGAAATTCTAAATTTTATTTAACTTCAATTTTACAAACTGTCATATAAATTTATTAAAGTAAAAAATAAATGTATAAAATTTTTCCCCTCTTGAATAACATATCGTATAAATATACTGATTTTTTTCATCAGATAGTATATACAGGATGGCACATAACTAATGTGACGCAAGTAAAAGTCCATAACAATTTACTGAACGAAGAAAACAACTAGATTTTTTCACCATTCGAAAGAGGAAAAAATTTGTACAAGAAACAGTCAAGATAATTTGAAATGGATTTCTTCAGTGTTGATGCAGGTGTCTAAATGCTTCTGTAAATTCTTCAAGATGGCCATGACTGTTTCCGGCGTAATTTCGGCCCAGGCTTTTTCCGTAGCACGTTTCAAGGAACCCAGGGATTTGGTGTTGATTGAGTAGGCTTTTTAGCTCCAGGATCCACCAAACAGCTAAGTCCATAGTGTTCATGTCAGGGAAATTTGAGTGCCAAACGCCCTTTGTCTAAAATCACGAGAGATTGGTCTCGGATCCCTCCAGCGCACAGTTGGGCAAAATCCCGAAAAGCTGGCCAAAAGTCGAAAAATAAAGTTACTATTTAGGGAATTTTGACTATACAGATGGCTAGAATAATGTTTGGAGGGTCAGAATCTATATTTATAAAAAGGTTTACGTTTTGGCTTGACAACCTGTATCATTTCAAATGTGACGCTTGGAGGATCATCATCTGAGGTGAATAAAAAGAACAAAACAATGTTTCCTCTAAACACATGCTACATTTTCCCATATGATCCGATTTTAATGCTTTAAACAGGATTCACACGATGATAGAGTGTAAATTATTTGCGCGTGTTACAAAAGTTTTTATTAAGAACATAAAAATTAATAATTTCATGATTATTTTTGATAGAAATTTTGAAAAAAATATCTTATTTTTTTGTTTTTAAACATCAAAAAGTTTAAAAGTTCCACAGTATTCCGCAACGACTTATAAAGGAAATAGTAGCCTGAACTATTATATAATGTATAGTGAAAAACCAGCTGCCATAAACTGCCATTCTGCATTCTGTGCAGGTTTTTGTAACCACAAGTAAAAACGTCAGTTTTTTAGTCGCTTCAAAAACTCTAAAATTTATTGTCACAGTAATTGAGCTGGCAAAAATTTTTGAAATTTTCAGATTAATCAGTTTTGTGCTAGATTACTATGTATTATATTACAAATAAGTATTATAATCATAAGCATAAATAAATTTCATAAGCAATATTAGTAAAAAAAAAAATAATAATAATAATAATTCTCTATCATCGATCCGATAGAAATACGTTATCTTATCTTTATAGCTAATAATTCTGTTTATTCTAATGTAATTAGAATAAATATCTTTTTAATTACAATCTTTGCTAGATCGTACTGCTAAGCGTGTTTTATTAATGAAAACGAAAATTATTAATTATCTGACTTCCGAGAACATTAGCAATCTGAATTTGATTTGCAAGTGGGGGATGTGATGGCACATCTATGGTCGAAGTACCTTTAAAGAAAAATTTAGCGATGATGATGCTAGAAAGCAGGTTCAAATACCTTTTTCACTTCTCTAGTGCCACTAGAACTTTTGAGTGTTGCAAATAATTCAGAAATAGTTATCAGGAAAAATTCGAGATCTTCATCTCCTAGATTTTTTTGGCCCATCAGAATCAATTTTTTCTTTAAAATACGGAAGCTACTGTCAGTGGAATGGATTATGTTGAAGACCAGGAGATTAAACTTATTCCTTTTAAAGCAATCATTGATAGAAAATAAGTAGGCGTTAATTACAAACTAGATTAAAGGATAATTGATTGAAAAAATTTTAATGCCTTTACTAGTAATTTGTCAACTTAACGTTGGTAACTATGCCAGGTAACTTCAAGATAGTTTAATAAACTTTGTTAACATTTTCAAACTAAAAGTGAATGAAGTTCATTTACGATTCGGGATGATCACGTTACGTGCCTATATAAGATGTTTTGAGTATGGCTTGCATTTGGCATACAAACGGGATATAAAGGAATGGCAAGCGCGCACTCCTGACGAAAAGAAAAATAAATAAATTGCAAAACAATATTTACAAAAAGGATTTCGTTTACAATTAGGAGTTCTCGTCGATAAACCAAAAGCCGGATTTGGAAACACAAATGATGACAGTACAGCTAGTCGATTCTTTGAAAACGCAACTATTTCTGCTTTCATAAAGAGAGTAGACGAAGATTTGTTCAAACGATTCCACGTCATATTAAAAGTAATTTCTTAACATTCATTTGATCAATTTCGTGGATTATTGCTCACAAACAGTTTGTAAATTCGTTGAATTGTATTCCTAGTTCTATATGCCAACTTCAGTGCCCAGAATACTTATTCATGGGAAATAAATAATAGCTTCCTCAATATTACCAATTGGGAAAATGTCGGAAGACTCTCTAGAATCGTGCAACAAATTGATCAAATGGTACCAAGAAGATTTCTCGCTAAAATGCAGTAGGACGAAAACAATGGAAGATGGGGCTTTTATCGGATTTGGATGTCATCAGATAAAGATTAAGATAAAGATCAGATAAAGACATAAAGATTACATAAATTACCGTAGAAGAAATTAAGATCCTTTTCCTTAGAGGCATAACAAGTGCTGTAAAATATTTCGACAACTCCCATTCTGAAGAATCTACTTATTATACTATAGATGATTCAGAAGACGAATTTAAGAATATCCTTTCCTTTTATTTTAATAATATAAAAATTAAACCTTTTAACATTTTACTTTCCATTAATGTACTTAATTGTGTTTCATGAATAAAGATTCAACGTGTAATTTCGATTAAACATATCTTAGGTCCTTGAAAATTCTTTGTATCGTTTAGACTCGAAACTTCCCATTTTATTTAAATCTAAATATATTTTAGAATTAATATGTCATTTTTTTTATTTTAACTTTTGAATCGCACTTAGCATCCTCAAACGCATCTGTATGCGAAATTTCATAGAAATTGAGTAACTTTCAAAGCATTTTAATTTTAGTCCGCCATATTGGATTCGCCATTTTTTTTTTGAATTTTAACTTTAGAATCGTAATCAGCATCCTAAAAAAACCCGTTTACAAAGTTTTGTGCAATTCGAATAATATTTTTATATTTTGGCCAGCTTTTCGGGATTTTGCCCCACTGTACAGCACCTTCTTCGCTCTGTGGGCCAATCCTTTTGAAACCTCCAGTCAATGTTCTTCGCTTTCTTTTCGTCCCAGAGGATCATGGCGCCTTCCGAAGTAAGCTGCCGATGCGTCTCTGCGTTGATCTTGACGCCTTTTGGGATGAAGACGATTTTGTCATTTCCAATCCGGAAATCCCCACCCACACTATTAAAGACATCGGGAAAAGAACCTTTCCCACCTTCACAATGCATGGAGCCCCTTTCAGATTCATATTGCATTGCATCTGCGAATTCCGGAAAGGTTGGATCCTGAAATTCATTTCATCGGTGAAAACAATCCGATTCTGGGAATCGCCGGGGCACATGGACTTCATCTTCTTGCACTTTACAAGCCCTGACGCCTTCATTTGGTCCGTGAAATGGTTTATTTTCTCCAGTTAGTACGGGATGAGTTGCACATCTTTTTTGACATATCTTTGCATGGTTTCGCGGTCGACTTTGAGCTCCTTGGCCAATTTTCCGATGTTTCTTTGTGTATTTCGCTGAAAATTCTTCTTGCCCGTGGTAAGAGCACTGAGGTCCCTGTTTTTCGCGGTCTTCCCCTTTGTTGATGGTCTTCGACCCCTACGGTATCTTTAAAACGTTTGTCAGAGCAATGGACATGTTCCCAGTGGAATTTGGCGATGTCAAGAATTGACATCCCCCTCTTGTGATAGAGGACGATGGCTGGCCGGCTCCTTTACATTGTACTGCTTTGTACAATTAGTTTTCCTTCAAAGCTGTCAATTGATAACAGCTGATGTAGTAATTTCACTACAAAAAAGAACGTGTAACACGAATAAAACAATAGTATATCACAAAAACTTCAAACAATCAGACGGCTTAAGTATGGGTAATCCTTTATCTCCAATTCTTTCTGATATTTATATGCATTATTTTGAGGAAAAATTATTAAATCTGATTAAATCTAATTTTAAATGTTGGATGCGTTATGTCGAAGATACTTTTGTTTTAGTTGATAATCTATTTCATATTTCTACCATTCTTCATACTGTCAATTCTATTGACCAACATATTCAGTTTACTTTTGATTTAGAAAATGTTAATAAACTTTCTTTCCTTGATGTTTTAGTTACCAAATGTGATTTTTCTTTCAAAACTTGTGTTTATAGAAAACCTTTTTCTGTTTCTAACCCACCTCATGCTCTCTCAAATCATCCTGTCAACCAAAAAATCGGTGTTTTTTACACGTATGTAAATCGTGCTCTCAAAATTTGTTCCGACTCTGCATCCCTTCAGGAAGAACTTAATTACTTAAAATCCGTTGCTGTCAAAAGAGGCTTTTCTGAAAAGCATTCTAATTCAAACTCTAATACTTCAGTTGTGTTACCATTTTTTCCTAAAATCAGTCAGCGAGTTGCTAAAATCTTAAGAAGGTTTGAATATAACGTTATTTTTTCTCCTGTTAACAAAATCACTTTTTCAAATCTCAAACCCCTGTTGATCACCTAGATAACTGGGGTATTTAGCAAATATCTTGCCAGTGTGGCCTTTCTTATATTGGCCAGACTACACGTGCTCTTAGATTTCGTTTAAAAGAGCATGAAGGTTATATGTTAAAAATCAGGAGCTTAAACGTTCTTCTATTGCTCAACATTCTTGGTCTTCTCAACAAAGGTTCGATTTTTCCTCAGCCATCATTATCCAAAAATGTTCTTGTAACTTTGTCTTGATTTTTGGGAAGCTTACCACATCATTAAAAATTCTCACTCTTTAGTCAATGATTTATCAAGTACTCGTAATTTTCCAAGTATTTGGAAAGCATTAATTTATTTTCCCATTTTTTGGTTTCTTTTTCTCTCCTTCTCCGGTAGATGTCGCTACTTGTCCACCTAGTCGTTTCCACTGCTTCTCTCTCATTGGTTGTTTTTGGGGCCTTCGCTACCCGCATCGGGCCAGCGCGTCTCTGTCTATCATTTTGCTCAACCTTGCTTTTTCTTGCACGCTGTTCCTTTTTCCCTTTCTTGCACTGAAGAAGAATCTCGCTAGGGGATTCGAAACAGCTGTTTGCTGCTTTTCATGTATTTCTGTGCATTTTAAACGTTGATTTTTCTGCTTTTTAACATTGTTGCACAAAGGCTTTATTTGCTATTTTTACATACTGCTTTGCTTTTTTATATGATGGTGCTGCTTTCCAATTTAAACAAAAATATAACTATGCAAATATGCCTGCAATGAATCAGACTTCTTTCACAATTAAATTAATTGAGCATATTTTTTTCCAAATACTCCTTGTATACATGCTACGTATTTATGTTGTGCCGTTTTATGATGATATATGTGGAATGAAGTGCGTGCTAAAAAATCAATTTTAAGGAATACTGCTTATTTTGTCAAAATTGTTCGTGATAAAGCAAAAGAGCATACTCCATACATCAGATGAAGAAATAAAACAATAATGTTTAATTGATTTGCGTGAAAATACCAACAGCGAACGGCATTCAACAAATACAATTCGTTAAATCCATGAAAAATGACACTATCTGCTACAAACCATACACTAACATAATTCGTACAAAGTATTTGTGTTTCATTCAGCAAATAATGATACAGGAGAAGTTGTAAGTGATATTAATGATAATGAAGACAATGATTCATTCTGTTCAGTAGCAGAAACTGAGAAGTTGCCGTGTGGTTATACTGAATGATTCCAAAATATGATGGTTTAAAGATTCGTGGTTTTACTATTGAAGTGGAAAACAAAAATTATCTGCTAAGAGCTATTTAAAGCATAAGTAATTCTCAAGTTTGAACCTGATGACCAAAATATTTGGCAAAAAAAATCAAGTTGTGGCTGACATTGATGCTCTCAGATTGATCACCTCTCGAGTATTTTACAAACTCTAATTAATTTTAGACCTTTTTACATTGTTTGAGTTATTTTAAAGTGTAACCATCATTAAAAGTTTTTCTCATAGAAAAGTAATTTTTAAAAACTTATTTTAATTATTTTGTTCTGTATTTAAACTGAATTTCTGGGAAAATTCCTTTATGAACAAAATGTCACAAGGGTAACACTTAGTATTTTGCAAAATCAAATGTAACTAATTCATGTGTTATCAGATGAGGTCAATGATTAATACTTTTTAAAAATATATAATTACTCTGCTATATTCTGAATATTTTATTTCCATAATCTCGAATAATTCGCGGAATTTCTGCGTCAAACACAATTTTTGAAAATTGCATTTTTTTTGTGGTCAAAGAGTAACAAATTTGTCATTCATTATCTAGGCAAGTAAAATGATTTTTGTTACAAATTGTATATGATTTTTAGGAGTAGAGCACGTGTATTTTTAAGTGGTTGCAGCAAATTTATCCTAAATATATTTTATAATGAAATAATTAGAAATATTTATGAAAATTTGCTTTGACAGTCCAAGAGTAACAATGGACGTTCCCAAATAAGGACGATAAACATAATAAGTGGATATTTTTCCGTATTATGAACCGAATAGATTTTGCAGCAGGATGATATATAAATGAAAGTTTTCTTCTCTTCAAAATCTGATTTGGCCAAATAACAGGGACAGTTGTCCATTTTACGGTGTTCATTATGGGATTAATTTATATTTCTTTCAAGTAGTATAAAAGGAAATATCTGAGACCTGAGGTCATTCTTATCTGCTATCGTCTCTCATCATACTTTTTTTTTTGCGATAAATTTTCCAATTTATCGTTCACATATACACATACGAACAAAGTTGCTTCTACAAATAAATAGAATGCTAAATTGAACTTTAAAAGGGTCAACTTATACTTATCTTTTGTGCAAAATACTTAGAATATGACAAAATATACATATATTAAAATATACTTATTTAAAAAGATGTTAAATTACTTTAATACTTTTTATTATTATTATTTTTTTTTTTTTTTTGCTATAAACACAGCCTTCGTCAGAGAATTCAAAAGTACTGTTATTACCGTATAAATATTCAAATTTCACGTAGTAGGTGTCGAAAAGAGTAAAAGTGAAAGTCAATTTTTAGATCTGTAAAACGTTGGGAAAATAAAATATGGTTATAGAGGGAATTAGAATATAACTTGTTTTATGATTCTTTAATCCGTGAATAAATTGAAATTATTACTAAAGAAAATATTATTTGCAATGATGTTTTATCCTACAACATACTAAGAATTTGACTCAGTTTGCTTAAAGAATCATGAAACAAGTTATATTCCTCTTCCCTCTATATCCCTCTTTTATTTTCCCAATGTTTTCGTGATCTAAAACTCGACTTTCACTTTCACTCGTCCCGAGACCAACTACGTGGCATTTGAAAAATAACACTTCAATAACAGTACTGTTGCATTTTCTGACGAAGACTGTATTTATAGCTGAAAGTACTAAGCTGTATTAAAGTAATTTCACATCTTTTAAATATTTTTTCATATTTTAAGCATTTTGTGCATAGTGTAATTTAAAGTTTAAAGTTGTTTCTGTTATTAGTATATATAAAAATGTCGTCTGAGAACTGTAATGACAGAAATAATGTTTTTGACAAAAAGCACAATGATATTTGTCATTCGCTGATAAAAGGAAGATATAACTTTTGAGGGCCACGATAAGGCCACGAACGTGACAAAATTTTCTGAGCTATAAACAGTTCTTTTTACCTGATAAATAATGTTTATCATGATTTTTATGTTTCTCTGCAGATTGTCTAGAAAACATTTCCAGTGTTAGAATGATGTATTTAAACGATTCATTTAAATGAATCAAGATCTCATTTTTTAAGAAAATGTTTTAAATTTAGGTTTTTTTGTATACAGTGGCATGAAGAAAATCGTTATAGGCATCGCTTCACTTTTCAACAACAGCAAGAACACAAAAATATTATTCTATATTTTATATACTATTAAGTTATTGTTATTGTATCTTAAAAACAACATTGTTATCACTTAATTATTATTATAAAGTCATTCTTCAAATATAATTAATTCTGTTTAAACAAAATACTATATATATATATACATATATGTCCAAGGTAAAGTAAGATGTTTAAAATAAAAGAATCTTTCTTCATTTTCCTAAAACAGCGCACAGCCCGAATTACTCAATTTGCTTAAAATGATCATCATATTCATAATGTTGTAAAATATTGTTGGAGTACAAAGAAATTACATATTTTATTCATGAAGTTGTAGAAACTGTTTCTCTTAAAAAGGAAGTTAGATATGTATTTTCTATGTTCTTTTAAATTCTCTTCTGGCAAGCTAAACGCATTAAGCTCTAAAAAAGAAAATTATACAATAAGTCAGCATATTCCCCGGGGATCGAGTGTTACTTATATGTTTAAATATTCAAAAGCTAGTTTTATCTTGAATTCTACGAAAACAGATATTACCGAGAAAGCTTAAAATTGTTCATCATAATGTTAAGAGCTTTGAGAAAGCTCGTGCATTACTTAAAATTGTTTCACAATAAACGATTAATTATTAAAGAGAGACAAACACTGCAGTTTTCTTAAATAAAAAACAGTTTTAAAATTCATTAGTTTATTAAATATTGTCTGTTGTTTATTTCGTGAAATACATAAAGCATTAAATATGCAAAAAACTTTTACATGAAATGTCGATGGAATTAGTGAAATTTTTATTTTTTTTTCATAATTCCTAAACAATACAATGCAAACAAAAATGTTAAAAAATAAGTCCCATTAAGTACGTTAAAATAAGTTTCCCATTAGGTACATAGAATGGCAATCTATTAGAAATTTATCGCGAAATTTGTACGTCACATGGCAATTTGGTGTGCATGGAATATAGGTCATTTCTTCTATTTCATAAAATTATCGTGCGTTCTGGGGAAAATCATTGGCATGTTCTGGTTTATTATTGCTATCTAGAAAACTTTGATTCCAAAATGCAGAACAAAGTCTTAGATTAATGATTTTATACATTCGTTCTCGATACGTGACCAGTGATGTGGGGAGGGTAAATAATAAGTGTACCCAGCGGGAAGGTAATTACTTTTTTGGGTATACAGCAAGGTCTGAGGTACCCAAGGCTGAGGTAAATACCCCAAAATTGAGCATTTTCATATTAGTGTGTAAAATATCATAATCTTGGAAAATTTATTGAGATCATTGGTTAGAATGTTTCAACTATGATAGCAGCCTTCAGCGTAATTAATGACAAATACCTGCATGTTTTCCGATTTATTGACCTTGCAAATCCTTTCCATTTACTATGTTCTTATATTTAAAGATGCCACCCAGTTAGGCTTTTTTCTTATAATAAATGTAATTGATATACTGAGAACCACGAAACCAAATAACTATTTACATGCAATGCTCAGTCGATTTCAAGATGAAATTTATAAATAAATAAATAAATATATATATATATATATATATATATATATATATATATATATATATATATATATAATTTCAAGTCTATTTTTGACCCTCACAATTCCGGCTGGACCACCTCATTAATCGCGGCCATGTTAGGCTTCCTATAGAGAATTGAGTAATTGTTGAAAAGTACTAATACAGGGTTGCTACAATAGCGCCAAATTTTGACCATCTCGGCACAATGTCGCCAAACTTGCCGAAATGCCGCCGAGTTTGGCGACAAAAAAAGTTGCCAAATATGAAGCTAACTTGGCGATAGCTGGCTAATTTAGCGAAATTCCCATTGAAACCCATTAATCTTTATAATCGAGCTCACCACAATTTAATTTTCAATTGTAATTCAGTAAACTTAAGTTTTTTTTTTTCAAAATCTATGGGTCAGACTTTAAAGAGTAATATACGAAAATGTACGTCTTTACATCTTCATCCCGATGCTACTACTAAAATAACCGCCACTATACGGCGCTGTAATATCTGAGCTCTTAAGTATCCGATTTTAATGTGTTTTACTTAGACGGATATAGAAATTAAATTGCCGGTACTTTTCCAGCATAGGATTTGGCGAAATAAAGAAAATTGACTTGGCGAAGAAGGAAGTTTGGCAACATATTTTCTGGCAACCTATTCGTTGTTTCATTTCATATACACACAATTTTTTTTTTCAATATTTATAGAATTTATTTGACATTTATCTAATTTTATTTAGAAAAAAAGTTACTTGTACATAAAAAACAATATTAATATACATTTAATTAAAATACATGTATAAACAAAATAAATTTTTTTATAAAGTTTGTTTTCATAGCTGTTTATATCATTTGGCAACACATCTCACTTTGATGCCCGAATTCCTCCAAGATTTTTTATAACACGCCAAAGTGGAAAAGTACAAAATTCTCTATTATTATGCACTATCTGAACCATAGTTTGTACTATATGCAGGGGGGGGGGGGGGGTGAAAAGATTTAATATTAAGTTTTAAATTTTCTATAAATCACTATAAGACTAAACATTTAAGACTAAAATAAATTTAAAATAAGACAAAAAAAAATCTATTTTTTAAGACATGCTTTCATAAAAATTCACCAAAAATGTAGAAAATACATATATTTTAAATGCACTAAAAAGTAGAAGATAATTTTGGGGCCAGAAAAGAAATTGCTTTATTTTCCCATGTCCAAGAATAAAATGAAAGCGTTGGACGCCAACTTTACATCTATCCTATATATATAAAATCCTAATGGAACGAATTTATGAAACGGCTTAAATGTAACGATTCTTTGAATCGACTGATTAAACAACTGATTATGTTTCACGGTGATTTCTCCTAAATAAAGGAATGCTTTGCGATGAAATTAACACTTTTTTTTCTAATTTTATATACATTTTTCTAATGATGGCAACTCAAATTTTCATCAAACAGATATTTTGTTTTCAGATTATAGAAAAGGTTACTATTTTAAATTAAATTGGCGAGAAGTTTGGCCTCCCTTAAATGTATGCTAAGAAATGTATCATTTTACTTTTATTCATTATTCAATTTGTATTTCATTATCATTTTATTTAATACAAACTGAAACATTTAAAATAAATGGCTTTCAGTTCTTTATATTTTTAAACGAAATGAAAAGAAAAATGTTAGGCACAGATATCATATACGCACCTGGGTACCTAATTGGCGCGAAAATTGTATTATTTTGGTTGACATGGTAACCCGGCTATTGTTGTTTATTTAACCTTCCCACCGCCGCGAACTGATATATCCGTTCACTAAGCTGCAGGTTTCACGGCAATAGAAGCAGTATTTAAACTAGTAAATCTGCAGATCAGGAGCCTCAACGTCATCTTTGCAAGTCATTGTTTTTTAACACTCATTGCGTAATATTCTACTTCCTACAAATCGCTTTTTAAAGTTTTCAAATTACATAAATACAAGCATACAAGATACTTCGTAAAGTTTCAGAAATTAAAAGTGTTAAACAAGTGGTTATACATTGATGTTCTGAAATTCTGATGAGCTACTTATTCTGGTAACTTTTTAAATCAAAAATTGCATTTCTTCAGGGGGGCAGAGCCCCCTGAACCCCTCGTAGTCTATTTAAATTTACATTCAAAATTTTTTATTGATTGTGCGAATGCTTACAGTATATCTTTTTTTACGCTGTGATTTATAAGGATAAGCATAAGTTTTTTTAAATAAATTAATTAAATTTAAATTTAAAATAAAATTTTCATGTTAACCGTACACAGATAATAAATCTTGAAGTGACGCCAAAAATGTAACCCTAAAATCCGCTACATTCGGCACAACACAACGACGTGCTTAAAAAAAAAAACAGAATAATATTTTCAGTAATACAGTTTTTAATTCATAATACAATGAAATGCTACCTTAGAATGTTTATTGCTTAAATATAAGCAGATCATTTTCATTTACAGAAAAAATGCACGAATGAAGTCAAAGAATTCGGTCCCTGTTCCACGTGCTTGTTTAGTTTGGGCCGAATGAGGGCATTTAAATCTGAGATTAACGCACATCGTATTGCAAACTGTTTTTACGGCATACTGCATCTCCATCTATATCTTTCCTCCGTGAATAATAGTTTATTTTATTTAACCCAAGATCTTTTTATTCAGCATCTTTGTTTTTGATAAATGACGTCTAATTCACCTGCTATGCGTACTTACTCAAAACTTTTCATCTTGTTATATTAAGAAATACTTGAGAGTTTTCTTTTTATTTCCAATATGCCGCCATATTAATTTTTCAATTCTTAATTTTATTCTTCATTTTCCTGTTTCTCGACAAAACATTTCAATTGAAAATTGTTTAAAAGAAAATATTATTCCGGGTTTTGATTTTCTTGGCAACAATTAAAGAAATATTGCTAAATGTTATGGAAAAATGTTACGTTATTCTCTATAAAAATAATGAACTTTTGTATTTTTAAGCAAAATATTTGAATAAAATAAATGAAATATTGCCTATTTTTATTTCTAGACTAAAATCCATCTATATGCCAAGATACAAATGCATTAATTCATGCGTTTTGACGTTGGCTTTACTCAAACATTATGCACGCAATTATACTAATATTATTAGCACCAAACACGTTTCTAGGCAACAGATGAAAGAAAAGGGGAAAAAATGAAATATGCATTATGTCAAATTGATAAAAGAAAATCTTTTATATTATTGGAAAACATGCATAAAATCCCCCCCCCCCCCAAATATTATAAACCTAATTAAAAAATCTCGCAAATATATTGACAAATTTTTCAAACTAATTGGAATAATTTAATAATCTCATTTAAAAATTTCAGCATCAAAAATTTACCATTTAAATCCATTTTTCATATGAGCCATTTCTTTCAACAAATGAAAATCAGAAAATCGTCTGACTTGCCATTGAAAAGCATTATAGAGCAAAATAAAATGTTCTATATTTCCCGAACGAATGAACCAAATTTAACCAAAAACTATACAGCTAAGTCCGGGTACCTCATCAACATGCTCAGTGAATTTCAAGCCGATCGGATGCTTTTTGCGGCAGTTATCGCGGAACAGACAGACAGACTAACAGACAGACAGACTAACGGAAACCAAAACTTTTCGTGTCTCCACAGTAAGCCTTCACTGACGTTTCGGCAATTAATATAATTCTAGAAATATAATGCAGTTTTAAAACATTTTGTTATGAGTAATAATCTCAAGGCTTATATTCTTACTAGCTGAGTACCCGCGCTTCGCTACGGTAAATTCTCCCTCTTTCATAACTTCCTATTTTGGTCGATTCCCTGTCTTTTTTACTATTTCTCAATCAGTAATTCTAATTTTGCACTTCTTTTTAAATTTAAGTCAACCTAGTTTTTATATGTAAAGATGGATTTTTGCAATCACTAATTGATTTTTAACTCACTTCTTGGTATGTTAGAATTATAAACATTATGTTTACAGGTATGTTTGTTTATAGGTCAATAATGACAATGCAACTCTTTAATATTAGAAAAGATTAGTTATAATTTATTACTTTAATTTTAAGGCATTTTACTGTTAGCCTATATCAGGTGATAACTCACCAAATATTTTCTGTACCTCGTGCAATTTTATGCGAGTTGGAACAACAATATGTTTAATTATGCGCCAATGAACACTCGCCAAAATGCCAAATGATTAAAACTGCAACAATGAAACATTTAAAAAAAAAATAGTGAAAATAAATTAAAAATAAAGAATGTAACATTTTTAAAAATGTATATTTTTATCAATTATTACTTAATTAATTTAGGATTATATGCTAAGTAATACATTTAGAAATCCTAAAAAAAGATTACATTCCTGCTGTCCTTACTTTAAAAACAAACAGAATAAAAATTATATATCATTTAATAAATTCATTTGCTTGCGTTTTTTACCAAGCATCAGAAAAAGCAGTGAATTAGTCATAATCGTGTTCTAAGCCCACGCTAGATTAATGTACCGTAACGGAAATAAATAAAAAAAACCCCATGAATTTTGGTCAAAAAATTGTGTGTGATTTTTAATATAAACATTGAATAGTTATTAAACAGTTTTAAAACAGCCATTGTTTTCTTATTATTTTGACTTTTATGTTTATCTCTTTTTGTATCTTAATTTTCTTGTCATTGAACAGCATTTAATGCATCTCCCTACCTATAACGGGGGTTACCATAAGGGGCCCCTGTTCTGTCGCCAAATGCCGCCAAGTTCGTCGCTACATTGGAGATATATCGCCAAAAGTGACGCCAACTTATCGATATCGCTAACATTTCGTCAAATTCCCATAGACTTCCATTGTAAACCAATTGGGTTTACTTGTTTACAGAAAATCAACAAATTGAGATATTTTAATGCAACAAAAACTAATATTAGCTTAAGGGATTATATTAATTATATTTAAGGGAGTTCAACGTTCAAGTAAATTAAATTATGAATAAAAGTAACACGATACAATGCTTAGCATGCTTTCCCAAACATAAATTTTAAGGGAGACCAAACTGGTCGCCAAGGGCGGCTAGTTTCCAAGATTACAATTGTTAATTTCTTAAAATATATACGTTACTATAGCAATGGATAGTCCGTGCGGAAAAAACTACTTGCGGGTGTACATTTCGTCACACTATATTTTAACCATGAAAAAAAACTCTTGTTTTATTGACATTATTAATTCATGCATGCCTTTTGCTCATTTCATTTAAGATACACACATTTCAAATATATGTTTAATAGACCGGGAGCTAGGAGCACAGACAATCGCCTCATCGAGTTCACGGCTGGAATTCCAGAATTAGTTAAAGCTCAATTCGCATATCAAACACAATCGGTCTGCCAAGTCATATCTTTGGTGGAAAACACCTGATAACCCGATTTTAGCGGTTGACTCGTAGGTTTACTATTGTGCTTTCCTGACCCAAAAGTATGAAAACACGATGGATTGGGAACAGGAAAACACAATGTTAAACCTACGAGTCAACCGCTAAAATCGGGTTTCTATGTGTTTTCCATCAAGATATGACTTGGCTGACCGATTGCGTTTTAATATGCGAATCGAGTTTTAACTAATTCTGGAATTTCAACCGTGAACTCGATGAGGTGATTGTCTGTGCTGCCGGCTCCCGGTCTATAACTAATTTCATTTAAAATGATGAAAAGAAAAAATACCTTAAACCAAAAAAAAATTATTTCAACATCAAATAGTATCTTGTACTTTACGCAGGCGAAATATAAATAATGTCATTGTCTATAAAATGAAATGAAACATTTGAAAAAAAAATAATGATAAAAAAATGAGCATTTAAAAAATATAACTTTTGAAAATTACATGCTTTAACACACCGGTTTTTTAAATCAATAAAAATAAGTACTTAAAATAAAAGCATAAATAAATATTTTGCAAGTAATAGAATATAGTCAATTTAAACTGCAGTCTTCAAATTGTAAATATCTTTTACTACTGCAGCATGGCGTACGTTATACGTATTTTTCACACAACAGTAAACATTTCATTCTTTGAATGAAGCTATTCATGGTTTTTTGAACAAACATTTTTATATGTATAATTCCTAACTTCTAAAATAATTTTATTGTAGCTTCCTCATCATCAAATAACTGCCAAATAGTAAGATCTATGTCAGTAATCAGTAATAAATAAGTTATAATTAATAATAAATGTTTTCTATTCAAAAAATAACAAATTAAAAAGTTTTACGGGATTACGATGGAATAATACTCATAAAAAATATTCACGTTCAATAAATAGCAAGTGTTAATATTTGGCACAGTTTGCACTAAAAATCGTTTGCACAGTTAGGGTTGAAATAAATGGCGCGATATCATACATCTTGGCATGTTGGTAGAACGAAAAAGTACAACAGTTTTTTTTTTTCTTTTTTTTAGTTTTAGTTTTTGAGGCGTTTGTATTTTTTTTTCCTAACTGACAGTTGTTTTAATTATTAAACCAAGAGAATTGATTAAGAAAATTTTCAATTTGAATTTATTCCCTTGCTATAGTAACAGAATAAAGAAAATGAGTTTTTAGAAATTATAACATGAAAATTTGAGGTTTTGGCGCCAAAGATGGCACCAAATTAGAAAAATATGAAATATCTCACGAACTATTGGACTTAAAAGATATTGGTTAGTACCATTCGATTCAGCATACAAAAATATACTAAAATATGTTATCAGTTGAAAAATAAATATAAAATCAGATTTTTGAGGAATTTTTTTAAAGTTCGTTCTGTTTTTTACCCCCCTTAGGGGTGGAATTTTAGAAAATCCTTTCTTAGCGGCACTCTATGTCATAAGAAGTATTTTTACACAAAATTTAGAGATTTTAGGTTCAGTAGTTTGGGCTGCGCGTTGATTAATACAAAATCCAGACTTTCTTTTATATATATAGATACCTAATTAAATTTTTTATGTCTTTTTGAAAAATCACCTTTTTTTTAGATTTTTAAAAAAATTACAGAGAAAAAAAAACATTACAATTTTGCCCTTTTGCTTGGCAGTCAGGGGGTTAATAATAAATGCTTATTTACTTTATTTTCTTTTTTTAAATTTCATAAATTGTTTTGTTCCATACTTAATCATTTTTTTTTTGGTTATTTTCCTTTAAAAAAAATAATAGAAAATAATTAAAAAATACGGTACTACTTAGTTATTCCATCGACCCATTTCGCCAAATTATATAAATCTCCAAACCACTCGCCAAATTATACAAATTGACATATTTTTTATTTTAAATAACGAAAGAACAAAGAAAATAGTATAACATTAATAAATATACAAATAAAACGTCGAAATAAAAATCACTTGATGACGTAAAGACGTGTAACTTGCTTAAAGTCAAATGAATGTGACATTTACGATCAACCATTATTGGCATTTAATCTTATAGTTTGGTGATAGATATTTGGTCGACGGGATAACTAAGTAGTACCAAAAATACATATGTAACTGGTATTCGAAAACGAGGTTTTCGCCAAATTTTCGTTAAAAAAAAAAAAAAAAAAAAAAAAAAAAAATCACGCAAAACCCGGTGCGTATATATGGCATCTGGCCAAATATTAAATGATGTAACAAACGATGACATTTAATTTCAACTTCAAAGCAATGTTTTAATTTACCACTCGAAAAAAAAAATGCTAACTGGTGACTTGAAAAATAGCTATTGGCGATATTTTCACTCGGCTAACGTGACAATGTTGGGGCGCCAACCATGTACCAAGAATTCTTTACGACCCAGGAAATTTTTATGTAGTTTTATTCGAAAAAGAAATTTGATTTTTTAATTAAAAGGGAAAACTTTCGGCACAGATGTAATATACGGACCCATATTGACGCGATTTTTTTCTGACGCCAATGTCATATACGCAACGGGTACTTAACTGGTGCCATAGTATCGTTATTTTGCTTGATTTGATAAGCCGGATGTTGTTGTTTATGCTGTTGATGTTCTCCCCAAATTAGCGTCGGAAAAAAATCGCGCCAATATGGGCCGTATATATCTGGCCAGACTTTCATATCAAACGCGAAGGGATCAGAGCGTATTTATTTATGGCAGTTACAAGACTTGAACTATTATAATATAGATGAAATGATGGCGATAGAATAATATTTGCCGACTTATCACCTGTACCTGGCTAACATTAAAGTACCAAAATGGCACCAGTAATATAATAAAAAAGAAAAATGCCCAGCTAAACTGATGGCATTGAGCTCACAGGCTATTCACACTAATTGTATATCATACTCTTATTTTAAAGAATAATGCCCCTCAAAAAAATAAGTGAAGGGGAATTAGCCCCCGTTTCACCCTTTATACTTAACCAGTGAACCTCCAAATCTAATAAGGGAAGCTCCTTATCATAATAAACCGGTATACCAAATTTGGAGCAAATCGAATTATCCTGCAAAAAAAACCATTTATCTAAATTAAGAGGGTGGACTACCCCCCTCCCCCTTTATCCTTAACCAATGAATCCCCAAAACGAATCAGGGAAGCTCCTTAACATAATAAACAGGTATACCAAATTTGGAGCAAAGCGAATAATTCTGCATGAAAAAACCGTTTATATAAATTAAGGGGGGTGGGACTAGCCACCCTTCCCCCTTTATCCTTAACCAATGAACCCACAAAACTAATCAGGGAAGTTCCTTAACATAATAAACCGGTATACCAACTTCGGAGCAAATCGAATCATTCTGCATGGAAAACCCATTTATCTGAATTAAGGGGGTGGACTAGCCCCCCTTTTCCCCCTTTATTCTTAACCAATGAACCCCCAAAACTAAATCAGGGAAGTTCCTTAACCTAATTAACCGGTATACCAAATTCGGAGCAAATCGAATCATTCTGCATGAAAAACCCATTTATCTGAATAAACAGGGATGGACTAACCCCCCCTTTATCCTTAACCAATGAACCCCCAAAACTAATCAGGGAAGTTCCTTAACATAATAAACCTGTATACCAAATACGGAGCAAATCGAATGATTCTGCATGAAAAACCCATTTATCTGAATTAAGGGGGGTGGACTAACCCCGTTTTTCCCCCTTTGTCCTTAACCAATGAACTCCCAAAACTAATCAAGGAAGTTCCTTAACATAATAAACCGGTATACCAAATTCGGGGCAAATCGAATGATTCTGCATGAAAAACCCAATTATCTGAATTAAGGGGGTGGATTAACCCCCCCCCCCCTTTTCCCCCTTTATCCTTAACCAATGAACCTCCAAAACTAATCAGGGAAGTTCCTTAACATAATAAACCGGCATACCAAATTCGGAGAAAATCGAATCATTCTGCATGAAAAACCCATTTATCTGAATTAAGGGGTGTTGGACTAACCCCGTTTTTCCCACTTTATCCTTAACCAATGAACTCCCAAAACTAATCAGGGAAGCGCCTTAACCTAATAAACTGGTATACCAAATTCGGAGTAAATCGAATCATTCTGCATGAAAAACCCATTTATCTGAATAAAAAGGGGTGGACTAACCCCCCTTTTCCCCCTTTATCCTTAACCAATGAACCCCCAAAACTAATCAGGGAAGTTCCTTAACATAATAAACCGGTATACCAAATACGGAGCAAATCGAATGATTCTGCATGAAAAACCCATTTATCTGAATTATGGGGGGTGGACTAACCCCGTTTTTCCCCCTTTATCCTTAACCAATGAACTCCCAAAACTAATCAGGGAAGTTCCTTAACATAATAAACCGGTATACCAAATTTGGGGCAAATCGAATGATTCTGCATGAAAAACCCAATTATCTGAATTAAGGGGGTGGACTATCCCCCCTTTTCCCCCTTTATCCTTAACCAATGAACCTCCAAAACTAATCAGGGAAGTTCCTTAACATAATAAACCGGTATACCAAATTCGGAGAAAATCGAATCATTCTGCATGAAAAACCCATTTATCTGAATTAAGGGGTTGGACTAACCCCGTTTTTCCCCCTTTATCCTTAACCAATGAACTCCCAAAACTAATCAGGGAAGCGCCTTATCACAATGAACCTAGGAAAAAATTTTGAAGCAAATCGGATGTTTCTATCAAGAGTTATCGCGTTACGTACATACGTACATACATACATACATACAGAGCGGGCGGGCACATTAGCTCTCAGGCTTTGATAGCCTGTGAGCTAAAAAGCGAAGTGGTTCGCCAGGAACTGTTGATGATAGTCACATGACTTAGGCTATTGTTATAGAAATTGTTTTAAAATACCGGGAGACAAAGACTCTGTACACTTAATTCCTTTTATTTCAGATTCTTTTCAAACGTTTAACTGATCTTCTTTAATCAAACACGAAAACAACCATTGGATGTCTTAACAGCAACTGATACGGCCTTAATTTTTTTGATATCAAAGGAAATTGAATAGAAACCCGTTTAGAGGGAGATCTGCACAGCTTTTTTCAGTATAATTCAAGCTTCTATAATATTTTTAAAACCGATCAGATTAGCGTGTTTTTAGATTCTGCGGTGTCTGAACGGGTGTTGGCGAGCGTAGCTTGCAGGGGGCAGAGCCCCCTAATATACATATAAATACACACGTATTTAATATAATATAAGATCATTAAAAAAAAGTTAAATTGCATTGGCGCATTTGAAATGAACGAGTAATGAATGCAATGAATTGATATGAATGATTTTGCTAGTTACACTGTCATTCGAAATGACGTTGTATAAGTCACAAATACAATCATTTTCTAGACTTGAACTGTATTTAAAAGAAGAGTTTTTTTATTTCTTTTTCTTTTTCATGGACAATTATATGCAATTATTTCAAGATGTAAAGAGGACGGGCAGTTTAAAATTTATGTCGAAAATCCTGAACAGCAAGATCAGCATTTAAATAATAAAAAAAGTTTTTACGAAAAAAAAATCGCGTATCTCGACGTTCTGTGGTCAAATTTTAATTTCTCCTTAAATTGCATTTTTAATAAATTCATTACATACATAGTTTTTCATAAATGTGTATCGTTTTTCAAATGTGTTATTTTCTATCACTCCGAAACAAGTGAGGAAAAGGCATTATTGCTCATCTATGTAATCTTTATATCTCATTTTCCGTCATTTTTGACGGTCTATCATTCTAGTATATATATATATTCTTTGAAATTGCCAGTAAAAACTATAAAGGGAAGTTAATTGCACAGTCTTAAATTTTTAGCATTCAAGCCATTATAAATTCTAGATTTTTTTTTAAATATTTTTTTTTTATAAAAGAGGCTTCTAAAGTTTTGTCTCATAATATCAAAGAAAGAACTACTTAAATACACAATAAATAAAGAAATACAAAGGTTTTCGAAAATCTTTCTTCAATTAAAAAAAAAGCGTTGTACGAATCAGTAAGTGAAACAAGTAAGTTTTCTTTCCGTCCTCTTAGTGTTAGTACGAAATACAAGTAGATGTGCATAATATAAATTGTAGCATTGTGTAAGGGGAAACTGCAATCATAGATATTAAAATGCAAAGGTAAAAAATTCAGTAGCACGAAATCGACACAGTTGTTCATGCGTCAAATTTTGAACCTCTCAATTAAAACGAAGGTATAACGAGTTCCTGCTGATTCCTGAAATGTGATGCCCCCTACAATTTATAATCTTTATTATGTGTTATAAACTATCTGAAACTTCCAGATCTATCAGTTTGCCAGTTTTCTTAATTTTAACAAATTCGTGTTAAAAATTTAAAGTATAAATTTAATATTTTGAATATTTTATATTCGTTCGAAAAGTCCACTAATGAAAGTCGTCGGTTGTCTGCAATGAACTCGTGCGTCCATGGCAGAAATTTCGAAACTTCTTTCGAAGGAAATAAACAGATTTTTTTTGTAAATCGATTTCTCGTGAATTTTTGGACAGCCTGAAACCACAAAGGAATAATTTTTAGACAGATGGCGCCGTTGTACAACATCGAAAGTATATGTACCTTTTGTTATGTAAGCAGATGAGTTCATTGCGCAACATCTTTCCTAAGATAGTGCTCAGACTAGCTTTATGGATCGTTTATGTTCAAACGTTTTTTCGAAGAATAAAGAAATTGCATTTAAAATGAATTTATTTACAAAATTTGACGTGTAACTGCTATCTTTAGACATTTCTTTTTGCTTCACAAAGCTTTGTTTTTAAGTGCTTTTGGAAAAAGAATGAATCGGCAATCTTTTCACAAAATGCGTGGAGTGAAAACTCGAAAAGGACAGATGACCGTTTCAAACCTGAGAGCTATGATAAAAAGGTTTGAAGAAACGGAATCATTGGAAGATCGTCAAAGAAGCGGAAGACCCCAAACATCTGTTGCAGTCGTATACGATGTAGAACACAATGTCAATACTCAATCCGTATCAAATTTATTTTATAAATTTCAGTGCCACCTGTTGGCAAAAAGTGTAACTCATATAACATATTTTGTCATAAAAAACAGCTCCACCTGTGGCTGAGAGGTTCTGCTCTCGAAGCTGGTAGACGGGAGGTGCTGGGTTCGAACCCAAACGCGCCCATCGGCTTAACCGTTCGGAGTTTTCGCAGTTTTCTTTGAACCTAGGGAAAACCTTGCGTATATACAGGTTATGCCCCCTTAGAAAGACCCCCACGCAGGGCACTCATCCTAGGGCCTATATCCGTCGTGCAGATAATCGGTCGTCATAAATAACACCAATGTCATAAAAAACAAATATCACAAGTTTCTAAGGATTTATGGGACAACCGCATCTTTCTATTGTGTATTGTTCAATAACTATTAATATTTCAAAACTCCTGGAACTTCTGCATCACCTGGTACATACACTTACAAGGGGACAACCAAACATGATGTCCACAGATTTTGATCATTTTAAAGTATGTTGTAGTGTTCACACCTCTAAATAATCTGGTAAAATGTTTTATTCAATTGGGCCTTAGTTTTCGAGAAATTGCGTGTCAACCTTTAGCATACGCTTCAAATATTTATTAATTTTCTTTTGTGGACGTGATTGTGGCATGCAGGTAACGTTCAAATCGCTATATCGCAGATAGCGGGTTCGAAACCGGCTTGCAACCCTTTTCTTTTTTTTAATTAATATTATATTTTTGACATATTAAAAGTTTTGCACTGAATTAAAAATTCTGCACCTTTGAACTTATTCATGTTTCTCTAACAAATTAAATTTACATTCAGGGTTTTTCTTTCTTTTTTATGAAAATTTGTATTTTCTCTCCAACTAATATTTCTTTTAACGAAAATTAAACTAATTTATGTATAGTTATCTCATCTTTTTAAAACGTACTATTATTGTTTTCATTTATGTATATATAGTTATTTATCACAGTTATGAAATAATGCATACTATTTTTTATTACATTTTATGCACATGTAAATGTAATTGACTAGGAAAAAATTAGCGAAATAATATGTACTTTTAATATTTCGTTTGTTCAAAGTATAATGAATTCAATATGTTAGCTAATGAAATACGTAAATGTTTATGATTACCGATATCCGCATTAGTAATTTAGTAAATATGTAATTAATTTTGTGATGCATATCGTAATAATATTCAATGCACAAAATATATTTAAAAAATCACTATAAAAACAATTCCGTTGCATATAAATTTTTTAACAATATTGGAAGAACACGTAAACTAACATAATATATCTATATTATATAGGACAAACATATATGTGTGTAACGTATACGTCATTCTGCGAATGGCATAATTTGAAATATGAAATGAAATCTCGGTTTGCAATTTTTTGCAATAACATTTTTTAAAACTTTTAAACATCGCACATTTTCAATTTTTACACCGTCGTATAGGGGAGGGGGGATATACTTTTAAATGCAATTTGTTTGAAAGATGTATCTCAATTTATTTTTGAGATATTAATTTTTTTGTAGTTTTTAATATCATTTTTCTAATCGTGGCAACAAAAGTACACCATTTCTATTGAAAGTAAACGGAAAATGGGTAGCGGCCGTTGCAGCAACTGGGAACCAAGGCCTCCTTATCAGAGCCGTCATTAGGGGTGTGCGACAGGTGCGGCCGCACAGGGCCTCGCTCTCGAAAAAAAAATAATTCAAAATTAGCTAAATAGTTGTTATTCATTTTATAATGAGTTATTTATTTTCTGATAAAAAATGATAAGTGTAGAGATGCTTATTTGTAAAATGTAAAATGTTTCATGAATAAAATGTTCGGTGCAAGTTGTGAATGTTAGAGAAGAGAGTAGAATTTTTGTGGCTTATGTTCAATTTGAAGGAATTGTTATAGTGTAGCTTAGGCAGCACCAGGGACATAACGAATATGGAAAGGTTTTCTTAATAGATTGGTACCGATGACTAATCTGACAAACAGTTCACCCATATTTGAATGATTATTTGTAATGTAATGACACAGATTTGATTTCCTTCTAATGTAATCAAGTTTCAATTTTTTACTATAGGTTCATCGATGTTTTCTTGTGCAAACGCATACGTACATCCCAACGTGTAAACGTGATAGAAAGGTCGGATTAGTTCAAACCCTGTTCCCCAATCTCCCAAGGCTAAACTAAAGATTTAAACATTCCAGAAATGTGAAAGGTTAAATTTTAAACTGTTGTGAAGAAAAAGAACATTCGAGGAAATATTGATTTTGACTCCGATTTTTTTCAATTTTTAGCTCTTTTATTAAATAAAAGATATCAACCTGTTTAATATTTGCTAATTAAATAAGAAACTTTAAAAATGTTATAATTAAAGAAAGAGTGGAGTTTAAAAATCAAAAGTTTCATCTTTATCACATTTGTTGCTGTCATAATATGAAGTAACGAGTAATTTAGTCGATTAATCCCTAGACTACAAATTTATTTTTTATTAGAAATTTCTGAAATTGTTGAATTTATTAGAAATTTCTGCATGCTGAAGGTTCCAGACGAAGATTCAGACTGGTATTCTTTAAATACTTAATTTTTACTTTCTTCTATTTGCAATAGAAGAAAGTATTGTAAACGAAATTTTTTTCGACTTCCGATTTTCGACGTATTTACACGTTTTAGGGGTCAGAGATCTCAAGAAACATGTTTATAGAAAATGTCTGTCTGTCCGTGTGTCTGTCGCCATTGTACCCTCAAATGTGTTTTAAGTTATGCATAGAATTGAACGAAATTTTTATTTTAAGTTTTTGGCTATGGCAAGCAGGTCCTCCCTGAATTTATACAAAATTCGAAGTTAGAGGTCGCTGTAATAGCGATTTTTGTGCAATTTTGAATATTGTGCCATCCAAAATTGTATGAAGTTATGCATAGAATTGAACCAAATTTTTATTTTAAGTTTTTGGATACCGCAAGCAGGTCCTCTCTGAATTTGGAAAAATTTCGCCGGTAGGGGACGCGGTAATAGCGATTTTTGTGCGATTTTGAATATTACTATACTATTTGAATTGTTGCGATATTGAAAAAAAATCCCTGAAGGCACGGCGTACAGGCGGGGGTAGATTTCGAAGTCAAATATACTAATTTCGCCAACAAAAACTAAATCATAATTAGAGATAAACCCACTTTAGCAATTTTATCTGGCCGGTTTTGAGTAGTTTTTATTTCATTTTATATAATAGTTGGTTTTATCAAATCGTGTTAAGGCGGTGTTCAAAAAAATACTTTTCCATGCTCAACAACCCGAAATTTTCAGGCACTTTTTCAAATTTATTTTTAATAGAATAAATATGAAACGTGCTGACGTGATTTTTGAAGAGATTTATAAGCGACCTGTGTTTTTATATTTCGTTCAATTAATTAAAACTTGATTTATAAACAATTTTTTTCTCAGTAAGACAATATTTTTCGTTTCTAACACAATCGCTTCGGAAAATTCTGTTCAAAATGACCGTTTTGACATCATTTTTTGAAATATATTCTGCCTCTCTCGAAAAAACGACCATTACGATACATTATATAGTTTCTGAATAAGAGAATCTACTATTTGGATGAGTTTGAGAGCAAAAATGAATTTAAAAATGATTAAGAAAATAAGCAATTTGAATTTGAATACACTTTTAATAAGATGATTTTTTTCTTCAACCACTATGTATTTCTAATTAGTTTTTGCTGTAAGAATTGTTCCTATCAAAAACTTGTCCATATAAATGTTGTAGACAATATTAAAAAAGATATATGATAAATTCATGGGGATTGTATATCTTGTAAATTGACGGAGTTATGGATTTTTTTCTTTTTCACCCCCCCCCCCCCCCTTTTTGTTTTCGTTTTTATTATTATTATTATTATTATTTATTTTTTTTTTTTTTTGCGGTACGAATTGTTCCTATCAAAAACTTGTGAATACTGACCCTTGACCTGATTTATAAATTTTTCAAAAATCTGTGATACATAAATTTTCGTCCCTACTTTTAGAAGTAATAAAAACTTTAAACTGATTTGATATGTACAAAAAATAAGAGGTTTTGGGGTTTTTTCGGTTTTTACAAAACGCCTCCCTATTTCCATCCACTTGGTCGGATTTTGCCCATTATGGAACTTGACCTAGCTTTTATGTACCTTGTTTTTATGTATCAGTTTGGAAGAGATTTGTGCAGAATTATGGAAGTTATCGTGTCCAGAAGAAAGTTATATATATATATATATATATATATATATATATATATATATATATATAGAGAGAGAGAGAGAGAGAGAGAGAGAGATAATAAATTTGAAATCACAAATATATGAATAAATTGGTAAAGTTCTAAAGATGAATTAGAAATGAATATAGGAAACCAATATGTAAAATAAGTAACTATGAATTACCCACAGAATCTATCTATCTATCTATATATATATATTTCATTACTTTAAAATGCAAAAACACCATAACTCAGAAAAGAAGGTGTATATCTGCAATATTGAACTATAAAAAACTTTTAAATAAACAAGTAAAAGTCAGGCGAAAAACAAAATCAGTATGTTCTTCTTCAGTGGGAGGACAGACTTAACCTAACTCTCCCACCTCCCCCCCCCCCACCGTTAAAAATCCGCAGGTTTCTGAACACACGTCGAACCTGCACCCAATACAGAAAAACTATTGTCAATTCAGTAACTAAATTCAAAAAAGCTAAAATAAACCAAAATTAAGCAAAAATAAATAAATAAATAAGTAATGTAGATAAAGCATAATTTAAAAATCTTTAATAAAATAAACTTTTAGAAAAGTACTTAAAAATTCACAATTTAAATATAAACAAATCAATATGTATGAATGCAGATGAACGTGCACCCTCCCATACCTGCAAAATGAAAAGAAAACTTTTCAAAAACATGAAAAACAGCGATACCTGTATAATGTTCCTCACCTGTTAACAATAAACAATTAATTTTTCTTCCGTATCCAACTTCAAAAACTAGAAATTCCGAGTTTGCATTCCTCCATCGATTCGATACATCAACCTACTTCCGTTCTTTAAACAAGACTTTAGAATGCAGCTTTCATTTAGAATCTTCTGGAAGGATGCGATCACATGTTGCTCAAACCGCCAAACCACAATGTTGCCACTCACTTTTTAAAACTATCTTTAAATAATATTTCAAAAACTTTATAGGATAATTGTTATTGTAAAAAAATATTAGCCAATAACTTAAAAATCTGTTTATAAAAATTAGTATCTTTGCCACAAATTTTATTGAAACGAATTATTTGATTAATTAAAATATTTATGTAAATTTTTTTATGTAAATTAGGAAACCAATGTAGCATACTTCTTGTAAAAAATTGGAAACTATTTCTTTTATCATACAAATCTAAAATTAATTTATTATCAGTAATTTCAAAGGAAATATAAAAAAATTCTGCATTATAATCATCACAGTTTGCCCTATTTAACTTTAAACAATTTGGATATACATTGCCATTTTCGTTAGTAAAATCAAAATTAAAAACTAAAATATCATCAATATACCTAAAGACTTTTAAAGATTTATTATATTTCATTGTATACTATATATATATATATATATATATACTGTTGTATACTGTTGAATAATGTTGTATAATGTATTGTATACTGTATATATATATATATATATATATATATATATACATAGCGTTTTTTACAGAGGGTGGTTTTTGGGTTCTAGGGGTGATCGGTGTAGTTCTGCAAAAAAGTTTTAGTAATTCCAACGTAGGGGAAATTGTAATAGGTGGTATTTCATACGAAATCTACTTAAAAGTGGTACTTTTTAATTAAAAAATAATTTTTTTTGAAGTATTGTAAAATACTTCTGTTAAGTTTGAAAATATTGAAAAACTGCTAGTTCAGTGCACAGGTAAGCCTATATTGTAATATGTAGTACAAAGGAAACTGCCATCAATTGAGTGTATGCTGTCTGACGTGAGCATGAAATTTTGCTAAAAAATGACAAAAAAAAAATAATAATAATTTTTTAAAAGGTTATTCATATATGGACAGGATTTTATATTTTGTCATTATTCTGTGATAAAATTGATCTAAACATGCTTGTATTTATTCAATGTTGTACATTTTTTAAAACAAAAAAGTGTTCTGAACGTCGGCTTTAGGAACATCTAGCATCAATAAGACTAGGCCAACTGCAAAGCCAATCCGAAAGCTCTTAAAAAGAATACAGAGTAAATGAATTTAATGTGTTTTAATAATATCTGCATAGCCTGAAAGAAAATAAAACATGCATAATACACTATCATTCTAAAAAAAAGAAATAAAAAGAAATAAAGAAAAAAAAAGTTTAAAAAGTAGGTTTATTTTACAGATTTATTTTGTAATAACTTAAAAAATGTAATTGAAAAATAAAACATTTATTTTAATATTAATAGGAAACAGTTGAAAAATTACCGATCATCTGTTTATGATTTATTCTGTTTATACTACTGGAATATGAAACAATTCATCATATTATAAATTACATGCTTTATTCGCAGCTTTATTTCCAGAACAATACCAATATCCCATTATTCATACACAAACTGTTGGAATACCTCGATATTGCAGAAAAAGATTGATCATGTATACAAGTCAGAATTTTTTTATGTTTATATATATAGAAATACTTTTATTTCTTATGTACGTAATCTAATTTGGAAATAAAGCCACTAATTCTTGATTTAATTTTAAAACAAACCGTTACATTAAAGTTGAATAACTAAATGCTAATATAAAATGTATCGATTTATTTAAATATATTTTATATCATATTTTTAAAAATAATAACTTAACAAAATACATTATGATCTATTAAAAACAACATATTAAAAAACATTATTATTTCTATAAACAGAAAAATACGTTGTTGTACTAAATGTTGATTTTGTTGTTATAAATCATTGAAATAATTGTTGTTTTTGTTAGAGGGATTTTGTTAGTTGTTTTGTTATTTTAAAGGGATTATTTTTGTTGTTTAATATGGACAGCGATACTCATACTAATTATACTTTCTCTGTTTGAAGTACATGGAAATTCGACTTATTTAAATAGAATAGCCAAAACTTCAGCTACATTATGTTTAAAGGATGGGCGTAAAATGAAAAGGTAAATATAACAAAATCGCTAATAATGAAAATATGTCATCTATAAGGCTCGGCTAAACGGTAAAAGACGCGACGAAAATATTTTAAAAGAATACACGGTAAATAATTTCATAAGATTAATTAAAATAAGAATAAATTAAAGGAAAATTCAGGATATTGATCGCACTATCATTCCAAAAAAAAGTTATAATAATAAAGTAAGTTTATTATTTCAGATTTATTTACTAACAATTTTCAAAATGTGATTGGAATATAAAGTATTTATTTCCTATTAATAGCAAACAGTTGAAAACTTACTGATCATCTTTTGATTTATTATGTTTATACTGTTGGGATATGAAACAATATATCCTAATAATTAAGGACTTTACGTTGTAATATCGAATACAAAACAAAAAAAGATGGTGCTATCCAACGTACTATTTATTCCCATATTCAAAGATGTAAAATAAACCTATGAGTAAAATAAATCTCTACGTTTCGATTTAATCATTAAAACCTTCGTCAGGTGAAAAACGTTTTAGAATTCAAGTCGACAAAAACACTTTATATGCTACATCTTAAATTCTAAATGAAAAACAGTCGAACGGAAACTTCCTAAAACCCAAAATACAGTCCTGTGACGCCATCTTTTATCCAAAGAAGAAAGAAGGACTGTAAAAAAACATGGACATTTTCATAGACCTTTCAATATAGAAAGCCAGATTAAAGGAATGGGAAAGGAAATATTGTCATTACAAACTTATTGTTTCCTTATACGAATTTCTTAAGATTCACGAATAATAGCATTAAACTGAACAACTTGCTTGGAAAAAACTTTAGCATGGTCAAAGTCTATAAATGAAATAAGTCATTTATGGTAACTTCTTGAGAGTGCTATAGAAAATTTATGAAACTTCAAATCATTTTTGTGTTCTTTCAATCTTTCAAAAAAATGACGTCTAGTTATACCTATATAGGAGGAGATAGGGTATGACTAAACGTCGATTTTTTGAAAGATTGAAAGAAAATGAAAATTATTTGAAGCTTTGTAAATTTACACATACTACAGCTCTCTCAAGAAGTTTCAATAAAGGACTTATTTAATTTATAGACTTTGACCATGCTAAATTTAGTTCGAAGCAAGTTGTTCTGTTTAATGCTATTATTCGCGAATCTTTAGAAATTCGTTTAAAGAACCAAGAAATTTGTAATGATAATGTTCCCTTTCCCATTTCCGAAATCTGGCTTTCTATATTGAAAGTTCTATGAAAATGCCCATGTATTTCACAGCCCTTCTTTCTTCTTTGGATAAAAAATTACGCCTTTGAACTGTTTTTTGGGATTTAGGAAGATTCCGTTAGACAGTTTTTTATTTAGAATTTGAATTTAAGATGTAGCATATAAAGTGTTTTTGTCTACTTGTATTTTAAAATTTTAATGATTAAAACGAAACGTAGAAATTTATTTTACTCATATGTTTATTTTACATCTTCTAATTTGGGAATAAATAGTACTATGGATAACAACATCTTTTTTGTTTTGTATTCAATATATCCTATTATGAACTACATGTTTTTTTGGTAGATTTATTTCCAGAGCAATACCAAAATAACATTATTCAAATAGTGACAGTTATGATACCTTATTTACAGAAAAATATTTTTGATGTATAAAAGCGAAATAGACTTTTTTTTTTTCATATAGTGATCGATGGAAAATCTGGCATCTATATAACGCTAGCCTCAATTGTAAAAGAAAACACTAAAGAATTTTCAAAGAATACACACTAAATTATTTAATAATTTCAATTAACATCAGAACAAACTAAAAGGAAATCCGACATATTGACTAGCCTATCATTACAAAAAAAGTAATAGTAATAAAAAATAAAGTTAGTTTATTTTTCAGATTTATTTAATAACATCTTTCAGAATATGATTGAAATAGAGAGTATATATATTCGTACTAATAGTCAACGGTTGAAAAATTACTGATCATCTTTTGATTTGTTCTGTTTATACTATTTGAATGTAAATCAATCTATCTTATTGTGAAATGCATGTTTTGTTGGCAGATTTATTTCCTGAACAATACCAAAATAACATTATCCAAATACAAACTGTTATGTTAGCTTATTTAAAGAAACATATTTTTAATGTATAAAATAAAATATATTTTTTTTCCGTATAGTGAAAGATGGAAAATCTTGCATCCATATAAATCTAGCCTCAACAGTAAAAGAAAATCCAAAAACATTTCGAAAGAATACACACTAAATAATTTAATAATTTTAATTAAACTCAGAACAAACTAAATGGAAATCCAGCATATTGACTACCCTATCATTACAGAAAAACGTTATTATATTAAGTTAGTTTATTTTTCAGATTCATTTAATAAAAACTTTCAGAATGTGATTGGAATAGAAAGTATTTATTTTCGTATTAATAGTAAACAAATGAAAAATAACTATTCAAATTTTGATTTATACTGTTTACACTATTGGAATGTGAAACAATCCATCATATTACGAATTACATGTTTGGTTCTGAGATTTTTTTAGAACAATATCAAAATAACATTATTCAAATAACTTACAAAAAATATTGATGATGTACAAAAGTGAGATTATATATATATATATATATATATATATATATATATATATATATGCATTATTTCTTTTGTGAAAAAAATACAATGCAGAAAAAAAAGGTCAATAGCACTTCATTTAATGTAAAAAAGAATATCGTAAAGCAACAATGAATAACTAAATGTTAATTAAACAATATATTAATTTAACGAAATTTGGTATATTTCTTATTTTAAAAATAATTTATGGTCGATTTTTAAATAAAATTCTGAATTACTCAAATCAACATATTAAATAATAATAATAATAATGTTTCAACAAACATACAAAAACTGGGTAATTTTGATAAAATTTGATTGCTTTTTTTATTATACATCATTGAAATAAATGTTTACTCTGTGGTGCATAAGATTTATAAATAAATATTTGTTTATTTAATATGAGTGCTACCCTAATTAGGGGAGAGTAGCCGAATTTGGACCACTTCACTTATTTTCAGGTGTAACTCAATTTTTGCAATATATCCAAAAGCTCGTTACACAGGGTCAAACTATTCATCTACTAACTACATAAATATTTAGATAAATTTCTTTTTGAAAACATTAAATTTTATTTTAATTTGAAAAATTTATCAAAAGTGGTCCAAATTCAGCAACTGGTCGCCTAAGTTGTACCCCCAGCCCCCTAAATTGAACCAAATAATATCAGATGTTTTAATAACTAGGGAATATAGCTAATTTTATTAAAAGCAAAGTTTTCGATTAATGAAACAATCAAACAAAATAACAGCAATGAAATATAATGAAATCAAATATCTGAAAATAAGAGTAATTGTTTTAAATCAAAATGTATCCAAGATAAATCAAAGTTATCAGTAATTAAGAATAGAAATTATGGAACTAAATGTAAGTTACTTGAATATCATGTAAGGAGTATATGCAAAGCTTACACATGAATATTGTTTATTGTTTTTATTTTCCAGCGCACACAACATGGAACCGTACATGGCAATCCGAACACTGAATCACTTCTGCTATTTTATTTTTCTTACAAATTAGGCAAAATTAATCATCACTTTCTAGATTTTTTCTTTTTAGATTTTGAATTATCGGACTTTTTTTTGCAATTACATTTTTCTTTACATTATATTTGTAGTTCTTCTCTTCCATCATTATGTTCATAATCGCATTACGCCTATTTTTTAAAACTCGATGTTCCAATTGCTTTTGGGCTGTAAAAAACTTCCTTTTTTGTCTTTTTTTTTTCATTTCAAGGTTTAGTTTATATAGCGTTGATGTTAACACAACTGTTTTTTGGCTCCCTCTGTTCTTTGATTTAACTGAAATAACATTTGTAATGATTTTTGTTTTTGCGTTTGGGGAGGATTTGTAGCTGCAACTTTGTTGCAAGGTCAATTTCTTCACAACTTACTGTCTGCTTTTTGATTCCTATATCTTTAACAGCTTTTGCTGTTACGGGTGTTTTTCTTCCAGACAGTTTGTCGATGTCTTTTTCTACATTTCATCAAGGTTTGAGATTTTATGCGTTTTAGTTGCAAAAAAGTATAATTCCACCCACCAGAACTGTAAAAAGTCTTCCATCATAAATATCCATCAGGAGGAAAATGTTTGAATTCAACACTGTAAATCAAATATGCCGTAGGAATAAAGATTTCAAATGAAAATAAATATAATTCCATACAAGATAAAAGACATTGCAAACAAAATGTATTGCATAGACATGTAAAAATATTTTTGTGCTTATATAGGTCTAAACTATATTAAAAAAAATTAATCCAGATATACAAAATAAAAAACTTGCATGGCTATAGTAATCCAACATAAACAATAAAAAATAAATAGTGTACAAAGCTTACCGACCTAGGAATTCATTACTTACTTTTGAAATTTATGATCGCATATCTGGTCCAATTTAAGCAACTTAAATTGGCCCAATTACGGCAACTTAAGTTCAAGACTAAGAACAAAAACGAAATCAAACAAATCCGCGTGAAAAATATGCGCAATAAACAGGGGAATTCATATATGTTTATGATAACATAACAACTTACCATAGTTTTAAAATATTCTCTTACGTTTAGCAACAAAAAATTAGATCAAAACAGCTAACTTTAGGTTTTTTTTAAATTGTCTGAAAACAGCACGTGGTAGGTGGCTGCTTCGTGTAATCATGAGTGACGTCATTCTGATGAGTAGGATTTCAGCGGTAGATTGAGTCTCTTACTGTAATTAATGGAAAAATGGCAACGGTCCAATTATAGCGGTGGTCCAAATATGGCTACTCTCCCCTACACTTTATCTGATTTAAGTACATTAGATTTCACCTTATTTATACAGAAGAGCAATTCATTTCAGATTTATACTGTCTAAAGGAAGGAGAAGAGGTAAATAGGTAAAAAGAAAGTATTACGGAAAATCTGGTATCAATGAGGATAGGTTCAATGGCAATTACACTCCGAAAGTATTTCAAATAATACACAGTAAATGATAAATTCATATCTTTACGGGGTTTAGAAAAACAAACATATTAACTATCCTAGCTTTAAAAAAAATGCCAAACAATAAAGATAGTTTAATTTCCTAATTTGTTTAACACAACTTAAATAATGTCATTAAAATAGAAAAATAATTATTTTCGTATGAATAAGAAGAGGTTGAAAAATTACCAAAGACGTGCTTTTGATTTATTCTATTTATACTATTGTAATAAGAAACAATTCATCATATTACGAATAACATGTTTTTTACAGAGCTTTATCTTCAGCAATATACCAAAATAACCTTATTTAGATAACAGCAATTTTACTGCCTTGGTATTACAGCAAACTATTAATGATATATAAAAGTGAGAGAAACTTTTCATTATTCTTCTTACATTTTTAAAGCAAAAAGAAAGCAATCAATTTTATTTTATTTTTTTTTTTAACAAACCCGTAAAATAAAGATAAATAACTCACTCATGTCAAACATGTGTATTTAGCGAAATATCATTTATTACATATTTAAAAAAAAAGAAAAAAATAATTTTAATAATTTTTTTCTTATTCATAACAAAACATTAAGAAATATATAATAAGTTCAACAAACATACAAAAAATACATATTTATGGTAAATATTTTTTTTGTTAACACATTGCAAATTTTATCAAATATGAATTTTAACCCTTTAAGCGTTTCTCTTTCTTTGACTCAATAAAATAAATTAATAACCACATTTTTTGACTAAAATATTTGGCTTTGTACAATCGAAAAAGTCATGCCATTTAACTAACAAAAGATTACAGTTAAAATTAGGTAGTATCCAAAAGCTTTTAGTATTGAAGATATAAAATTCTTTTTACCGGAGGGACTATCGGGCAAAAGAGTTAAGGGGTTAAAACAGTAGAAGCTCCTCCCTCTTCTGAAAATCTTTTGTAAATTGGAGTTCTACATAATTTTATGCATCGGTAAATATATTTCAATGTGCGGATTTTATATAAAATCTCTTACCATCTAAAAAAATATTCACAACATGATACAAATGCGTTTTCTGTAAGGTCTGCAACGCCCTTAAAAAATTATGTTTGTTAATATGTAGAACGTACCTAATTATATTTTCTTTGTATGATGTAGCTACATTAGATTTCGACATATTTACATAGAATAGCAATAAACCTCATATAGAGACTATTTAAATGATGAGGGCAGAAAATAAGAATGTAAATATAAAAATATCGCTAATAGGGAAAATATGGCACAAACAGGGAGAGGAATTTAAAAAAGACAAACACACAACAATTTTAATATATTATATTAATGTCAGCACGACTTAAATAAAAATTTAACATTTTGACTTCTACATCTTTTTAAATAATATGCAAAATTTATAATTAGTTATTTATATAGATTTGCTTAATATGAATTTTAAGAGTGGGACAGTGATAGAAAATATTTATTTTCATGTTAATAGGAAGCTGGTGAAAAATTACCGACCATCATCTTGTTTAGATTTATTATGTTTACAGTAGCGGAATACGAAACAATTCATCATTTTAGGAATTGTATGTTCTGTTCACATATTTGAGTCAGGAAAAATCTCATGATATCATTATTTAGAAAAAAACAGTTCAATACCTCGATATTACAAAAAACGATTAATGATAATTAAGCGTCTTCAAAAATATTATTTTACTTATATTTAAAATGCTCTTATTTTTCTTATTAGAATTTTAACCCCTTATGTACTGCATTATAAATTCACGGACATTATATCTTCTAATTTGTGTGTATCATTTTTTGTGAATTATTTAAGCTACATTAGAAGATTTGCATGATCATTTAATAAATTTTAGAAGGATTAAATTTGAATATATAGGGGTTTTGTGCAATATTTATAACCCTATCCAAAACTTTTATTTTAAATATTTTCTTAGTATTTTGTAGTATTAGGAAATGTACAAACATAATGGTCTTACAATAGAATTTTTTCCGAATTCCCCCCCCCCCCCCCCCCAAACGCAAAGAAATCTGAAAAGATGCAAAGGCAAAATAAATCGTCCTTTTAAAAATAGTTTTGTTTTGTGTAACCAATAATGCTTTTGGAACAACATAAAGTGATTTATTTTTAACTCATTCTAAACCGTATTACAACTAATCGATATATCAAACGAATTTTATAACAAGTTATTTTGATGGTACTTAAGTACCGTCAGTAATTAAAGGATTAATGTATCAAAAATGAGAATAATTATTGCTTTAATTTAAAAAAATGTAAAATAATTATGAATAAATAAATATTAATATCAAATAGACAAATTTAAAGATACACAATTTGTTTCATTATTTAAATATTATTATTAGACGCAACTAATTTTTAATTAATGTTCGGTATTATTTGAATCAATACATTAGACATATTTATTACCATTTAAACACACATAAAAAATGTTGTTTTGCTGACATTTCCTGTTATAAATCACAAATGCAATACTTTCCTCTATTTGGTTAGAGAAGAATGGTTTTTTAAAGGGCATTTCTAATTCAATATGGAAGTTCTAATTTAATACAGAGAGCGTTATGAATGTACTTACGAAGTCTGAAGTGTATCAAACTGCGACGGAATACCATGGAAAACTAAAAATTCAGATTTAGTCTGTTCAAGATACGAATAAGTGAAAAAAAAATATATAAAATATGAAGAATTTGGTGTCAACGAGATAAGCGCAACGGTAAAGAAATGTCGAAAGCATTTAAAAAGAATACACACCAAATATGTTTTAAAAAATTATTAATATCAGTAAAATCTGTCTGAATATCAAATTATACTGCTGTAAAAATCTTTTATGATTAAATAAATAACACATCTCGATAATTTGCACATTCCTTAGACTGTAGTAATTGAACATCTGCCATACATAAAAAATGTTATGAGGTACTTTTCCAGAAACCTTTAAATAAACATAATTAAATATTATACTAATTAAGATTCAGAGAGCCTCGTGGACTGAAATTGGAAAAAGAAATATTAACGTCCCTATCAGTAGTAAAAGGTTTTATTATATTATATACTGTGGTGGAAAAAAAGTAAACACTCCCTGCTAACACCTCAACGAAGTATCGTAGAAGAAAGTTACTGGTACCGAACGATTGGAAATAAAGTCTACTTTTAAATTATGATATTAAATTTGCTTCGGGGTCCATCTACGTAATAAAACGAACCCAAACTTCATTTTTTCAACAGCAATACTCAAATTTAACAAGATTTTTGAAATCTCTGGTTCAAACTATGCCTGGTCACTAAATTTCAAGTCATTTGAATGACATGTTTTTGAATTATAAACATTCCAATTTAGTGCTTCTAATGTTAAATTACATTTTCATATTTTTATTAATATCTCCTGAAATTATACTCCTGATGTGCTAATTTTTTGTGTAGCAATAATCATAAAATTCCCAAACATAAATACGTTGAATTTGCAGTTTTTATAATTTTATGATATGAATTATGAATTATGAAATATGAAATTATTATTAAACAAATTATGAATTACAACCTACAATTTTTTTATGAATATAGATTTATTAAGTACTGCTTTATGAACATCCAAAATATCACACTATTCTTCCAAGTAATTTTCAAATTATGTTTAAATAACGGGAAAATGATGGTTTAAGGGCAGTCTATGATAGAAGTGACTAGATATTTTGAAATTTCATATGCTGTCTTGTAATCTAGCAGTCTTCAATGACTACTTGTGTAAGATGAGTAAGATGTCTCGATCAAGAAGGGGACTCTCTCGGTCAGCAATCAAGTATCGAACTTCAATTTGGATACAGCCCCTTAAATACGCTCATTATAAAATAATTAATTCCACGGGAATTGCATAAAAATTTTTTTTAGGCTAATTGAAGGGTGTAGAGTTCATTTATGCTGTCAGAATTGAGAACTGCTATTGAAAAAAAAAACAAAGTTATGGTGCGTTTTTCCAACAAAAGTTTCATTTGGAGAACATTATTTATAGAAATATTTCAAAACATTTTTGCAAAATATTAATCAGTTTTCTTAACCCGTTATTATCGCCAAATATCAATTGATTGATAGTAAGTACACAATTTTATCTTCAACAAACATCTTGCTAATTTAATAGAGATACGTATCATTGTTTTTTTCCAGCATGTATCAAACCATTAAGAAAATACCAATGTATATTTTATTGCATTCGCAAGATATCTTGTAGATTTTCAATCTTGGGAATGCAATAAAATGTACATTGGTTAAACGAAGCACCCTCTTAAAGTCCGCTTGGGGATCATAAAACTAGTGTTAAAAATTGTGACTTTAATTTGCCGATATTGCTAATCACAGATGGTATAACAATCACAATTTAAAAATTTCCGAAACGCTCTTGACTCAGAGTTTTGCCACGTTTATCATATCCGGAAGATTTTAAATGTTTGGTTAACGATTTGTCCAGTACACCCAATTTTTAAAAAGCATGGCTCTCATTTCTTTAATTCGCTCTCTTCTCTTCTTCCTCATTTTTCTAATCTTTCATTAAGGCTGTTCTTAACTGCGCCGCTAAACAAGCGCAAAACGTTCTGACACATTTACAAATTCATTTTTTAACGGAAAGACATAAAATTGGAAAGCCTGGCCATGAAAGCGATTTGGAATTGAACTATTTTTTGCATATTTTAATCAATCAGTTACCCATTGATTTATAAGCGATATCGATCACGTGACAACCCCGTTTTTCGCCCGCTCTTAAGTGATTTTTCTACTTTCGCGCGGAAATTCAATTCAAAAGGTCCACTTTGATATTATTTTCTGAAAGTTCTATTGCTTTTGCAAAAAAAAAAAAAAAAAAAAAAAAAAAAAAAAAAAAAACAGCTGGATGACATAGTTTCTGAACAACAACAACACCAGCTAGTTTCATGCATTTTTGAACAAAAATAAATTAAAACTTATGTCAGGAAGTTGCCCTTTTGGATTTGAGAACAGCCTTAAACTCTGTGCGAATGGCTGAGCAATTCTGATTGGCCTCTTCGTATTGCGTTTGAAGGATCGAATCCAGAGTTGATTTTCGACGCTCACAGTTATTTCGTCGTTGATGGCAAGCTGTAATGTACGTCTCTCGGTATCGTTATGTTTTAATCTTTAATTTTTAATGTTCGCACTGAATATGGAGCTTCAGACGTTTTAAAACAGCTCTAAGCGCGTTTCGGATAACTAGATTTGTGCTACTTAACGTTGGTCATTCTTTCTTAATATATTGACAGAAAGTACAAATCTCCCCCTTATTATGTATAAATTCCTTCTTTCTCGTCTGAAATTTTTAAATGGAAACAATTAAAATCAGTAATTCGTGTTGACACGTGGCTACAAAAACTGATATTACACAATGTATACTTCACAAAATATTTTCAAAAATTTCTGACTGTAATAAGAACTTTGTTTCAGAGTTGCTTGTTTAAATTTCAAAAATTTATTAGTTTCAGTTCTGTATGAAAAATAAATGATGTTTTTCAGAATATTTGGTAACTCGGAAGAAGCTTTATTATTTAGCCTTCGTGTCTAAACCAAGCTATAGGCTTGTTTTGTACAGAGTAGTTAGAAATACCAATTTAGAACATAACTTATATAGTCGAACCCGGTTAAGCCATTCATTGTTGACATGTGATCACGGTTAAGGATTGATAGATTTTCTGTCCTTTGAGGCAAAAAAAATTACGCTTAAGACGCGAATTCCTATCAAGATTCCAATTCATTACACTTCATCTGAAGCTGTGAATTTAGCGGAAATTCTCATCCAGATAAAATCTATTGTTTCCTTGAAGTAATATCTGCTTTATTTAATAACACGTTAATTATGGAGAAGATTACTAATCGGGAATAGTAGTAGATATATAGATAAAATAAAAAGGTCAAAATAAGAAATATTTCAGTTCTACTTCTTGGGGAACGAGCAAATTGATAGTACAATATGCTACGAAAATTATGCATCCGCGAGTATGAGTATTTTTTTCAAAATGTTTAATACAAAAACGATTGATTAAATGAAACTGATTTAAATTAAAATAAGCCACAGTTATGATATATTCATATTAATTTTATACAAAGATGTATCTATTCGCCTTGGCGAAATTTTGGCGATAGTAAACAGGTGTCACACATAGAACTGCAAGTCTACTTACGATAACGTCTCCATCACATCCGCTAAGTTCGAGATAATTACTTGAAGACTGCGGTTTTAAATCTTCAATATATATTTTATATTTTTTAAACTATTTAAAATAGAGAAACATTGAGAAACAATCTTTGTGGATTCCAACTTTTCGAGAAATTTTAACTTAAATACATGCCAAATATGACAAAAAAAAAAGTATTTCACACAAAAAAATGTGAAATAAAATAAGTGGAAAGGAAAAAAAAAAATATTTCAAACAAAAGAATGCGAAATAAAATACGTCGATAGGTGGATATAGTGCTGGGGTTGTAAAAAAAATAATAATAAAAATTTAAAAAAAAAAGTAATTCTCAATAGCATGAATCTTTCTGACGGCGACACCGAGTCATTTTCAACGGAAACATAGGATTCTGCGGGGTAAGGAGGCAGGTCTCTAAATCTTTGAAAAAGTAATAATTTTTAAAAAGCGCTAAGGAAATATAAATGTTAAAAGGTTGCGTACGGATTGAATTGATATTGCATAGTTTAAATTTCTTTGCATGATAATTTTATTTAAAAGTACTCTAAAGTTTCTCAGTATTGCATTAAAAGTCAAAAACGTAGTTTTATTTTCGCGTGAAACAACTTTTTCCTCTCTAACATTGTTTTCTATAAAACCAGTGTAACTACCTTATTACGGACGGGTGAGAACTCGCCATCCCTCCCACACCCAGTTGTGCCAATAGACTTCATAAAATTAATACCTTTGGAAATATATATATATACATATTGAATTATAGTGTTTTTGAATACAATATATTAAATTATATATTACATTGCAAAATAAATCAGACTCTGAGAATGATTTTTTTAAAGGTAGGAGGGAAGGGGTAGATGGAGAAAGCAATAGTGGAAAAAAATGAATAGTTAAGACAATATAGTACATATGTGCGCATACACATTAATGCTGAAAATTTCTGCAAATGTTAATTTTAAGGTACTGTAATGTTTTCGAATTTGATTAAAAAATAACAGGTTGGTTTTGCGATTTTAGGATGAACCGTGAAAAATACTTGTAAATTTCTCACATTAGAATCCAAATAAATTTACAAATATATTAATTAGATAATAATCAATATTTATAAAGTTTTACTTCATAAATTATTTGTATTATTATTTTGAAAATTTAGAATATTTTTGCAATAAATGTTATTTAAAATATTTTCTTATTGGCTCAGTGTACATTTGAAAAACAGATCGATGCAATGCACTATAGCCAACCGGTTTGGAGAACGAAAGTGCGTGTAGGTGGGTGGAGGGGAAAGGGCACTGCCCCTCAATACATTTTGAAATTTAATAACCTAAATTTTCTTTTCTCTGAGGATTCTGAAAAAGACTAGCAGATTGTATTTTTAACAATCAACTTTAATTAAACGCTTAGAAATACAGGAAGTAATAATTTTTTGAAAGATGTGTGTGTGTGTGTGCTGGGAGGAGGGGAAAAGGTCGCTTGAATTTCCCGAGTGGTAGTCATTTTTTAGATCTATTTTATTTCTTACATTTATTTATTTCAAATATATCTTAAACTATCCCGGTTCAGTGGGGAGGGGGAGTTCCCCTAAACTAAAATAAACATTACTGTTCAACTTTTTTTCTTCTTTCATCCTATTTTTCCCCTTCTCTCTTTTTAATACTAGTAGAAATTTATTTTTGAATATTTAATCTTTTTTATTTGTTAAATTTTTAAGTTGATATGTTTTAAAAATTGTCCTGCACAGAAATTTTGATTATTATTATTATTATTATTATTATTATTATTATTATTATTATTTTCTAGTTTAGTTTATTTCATTTTCATAATCTCCATTAAAAAAGGCTGCGTACCGCAGTGATAACTGATCTAAAACCTACCTCCTTGGGTTTCGTACTGGTAATGCCCATATAACATCGTTACTTATGTCTATTGGAAACATTGAACAAACGACATAATTATGTTAATATAAACAGAAGTTTTAACATGACTGTGTGACTGAATTCATAATTTAGAACAAACGAATAAAAATATTTTCTTAAGATTAGAAAGAGTTTTGCATTACTTTAAAAGACCATTTCTGAATGAAAAAAAAGACTCTGCTTAAGAAAATAATAAAATGTTATAGATAATGTTAAATTGCAATATTTTTTTTTTCAGTTCAAAACACTTAAATACGCAATTGCTTTCTCGGGTCAAAATTTCCTGGAAAACTACACACGTTTATCTAATTTAAATAATTTGCTTTCGTGATAGATTGTAAATAACCAATTATATTTAATTTTTTTTAAATACGAAAAAAAGAATACTGCTTGAAAAAGATTTTTTTTTTTTAAGCGCAATCATAAAATCGTTTTATGTTGCCGAAATGAGTGTTATATCGCCAGATGTGGCAATTACATTTCACCAAATAAGTGAGAAAGCACTGTCAAGCTTTCTTTTCTATCTTCTTAAACCTTCCCAAATATATACTTTGTATCTCTCTTCGTGTATGTTTTAACTGTAGTAGAGAGATATAGACGAATTCAGGATGTCTAGATTCGTCATAAAAATTATTACGATTAGAAGTGATTATACCTGTTGTTGCTAAAGTTTTAAATATACGTTACATGATTACTATGTTTTTAATGAAAACAAAAGATAATGATAAACTGGTGAAGATTAAACAAATTGCGGTTGAATAATTTTATTTTTTCTTTGTATTTCTTTTCTTCTTATTATATTAAAAAAATCAGAGCATTGCACCGCAAAAAGTTTTGTCACATGATTTATATATATATATATATATATATATATATATACTGACAACAACCACTGATAATACATATTGTATAAAAAATAGCTATCAACTGGTCAATATTATGAAAAATCTTAAATGTGTAAACAATATAACGACATATGATTTCAAAGATCTTTTTAATAATACAGATATATCGGATCTACATAATATTATAAATGTATTATTTAAAAAGTACCATCATAACCAGTATTTACCATTTAATGTCGATATAGCTTATTTTAAGTCTTTAACAAATTTCCTTATCAATAATAATTATATTTTGCAAGATAACACATTATATTTACAGAACGTCGGATGCCACAAGGTGGATGTACATCCAGTTTATTATCAGACTTATAAAAGTATGAACGTAGTTTTACTAATAGTAATCTACATTTATATCGTTATATTGATGACATAATTTTAATTGCCACTGATCAAATTAATATTTCTCAATTTCCAGTAGATTATCCTACTAATTTGGAATTAACGGAAAACCTCCTATCTAACAATACAATGAACTTTTTAGATCTTAAAATTAGAATAAAATCAAATAAATCAATAACTGATCTATATGATAAACATAAAGAATTTAAATTCAAAGTTAATAAATTTACTTATTTTAAATCTTGTCTTCATAATTCTGTATATCATAATATAATCCTTAATCATTTATATGGAACAAAGTGTTTATGTTCCTCTCATCTAATTAACAATAATATTAAAAAAACTAATTTATGATGCATTAAATCATGGTTTTTCAAAAAAATCATATATTCTTTAATATGTAATTAGTACTTAAATGATCTTAAAAAGCAAATTAACGCATGCGTAAAAAAAAAATATATATATATATATATATATATATATATATATAAAATAAGAAAATAATTTAATAAAAATAAAAATTGTAAAATAATAATAAAAAATATTGTAGTACGGTTGAGTGGGTAGATGTTAGAGTACGGAGGAGGGTAGCATTGTCCGGATAATACGCAGTGGTTTATTTATTAAAAAAAATTGGGGCATTTGATTTATAATTACTTTACAAATACACATTTTATAATGGACGTTGATTCGATACTTTTATATATATAATGGTATAGTTATATTATATTTATCAATTCATATTAAATTTATTCATATTCATTAATATTTTATAAAGCTAACGATTAACTTCTATTTAAATTTTAGCCTACTCAGGACAATATCATATTAATTTCTAATAGAATAAAATTAGAATAAAATGCATGATGAGTGTATTTGATATACCTAATGCTATGACCTCAGAGTAATCATATATTAGAGGGGGAATTCCCCAATAGTTTCTTCAGCCAGGATAAAATCACGTGACTCGGGGCAAGAAGCTTCCCGGTCAGCTTGCAAATACACTGCTCAAAACAATTAAAGGATATTGCAGTTTTAGGTGGATTTTGTATCTGGTAAACTGTTTAGCTAATTGATACATGGTCGACAGACATAGTAGGTTATATGAGAATAAATTACACATGTTTGGCAGAAAAAAATGCATTTTATTGCGCATTTGTGTACTAAAGGAAAAAAACACAATTTGTGCATATGAGAAAAAAAGAATAAAAAAAGGTGTTTTCTTTGTTTTGAAAAACTGTTGCAAAATTTTGTCGAGCTCTTTCAAATTTTAGGAAAATCGGATGTATAGTTTAATTACAGGGACAGTCAAAAGTTTTTCTTTACATTACGACCAATGGGAAAAATTATTGCAAGTGCATTTTAATGATATTAGAGCCTTCCGAATGATCTGAAATTTTAAAGATATAACTGGTGCAAAATTTTGACGAGCCCTTTCAAATTTTAGGAAAATCGGATGTATAGTTTAATTACAGGGACAGTCAAATTTTTTCTTTACATTACGGCCAATGGGAAAAATTATTGCAAGTGCATTTTAATGATATTACAGCCTTCCGAATGGTCTGAAATTTTAAAGATATAATTGTTGTAAACTTTTGTTGAGCTATTTCAAATTTTAGGAAAATCGGATGTATAGTTTAATTACAGGGACAGTCAAAAGTGTTCCGTTACATTACGGGGAATGGGAAAAAAATGTTGGAAGTGCATTTTAATGATGTATCAGACTATGCGCTTTATGAAGTGCAAAAAATTATACATTCAGTACAATATGGGGTGCAAAAAATAATTATAAAACTAGTTATAGTACGAACGCACCTCATTTGCCACGTTTGACGAGCAATTTCCAACTTGTTTGTTATTTCAAAATGCAGTGTCCTGGTAACCTGGCCCACAGAATGCAAATGATATGTTTTTATTGCTTTATGCGTTTTTTTTTTTTTTTTTTTTTTTTTTTTTGACAAACAAACTAAGCTCAGCGTACAGTTAAAAGATATCTCGCATATTAAACAAGACGGCAGGTTACATGAACTGTACAATTTTAGTATGTAATTAAACGATTTGAAAAAAAAAAAAAAACTTTTATTTTCGATCTTTATGTAAGTATGCTGTAAGATTTTTATAAACTAGTGAGCAGATTTGAATCAAACTTCTTCAGCTGCAACACATTTGCTTCAAGTTTCACCAAGATCAGTAAATTGTTCTCAACGTCTAATGCGCTTATCTATAATGTTACTTAATAATTAATATTTCAATTTCTAGACTTTAACTTTCGTAAAATTGCCCATAATCCTTATATTTAAATAATTTGTTAAATTACAAGGAAGTATTTTAAATTTAAAAAAAAAAATTGTAATATCGGGTAAATTATTTTTAAGTATGTTAATAAAGAAAAGCATATTCATTAATGTGATTACGAAATAAATAAAAGTTTCCAAAGAAACTTTTCTTACAAAACTTTCTTACAAATAAATTTTGATGACATAAGAAAACTCGACAATCATAGAATGGCATCAATTTCAGTAAAATTTTGGTATATATTAACAGAACAATAGTTTATATTTTTTAATAGAAACTTGATAATAATAACACTTCTTTAAAAATCCACATCCATTCAGCCTTTCCGTAATTGTATTTAACCCAATTTGGGCCTGGCGTCCTAATTCTGGGACGCTTTCTTAAAAAAATTCCCATTACAAATTCAATTATGATATCCATTCAAAACTTAGTAAAATATATATGCTTAGTATTTCTTTTCAATATTTATCCATAAATGGCAGTGCATTTTTAAGAATAAAAAGGTGAAATAAATGTTTGTTGTAACGCAAATTTGGATTTCCTTTTAATAAAATGGCGCGTAAGAAAAGGTAAGATATTTCTTTTATTTTTTTATCAATCATTTTATAAGTGGTATTATATATAAGATGAAACATTATTTTAGAATACGTATTTTTGCCTTTTTCAGATTTCTATTTTTTTTGCTCGAATTTGAACCTTTATATATCGTCCCAATTTTGGGACGCTAGGCACGATTGGGTAGGGGTTTTCTCCGTTACTGTCTATGCATTAAATGTATGTTTTATGCCAATTATTTTGTTAAAAAATAATTACGTACCATTCGGATTATTATTTCGTTATAAAATTATTATTCGGAATATTATTTGGCTCTTCGCTGTTATTACTATAGGGAGAACAGCGGCTTGGGCTCTGTTCAAGAACAAGACACCCACCCCTTCCTACCTTTAGCTATTGGTTCAGTAAAAATTTATATCATACTGTTATGTTTTGTACTTAGTTTAGTATTTGACATCCTGAGGATACTAAAATATATACAGCAGAACCTCGATTATGCGACGTAATTGGGTCCGAACCGACAGCGGATAAACAAATTTCCAGACAATCGAGAATGTATCAATAATCATTTAGATTAATATGCAACATCGTCATCGAACTGCTATTAGGACTATTTAAACTGCTTAATAAACATCTAAATTTAAATTATTCATGAAAATAATTTTATTTGTTTAGAACAGGGACGTGTACACGGGGGGGGGGGGGGTATAAGCTTCACGCGATCGGATTTTTCAAGCTAATTTCAATGTAATTCGAAGAAAGGGGAACCAAAATGCTTATCTCTACTCGTGGTTTGGAAGGGAAAGCTTGCATACACAAGGAATGTAAAAAAAATAAAATAAAATAAAATAAAATAAAGTTGGAAAAAATTCAGGATATTGACATCGGTTTACAGAGAGTTCCAGTTACACGAGGGTCGGATAATCGCTGTTCTACTGTACCATATATACTCGTGTGTAAAACGAAGAATTTTTGACAGTTTTCTGCAAGTAAATTGGGCGTTAAACTTTATGCGCGAGTCAATTACATAAGCCAAAAAAAAAAAAAAAATCGAATACTGCAAAAGTCTGATTTTTATGTATATAAATAATAAAAGAATATATAAAATGTACAAATAATAATAATTTATTATTTAAGAAAAATAATGATTTATTTTTGTTTACTTACTAATTTTTCGCATTAGTAAGCGAAATCTTTGGTTTGATTTTATGCGAAATTGAAGTAAAAAGTTAGGGGGTCGACATACGCGAGTTTTTGCATTCAGAAGTTAATATATGCGAGTATACACGGTATATATACTCTATTAGTAATTATTGATTATAATAAATCTTTACTATATAAATTTTTACTATGCCAATGGCTAATGGTGAGAAGGAAGGGGGTCTTGTTCTTAAGCCGACCCTAACCCTCCCCCCCTTATAGTAATAATAAAGAAAATTTTATAGTCAAAACACATTAAATGGCATAAAACATAGATATAATGCTTAGGCAGTAACGGAGAAAACCCCTACCCTTTCGTGCCTAGTGTGCCAAAATTGGGACGTTTAGATTTATATATGTTAAATAAATATTTTTTCAAAGAGAATTTTTTTTATTATTTTTACGTTCATTTTACACCATTTATATTAAGCACAATATTGAGTTGAAAAAAAATTCAGGCACTATTGGGTTAAATAAAACTTGTTTACTTAACACGCGTATTGAAAAAAATTAGAGATATAAATATATAAAATATTAGCAAGAAATATATATGATATATATATATTTTTTATTCTGTAAAACTTAATCTTTAAGAAATATTTATATGTGTCACACAACAAATAAATGTAATCTTATACACATTGTTAAATTATTTTTTGAATCGAACGCATAATTCTTTTCAGGCTCAAAAATTCTTTTGAAAATTGAAAATTATTACGCTTCACATAATTCTTCTAACTCATCCATCAAAATATATCAATGTCAGGAAGAGTTCACTTAAAATTTTCTGTCTGAATTAGTTTAATCTAACTTTTATCACAGAGATGAAAACAGTTCATTTAGAGAAGAATGGTGTATTGTATGTATATTTTATAAGCTCTTAATTAAAGTTACCTATTATTTTATTGTATAAATAAGCTAGTAAAATATTATGTAACGTGATCCATATGGTCATTAAAACATGGATATTATATCACTAAAATAACATAATTCTGTACTTTACAAGAAAAAATGCATTGAAATTACTTATTAATTTATTTTGAGGAAAATATAATAATATTTCTTAGATCTGAGCAGAAGTACTAAGAGGACAAACAATTGATAATCAACCATATGTATATAGGTATATATAAATATTATACAGACATACATACAATAAATACAATAAACTCAACTGGAGTGAAAAATTAGCCAGAGCCAGGAACCGAACCGGGACCACAGTATACAAGACTGCTGCTCTAACGACTGAGCTACTCCGGCCGATACCAGGATCTGCAATTTCTCACTAATAAACCATGTTGGGGTAGTCACCAGCCATCTATACGAAGCCTTGGATGACCGGATAACAATGAATAGATTTTTATTTTACATCGATCTACGATAAATATAATAAAATACACATACTACAGTATATATTAAAACACACATACACACATAAATAACGCCTGCATTCAACAGTTAAAGATATATATAAATATTATACAGACATGCATACAATAAATACAATAAACCCAACTGGAGTGAAAAATTAGCCAGAGCCAGGAATCGAACCCGGGACCACAGTATACTGTGGTATTTTTTATGCATACTTGTGTGTATTTTTTATGCATATTTGTAACGTACAAATAGGATGCTGGGCGCAGATGGTTATATATTTCTATTAGCCAGCTGGGGAAAGTTATTGATGTAAGTCCCTTTTAAGATGATTTTGAAATAAATTAATTTCTAGCCTCAAACACGATTATTCTTAATTTATTATTAATAATATTTATAATCTTATTAGTCTCTGTAAAGATATAAACACATTTTTTAATAGTTCATAAAAATACTAACTATAGTATATAGTAAACAATTAAAATGCCTAATTTATATAAATTTAGACAAAAGATATAATTACGCATTTTTCCATATATGGATATTCCCATATATAATACTTTGCATTTATCAAATGAATACAAAAATATTTTAGCTTTTTTTTTTTTTCCTGTTTTTTTTTTTACAACACTAGGGGGCTCGGCCCCCTACGAGCTACGCTCGCCAACCCCCGTCCAGACACCGCAGACTCTAAATGCACGCTAATTTGATCGGCTTTAAAAAGATTTCGAAAGATTGAATTATAATTTAAAAAACATTGGCGATGTTCCTATAAACGGATTTCTATTCATTTCTCTTTGATTGGGGAATTTTAACGCCAAATCCGCTGCGGTACTACTTGATTATCCAGTCGACCAATTTCGTCAAATTATACAAATTGATATAATTTTTATTTTAAATAACGAAAGAACAAATAAATTAGTAGAACATTAATAAAAATACAAATAAAACGTCGAAATCAAAATAACTTGATGACGTAGACACGTTTAACAACATTTCAAAATAAGCTAATATAAAAGGAATTAAGTAAACAGAGTCTTTGTCTCCTGGTATTTTATAACAAAGCGAAAAGAAAGTTCTTTTAAATGAGACCTTTTAAATTAATCGTTTTTGATCTGACGTAATTTTGAACAAGCTATTCTTTCTCTTTTAAATATTCACGTGAAAATACTTTTGTTAGAAATGAAATATTATTTGCGCTTTCCTAACAAAAATAGTTGAAAAGATCCTCTCAAAATATCAAATAAATGTCTAGCACAATTTCTAAATTTAAACTGTTTTGCAATATTATTAACCATTTGGAAAAATGGTTATTGTTCTCGTCAGGGTAGGAAATCAAAAGCATATCTGAACGTTTTCATTGGTTTAATCCGCAATTTATTCGTTATCTGATTGGTATATACAGTAATCTGTATTTCCCTTTGGTTTCAACAACGATGGACAACAGAGTGTTGCCACTATGACAAAAAAGTAATAAAAACTACAAAAAAACTAATAAATCAGAAACAAATTAAGATACAGCTTTCAAACACATTGCATTTAAAAGTACATTTTTTTCTCTATCCGACGGTATAAAAAGTAATATTGTCGGATGTTTAGAAGTTTAAGAATGAAATTTTATTTAAAATTGGCCGTGAGATTTTTTTGGAAATCTGATGATAGAAAACCTTTTCCCGAACAGCCAATGAAATGCTTGGATAATACGCAAGTTTCAGGAAATCTTGCAATTTTTACGTGTAATAACACTATTAATGTTTAATTCATGGCGTACGTAATGTATGACCAGCTCTGTAGAAGTTTAAAAATTTACAGTACCGAAAATTGTAAAACTGAAATTTCTTTTAAAATTTGTTCACGATGGTTCCAGGAATGTTATATTTTAATCCATGGCGTACGTAATGTAGGATCAACTCCGTGCGATTTTTTATTTCTTAAATTTTAGTCTTTGAAAAAATCATTTTCCAAATGGTCGTTGTAATTTGTTAAATTGCTATTTTTGTGGGTGTGTGTGTTCATTTTATGTAATAACTGTAATATGACGTAAATTCTCCTATTTAAGACTTCTAACGCATGTTAATGAATTTATTATTTTACAATATCCTTTCTCTTTTAAAATTCACGTTTATACATTTTATGACGTAATTTTCAATAAGTTCCTGCTTTTTATACGCAATTATTTAATTTTAAAAGTATCTTTAAAAGTATTTTGAAAGTATCTTTTCTATTTATAATAGTCACGTGTAAATACATTTTTAATTTGAAGCAAACATTATTGTGTTCGTTGTTTATACAGTTGGCAACAGGTTAAATTAGTACAATTTTCTAAAATAAGTAAAAAATATCTCTCGAAATGCTGAAAATTTGAATTTAAAATAGAAATAAGACCTCTAAAAATGAGTCAAATTAAAAAAATAAATAAATTCTGCACACCGGGAAATTATAACGCATAAAATGATCTAAAAATTAATAAATTCCGATGTATAGTTTTTGCTCCTATAAAACTTTTTTAGTGGAACGATTTTGTCCAACTTTAGCATTAAATATCTCTTAAAATAATTCTTCGATTTGAAAACTGTCTGCATCAGCGTGTTTATCAAACACTTATGTATAATACTACCGATTTTCATATTTTTGTATGTATTATTTTTCTTAATATTAACGAAGAAAGACCTCCGGTCACAAAAAATTCAAAACCGGCGGCGGCGGCGGCGGTGACAGCGGTAGTTACTTTTTTTTAGAATAGAGAGATTTTAAAGTGATTTTAACACGAAATCTGAGAAAACAAAATTTCAGGTACAAATGGGTTTAACAAATTTTCTATTTTGTTTCATGCTTTTCTGTTATAATCAGCACTATAAATTTATGGCATATAAATTGCAACTGTAACATCTGGTCTTTCAATTCTCCATGGATTTTATTTGTTGTTACAATAACCATGTTTACTATGTTGGTATAAACCGAACAGTATATATTTTTCCATTTTATTCTTCAACTGTGGGAGCTCGAATGTACCGGGAGGCCTACGCGTTCATCTTTCTATTGTATGAGTTAGCTATGGCAATATGTGGCAGATAAAGTTCCTATTTTATACTAAAGGTCAGCGCTTTACTTCATCGATCGACTCAGATTCCTAAAATTGTTCCATAAGCACACAGTTTTATTATTTTTTCACTTAATTATGCTAAAACTCTTGCTACGATACATTCCGAGAACTCCCCCCTTCCCGCACAAACCTTACTATCTGGCAGGGTACAACTTTGTAGATTATATTATGTTATAGTTCTTGTTATCCTAAATTCTTTGGATAATGTTTCTTCTATTAATTGAAGAAAGTAAAAAGAAAAAAAATGTCAACATAAACTTTGCGTGTCTAAGAACTTTCGATTTTTTCAACAAAATCTAGAATAACTCTTGGTCCGAATGACATATTATTTTCAGAGAATTTTTTTTTATGAATTTTCATATTGAATAGCTATCATTTTAAAGAAGTAATGATTATAACTGTAATTAATGACTTTATTGTACAGGCTTTTCTCTCATATACACTTTTGCAGAATGTCTGACTGTGTATGTATAAGGCGTCATTTATTCGTGAATGCATAGACGCTCTGGAAATATTCCGAATAGTTGCAGTTTTTGTAAAAAGAGCTAAATAAAAACTCCGGCTTTTCTAATTTACCAAATATATATCGCCTGAAATGTTCCCACATAAATGAAGAAAAAATTATTATATCTGTGAAGTACTGTATACTTAAGAAATTCTGTATGAAAATAAAATTGTAGTTTGCAGAATTGTGTCAGCACAAATCCCCAGTAAGAGAGCAGGCTGTCCTGTCAGAAGTCGCCAAGTCTAACAATTTGTGATGTTACAAAATAAGTGTTAAAATACTTCATTTTGTTTGTGCTTGAAATACAAAACTTTCAGTGTTATTGCTATTCAATTATCGTAAAAGGCAAGTCACTCACATAACTATTTTTTCTGAATTTTGTTTCAATAATTTAAATCGAATTTGTCAATTTCGCACATATTCACACGACTGTAAGAAAAGAAAATTTTAAATCTGCCGTTATTAGAAACATTCATAGTATGCTTTGTATCTTCCAGATAAAAACAAAAATAAATTATGAATATATCTTAATAACACGTTGCGAAAAAATTATATTTCGAGGTTCAGAAAATGGGAGATTTGGCGCTTAAAGTGTTAATTGTCTTTTTATATTACTATTATGAAGTCATGGACTTTACACCATTTACAATATAAAACACTAAATGAAATGTGATAAAACGCACATTGCTAAATGAAGTATTCCATAAAAAAAAATTACATTAAAAACAAACCAATAGGCAGTTTCAACACTCTACAACCTTCTCCACAACAGTCTAAATTCTTAAGATCCTACTAACAGTGTAAGAAGAGTGTTGGAACTGTCAATCTGTATTTTTACAGTAAATTTAATGGATTTTTTTAAAATATAGCATTTGGTAATGTGATCTTTATCACATTTTCTTTAGTTATTTATTTTATATATTCAACAGTTTATGAAATTTACATTAGAGAAAAGTAAATTAAATCACATGGGATCTATTACACACAAAACAATTATAATATTTCAAATGTACGAAAATGTGTTTTTCAGTAAAAAAAGCCTTTTCCTTTTAGATTTCAGAAAAGAAAATGATTAAGCGTAAATTGTGCTGAAGAGTTCTTATTTAAAATTCAAGATGTATCCATGAATACATTGGCATTCAACGCATGCAGACAGATAGAGCATATTAGAAATGTGATTGAAAGAATAATATTAAAAATGCGAATTCCTTTGCCCGATTATTTAGTAGATCTATTACTGTTTTTTTCTCTTTACTAGTAATGCATTTCATAAAACGGTAATTTTCAGATTTTTACCAAGAAAGAAATCGCTAAACAATTCCTATTTTGGAAATTTTTTTTGATTTAAAATGCTCCTAATGAAAGTTTTCTAAAAAGATTTTAAATTTCGAAATAATATGGCACATGAAATAATCTAAGCACGCAAATTTTCTTGTAATTTTCAAAAGTAGATATGAATTTCTCATAATTCAAATTAGACATTACAAAATCGCATTATTTAGTTATCCATTTAAATATTGACTATAGTGTTGTAAAAAAAATAAATAAATAAAAGCTTTAATTTAACTCAAATGATATAATCCTATATATCCTTATAACCCCTTTTTTCATCATTTGCGGCGCAAAATTAATGAATAGAACTTTACTGAAAATACAAGTCTAAATAATTTGTAACTGTATTCAAGACTACAACATTACCCTTTAAATAACTTTCATAATTGACAGAAAATAGGGAAAACAATGAGCCCCACATTTCTCACCAAAATCAAATGAATACAACAACACCTTCTACACTTATCCAGTCTAACAAATTACTTCTCTGCATTCACCCTGACTGTGTTTACTGTATTGTGTGGTACAGCCCCTTGTTGCGAATAGAGCTTTGTCTGGCGGTAACATTGCGCCTCTTGCGTGTGAAATGTGGTCTCGTATGCACACAAAATCTTTTTTTCTCGTTCTATCTTGCCATTAGTCGCGTTCCGACTCGGTCAAGGGAGTGATACCCTACGGCGTACCTGAAGTTCTGGCCATAAGCCTTAGCTTGTTCTCTTACATGTGCATTATTTTACACCCAGCCACCTAGTTTGTTTACCTGCAGATAGAATTCGAGCTAAGAAAATACCTTTCATATACTTTATGTACTGCAGACGTAGTATCGTCATGTAGGTATTGTATGATAGGCAGTCAAATATATATCATATATATAACATATTCTATTTTCACTATCTGGGAGGAATTGTGACATAAGTTGACCTCGTACAATCTTCATTGAAACAAAACTGTCGATGGAAATGTTGAGAGAGTTTCATTTTTATTAGCAATGAACATTATTCATTTCATTTCATTTGAATTCCCTTTCATTTTACATAAGTTTGACATACAGAAATATATCCGTAAAAAAATATTTTTTACACAATACCTCAACTGCTGCAAAAATTATTTTCTTCTGTCATTTTGGTATTTTTATTATAAGTGTTCAATTTTTTTATGTCCCGGGACCTCGGTGGCCGAGCGGTTAGGACACCGCGCTGCCAGCCGCCAAGTATTGAGAGCGTTAGAGGTCTGCGAGTTCGACTCTCGCTGGCTCCATTGCACACTCTTTGTGGGGCTCGCGGATGTAATTTCTCTGTGTTGTAAATTTCATTGTGCTATCTCGTCCCTGTATATTGACGATGACTTATAAGCGGACCTAGATGTCAAGCACACAAGTCAGATTATGTGTAAACAAAAACAAATAAATAAATAATTTATGTTCTTGAAAATACAATGCAATGTGTAAAATTAGATTAAGCGTACTTAGAATTAATTACTATCATTAATTACTGTTTGATTTCTTGCACTTATCCGCACAAAACAAAAAGTATATACTGGCCATGAAGATTTCCATAAAGAAACATAATCCCGTCTCTATCAAGAATACAAGCAAGAAAACAGGAATTCTACTTTTTCAGAATTTAGTGTCGCACCCTATGAAAAAAACAATAGATAGATAGATAGATAGTGCAAAACACATTTAAGTTTTAAGACATCAAATGCACGCTTTTATTTTTAAAAATAACGTTATTTGCATCCGCTGAAGAATTCCAAATTTTCGATCTTGACAACATCTGAAGAAAAGTATGCATATAACCTCACTATAGCGGAATAATATCTTTCCATTTTTCCAGAATTTAGTTATTGGTAGAACCGGAACGCAGCCATTTTCATAAGTTGAATGACTGTATTTTTCAAATTTAACCATGATTATTCGCGGCATCTGGTCTGGAGGCCCGTGAATTTCTTCATAAATAATATCTGCAATATAGCCTAAAGCCCCGTTTACTAAACATTTTTCGGTCCACAAATTAGAACGTGACATTACTTTAGACCCAATCGATAAAGTAAGAAATAGTTCAAGTCCGTTTGTAATTTCAGAATCGGCCAACTTTGCTTTAGTACAATTATGAAGAACTTGAATCAAGGCAACAAGTTGGTGCAGGTCTTTTAATTTTTATGATTATATTCTTTTACGTCTTTATTCGTTGAAAACAACCTAATTGCATCTTTAAATAAATTCTGTTCGCTTTTTGAAGGAGACTGTAAGCTTCGATTCATTAATATTTCATACTCTTCAATAGTGCATTCTCCATTGCTAATTCGATCAAGTATGCTGCAAAATAATTGTTGAGTTTCATCTTGCCGGAAGGATGATAAAAAAATATTTTTGAATAGTTGAATAAAATAACAATTGTCCTTCCAAAAGAAACTCACTTCCTTCATTTTTTTCACTGTAAAGAGGCCTGTCGTTTATTGGAGTTAGCTGTTTGATATCTCCAAATAGATATAAGGGCATTTCACCAAAATTTCCATCTTGTTTCGGTGGCACAGCACTACGTAATCGTAAATATATTTTTCGTAAAAGATTGCATCCAAACATACTCATTTCATCTATAATTATAATTTTAAAATACAATTTCGAAACTCCTTCTGAAGTTGACCAATCGAATGTGGAATAAGATTCCTTAGATTTTGATTTAGTCCCAATTAAAGTTTTAAATGAATCGTTAATCCATTTATATTGACTGCGGTAACACCAGTTGGTGTAAGCAATTGAAAAGAAGATGGACCAAATGTTTCAATTAATTGGGCAGTGAAATAATGCATTAAAGTATTTTTTCCAGAACCTTCTTTTCCTTGGACAACAATTCTTTTTATTGGCCTTTCTCGCCTATGACCTTGCAAGACATTTAGCTGTTCTTCAAAAATATTTATTATTTTTTTCTGTGCATGGGAAAAGACTAAATTTGGTAAGTTAGAAGGAACAGTGACACAACCACTTTTTCACTCTCTTTCACCTTTTCATTTTCAATAAAATTCTGTAATTTATTAAGCAAATCTTGACTTTGAATGGTATGCCAGTTATATTATATATCAATGTCCCTTCTAATTCAACCTGTGCATTATTTTGTCTTGATGCGACATTCATACAGTCAAATGGTTGATCTATTTCGGTAGATTCTATTTCTTCAAATTCTTCCTCATCTTCCAAATTTTGCAACAAATATTTCAAATTCAATCTCTGACTTTCATACATAATTTTCCATGAAGTATTATTTGAATTCCTAATTTGAAAATTACGCCAAGGAATATGGAATATAACTTGTTGCTTATAGAAATCTTCATTATTTACATTATTGGGATCATATTTCAATTTTGGTATAATTTTGGGGATAAATGGGTTTATTCTGATACCGAAAATTTTCACCACGTTTATAAACGTTTGTGAAATAATTCTGCAAGGACATATTTTCAAATCTCACTGGGCGTTGCTGGTACTTTTCCAAAATATTTGAAACGGATATGCTTCCATTCTTCTTATTCATATCCAATTGTTCCCATGCGTTCCTTGCTAAATTAATGATGACAAACTGACAAACTGGCAAAAAGAGCAAGGGGCAACATACAAAGGCCATCCCATTAACACTCAAAATATTTCCTGGGCAGAATAATGAAGTTCAGGACACATTTTTATTAAAATCTTCTGAATTATCTGCTGAACATTGATATTATCGCGTTATTCTTGAACTGTTTGTCTGATGAAATCTTTCATCCTTTCTTATCTGGGTTCACCTTTGCTAGCATAATTAGCAATATATTTTAGAACTGCGTGAATGGAATTGACTGCTTGGGAATCCATGTTTGCACGCCAAATTTTTAATAATTTGTGAGCTATGACTGTTTAAATAAGGACTATTTCTTTTTTAAAATGTATTCGGGTTCATTAGTAAGGAACTGAATTTTACTTTCGTGAGAACATTCTTTGGAAAATTTCAAACGGAATGTGACTTCAGAAGAATCTTTTTTCTTTCTCTTAGAATAAGCTTTAGAGCATTTATGCATTTATACTGCACGTATTAAGTGATTATAGTGAGCAGCTACATCAAGCACATCCGTAAAATGAAATTTAGATGGATGTATATCATAAACGTGATTAGGATCTTTTTGCCAATTCGATATAAATTCGTCAAAATATTTTACAATTTTACGTATCTTTTAATCGTCATTTGAACTAAAATTGTTTACATCAGGAGCATCTTCAAACCAGAAACGCCCATGCATGTAAGGAAACTCTCTCTATATTGAAACTCAATACGAAACCAAAAGTTCTTGACTTTGAAATATTTCTTGAAAAAGTATTCCATAAAACAATCCAGCCTCTTATGAAAACATAAGCAATGATTAAAAGATTACAATTCAACAATTTTGATTTTCTGATGTATTCAGAATTTTGGTTACGATTAGTGTAATCATAGTCTGCATAAATAATGCGATAAATTTCAGGCCAGTATAAATCAGCTGCACTAAGTGTGATGAAAACTGTAGGAGTTCCCAATTTCTCAGCCATGTCTAACAAATCTCGTGATCTGATAAACCAATAAGAGCTCGATGATCTTAAATTAGTATTGAAAGATAAAATCGACTTGTACAATGTAGGATCTTTCTGCAACTGTTCCTGCAGTTGTTCAACTGTTTTAACATAATGTAGGCCAGATTTTTTTTTTAATACAAATAATTCCATTTTGTAATGCTGTCCAACGCATAATTTTATTGAAAGCAAAAAATCTAAATCTTGGATGCCATGCAAATCTTCCATCGTCATATAGCATAAGAGTATAATAGTATATAGTTTAAAATATATAGACGGTAGGAATAACGAATCATTTAGTCGATAAGAAAATGTATACAAAAGTAAATTCCACTTTTATGCCATATAAAAATATTACAGATTAAGTTAGACTTTTGTTTGCGCATTAAGCATAATGTCCACCAAACACTCACTACTGAAATATATAGGAATATTTATCCACATTTTCCAACGCACGCTGGTAAAATTTTTATAGTCATCTGCACTTATTGAATTGAGATTTAAGGTATTGAACAGAGCATTTATGAGACATAAAGAATTGATTGGATTACAGGGTTAGGTTGGGTTGATTTTTGACGGCCGATTATCTACTCGAGGGATATAGGCCCTAGGGGGAGTGCCCTCCGTGGGGGTCTTTCTAAGGGAACCTAACATGTATTTACGCACGGAAAATCCAAGGTTTCGAAAAAAACCACGAAAACTCCGAAACGGTTAGGCCGACGGGCACGATTAGGTTCGAACCGAGCACATGCCGTCTACCAGCTTCGACAGCAGAAACTCTCAGCCACTGGTGGGGCTGAGTGGATTACAGAATCCTAAATCACAATGTTCGCAATTGGAACAATTCTAGCTGAGAAGTGATTTAAGTTCTCCACAAATGTTATTCAATGGGTTCAAATCCACAAGGTTATTCAATGCGATGTAAAAAGCTATTATATGTGCAAGGTATTAATTTTCCATAATTTTTCCACAAAACGTGGTTTTCAGCATAGAGGAACAATTACCACGTACACTATACAGTAGAATATTGATATATTTCCAACATACTTAATCCTTTTCAGAAAACATTTCTCATGTTTTGCATCTCTAAACATATTTTTATCAGAAAAAATATGTAGAATTCAATAGTAAACTGTGCGCTAAGTCAAATACATATAAAAGATTGATTACACACTTGTTCCACTAAGATTTCTGTGAACTTTATGCATTTTATTTTTAATTTCTTTGTTTAATAGTTTGCGCCTCCTAGCATTGCTGTAAATGAATAAATTGAAAACATGAAGGGTGAATTGATAACAATGTCAAAAGAAGTCATGAGATTGAATACATAATACTTACACAAATATTTATTGAGAATATTATGTTTTTAATTTAATTCATTTGCCTTTTAGACATTAAAAATAGCTTCGCGTTTTCATGATAACTGCAATGAATTATTTGCTGTGGATTTTTTTTTTTTTTTAATCCTTATAAGTAAGATTTTTTTATGTGAAGCCAACAGTATTATATTTATTAGAAAGATGAACCAAAAGTTTCCCTATATGACGAATACTTTTATTCATCAGAAAAACAAAGTAACGAACGAGACACAACATGATTTTATGGTATTAAGAATCTCTTTTCTCTGCAGAAAAAGTTTCATTCACGCAGAAAAATAAAGTAAGTTAAACATGTTACAGGAACTGACACACATCATTAGATGTTACATTTTATCATTTCCGCTTATTTAATATATATATATATATATATATTCCCCTTTAGAATATATTTATTAAGACTTTAATTTAATTAAATTACCATACGCACATACACTGACACATATACGCATATGCATATGGTAAATATTTGCATGTTTGTCTTAAATTATAGGTAAATAAATACATAAGCAATAATTTGCGACTAGGCAAATTAGTTTGAAAAGGAAAATAAGGATATAATTATTTATTTAACTAAAAAGTATACGGTATTTAGAAATTTATACTATAGTTTAACAATATTTAGAGTATTCCAAAGACATTCTGAATGAACCTTTTTTATGATATATTTATATATGATGACATCAGGAGAAAGGCAAGGAATGACCGATTTTTATATACAAACACCGTTTAGCTAAAAATCACATAATTTATAATGTAAGTAACAGTACAGAAGAGATCACTGAACAAATTAAAATTATATTTAAGTAATCCTGATATTGCTATATTATTTCTTAGAATACAAATTTATTCACATAAAAATATCTCTGTATTAACAAAATTGTAGTTAATAAAATGAACGAAAATCCGAGTTCAACTTTTAATGAGCCCCTGGAAGGTTATTAACTATCCATATCCTCACGCGTTTTACTTCTTCTGTAAATTTAATCTATTACTTTAGCCCTGCATATATATGTGGAATAAAAACTAAGAACATCTATATGAAACATCTTAAATCAATGAAGTAAAAAGATTAACGATCTGTGATTGATACTGAGAAAACGATAGTGAATGATATATTTATTAGAATAATTTTTGTAGGAGCCGGATGTTTTAAAGCACGGCTTAAGCAGCTTTCTATTTTTGTTTAATTATAAAACATAAAATTTCACATTAAGAGTATAAAATCGGTAGATGGCTGTATTAAGTTATGTTAGAATCCAGCTACGCATTATTTAATTTTTACGGAATTTGTTTTTTTATTAAATGTTTGTTCTTCACTTCAAATCAAGTATAATCAATTTTGTGGTTAAGATCTTATTATATATATATATATATATATATATATATATATATTACAATAAGTCATTCACCTGTAACTTCGGTTTTTAAAATTCTATTATCATTTCACATATGCATGCAATTTGTTATTCAAATATATATATATATGTATACAGGGTGATTCAAAAAAGGTGGGAAATTTTTAAGAGGTGATAGTACACACCCAAACAAACATTTTGTATCAAAGAATGCATGGTCGAAAGCTAAACGTAAAAAAAGTTAGAGGTCGCCAAAAGTTATGTTCTTATACGAGGCAAAAACACACAATGAACGATTAAGTTAAGCTACGAAAACAAATTTAATGGCATTTGATTACAATAAGTGCTCAAAACATTGACCGGCAGCTGTTATGCACGCAGTACAACGGCGAAGAACATATTGGCGAATTTTCTGAAACACACCAGGCATATCGCGAACTTCCCCTACAGCAGCCGAAAGCTTGGCGACAAGTTCTTCTGCGGATTCAATGGGAGTCCCATACACAAGAGCCTTTAGCTGTCCCCACAAAAAAAAATCGAGACATGAAAGATCTGGCGAGCGCGGTGGTGCCTGGTGTGTTTCAAAAAATTCGCCAATCTGTTCTTCGCCTTTGTACTGCGTGCATAACAGCTGTCGGTCAATGATTTGAACACTTACTGTAATCAAATGCCATTAAATTTGTTTTCGTAACTTAACTTAATCGTTCATTCTGTGTTTTTGCCTCGTACAAGAACATAACTTTTGGCGCCCTCTATCTTTTTTACGTTTAGTTTTCGACCATGCATTCTTTGATACAAAATGTTTGTTTGGGTGTGTACTATCACCTCTTAAAATTTTCCCCATCTTTTTTTAATCACCCTGTATATACTTAGAATATATTAATTTGAATTTTATTTGGCTCCATATGTTTTTAAATTAATTTTTAACTTCCAATTATATTAGAATTTTATAATGGGTCTTATTTAATGTGATGATCTGTATTCTGTTCCTGTGACAATTCTGTGGATTATTAATTGACAATTCTGTAATTGGAGTTTGGGTCAGTTTATTTTTTTGAGTTGTGATAATCGATTCCTTCTTGATGTGTAGTGTATCCTCATAGATAATATATCACTATTTTTTTTTTTTTAACACAAAACGTAGATTATTTTACAGAGTACATAAAGACGTTATATGTGACAGCACAATTGACGGCACACTAAATACAATTAATTATGTGTTTCACATGGATGCACACCGCTTTCATATTATTATTACATAGCACATAATACTTCTTCACTATACTATTAAATTTATTCACTTTCTCGTGCCCGTAGCAACCCGAAAGATTTTTATAACCAACTTTTGGTTTCTTACAAAATTCCGCCGAGCACACATGCTGGCATAAACAATACCTCCACCCTTAACTCAAAAACAGAGTCTCACCTTCCTCCCCGCATCCACGTATCACGTGACATATTCCAACTTTCACAAATTCCTTGCTGAAAACGAAACATTACAATTTGATTCACTATAGGTATTTTAACTTTTCAATTCAAATAGTTTCTAATATCAAATTATTAGAAACTGAGATATCTCAGTCTTTATAGAGTTTTATATTATCAATTTAATTCCGAAAATTTGAGGATTAGGCAGTACATAATAAATAATTTTCGGGAATCTCAACTATTTTTTTTTTTTTGCTTATATACAGGGCAGTTAAAAAATGTAACTATAATTACTTCTATAATAACTGAAATGTTTTAATACTTCTTCCAACAATTAACTCATTTGAAATAATGGTTAAAACTTGACATAATGCCCTGTAAAGGAAATTCATAATGAAATATTACTACATGTTTAAATACGTAACTGAAGCGCAGGAACAGTTTATAAAAAAGATTTTTAAAAATGATCCCCTAATCGATTTATTTCCCTCGGTTCTGAAGTAGAACATGTGACATTTCCGAACAGAGGAGAATACAAACTAAAGAATTCCTTTTTTTTTTACCTTTTTACATTACTTCCATGTCGCTGAATGTTTTTGTCTTTGAATCAAAACCAATATATGACAGCGCTGATGCTTATTCCCTTATAAAATAAGTTTTTGTGCCATCTGAGTTTGTAAAATGCATTTAAAACAATGTACCCAAGAAAGTAAGAAATTTTTATAATTAATTAACTTAAGCGCTTTGCAATAAAAATTTTCGAGGATTTGTAGATCATTAAATTAGTTAAAAGCCTACAATTGTATGCTGCGTAATTTAGGTTATTGATCATTAAATTGATATTTTAAGGGTGTTAGTCCTTTTAGACCCGTGTTTGTAAACTTAAATTACAAACGCACTAAAGTATCAATTTCAGAAAAAAAGGCCCCTTTTGTGATCTATGATGTCTTTTTGTTTGTGCCAAATTAACGAATGTATATTCGCAGTGTTATTTTACTTTCGGATCTGAAGAGGATATAATA